>CM053606.1:110159987-110277476 GCA_028646535.1 Procyon lotor
TATGTTCTGACCCCTGGCTACTTCTCAGGCCTTACATCCTACTGCTCACCCCATCAGTTAGTTCTCTTCTCCAGCCCCACTGGCCTTCTTGCTGTCTTCTGGACACAACAGCTGGTTTCGCTTTGATTAATTATCTGTTCATATTCTTTGCTCATTTCCTAATTATTTTCATTTATTGTTTTTTAACATCACTTTGTTGCATTGTTTGCTCTGTCTTCAGTTTAACTTTGTTGGTAGAGTATTAAATTTTTATAAATTTATTCTTAGTAACTTTTAAAATTTTTTTTAAAAAGATTTTAATTTACTGATAGAGAGCACGCGTGTACACCAGCAGGGAGAGTGGCAGAGGGAATGGGAGAAGCAAGCTCACCAATGACCAAGGAGCTGGACATGGGTCCTAAAAAATCCTATTTTATAAGCATTGTATTATTATTGTAAATGGACATCCTCCATCCCAGGACCCTGGGACCATGACCTGAGCCAAAGGCAGACGTTCAAATGACTGAGCCACCCAGGTACCCCACTTTTCGTTCTTTAAAGAATGCCTTCAGTTTCCAACCATGTAATCCCTAAATGTAGTCAATTGTTTCAAAACCTTTTTTTTTTTTTGAGTGGATTCCTACTAATTTGACTAAAAATGCCATCTCTCATGTAACAAATATATATAAACTTTTCTCTGGGTTCTGTTCTTATTTATCCATTTCTATGTAAGTATTTTACAATACTAATCAACAGAAGTCCCACTTTTTTCTAATTCAAGATTTCAATGACTCTATGTCTTATCTCCCGAATGCATTTTACTTCTTTGATTTTGATTGGGATTTGTAACGATTTTGGGGAACTGATTGTTTTTAAATATTGGGCCTTTTTTTCCCCTGGGTTCAAGAGGTCTCTACTTTTTCAGGTCTTCTAGATTTTTTTTTTCCCCTTCTGTGTCTTTTAAATAAGAGTTTATAATTTTCTTCACAAAGGACTTTCACATTGTGTTAGCTGTAATCCTATTTTATAAGCATTGTATTATTATTGTAAATGGAGATTTGAAAAAACTGATTTTTAGTGTGGACAGAAGGTATAGATTTTTGTATATTCTCACCATATGACTGAGCTTTTTTATTCATTCCAAAAGCCAGTTGATTCATTTGGGTTTTCAGGATAGATGGTCAGGTCAGATTGACTAAAAATGTTTTACCTTTTCTATTCCAGTAGTGATACCTCATTTCTCAGCATTGGTAATGAGGTCTCCTTGCTTTGTTCCTACTTTAATACTTTTAAATATTTTACCATTAAGTAAGTGTGTTAGGGGGACTGCATCAGATAACCTTAAATAACTTTAGGACATTTACTTTTCCTAGAGGTTTTCTCATGAAAGGGGGCTGAAATTTATCCTATGCAAATTTATTTAAACCTATCTACTAAAGTTAATCATGTTTTTTCCTTCCTTTAATTTAGTAGAGTTAACAGCACTGAGAGAGTTTTATTTTTTTTTCAAAGATTTTTGAAGTAATCTCTGTACCCAACGTTGGGCTTAAACTCAAAACCCCAAGATCAAGAGTCACATCCTCAGGGCTCCTGGGTGGCTCAGTTAAGCGTCTGCTTTTGGCTCAGGTCATGATCTCAGGGTCCCGGGATTGAGTCCCACATTGGGCTCCCTGCTCAGCGTGGGGGTCTGCTGCTTGCTCTCCCTCTGCCAACCCCCCACCCCCAGAACTTGTACCTTCTTTCTCTTAAATAAATGTCAAAAAAAAAAAAAAAAAGTCATCTGCTCTCCTGACTGAGCCAGCCAGCTGCCCCAGCACTGAGAGAGTTTTCCGTTCACTCATGTTGTTTTTATATCTTTTAAAAACACAGTTCCAGATTATATTTACTGGTATTTCCTGTAGTTTAGGACCTGGGTTTTAGGAACTGTACTTTTAACACGTCAATCAATTAAAGCCGTCACAGATATTCTAAAATCTAACCTATAACCTGAAGAGCCAGTCAGAAGTGCACATTGTTCTCACGTGTTTGGAGAGATGGGGATGAGAGGTGGAGCAGTCTGGTGAGGAGAGCAGCTGACACCATCTGTGGCTCACTGGGCCCACGTTCAGTCTGTATTTGCCATTTGAGTTCCTAGACCGTCTTAAGACAAAGTCTTGGCTTCAAATTGAAAATCTGTGAAATTGGGGCACCTGGGTGGCTCAGTGGGTTAAAGCCTCTGTCCAGCGGGGAGCCTGCTTCCCCCTCTCTCTGCCTGCTTGTGATCTCTGCCAAATCAATAAATAAAAATCTTAAAAAAAAAAAAAATTCTGTGAAATATGTCAGCGGGGGAATCAAACGTTAAAATGCTGGCAATAGTGTCAACTACTGTCTGGATGTGAGAAATGATTAAATTACAGGTCAGGTTATTTTAAATTTAAATGCAGTTCTGAATGAAGATACAATATAAACACATTAAAATCTCCCAAGCCATGTAAAACCCGAAGGCATTAAAATTTATTAAATGATGCAATAACAACAGAATTCTTTATTTACAATAGCATTATTTAACATCAAATAAGCAAATAGCATCAGCAAAGCAATATTAACTTGCATAAATGTATTTAAAATTTCTCTGAATATATCTACCTTTGCATAAACTGCTCACACTAGAAATACAAACATCAATGCAGGTGAACAAAGTGATGTTCAGAGTCAACTCCATTTTGAAAATAAATCACAACCTGAAACACTGTAAGCTTTCTCCTGAAGAACCATAGTTAATATATTGCTTAATTTTACCCTTGTATAATCTTTTCATATACACACATCTCAGATGCAACTTCATGAGGAACTGTACAAATAAAACCCACAAATGACAAAGGAACAAAAATGACAGTTAAATGTTTGAAGAAATGTATCATCATCACTATTCAACAACATAAAGGTTAAGTGATGATGCACTTATTCAAAAATTGTACACAATTCACTATACAAATATAATACATTGGACAGCTATGTAGGAATATACAAGACTTAAAAACAGATCTAAGGCATTATGCTAGATTTTAGCATTTTGAGGTTCTTGCACATAGCTTTTACCTGTAGTAAGAAACTTAAAAGATTTTGTTTTAGTCTATAAAGAAACACCAGGGAGAAAATTCTAATTAAAATCGAAGCCACTACAGTAATTTTCTTTTGTGCAGAGAATGCTTTGCTCTTAGGCAGCATACTACCATACAAATACTAGAAAATTTTAAATTCACACCAACAATTAATGGCTTAAGTTGCATTTCAAAATTGATTGTGTATCTTTGGGTTCTGCAAGTGGATCTGTGCCACCCATTTCATGTGTTAAGCCCATATGAACTCCATTTTTAAACACAGATTAAAAATTGCATTATATAAACTGCAAAAACATTGCTTTCGGTTATTACAGGCCATAAGAGATACACGTGGGAGGGGCATTTTTAGTCTTTGAGTCAAACGAATTCATTGTAGTAAAACAGCTCACTTCACTTGTTAAACTTAGCACATTACATGAACACTTAAATGAGTTTTACAACCAAGTTTATGTATACTTTTCACATTATGTGTTTTTCACATTTAGTAATATAAGTAAAACACTGATTATTTTGTTCTATTAAACAAAACCAAGTACTCAGCCTAACAAATTTATTGTTTACAGCGTGAGAAATACTGATAATGAAGGGGACTGATTTTGGCTTTTGCTTCTATAGTGATCAATATGATCAGAGGAATCCTTCACTGACTTTTCTTCTCTTAATTAGATGTAGAGCAAAATCCACTACCTGGTCTGAGCCACAAGAGAATTTATCATCTTTTTTCCTTCAAAACAGTAATGATCATAAATTATTCTAAATTACCAGTATCACAGGTTTGCAGATTTGTCTGATTTGGGATCGACGTTAAGACACAGTGGGCAGATGGGTCAACGATACAAGATACACAGATATTTTTGGGGACAGTGTTCTGGTGAAAAGGGACTGAAAACAAAGCCAGTTTAAACTCCATTTCTCCTTTGTGCTGTGAAGTCGTAGTCATTCCGATTCACATATTTCTAAGAATCAACTTAAAACCGGTCACAGTAAACTGTGTCATGTGAGCCTCATCACACCGATGAGGTCACGGAGTTCCGGGCCAACATCTGCTCATTTTTTCCCATCTCAGCTGGGCAACCCAGTGGTTCGGTGGAGACGAGCAGAGCCTCTCGAGGGGGCCACGTGAACTGGTGGCTGCCGAGAAGTGCTGTTCCTTGGCCACCTCCCTGTAGTGAGACCCCTCTCAAGTGGAACAAAGTATCGAAATGCAAATTTCCAGAAAATTTCTTTAGTATGGAGCAACACTTTCAGACTGTCTACTTAACCATTTATCTTTGGGCTAGATCTCTTTCTATACGCCCTAATTTGCCCATAGAGAGAGAGATAGAAATAGGGGTAGTTGGTACATTTTCCACCCTGCCACAAATAAACAAACAAATTTCAAGGAAAAACCTCTCTGTTCCTAAAAAGCCTGGCTAATGAGATATAAAATGCTTTGCTTTTTAGACATCAAAAAGACATCATTCTGAAATTTAGGTAAGAAAGTATGTGTATTAGGGATTGGGGGGAAATAGCTCAAAAAAGGCCATCAGTTTCGCGGTATTGCAGTTGTCGGAAACTGATGCCAATTAATAAAAGATTATTCCCCTACCAGAGTGGGCAAGAAAAACAACCATAAAAGTGGCCTGCTTAGTAACATGTAGTCTTTCTAAGGTTCATTAAGAAAGAATATAAACATATAAAAATCAAGAATTGGTTCCTACAGCGGCTGCGTATCATATAGGTTAGATAAATGATTTATGAGCAGAATCACAAGGTTTAGAAAATAAAAAGTCTTAAGTCTACAAATTAGGTCTAATCAAGGCATCGATATCCTTTACAAAACACCTTTAGGAGACATTGCTATGAAGATATCTAATTTAATACTGAAGTACCTCATTTTTGAGTCAATTCCACAATATGTATACCTCACAAAAATTATACAATTAAAACACTTAAGTTCTCAACTTAAATTATTGCTTGTTTACATATAAATTGGATTTTATGTACCTTACAAAACTTCGGCTTAGTCAGCACTGCTAAAAAACAAAATAAAAAACACATGGCGGAGGTCAAATCTGTTGTGATATCTGCTGTCAATTTTAAACACACTGTTATTTTTGCCCGTTTTTGTAGGCCAGTGTTGCTGGGGAACAGAATAAACATGCTTCCAAAGCAGGTATCCTTAGTGGTATCGAGTCCTAACTTTGCTCCTCTCCTTGCCAGTAAATGCACTGTTCTGAAATTTAATAGTTAGCAATTGTTAAGTGGCTGGCAAAACATTTAAGGAAATAAAGGGCTTACCTGGTTTCTGCTTTTTAATTTTTTTTTTTTTTTTAAACAAGATGAATGAATGTGGGAGAGAGGGGAGGGGGAGGGTCAGGATCATGGGGGAAGAAGAGGCATGAGTCAAAGCTGTCTGAGCAATCGAAATTAGTTTGGAAATGAACAATATTTCTTCTTGATTCACAATTTAGGTGAACTAGTTTGATTCTGACAAAGAAAAAAAAGAAAAGGAAAAAGCACTTGTTAATATTAACAGCCCTCTCACAGGCTCCTTTTCATCTGTTCGGTGATTGGAAACTCTTCCCAACATGGTCTCTAGAGCGTCTACAAAGATACAACTATGACTTTATTGGTCTTCACTTCTTGGGTGTCTCTGTACATACAGTGCTGTCCATGGTGTCTGCTCTGCTTTTATCCCAAACGCAGGCTTTAGTTTAGAACACCTTTAGTTTGATTTTTTTTTTTTAAGTTCTTTTCTTTCCCCGAGATGAAATCTTAAATCTTTTGCACTAGACTGATTAGCCAGGGAAAACAAAGCAAGAAACCAGTGTCTGGAACCAAACAGGAACAGAACAAGAGCATGGTTGTTTTCCTTAAATACATACATTTAAATACATTCAATCTGACATGGGTATGAAATTTGCCTGTCAACATTTACTTTGCAGGAGAGATCTAAGTTGCACTAAGGTGAATGCAGTGAACAGACTGAGCAACTGTCTGGACGTGAGCTTCAGACTGTCAAGAGAAGAGGCAGCTCCTCCTGCAGCAGCCGAGTGGACTCCACCCTGGGAGCCGGAGCCCAGGCCCATCTGCCGGCCTGGCTCTGGCGGAACTGGCTGGCAGGTCGATTGGGTCAAAGCAAATAGACACAGCTCTCCAGGCTGGTAAGTGTTTTGAGCAAGTGAGCCCAGTCAGCTGGAGAGAGAAGCGACCAGCTACCTTCAGTGTCAGCAGTATTTCTGCAGGAAAACAGAGAAAAATGTCAAGTAACTCTGAAGTTGCTATAAAACACTGACGTAATGCGCATCATGCAGTCGTCGGAATACTGAGCCAGTTTTAAATACTGCCAATCCCGAAGGTGGCATCTGGCTGAATTACACTTGATTTTGATGCAGACGGGCAGAAGGTACCGGCCCCAACTGGACACGTTATTTCCAAAGGCCCGCAGATCTTACGTACCCTTCTGAAGACCGAGAGACTACAGTGGATCACCCAGCTCTCCTCCTGAGTGACTGCTGCTCTCTTCCCAGCGACTTCCCAGACCTCGCCAATCTCTCCCACCTTCTCAAACGAGATTACCGAGCTACCTCGCTGCTGAACCGCCCTTGCTTTGGGACAACATAGTTCAGAAGTGGCCCCCACTTCCTTACTCCTTCCTCAGAATCATCTAGGACAATCCCACTTTCAGCAAAATGTGGAGGGTCTCCCCAGGTTCCACAGGATCTTCTCCTGGCTCGAGCAAGCTGAATAAGCAGGGTTTGGTTCTAAGGGCATTCGTGCTAGTTTCTGGCTGCGATGCACTGACAGTTTGAATGACTCAACACCGAGGGCCGGAGTGGGCAAGACTCCCGTGGAGTGAGCAACTCTGCTTGATTGGTGCAAGTCTATCTGTCAGTGCTTCTCTTTGGCTACTGATTACGTTTCCCCCCCCCAAGATATTTTATCCATGTAGCAAATATCGAGTATCTACTCTGTGCCAGGTGCTGGGGATGTCACCATAACAATACATTTCTGGTCACTGCTATCAAAACACTGAGTGGGCCAGGTAGACACAAACAGCGTGGTCCCAGTTTCTCGAGAGGAAATACTGCTTGCTGCGGGAATGAGCAACAAGTTAGATCTTCAGACACAGCTAGCAGCACATCAAGGGCCACCAGAGATGACCTAGTTTAAGTTAGATCAGAGAGTAAGTTTCACCTAGTCCCTTGGAAAGAGAGACCTGGGCGAACTGCTGCCAGATTCTGCAGTCCTGTGCTCACAGGGGCTACGCCCATAGCCAGAAGTGCGGCTCTCCCGAGCTTAGACATGCGCATGAGACCCAATCTGGCTACAGCTTCTTGTGGACAAGAGCAGTGAATGTCCTCTCTAATAGAAAGCTGACGTCTATCTTTATTCCCAATTTGTGTCACTTACGTGATTTTATATAGAAATACTCCATGGCGGGGCGCCTGGGTGACTCAGTGGGTTAAAGCCTCTGCCTTCGGCTCAGGTCATGATTTCAGGGTCCTGGGATCGAGCCCCGCATCGGGCTCTAAGCGGGGAGCCTGCTTCCTCCTCTTTCTCTGCTTGCCTCTCTGCCTACTTGTGATCTCTATCTCTCTCAAATAAATAAAATCTTAAAAAAAAAAAAAAAAATACTCCATGGCTCTGACTGAAATAGGAAAAAAGTCCTTCAGTTTTCCAATTAGTCTGGAAAAACAAATTCTATTGAGGAAGTATTCCTGTCCTTAGCCACTTGAAGGCAGCTGTGTTCTCTCACATGAACAGACACCAGTAAGCAGCCATCAGGCAGGATCAGTGTCAAGGAGAATGTGGAGCGGGACACGCATCTCTAGAGGGACGCTGATTGGCTTGGCATCCGGCTGTGTCACTTGGGGGGGGTCACAATCTTTCTGTCCCTCATACTTAGGGCTGTCGTCATGATTAAACAAAATGACGTACGTGGAGTGTTTGAGTACTTCTCGCAACATGGAAAGTGCTCGGTCGGTGTCCTCACACTATCATTATCATCCCGCCTCAGAGCTGGTCCTAGTTAGCGATCGATTTCCGTAACACGAGCCAATACAAGTAATTACAGCTACGCTTTATACAAGAGTGCTGCAGCTGAGTGATAAACTCAATTTTGGTCTAAGTATGTCAACTGCAGAGGCAGACTCTAAGTCCTCGTATAGGAAGAATCGTTAGTGATCTAAAATAACTGCCCTTCTCGAAATCATGTTTGGTAAATCCACAGTTGTATATTCTAGCTCTGCTTTAAGCAAGGTACAGTTTTAATCTCCATTTCAAGATAAGTGGAACATAGATTCAATTAACAGTGAATCATAGCAGTTTCCAGCTCAACAAATAGAACCAGGTTACTGATAAAAATTCTGAAAACAAGTTCCCTGATTCACAACAGCAGCAAAGCTATTCCAGAAACCCAAGAGGCTGCAGATGACTGGCTCGCCCTCTGTGCACACATTAGTAGTATGGTGACAAGGACAGAGTGACGGCCAGTTATCACTCACGGATCAGAGGGGCTATACTGTACATATTATCCCCTGGAGGAAACAAGAGCGTCTGACAGACCATTCTCAGGCCTTAATATTCCCGCAAACAAAGTACAGACGGGGAAGCCAGATTCAAGAGGGGCACTGGGAAAAACGGGAAGTGGGAGGAGCACAAATGGCCCAGGCTAGATGACAAGAGGCAGAGCATTCTCACAGTGTATCCTGACAGGCACCTGCGATGGACAGAACACCACGTGTTCACTGCAAGTTGCTCTTTGTGGTGCCCATCGCTCCATTTGAGTTTTAGCAGGCACCCATCGGGCGCCTAGATGTGCATGAAGGTAAATACCCTGGGTCTACCCGCCCACCTTGCCTGCACCTTTACTTCTCCACCGTGCCCAGGCCCCCTCTGTGGATTAGTCGGTACAGGCTGGGAGGTCCCTGCCGCACTGCACCCTGCTTGTTGGAGTAGTCCTCCTCCCCTCTGGGAGGGAGGCCCCCACACACTCGCTGTGTGGGCTGGGGCAAATTCCCTAATCCCGAGGCTCCGTCTCCTCATCGGTAAGTGTTGGGAAGGGCTAAATCTCTGACGGGCCCGGCCTGGTCCCTGTACACTGGAGACCGAATGGGACGTATGTTCCCTTTCCTCACGTCAGAGGCTTTTCCCTCCCGAGATGGAGTATCCCAGTGCCTGACGCTGAGGACTCTTCTCAATACGGAGCTGAATCTTCACTGTCTGCCTGTCCTATAGGCTGTGGGAATGTTTCTTTTCCCTTCAGGATCTATAAAGTGAGAGAGGAATAGCAACCAATTTGTTTTTTGGGGGCCTCCTCCAATGTTAGTTGCGTAAAACCTTTAGAAAGATATCATGGGAGCTATGTGTCCCCTTTGGGGAAGTGGGCGGTAGAGTGCAGGGACTGGGAACGCACGCATGGGGTCAGCCTGCCTGGGTTCCCTTGCTGGTGTGGCAGAACTCGGGCAAGTCATTACACCCTCAAAACAGTAGTTCTGCCGTACGGTTGTGATGCGGTTTGAGTGATCTCGTTTAAATAAAGCTCTTGGCAGACAGTCATGCTTGTGGTAAATGCTCAATACCTGTTGGTTGTTTCTAGAAAGATTATGGGGACGCCTGGATGGGCTCAGTTGGTTAAGTGTCTGCCCTCGGCACAGGTCGTGATCCCAGGGTCTAGAGATCGAGCCCGCGTCGGGTTCCCAGCCAGGTGGGGAGTCCGCTTCTCCCTCGGCCTGCTGCTCCTTCTGCTTGTGCTCGCTCAAATAAATAAGTAAGTCAAATCAATCAAATCTCCAATAACAAAAAAAGATCCTCAGTGCTTGCTCTGTGGGGGCGCTGGCCTAGGCGGGCACATAGTCACACTGAAGGTGGAGGAAGGGAGGTCTGATCCTGTGGTGGTGGGTTCAGGGAGGAAAATGTGATCCTGGCCCCCAAATGCTTTCTTCCTCCCACAGAGCTACCATGTGCCCAGAGGTGAAGCTCCCTGGCAGTTCTGGGTTAAAATGGGCTATCCTTTAGTGGAAGCCTAATTTCCACTAAGGTCCTCGTTCCTCTGGGAAGGGCCATCCTAGGTTTTAAGCTGCTGCTTTCTGCACACAGGCCATCAGTGGGTTATGTGGCCACTCTCTGTAGAGGGGCGGTGGGGGGTGGGGAGGCAAGATCAGCAGCAAGAAGATGCCAGCCCCTTAAGGGGCTTCAGACTTCAATAAATAGCACATTTAGAGTCTAAACACAGGGCCAATATGGAATACATTCTATTTTCTATATGATTCACTATAGTAACATTAACTATTCAGATGAGCTGTATATCTGGGTACTTACAGAAAACATCTATAGGACTCCCCACCCATGGGCCTCTCTGCCATGCATGACTATGGTTCTATATTTTTTTTAGTATTTTATTTGTGAGAGAGTGTGCACATGCATACATGCATGGGGGTGGGGAAGGGCAGAGGGAGAAGCAGGAATCCAATTTAGGGCTCCATCCCACGACCCTGGGATCATGACCTGAGCTGAAGTCAAGAGTCAGATGCTTAACCAACCGAGCCACTCAGGCACCCCCGGATCTATTTTTTTTTTTAAAAGATTATTTATTTGACAGAGAGCCACGCGAGAGAGAAATACAAGCAGGGGGAGTGGGAGAGGGGGAAGCAGGCCTCTCATTGAGCAGGCAGCCCGACATGGGGCTCGATCCCACGACCCTGGGATCATGACCTGAGCTGAAGACAGACGCTTCATGACTGAGCCACCCAGGTGCCTATGGACCTAATACTTTTTAAACTTAGGTGTTAACAAAACCATCCAAGATCTACTTCTTTTATAGAAAATTGAACATTGATCCTACATTTTCTCCACTGAGAATTTTTAACTTAAAGTTATCTACTGCTAAGGATTATATTCCTTAGCTTAAGAGGGCCCCTGTGGGCCCATTTATCTATGTGCTAAACTGCTCCCAGAGCCTTCCTGGTAACAGATCTGCTGCTAGGCACACAATTCCGTTGGGTTCTAAAAACTGATTATTCTTTTTCAAGATTTGCTTGAACACATTAATATCACTCTCCTTAGAACAAATGTTGAAGATAATACGCAAATAATATACATGACTGTTGCCCAAACAAAATGAAATATAGAGAAAACCCTTAAAAAGAATAAACATACACTTAATTAAGGGATAGAGAACAATTAGCTCCTCTTTACTCTCCTGAAAATCTAACATTATGATACAGAAAAAGTAAAAATAACACAAAATTTGCCCTAATGTGACTGATGCAGTCATAACGTGACTGCTTTTTTGGCTATGATAATATCATTTCAGAGCAAAATTAGTGTTAATTCATACACCACCATTAGCTCAATTAAAATGAGCTTAAAGAAATAATTATTCATTCACAGAAAACCAATGTAAGATAAAACCACAAGATATTTTTCAAAATCACAGGTGTTACAACCATCTTCAGTCCACTTGCTGACAATGTATCTGCCAGTTTTGGTCTATAAAATATCCACATTCACTTCACTACCCTATTCACCTATTCCTTTGCGATTTCTTACCCGTGATGCGTCTCCCTCCTGCTTAATCATATCCATTCCAGGCAGCTGGTTTGGGAAAAGGTTGCCTCCCCTCAGAGCAGGATCATTAACCTGAGGTCATAAGACGGACAGTCACTACATTCAGTGGGACATCCACATGTGTACCAGGGAACAACCAACCATCAATCTTCCTCCTCATCTTGGTTTTTAGGAACAGACTTGTGGAGGAAAAGGACTATATTAAAAACGGCTCCATCCCTGTATCCACTCTCCCACGTATTGACTTTGGGGGGAGTATGGAGGAACAGGAAAATAAATACTTAAATTGTCTTCAAAATTAAAGTCTGCCTTCTGTGTAGAAATTTGACAGAGACAATAATACTAGAAACATTTTCATGCCTTAACATGTTCACCTTTATGGCTGGTTCCAATGAGACCAATAACTCGTATGTGGGACTTTAAAGTCATCTGAGAAGCTCCTAATATCTTTATTAGAAACTTAGGTACTCAGCTAAGTACCTAAAGCTACTTAGGTAAGTTATTGATTAGCAAGAGCAAGTCTGAGTACCCAACAGTGCTGAATTTTGGGAATCTTCTACAACCAAGTGGACTATTCATTAGCATTCACACAATTAGTAAAGGTACAAATACTAATACTGTATAGGACTGATTTTGTCTGAAGAAACATGCTACAGTTGTATTTTTTCGGCTTCCAAATTAGTTCCGATACTCAAAAGGTTTAAATCTATGCACGAATTTGTATGCAGAAGTGATCTGGATTATTAAAAATGCGCCAATTTACTTCCAGGTAGGCGGAGTAGGACCCATGCTAGACTAGACGATCTCAGTGGCCCTGGCTTTACACAGTTTCCCTAGAAAGAAAATCAGGAACTACTACTGGTTTCTTTTTCTAGAAAATTCAAAATCAACACTACATTTTCTCCATTGAAAAGATTAAAAAAAATCTATCTTTAATTATGTCTGCTTAATTTACCCAAATAAGCATGTAGCCACCATTAATTCAACTACAAGAAGTGCAAATTATTATTACCACACAGAGCTTTCTTTTCTTTTTGTTTTTTTAAAGATTTTATTTATTTGACAGAGAGAAACACAGCGAGAGAGGGAACACAAGCAGAGGGAATGGTAGCAGGAGAAGCAGGCTTCCTGTAGAGCAGGGAGCTCGATGCGGGGCTCGATCCCAGGACTCCGGGATCATGACCTGAGCCGAAGGCAGACGCTTAACGACTGAGCCACCCAGGCACCCCCACACAGAGCTTTCTTAAATTGCAAAGGGCTTTAAATTTTCTCATGCACTACTCTGCATTTTCATTAACATCTTATAGAATAAAACACTGCGGTACTGTAAAATTTAGTATATTTTCACACAAGTTGTGGTTTACCAACATCAGATTAAATAGACCTAATCAAACGCTGACTCTTTCACCATTCTCACAATTATGATCTAACTGGAATATACAGTTCGGTCAGTGACTAAGTTATTTAAACCCTCCATGCCTCAATTTCCCCATACATGAAGTAAGACTCAGGGTCCTTGCCACCTCTCTACTTTGCATGAACTACTGAGGTAGTAAGTAGAATGGCAAGCATTTTGTGACCTTTAGAAATAAGGTCTTTTGTAAATACGATTTAACAATCATTAACTGATATCTTTACCTGTGGATCAGCTACCTCAGATTCTGAATGCCGGGCTGGCTACCTGAGATAGCAATGTGTTGAGTCTCTTTGCCACCACGTCAAGTTGGTGTGCTCTTAGGGATAGTAGAATCACTACAGCCTTGGTCAGAATTACAGTCTCAAGCAGAAGTCTTTTAAAAGTATTGACCAGAAAATCATGGCACTCACATCTCCAAGATGATGATTAGAATAGTTTTTGGGTGATCGGTGTCAGTCTCCCTGCACGAGTCAAGTATCATTTAAAGCTAACTGGATGGCAGGCAGTAAGTTCAGCCTCTGTGATTCATCTGGTTTTTCATTTAGAAGAAAATCAATTCTGGGGTGCCTGGGTGGCTCAGTGGGTTAAAGCCTCTGCCTTCGGCCTGGGCCATGATCTCAGGGTCCTGGGATTGAGCCCCGCATCGGGCTCTCTGCTGAGCATGGAGCCTGCCTGCCTCTCTGCCTACTTGTGATCTCTCTCTGTTAAATTAAAAAAAAAAATCTTTAGAAGAAAATCAATTCTTAAACTATAATTCCAAAATAAAGCCATTTAAGGAGCGCATTCACCATCCCGTTTTGAGAGATTTACTTTAGATACTGCTAAGTTCCTCAAAAAATAAATAATTTAGGAGCGCCTGGGTGGCTCAGCGGGTTAAAGCCTCTGCCTTCGGCTCAGGTCATGATCTCAGGGTCCTGGGATGGAGCCCTGCATCGGGCTCTCTGCTTAGCAGGGAACCTGCTTCCCCCTCTCTCTGCCTACTTGTGATCTCTCTCTGTCAAATAAATAAATAAAATCTTAAAAGAAAAAAAAAAAGATAATTTAAGTAACAAAGTTAAATATATTAAAAGATCCTTGAGCAGTCAAGAATCCTCTCATGTTTATTTCATCATTAACAAGTATTTCTGTTAATCGCACTAACATAGGTGGAAGTAAGGTGAGAAAACACTCATCAAAATAAATGTGGGAGTTGACGGTAGATGTTAAGTATATGGAAAGATAACTGAATGCAGAAATAGACCAAAAGTTATGATCAGAAGACAATGGGCTCCTTCTCAGGATGCTCACCTGCTCGGGACCCATGGAGGACAGCCCTGACGTAGGCACGGAGGTCACTGAGGTCATGCTGATCTGTCCCGTCATCTGGTTCATGTTGCTCATCCCACCTGTGTTGGTCGCCATGGATACATTGATGTTCATATTGTTATTGTACATGCTGGTGTTTGCTTGTTGCCCAAAGTGTGGTGGGGACTGTTGTGAAAACATGCTAGAACACAAGGAAGAGATGAAAATGTCAAGAGTTGTAGGGCAAACAAGTAGGCAGTGGTGGCACTTACTTCATTTACTTAAGAATGAGTAAGTCTAAGGCTGAAAGAACCCAGGGTGGGGCAGCCAGCAGGGGTGAAGTCCGAAGTGGTAGGGGACGTGCCCAATGAAGCCGCAGGGGTGACCACGCTCCTCTCCTTTTCGCAGCATCACCGGGAAGGTCTAAAGATCTATTTTCCATTTTCACTCTGCACCTAACAAGCTTTCTATTTGTTTGCTTTTATTACATGTACTGATAAAGGACGGCTCCTAAGGCTTGCCTTCCAGAGCAGTTTCTAGCTTAAACTGGTGGGGTGATGCCTTCTGAGGGGAGTTCCTTTTATTCCTAAGGAAAAGATATGCCAAGCTTTTGTAAGTTCCGATAAGGTCTGCCCTAGGAAAAGTAAACTTCCTTACTTAGTAGTTTGACATTGCTTGCTTGAGTAAAAAAGTTAAGAAAAAAACAGAAAGATGGGTGCCTGGCTGGCTTAGTTGGTAGAACGTGTGACTCTTGATCTCAGGGGTGAGTTTAAGCCCCTGTTGGGCATAGAGATTACTTAGTTTAAAAAAAAAAAAAAAAATCTTCCAGAAAAGAGACAGGTAATCTATAGAAAGATTCCCTGGTGATCATTTATATCAAAATGCGACAGAAACACGGCATACCTGTTTCCACCCATATTTCCCTGCGCCCACCCGTTCATGTCAGAGGAGGCCTGGTAGGCTGGATTCCCCTGGGACTGCTGCATCATGGGGCTCTGGGTATGCGCCATTCTGGGCGACATCAGAGGGCTCTGGGGCGTTGTCGCCCCGGTAAAGCCTGGGTCGGGCTGCTGACTTATTCCTTCAAAAACAAAAGAGAAATCGAAAGGAGATTGTTAGTGTTATGGTAGAGACGAGGGAGAGAAAAAGAGAACGTTCAAATTACACACACGTAGAAAATTACTTTCAAATACCTGATTGTGTGCTGGTTAATTATATATATATATATATATATATATATATATATATATATATATATACCTTAAACAGATTCCAAACTGGGATGAAATGCACAAAGCAAGAAATTTCCTTATCTTACTTCTCTACAGTGGTCACATGGGTGCCTAAGAACCATGTTATCCACCATGACTAGAGAGGGAGTATATACTGTTCCTTCCCCTTATCCCTCTCCAAACCAAGAACGAGTCAAACAGGTATATTTCTCTTTTACCTGAAATAGTCTTCACATTTTTATATCTCACTACAATTGGGTTGTTTATACTTTCAATCAGATTTAAGTTCAGGTGTATATAAAAAGTTAACATCTGAATAATTTTTCATTGAATCAAGTCACTCTGTGATGAAATCAATGCATTTTTAAAAATAAGTAACTGCATCACGATTAGCTTGTTCCGTCTTTAGAAAGGACTCTATGGTACTTCGGTGCTATCTAAGATGAGCAAGAATCAGACCAAAAAAATCAATGTAAGCTTCTTGTTTGGTTTAGAAGCAAATGGCATTTATGCCACAAGGAGGGAAGGGGCTTTCAGAAGACTTTTCGAAGTCATCAAAAAGGACAGAAAATAAGGAGCTTCGAAACAAAGGCAGCAACTCAGGAAATTTCAAGGACAGTAAGGGAAGCGTGTTTCTGCCTAGATGTGTGCAATGTGCAGATTTAACTGATACCTAGAGAAGTTTATGATCACATAGAAAAAGCTGCACAGTATCTATTTCTTTAAAGAAACAGGAGACATAAATGTAAGCACCACAGAGACTTGATTTTTTTTTTCAGACTTGATATTTATAGACAACTCTAGCAAGATAGGTAAAATCATTTAGAGTAGTAACATAAGCACTTACTTGTATCAATAACTTAACCATTAATTGAACATGACATGCACACAAATATTAATGTTTATGACATTACGTCTGTCTCTTAAGACTGACATTAAACAACAAATCAATACAAAGAAAACCAAGAGGCCCTCCACTGGGGTTTCTAGATAACACTTCTTAGGAATTATCTATTCATTAAAGCTTCGGTATCGTCTTTTTTTCAAAAATTATAGAACGTCAAATACTTGTATTTATATCACGCACACTCGCACACACAACCGGGGACTGCACATGCGCACACTTACTCTGGTCACTCTGAAAGTGAGACCTGCACTCCGAGAAGAGGCGGTATCCGAGCTGAGAGAATGGATGGTACTGTGCTGGACCTGGGGCTCCTGGGGGGACCCCGCTGCCCTCCCAGGTTGCCTATCACTCCCTGGTTAGCCAGACTCCTCTGGGAGCCGGGCCAAGAGCTATGAGAGCAGAGCTGAGACGCAAGACCGGGGGACACTGGGGAGAAAGGACTGGCGAAGGGTGGGGGGGTGATGGAAGCCCAGTACCGTAGTTCGGAGGAAACGGAAACTGCTGTGCATTTGCCTGGGGCATCCGGGGGTTGCTCAGAGTTGCTGGTAAGCCACCAGGAGCCACCATGCTTGAGGCCATATTCAGCCCTTGTCCTCTCATCATCAACGTTCGCTGCTGAACTTGCTGTTGCTGATGCATCTGTCTCTGTCGAAGATGCTGGTTCAGGATTTCCCTCTGTCTTTGGGCCAGCATCTGGGCGTTAATAGGTGCCTAAAATGGGGGTGAGGTGGGGAGTACACAGAGGGAAACATTGGGGGGAGACACAGATTGAAAAACAAACTGTGTATTAGAAATAGGACAAAATCATTTGGAAAATAAAACGACCGGGAAGGAACACTTTAGAGGTGAACAGCTGGTGGGTGAGGATGTGAGCTTCGAAATTCTAGAGAGATGATGGTCTTTCTGAAATCCTGCGGTGACTTACAAGGGTAAGTTCAGTGTTAGTTCAACTAATTTGGAAGTCACCGTGAGAGGCACAGTTAACAAAAGGACAATATCAGTCCTATCGGTAAGATGTATGTCACAGAAACCTTAAAGTGGCAACCTAGAGTCTCATTCAAGGGACATTCAGGTCTAAAGGGAAACCAAACCATCGGGGCCAAAATGTGGCTGGAGGCATTTCGCAAAGGCTGAACAGAGGCAGGAAGAAAGCGGGGAGCATAGGGAGAGGGGGGTGATAGGAACATTACAAAACAGGCCAGGACAGAACGTGGAGGAGGAAAGGAGGGATGGATGCAGGGAAGGGGTGTGCTTGCTGCCAGCAAGAGCCATCAGGCTATTTATGGAGTCCTGGCGATACACAGTCAGTCCTCATTATTCATGGATTCCATATTGGTGAACTTACCTACTTGCTAACATTTATTTGTAACCCCAACTCAATATTCAAAGCACTGCCATCATTTATGGACATGTGCAGAGAGGCAAAAAACCTTGAGATGTCCAAGGTGCGTATTAGTCTCACCGGAGGCCAAAAAAGGCAACACTCTGCCTTCCTGTCTCAGCCTCATACTGGAAAGAAGTGCCCTTTACGTGGATTCTTCAGTTCCACGTTTTTCACTCTGTCATGCTATTCCCTGGTCATTCTGCTGTTTACAGTGGTTCCTAAGAGGAGGGCCAGAGTACTGCCTCGTGTCCCTAAAGGCAAGAGTTTGTGACGTGCCTTCTGGGGAAAACACGTGGTAGATGAGCCTCACAGAGGCAAGAGTCCTAGCGCTGCTGTCTGAGCTCAAGGTGACGCAGCAGTAGTATGTATTACAGAAGTGTCTTCTACCTCAAATGCACACGAGAAACGTGGTTCTGGACTGATGGGCTGATGCTGATGTCACCATAGGCCGGAGGGAACCGAACCCTTTCTCCAGTTCACTAATTCAGTGTTTGCGTTAACTTTATGGAACACAACAAAAGTAAATACTGAGAATCAACTGTACCTGGCAGTGAAAATGGCAGTTTAGGAGGGAACCACAAAAGGGACAGGCTAGGGGTGCCTGGGGGGGCTCAGTCGGTTAAGCACCCGACTCTTTGTTTGGGCTCAGGTCATGATCTCAGGGTCGTGAGGCCGAGCCCTGTGTTGGGCTCTGCGCTCAGCTCAGAGTCTGCTTTGGGTTTCTCTCTCCCTCTGCTCCTCCCCTGAGCATGCATGCTAGCTTGCTGTCTCTCTCTGAAATAAATGTTTAAAAAAAAAAAAAAAGTGGCAGGCCAGATGGACATGTGAATGACATAACAGACCCACAGCGCCGACCTGGGTCAGATGGCCTTCTGAGTGACTTTGCACCGAATATCAAGGAGGAAGAAAGGACAGAAATTCAACAGATGCCGTGAAAGCTGACGGCTGGTCTGCTCCTTACCTGTGTTGGTACTCCAGGCCTCAGAGTCAAGTTCACGTTGGAAACATTGCTGATTTGATTCATAAGCGGCTGGCGATTCTAAATGCATGCACAAAGAAGAATCAATACATTTTTTAAAACAGAGTATATTTTAAATCGCTTTTCTTGAGAAATCACCCTCCCCAACGTAACCTCTAATGCCATTAGGTACTGAAACCACATGGTTTACGACAGAATTCCCTTAGAAAGCTAATTATCAGTAAGGGTTCACATTGCTTATAAACAGAGAAGGTGTTTTGAACTGCTGACAGAAATCTGTCTAGGCTTGTTTCAATGAGAACACATTTGCCTGAGCTAACCAGGTGTCCCTACGGCAGCACTGCTCTGCCACCATTCAGCTAAGAGTGACTATTTCTGTCATGAGACAGGCCTCAGGACTAGAGCTACTGCTGTCCTGCACGCTCACGTTGGGTTAGAGACCACGTGAGGTCCTTTTACTCACATACACATTGCACTACACCACACAACAGCCCCATTTCACAGACAGGAACACGGAGGCTCAGAGAGCTCAAGGCTACGCTGTTAATGACAACAGTGCTGGGAAACACCGAGAACAGAAGGACGGCCACTCCGTGCCGGAGCGGAGTTAGCAGAGGAGACAGGAGGGAGACCGGTAAAGCAGACGGGAGCGGGACACGCAGGATCACCCGGGAAGGGCTGGGATGGGCGCCCAGCCCGCCCCGAGAACACAGGATGGTCACGCCGTCTCCCGCCAACCTGGCCCGCCCGCCACCTTCCCGGGCACCCCCGAAGAGCACACCTGCTGGGCCTGGAGGCGATGCTGCAGCTGGAGTCTCAGCTGGTTTGGCTGGTTCTGCACCAGGCCCGTGGGCCTGAGGCCCGGCCTGGGCTGCATGCGGAGCGCGGCGTAGCTCGGCCGCTGGCCCATACCGTGGAAGTTCGGGTCCTGCATGGGAGGGTAGCTCCCCTGGGCCAGCTGTGCCTGCGACGCGTACTGCTGTGGGAACACGGCGGCCTTCTGCTCCAGCATGAGGTTGGAGTCCTGGCTCGAGAACTGCTCCGGATCCACCGCCTGGCTCTGCGGAGAGAGCCCCCGCCCGACGCCACGCACGCGAGTAAGTATCACCACCAGGAACAACGGAGTTGTGCCCGGTGACTTTCTCTCCCTGTCAGACAGCTGAAGCTTCCTACGCTCACGTCCGACTCGAGGGTGCTCAGGGCCGTGAGGAGAGGAGCCGCGACTACGGGACTCGTCCTCACTCCGCCGATCAGAGACCCACACAGACTTTAAAATCCGCACGTCCCCTGGCGGGGTTATGTGCTCTCGCTAACTTTTCATACCTGTATCCATCACTTTAATCAGACAACCACCTGTGGCGGCCCGGCTGCGGTCAGCGTGTTGGGGGGCCCACCGCCGTTATCCCCATTTCGCAGCTCTCAAACACTGAGACCTGGGGACGAGGGGCAAGCTGCGGCAGGCCTCTCTGGCGGCGGAAGTGGTGGGTCCCCATCGGGACGTGAGCCGGCACCTGAGCTCTCCTCCCGGGCGACACGCTGCCTTTGCGTAACTGTTTTCTGTGGCTGACAGGACTTCCTACAGCTGGCCACCGTCTTAATACCTACCAGACAGATTTAATGTGTTTTGTCGTTCTTCCAACTTCTTATGGCTGCCTTATCTCTCGGAGTCAGAATGAGGCAGGTGTAGAAAACCCAGAACTAATGCCAGGGGGAGCGCCTCAGACCGAGGTGGGCCCTCGGGGTCTGTGTCTAGGGCATGAAAGTGCACCTGGCTTGTTCTCTCCTACTTCTGGGGTGACTGCTCCAAACCTCCAGATATAAAGGGGGGCGGGGAAGGAAAGGCATCTCTTAAGGTTTTCTCGAGCTTAGTCATGTCCTAGGCCCACTTGCACTAGTCTATCCAAGGTAGAGCAGGGGTCCTGGTGCCGCTGCCCTCTCCAGAAAAATGTGGATGGAACCTACCCAGGGGAAACCATTCATTACTGAAATACTGCTCTAACTACACCTACAAAACTATCTCAGAACTTTAAATATTTGCCCATCTTTAACAGAGAAGAAATTTAATTAATTTCCACTTTAAAAGATTTTTAAAAATTTATTACTTATTTGACAGAGAGAAAGGGAGAGAACAAGCAAGAGGAATGGGAGAAGGGAGAAGCAGACTCCCCTCTGAGCAGGGAGCCTGATGTGGGGCTGGATCCCAGGACCCTGGGACCATGACCTGGGCCACAGGCAGATATTTAACCAACTAGGCCACCCAGGTGCCCCAATAATTTCCATTTTTAAAAATTATTTTATTATTTTTTAATAAGATTTTATTTATTTATTAGAGACAAAGAGAGTGAGCGAGCACGAGAGGCAGGAGCGTTAGAGGAAGAAGCAGGTTCCCTGCTGAGCAAGGAGCCTGATGCAGGACTCCATCCCAGGACCCCGGGATCATGACTTGAGCAAAGGCAGATGTTTAACTGTCTGAGCCACCCAGGTGCTCCAATCATTTCCTTTTAAAGAAAACACACAACTGATGTGTACAAATAAATCCATTTGTACTCTCCACTTCCCCTGACTCCAGAATAATGTTTCTGTAATTCACTTGAATATGATGCTACCATACTCACGATGGATGTGATGAGACAAAATAGAAGACAAAGAGATAAAGAAAGGAGACTAAAAATATTAATGATGAAATGACACTAGCTTTGATAAAAACAATGCTACAAGTCGCTCAGCAATCCCAACAGCCACATTTTTAAATGTCACTTGGACCAGACCCGAGGGTAACAATACTGACGAGGCTAACTGCTAACTACCACTGAAGCAGAGCCAGCTGGCCCACCGGAAATATTTAAATTCCATGCTCCTTTCTTGATTGGCTTCAGGTTCTATCACGTAGCCTCTCAAGTCATTTCTTTCCATTCTGCTCTTCTCGATATGAATTGACAAGTGCTCACCCCCCCATGTCTGCTGCACGGTGGGCATGATGACAATACTGTTTCTGTGCTTGGGAGAAGCCTCCGCTAACTCCGCGTCGCCTCTCGGACAGACCCTCCCGACTCGCCACGTGCCCTAGGAGGCTGGACATGGGAAGGTCCTTTTCAATAGTAAAGAAGTAAAGACGATTTGTGCTGAGAAAAGAGGAAGAGGGTACCGAGACTGTGATCGTTTTTTTTTTTAATCTGTGGCTGTTGTTACTCTTTACAAACTGAACCAGGATGTCTGCTTCACGCACGTTTAGTGGGCAGTCAGATACAGAAAATACTGTGTTATCAGGGCACCTGCTGGCTCAGTGGTTTAAAGCCTCTGCCTTTGGCTCAGGTCATGATCTCGGGGTCCTGGGATCGAGCCCCGTGTTGGGCTCTCTGCTCATCGGGGAGCCTGCTTTCCCCCCCTCTCTGCCTGCCTCTCTGCCTACTTGTGATCTCTCTGTCAAATAAATAAAATCTTAAAAAAAAAAACAAAAAACTGTGTTATTGCATGAGACTACATTGGGTTGCTTATTATGTTATTGCTATAACGTACTCTTTAAAGCAGAGAATTACAAGTAGAACCAACTAATTATTGGGAGGAGGAAAGCTAAATAAGCACATGAAGACTGGTTAACTTCCTTATATTCCCATTTATGCTTAAATATCCCCCAAATTACTGTGGGCTCAACCCACACAAAGGTAAAAATGACTAATGAACTGCAGCTACTTCTAAAATGACTTCTGCTAACTTATGTGCAAAGTATTCTTTTAGCACAAGAGCTTCCTATCACCAGCCCACAAATGTAAAGACTGAATAAGATGCTCGTGGGTACTGACTGGTTTTTTAGATGAAAGGGTTCTAGATCATTGGGGCAGCGATGCCCAATTCCTGACTTCGCTCTTCTCTGCTCCTTGTGGGTCCCTCCCTGTCACTAGGTGGGCTGGCCCCGACTTCCTGCCTTCCAGCTCAGTCACCCAAATTATATGCAAAGCACATTTTCAGCGTTTCCCATCCTTGGGCGAAAGTTTACGTGGGAGTAACTAGGAGGACAAGAAAGAAAACAGAGCTAGCTTGTTAGGAGGTAAAGCAGCAGTCTAAAAAGCAGACTGCGGGTCAGCTGTAAACAAAAGACAACGGACAATCTCGCGCCCACAAGAGCGCCGGGCCCCCACCAGCCCCCCTTGGCGCGTACCTGGCTGACCAGTTCGGGTATTCCAAGCGCTCGGTCAATCTCCTCAAGGCCGTCGAAGTTCCGCAAGGCCAGATAGAGCTGGTCCAGGAGAGCCCCTTCGTCACTCGGAGACTCTGCGGCAGGATGTGGACACAGCAAGTCATCCGGAGAGCTGCCGAACGGCTGCCTGTAAGGAGACAGACTTCATCTCGGGCCCGTGGAAAAGCCAGTGGATTAGAGAACACTCGTTTTCTCTTAGAAGTTGACGAAAGTCCGCCAGCTCACTTCCAGGGGCTTTGTAAGAAAATACCGTACCGGCCAGACGGAGAACAAGGTGACAAGTCACAGTGACAGACACACTTTTGTTCAGTGCCTAACACAGGTCGGACCCAACTGGAGGCACCGAATGTATGATTTTTGTTGCTGTGGCCCCCACTTTAAGGCTGGTAAAGCTAAATGAACTATATAATCATCTTGCAGTAAGAGAAATACTTGTAAAAAGAAGAGATACACAGGTAAAGCCAGTTAAGCGAGGGCTGAGGAAGGTTAAGCCACGTGCTGGAGGTCAGGGGAGTGGACGCCACCACAGGCCCGTATGGGTTCAGGGCCCGCCCGATCCCCTTACTGCCACACATCTACGCTGATGTCTCAGGTGTGTGGGTATTTACTTTGCCCTGAAGTAATCAAAGGATTTTTCTGAACGTTGGTAGGAAACACAAACTTGGTTGAATAGCCTTATTTCATACAAGGCTGTGATGACCCACCTGGGACAGACTAGAGACCTGTAAGCATAAAAGCTACATTAATTTTTTTTGAATTCAGCTGTTCACTAGACTAATGTTGGCTGGACTAATAGGAAACTTCTTAGTCATGCATAAGCAGGCCTTGTGAACATTTCTTAAAGCCCTCAGGAAGTGCGGCTCTTGGCCTCTCTGAGTTAGAGACTCAAGAAGAGTAGACCGTGAATGTACACATTATATTATATAAGGTCATCGGTGATATAATCGTAACACTAAATTGCCAAATGCTATGGTATATAAAACTCCTATAATTTAAATCAATTGACAAGTTGGGGCAGGGTGTTTAGAAAGAGCTTCTGAGTTAGTTTAATATCAGAAGGGAAAACGACACTTGTATTTTCCCAAAAGAGTCTAATTTGTACTCTTAGAGTTACCATATGATGTTCTGGAGAAAAGAGAAGTTTCTGAGTAAGCAGCTTCCTTCTTAAGCCACTGAGACTAGATCTGTCAAAGGATGAAATTCACTATCTAACCCACTTTCATAGGACATGTTTTCTAAAGACAACTTAACATGCCACTCTGGCCTAGAGTCCTGAAATGCTGACAATTAAAGGCCACAATTAATTTCAAACCGTTACAATACAGTGCATTAAAAAACAATTTATACCCTCCATTTATCCCTAGTAACTGGCAAAGAAAATCGCCCAATTAAGTGCCCCCCTCGATGACACCGCTCCCCTGCTGTCCCTGGCTCCAAGCCCACATTCCCACCACCTCTAAGCCACTGCAACTTGGCTGTGCGGCCACCACCACACACCCAGCGGTGTGCGATGCAGCCAACCGGGTCCATGCAAAGGGTCCCGCGTTGCTAAAGGCAATCGCCATCTTGGAGACTCGTGCTCTGTGGTTCTGGGGCCTTTTCACCACCTGCCTCTTCCCCCATCACTGCCTTGCTACTCAGTAAGACATCATTTCTAGAAACAGTTCCTCCTGCCCTTCCTGCTTCTCTGGCGTCCAGACTCTCCCAGAATTCAGTGTTGAAACACACAAGGGTGACCGGGTCACTCTGCTGTTGCCACACTTCCGGAATGCGAGGAGGAAGGAGCAGGTGCAGGAAAGTGGCAACAAGGAAGAGAAACACCATATGTCACAGAAGCAAAAGGAGGAGGAAATTCCCCCAGAGGAGTGGTCAACATTTGGATGTGGTTAAGTTTCGTGAAAAGAGAGTTCAAGTCAGCCAAGAGTGGGGACTGTCTATTTACCAAATCGCTGATACCTGGGACCTCATTCCCCAGAGATGCTAGTTACATGAGGCATTAAAGGGTTTTCTCGGTCTAGCCTTAGTCCCTAATTTTCAACTTCTGTTTCTTCCCACACAATTATACCCCTTCACCGATGGCAGGCTAAGGTGAAACTCTTTTTAAAAAGATTTACTTATTTGACAGAGAGAGAGAGAGAGAGAGCGCACATGTATTAGCTGGGGGAGCGGGAAAGGGAGAAGCAGGCTCCCTGCTGACTCTGGGCTCTTGACCTGAGCCAAAGGCAGACACTCAACCAACTGAGCCACCCAGGTGCCCCTGAGATCTAATCTCTTAAGTCTGGGAAGGCTGAGGGTTTGCACGAACCCAGAGTCCCCCGTTTTGCCACAGACCGAAACCCAGTGTCAGAAGGGAAGGGAGATACAGTCGCCCCGTTGCAAGACAAAGCCACCCCAGGGAAGATACATCCAAAGGCATAAAGGGGAAAAAAAAAATAATGCAAATGCCTATTTGCATTTTAAACAATTTCCAGCATAATAGAGTAACTCATTTTTGTCCCATGCTTTTCTTTTCTTAATTAAAAAAAAAACACCTCAAACCAATGCATGATACAGACTGAAAAGTCACAGTACCTCCAGGCCTTCCTACTCTGGTCAAGGCCCTTGTCGACTCAGGCTGGGACTCTCAAGACACTTTCTGGCTTCTAGCCTCTCTCCAGTTAGACGGTGTTCTCAGGTTCCTTTTCCCAAAACAAACTTTACTGAACTGATTCAAAATTCTTACTTCAGCTCTCTTGGAAAATGTCTATGTCCCTGGACAGGTGGTGGTGGAGGAATTGAAGGAAGGACACGTACACTCTGGTAGAGCTGAACCTTTCCAAACTCAATGTCTACAACTTCCCTGTGAGCCCGAGCTGCCCTGGGCAATTGATCTTTTTCAGAAGATGCCTTCTACGCCACTATAAGGCCATGACTTGTCATTCCAGGCTTCCCCTTCTCCTCTCCACTTAAAATTGATAGTGGTGTCTATGTTAAAAACATCAACTCTGCATTGTACCCAGCGAGGAGATCTTAAATCTCTTTGTTGGCCCCGTACTCGAAACTGCCTAGGTTCAGTAAATTTCCAGCTGACAAAAATAAAGGCTCCTGATCTAGCCAGGACATCATACCTTATACTCAGAAAAATGCACTGCATTGTGGCTTGATATGATAAAACTTGGGCATACCATGAGTCTGTCACTTCTCTTAGAGACATTAAATAATAATGACTGGTTTATGGAAAAAATACCAGTCCAGACTTTCAATCCCACTTTCTAAATGCCTACTTGTTACCCTGCATTTTGGGCAATTACAAATGCAGTTACAATCTAGACAGCATCTGACAGACATTACAATATTAAGACAAGGATGCAATTCACAGGAATAAAGGAAAGAACACACACAGGCTAAAGGCTGGCGCAAAAATGTTTAGGAAACCAGCAAAAGATAAATCCATCAATAGGAACCTTGTTTCTTGACATCTACACTTTTATTTATGAACTAGCAAAAGAGTAAGGATGGTGATAAGAAGGAGAATAAGGTCAATTCTGAGCTCAAATTAACTCAGAAATGTTGAACTTAATGTGAAAGCAAGTTTTTCATGGAAGGCAGCTACTGTACTTTCATCTTTTTTTCTTTTCTTTTTTAAGATTTTGTTTATTTATTTGAGAGAGAGAGAGGAGAGAGAGCATAAGGAGGGAAAGCGGCAGGGGTAGAGGGAGAAGCAAGTTTCCTGCTGAGCAGGGAGCCTGATATGGGGCTGGATCCCAGGACCCTAGGACCGAAGGCAGATGCTTAACCGACTGAGCCACCCAGGCGCCCTGAAACTTGTATTAAAAAAAAAAAAAAAAGAAAGAAACTCTGGAAATGTACTCTACTTTATGAAATTTCAGGAACCCTGTTGACTTTCATCATCTGTGAATTTGATAAGGATATCACATTATTTAAACTAGGATAATCCCCAAAGGACAAAACGCTCGGCCTGCAGTAGGGTCCTCACTGAGCCTTCAACTCCAACTCTTTATATATGAACCTCAAAGGCCAGATTGCTATAGTTTAAGTTTTCTAACAAGTTTGATTTCTGGAAAACAGCGTGTGGGCATCTTTCAAGTTCCTACAGTGCCTTCTGGCTTAGGCTTTTATCTCTCCGTGTAGGGGCTCTTGGCCCACCCAACCAGCCAAGTGGTACCATCACCCAGGCCTCAAGGTCACCTGAGCACCATCTGCTTTCAGTTCAGCACTAAAAACAACAAGATTACGCATAGAACGTAATTGTGATGCTGGTTTGCAGGGAATAGTGGAACTCTCCAAGAGGCAAGCACAAAACAAAACAAAGACCACCTGTGAGCTAAAACTTGAGTGCCCCGAGCCACTGTGATAGGTGTGTTTTTATCCATAAAGCAGTAAGAGAACTGGGGCTTTGAGCTAAAGTGAAATAAAAGAGTTAACTTGCGGCTGCTGGACTGAACTGAGGGAAGCTGGTATAGACCCCCACCTCTGGCAGTGAGCACTGCAAATTTGCTTTTAAGAAAAGTGTCCACAATTTTGACCCTACATGTTTCATTGGTCAAGAGGCACTTATGAACTTCCAAGGCAGATTACCAAAATACTCAGGGAAACAGGCCTTCAAAAATGAGAGTCAATATTGGATTTAGACCTCTAAGGAATCTAGATATTGGAATTATCAGATAAAGAAATTCAGAAAGAAAATGATGAACGTAATGCCTAAGGATGTAAGGATGGAACCACAAAAAACAAAACAAAACAAAACAAAAACCAAAAAAAACAGCAAATGAGGGTGTGAAAAGCAGACCAGGCAAACAGAGTTTTTAGAAATGAAAAACATGATTGGACTAAGCACAGCTGAAGAGATAATTAAGGAACTGGATAACAAATTATCCTGATGTAGTACTGAGAAATGAAGAGATGGAAAACACACGAATTAAAGAAAGTAGAATTTCTTTGGGTGGGGGAGGGGCAGAAGGAGAGGGAGAGGGAATCTTAAGCAGCCTCCATACCCAGTGCAGAGCCCAACATGGGGCTCGATCTCATAACCCTGGGATCACGACCTGAGCTGAAATTAAGGGTTGGATGCTTCTCCAACTGAGCCACCTACATGTTCCTGGAGGGGAGAATTTTAAAAAGTCCAGTGTAGGCAAAGAAGGTGTAACATGTCTAACCAGAATCCCAGAAGGGCAGAATAATGAAAATAGAGAGGGGGTAGAATATAAAGAGATAATGGCTATAAATATTCCAGAACTGATGACAACACATGAATCTACAGATTAAAAAAAGTACAGCATACACCAAACACCAAGCGGTATAAATAAATCCACACCCAGACACACTGTAGTAAAGGTACAATACAGAAAATATCAAGAATATTTCAAAAGCAGCTGGAGAGAAAAGATCACCCACAAAGAAAAATTACTAGACTGATAATCTGACCCCAAAAAAATCTCAATCAAACATGATCATATACCACATCTTTCTCAAAAAACTTTTTCAATGGCTCAATAAAAAAAGTCTTAATTCTTCAGAGTTTGGGATTTAAGACCTTCTGTAAATCTATTACTAATCTCCTTTTTTTTTTTTTGGAGGAAAAGAGTAACTTCCGGCAGAGGTCTAAAATAACTTCCAGAACCCTCCACGAACCACAACTTCCAGAACCCTCCACGAACCACGATTCTCCTGGATTTCCTGGGTGCTCAGGACTCACCTGTTTTGGTTGGCAAAAGATGCCTGGTCTATAGGGAGGATGCTTTCAGGCCACGGGGCAGTCTGATTTGGAGGAGCTTGTTGCTGGCTATACTGAGGTCCTCCCATGTTCATCTCTAATTCTGATGGCCCTAAAAAGAGAGAAGAAAAAAAAATCCAAACACTTTACAACTTGTCATCAGGGAAGTGCCTATTTCTGCTACGCAATATAAAGTGAAATACCTGGTTTACATAAAATGAAAAAGATGCAATGACAATTGGGTGAAAATAGCAAGACTGAATTTTTGTTCTAAAATAGAAACAAAGGCAATAAATATCAAGGCTTATCTCCCACTTAGGCAATATCTAGAGTGGCAGCGCTAAACATTTTGCAATGAAGACTTTTTATTGTCTCTCTCTCTCTTTTTTGAGAGAGAGAGCAAGGGGGTGGGGTGGAGGGACAGAGGGAGAGGGACAGAATCTCAGGCAGATGCCCCACTGAATACAGAGCCCATCGGGAGTGGGATGGGTGGAGTGGGGAGCTTGATCTCACGACCTTGAGATCATGACCTGAGCCTAAATCAAGAGTCAGAGGCTTAACTGATCAGCCACCCAGGCGCCCCGGCACCCTGACCCTTTAGTTTTGTTTATGTGGGTTATATCTTATTGATACTTACTGTATGGGGAATTAACCTTGGAGAGCAGAAAAAAACAGTTACTCATTCATTTAAAATAATTACAATAAATCCACTACACGTTAATATAACCAAGTTTTCTTATTTGTTTTCTTTAAAGGTTTTATTTACTTATCTGATGAGAACAAGAGAGCAAAACCAGAGGAGCAGCAGCAGGAGAGGGAGAAGCAGGCTCCCTGCTGAGCAAGGAGCCTGACATAGGACTCGATCCCATGACCCGGGGATTATGACCTGAGCCAAAAGCAGATGCTTAATTGACTGAACCACCCCAGTGCCCCTAAATAAGTTATTTATTTACTTGTTTATTTATTTAAATTTATTTGACAGAGAGAGAGAGCGATCACAAGTAGGCAGAGAGGCAGGCAGAGAGAGCGGGGGAAGTAGGCTTCCCGCTGAGCAGAGAGCTCGATGTGGGGCTCGATCCCAGGACCCTGAGATCACGACCTGAGCTGAAGGCAGAGGCTTAACCCACTGAGCCACCCTCGTGTCCCTGAACAAATTTTTTTAAAAAAGAAATGAAAAAACCCTATTACTGGCATTGTTTTAGACTTTGGACCATCACTTTAATGTCTGGATTGATAGAGCAGTGCCAGAGACCCCTACGCGCTCCCACATCCCCCCTACAGTGGTATCACACGGCACGTGACTTCCAGAATTCGACCGTACGCTTGTGAGAGGTAAGAGTGAAGAAGGCCAGGAAGGTCTCAGGATTATTATGGAAATAGTTTAGCCTTGCAGACCCCCTGAAAGGGCGTCAGGGTCCTGCACCATACTTTTGAGAAGTGTCAGATACTTGTTCCTGAGCTTTGTTATTAACTGTCATTCAGTCAGCCTGTCCTGAAGAGCAAGGGCGGCACAGAAAGAAGGCCCAGAGAACTCACATGTGCTCTTTTTTAGAAGTTCTTTTGAGAGTCTCCAGATACTGGGTGACATGAGGTTTTCAATGATTTTATTGTTATCACCATCTGTAGACCTGTCTTTCATTACGACAGGTAATTTTCTATTGAGTTCAGGGCTTTGTGAATTTATTAAAAATCAGAGAAATTCAGCTACATAATACACAGCTCAAAGGCCAGGTGAGGGGCCCTTGAATAAAGAAACGGAGAAGAGGGCCGCCTGGGTGGCTCAGTGGCTTAAGCCTCTGCCTTCAGCTCAGGTCAGGATCTCAGGGTCCTGGGATCGAGCCCTGTATCAGGCTCTCTCCTCAGCAGGGAGCCTGCCTCCCTCTCTCTCTCTGCCCGCCTCTCTGCCCACTTGTGATCTCTCTCTCTCTCTGTCAAATAAATAAATAAAATCTTAAAAAAAAAAAAAAAAAAAGAAACAGAGAAGAAATTAAATTTCTGGATATAAGGGATTTATTAATTAGGAAATTTTTTATTCTTTTTTTTTTGTATTTCAAGTAAGCTCCATACCCAACATGGGCTCAAATCCATGATCCTTAGCTCAAGAGTCACATGCTCTACCAACTGAGTTGGCAAGGTGCCCCCTGATTACAATATTTAAATGAATAAATCAGTACATTAAAAAATTCCCCAGCTTAATTTTGCATGAAAATCTGGTCATTTTGAGCACTCTTCTATAGAAGCCTCAAATTATACGAATTTATGTTTGGAAACCACTCATCAATTCGAAGTACGTTCTCCGCAGAAAGGCTATCTGAATGTCACCTCTCAGAAAAAAGCCAAAATGTGCTGAGCAATTACACAACTAGGTAGGAAAGCGGAGACCAGAGGTAGGATGAGAATTCTGTGTTGTCTTGTCAAAACAATCCTGATACCTTTCCGTTAATGATGTGGCTCTTACTCATTGAACAATACCTAAGTATATGACAAAGTACATAAACACTAACTTATCTGAATTATGCTAATGTGCAAGATTTAGAAGAAGGTTATTATGTCAATGATTAAGAAAACAATCTCAAGTATGAGTTGTACAGACCATTAGTTTTTTTTTTTAGCTAACAGTTTTACTGAGATATAATTGACGTGCCACACAATTCACCCATTTAAAGTATATGACTCAGTGGGTTTTGGTGTATTTGCAGAGTTGTACAACCATTAAGACAATGGGGTTTAAAACGTTTTTATTCCCCTAAAAAGAAACCCAATGACCATTAGGAGTCATTTTCCATGTCCCTCATACCCCAAGCCCTAGGCAACCACTTCCCTACTACTTTCTTTCTGTTTCTGTAGAGAACAGATTTGTCTATTCTGGGCACTTCATACAAACGGTGCCGTATAATGTATCAGACCATTAATTTTAATAAGACGTGAATTGTACCAAATAGAATTTTAGCGATCCTCACACTCTGTGAGATGTTCTAGAAGACCTTGTACGTCAGTGAGGATCCTGGAAAGTCTGGTTTAATAGTCTAGGATGGTGGCCCCAAGAGTCTGCATCTTAATGTCCAGAGTTAGGAAGCACTGCTGTAACACTGAAATACTTTTTAAAAATAACATATGGGGGCACCTGGGTGGCTCAGTGGGTTAAAGCCTCTGCCTTCAACTCAGGTCATGATCTGAGGGTCCTGGGATCGAGCCCCGCATCAGGCTCTCTGCTCAGCAGGGAGCCTGCTTCCCCCTCTCTCTCCGCCTGCCTCTCTGCCTACTTGTGATCTCTCTGTCAAATAAATAAATAAATCTTTAAAAAAACAAAACAACAACAACATATGTATAACTTCAACAGTGTGACACTCCAATCCACCTCCCCAAAAGGCTGAAATGAGGGAACTTAATAAAAATAAACCACAAATGCAGTCGGTTCTCTAATGTCACTAGAAAGCTTTTCAGATTCTATGATTCTATACAGAGTTCTAGCAAAATCTCACTTATGACAGCTTGCTGTGAGGGGAATCATCTACACTGCAAATGAAGAGCATATCTCGAAAGCTGTTCCTCTCTTCTAAGAAATAGGGAGATTAACAGTAAAGAGCACTAGAGGGGCACTTGGGTGGCTCAGTCAGCTAAGCGTCTGCCTTCAGCTCGGATCATGATCTTCGGTCTTGGGATCGAGTCCCATGGCCGGCTCTCTGCTCAGCGGGGGGCCTACTTCTCCCTCTCCCCCTGCCCTATTTGTGCGCACCCTCTCTGATAAATAAATAAATAAAAATCTTAAAAAAAAAAAAAAAAAAAAGAGCACTAGAACTACCTTACCTATATTCATGACCGGAGACTGAAGCATCTGTCTTTGGCCGGGCTGGCTATTGGGTCTCATGGGGATGCCGGCTGTTGGGTTCCGAATCATACCTCCTTGGATTGGCCGGTTCATGGCACTGGTGGTGGCAGCACAGGTGACTCTCACGGCAGAACCCTGTGGCGCCCATTCCCCAGACGGCATGGTGGGCCGGGAAGCATTATTCCCAATCATTCCTGCAGGCAAGCCAAAGGACACTGAGACATGGACTAACTGCGCACACAGTCAGCACGGGGGAGCACCAGATGCTCTCACTCCGTAGGAGACAATCATTCTCTAATACATAGCCCAACAGGTAACGCCCTCGTTGGGACAGATGCGGACCCTTGGCTAAGAAACGAGAGTTGGCAATTTTTGCAGTTTTTCAAGGCACAGACTTGCCACTCTTCATGGTTCGGAAAAGCTGTTAGAATTGTTCCCATATGTACTTAGAAACAGGTGCTGTGGTGTGTGGATAACCCCAACTTCCTTCCTCAGGAAGTGAATCACATTAGCTGATCTACACGTCAATGCTTTACTTTCCAAAAGGGAGGTGAGGCGAAGAGAAACAAGGTTTAAACTGATAATCAATACTCTGGTTATAAATCCAAATCACAGAATAGCCCATGAAGCTGATGTCACATCTTTAAATCCTCAGATCCCTTTCGGAGTACTGTAATTTGTTAAGATTCAGAACTGTAGCCTCCAAAACATGAAGAATTTACAGGATCTTTCTACCACAGTTTTTTATATCCAAGGCAAGGGAACTCCTACTTAGAGGGAACTTCAACGTAACTGGACCACCACGTTCCTGATCATATAGATCTAGAATGGGTTAGGGCAGACTGGTAAAAATCTTGTACTTGAGATATTATTAGTTATTTGGCCATACTTAACAGTAGGAGCACAATACTCCAAGCGGGATCAAGTGTTTGTTCTCTCTGGCCTGGCCCCTGGGGATGCTAACAGTGGCCAAATATTGGCTAAGAGGGAAAAACTCCAAGTGAGAAGCCCTCATTTCGAAATCTTTAATGTTGGATCTACGAAAATTTTGCTTTCATGATGGGGCGCCTGGGTGGCTCAGTCAGCGGAGCATCTCCCTTTGGCTCAGGTCATGATCTTGGGGTCCTGGGATCAAGCCCCATGTCGGGCTCCCTGCTCAGTGGGGAGTCTGCTTCTCCTTCTGCCCCTCCCCACCACTGCTCATGCTCTAATAAAGAAATAAAATCTTAAGAAAAAAAAGTTCTGCTTTCAAATAGATGGCTTGCTTTCATTTAATTATGATAACTAAAAATGGGGCATATTTAAGAAACGGAGAGAACATATATTGTGGGTGGCTTTTCACTGGTGAACGGAGAATGTGCTACGTTAGGATGATTAGGAGTAAAGAACAAGTAATTTGACCAAAAACGGCAGAACAATATTATAGTAATATATATATTAAAAAGCATTTGAAGATTAAATTTGAACCACACAGTCAGTGTATTATGGGAGGACAGGCATTTTATTTTTCCAAAAATCTAGTCTCTAAATAATATAACAAGAGTACAGCAAGTCCAGAAAGCAGAAGGAAAAATGACCCGCAATTCAACAATATTCCCGCAATTATAGTAACTGGGGTCTCAGTCTCTTTCAGGCTTTTTCTCTTCTGAAACAAAGGACAGGCGCTGTATGATCTTCAGTCTAGACACCAGTGACCTCCGGGCGGCCCAGATTTGAAAACAGGTGTGCCCCTCAATTCCTCTCTCCAAGAACTCAGAGCTTCTTGTGTTCTCCTAATAAGGAGACACTTTTAATAAGTCACTGCTCTTTTTGTGTTATAGAATGTTGTGGAGAGCAGTATTTTTTTTTTTTTTTAAGATTTAAAAAAATGTATGTATTTGACAGAGAGAGAGAGAGAGAGAACACGAACAGGAGGAATAGCAGAGGGAGAGGGAGAAGCAGACTCTCCACTGAGCAAGGAGCCTGATGCAGGGCTTGATCCCAGGACCCTGGGATCATGACCTGAGCCGAAGGCAGACGCTTACCCAACTGAGCCACCCAGGCACCCCAAGCAGTATTTTGTTTACATAGATCAATACTTTATATTCAATTATAAAATTAATATGGCCCTTATTTCTGTGACTATATAAAATGGTGAAGTAGTCAGTGCCTGGCACATATGGTAGGCACCCAATAAATATTTGTTGAAGGAATCAATAATTTTAATACAGCATAGTACACATTTCCCCATGAATTGCTTGCCCATCAATACTCGAAAATAAATAACTCCAACTTTCCCCCTTAAACTAAATTCAAACTTTCAATTAGCTATTTAAAATGGCAATGTGTATACAGAGATTCACACTAAGCTAAAAGAAAAAAAAAAAGAATACAAATTCTTTATCATTTCTGTGATATATATTCTGTATAATATCTGTTTCTTTCAATGCCTTTCTCCTGAGTACTTCATTTTGACAAGGAAGAAGGCTGTGAATTTTGAGTCCTTCCTCAGGAAACTCAGCATCCTGCTACGAGGTCTGTGATAAACAGATATGGGAGACAGGAGTTGGTGGTAACAGCCATCATTGCTGCTGAGATGATTTCTAGCCTTCATTAGATGGAAGTTGGGGAACGCGGGAGCTGTGATGACACTGTTGACCACTTAGCAACTGTGCGGGGGCAACTGGCGGAGACCTGAGGTTAGAGCAAGTCAAGGCCCAAACCGGATCACAGGCAAAGTCATACGTCCTCAGGAGGGGGGCCCTGGACCCGGTACCCGTAGACCGAGCATATTACCATGTAAAGTTCGCTATTTTCGATCAGGATTTTTCTGAAGAACTGTATCACTTATAAGCATGAAAAGTTGGCTGCATTTTAAACTTTCTTTCTGAAATTCTCCAAAAACAAATCAGCAATTGATAGGAAATTTTTAAGATTATCAGATTACACGAGAAGCCAGCAACCACCGGATTATTTTAGACATAACAGTAGGATGTCTAGACCAGTAAACTGGAGTAGAGGACATCAGCCTATGTTATGGGATTAATGATTAGAAACCTCGTCAAAGTAATGATCGCAAAATAAAATGGTCACCTTACTGGAATGCTTCCCAATGCTTCACATGCCACTCTCCCAGTGAAAGTCTGTAGAATTTTCTTACCTTCCAGTATTAGTTTCTATAAATAAATTAGTTTCTATAAATAAAAAAAATTCATTTGAAAAATCCTATCAGTTTGATGTGGATGAATGCATCATTAAGTGAAATAACCCACCAAGAAAGTAACAGTGCATTTGAGCCCTTACCTGTGCTACTGTTCCCTAAATTTCCTTGGTTTCCTATCATCCCTTGGTTACCCATCATTCCTGGCTGAGGTATCACTGAGTAGGGACTACTGTTTCTGATTGGTGGGAAAGGTCCAGCACCAGTTGGGCTTTGCAATGTGATGTCAAGTGGTAAATTCTGGTTTGGCAATAACCTGCCCAGTTGCCCTGGTCGTGGGTTATTAAAAGCTAAGGAGAAAACAAATGAAAATTGAAGGTTAATAAATGGAAAAGAATAGCAACAGAAGTAGTCTTCAGGGAAAATGCTGTCTGTAAAATATTATCAAAGATATGCCATCAGGGACCAACTGCTTATTAAATAGACGAACTCACAGACACCAAAACCATATGCAACACCAAAATGTGGACTCGTAATTGAATCAACAAGTCTCTTATTTGACTCTCAACAACCTTGCAAAGAGAGAGAAAAAAACCCCCATGTCTTTTATGATGTGTTTTCCTCCCCAACACTGATTTCTAACATATAATCATATCTGCTAGGTACAACACTTGGGTGGCCCTGTCCATTTGTGCCACTATCCATCCGAATTTAGGTGCACTGCTTTGTCACCACAAGAAAGCTGTGAACCAACCGCTCCTGTTGAGAGTGGCAAACCCCAACACATGAGGTGTGAGCATATCATTTCTTTTTTTTTTTTTTTTTGAGCATATCATTTCTTAAGTGGACTTTCCTGTGAGTAGAATTAGGTTAAAAACATCTATTTGCCTTGGAAGTTAAAATCTTTTAAGGGTGACCTCTGCCTCCTGAAGTCAGTATTAAAGCTTTAGGGTCCTGTCTAACCTTCTAAATATAGCTTCTTTAAATTCCGGACACATTTAGATTTGAAAGGATTCCTATGGGTGACTCACAAGAATCCACTGTGAGTGTGTACTGCATTGTACCGTTACAAAGACAACCAATAATTTGATAAGAACATGATTAAACTTTAAAAGTATACAAATACTAGTGCTCGCTTCGGCAGCACATATACTAAAAGTATACAAATACTATAAAGGACAGTTTATAGAGCTACTTTGTTAAATAATATCAAGTATTTTACTTTCACTGACTTTAATATAAACAGAGTATGAAACAAACATTCAGAATAAATAAGTTCTTAACAATTAATAACAGAAATAAAATATTTAGAAGAGTTAGGGCTCGGAATAGAAATGGTCTATGCTTAATCATGACCCTCAGGTTTAGCTCTCTGGTTAGCACTCAACCTGATTACCATCAGGAGGTACAAATAGAGGAGAAAGCGGTAGTTTCCATGTCGCCCTTCATTAATGCCTCTGATTAATGAGCATAAACTCTCTAGTGTGCTTCTTACTCACTCCTTAGCTCTTTGACTGTGAGCGCCCATGGTCCAGAAGTACCTTCCATTCCTCAAGAAATACAAAGGTCTGAGAAATGATGATAGCAGACACAAACTATTTTGTTTTACCCGTTTCAGAATCATTAAGAATTAATTACCTGAGAAAAGATCTAGTAATTAAAGATGTTTTGTGATTTGGCTGATGGTTGCCATTTCTGACTTGAGAACAAATGCTAAGCACGGAATCAGACTGCACTTGGTGAGGGAAAAATCATTCTGTTCACCAAGTTAACAGGATGTCATTTATCTTTCTGTAAATTATGTCTCTTTGCACAGGAAAGATATTTTCTTCCATTCACAACTGTCGGACAACTTTAGGTAATTACTGAGTTTGTAAACTAAGTGATCCGGGTGAAAGAATTCATTTTAAACTTACACAAATATAAAATAAAAAGAATAAATGAAGAAAAAATGTATTTTCTAAAGATCTAAGGTCTTTGAGCTTTATATCAAATTAGTTAACGTGCACTTAGAAAACATGTATGATAAAGTTCCATTCAAACTGACATTTATAAAATTATTCCTAAGAGACAGGACAAGATATTTTTAATGTGTGTAGCCCGTTCACATATTATGATTAAATAGTAAGAATTTTTAATAGTATTTTATTCCTAAAAAGTCAGCCTAACTTTCTAATTTTCTACATTTAAAGTATCCACTCATATACTAAAACACATAAACTCTATTTTAAACTCCATTTCTGAAGGCAGTAGCAAAACAAAGGGAAACATGACAACCATCCAAAGAACTTTATCTATGTAGGTCAGTCTCACTTGGCGTTGATAAAATCAACCACAAGAGACCGCTGGAAAGCCCTGTTCACCGGAGTCCATTTTGAATGGGGTTTTCGGAGAACGAGGACAGTAGATGGTGCTATTGGATCACAGAAACCCTGAAGTGACTAAGCTCTTTGTATCAGATTTTAACAATCACTGTTTCTAATGGTGATTATATGGGAATTTCTTGGCATAACCGTCAATATTGCATACTCACTGCTCTGTGAAATTCGCAGTGCTGTTTTCTGGGCTCCAACAGGTGCGACAGGACTGTTTTCAGCTGTAAGTTGCATGAGGTCATTGATGATGGCTTGCTTGTCAACTGATCCAGCAGGGGCGCCTGGCCTCGTGTCTGGGAAAAGCTGTGGTAATTGACTATTCTGCAAATCATCCAAAATCTCCTCCAAGTTGTCCAGCTCACTGCCAGGCTGCAGTTAACAAACAGAAGAGTTTATCCAGTCCCTCCCCGAGAGTGGGCACCACGGCCCCAACTGCAATTACAGCCCCAGCTGGCCCGAGGCACCACCACGGCCACACGAAGGATGTAGACACACGTGTGGACCTCTGGCCTAACAAGGGGCTTGATCATCTTTTAAAAAATTCAACCGACAAAGGCCAAATAATCTCTTAGTCCTCAGGTTCCTCATCTAGAAAGAGTGGTGAATGAATTAGAAAGCTCCCTTCCAGCGCTGTGCTTCATGGGCAATGTATAAATCCCCCTTTATTGTCGGCCAATAATTCAATCAACCATAAGTATGTATATTTCCATTTAACTCTGAGTGTACGAGGACCTATAGTCCAGGTCTAGGTTTTATGGTTAACTCTAAGAAATAACAACAACAAAAAACTGGTTAAAAAAAAAAAAGGTGATCCAAATGGACACTACATCAGTATTTTGTAGATGGTCATTCCCTTCTAGGACTTTTTTTTTTAAGAGCAGGGGTAAAATGCAAAATAAGCGAAAAATCAGCTCGAAGTCACCATGAACAGCTAAGCACTGCCTTTTCAATTTGACTGGTGTTTTTTTTCCTGCTTGTACTTTCAGTTTCAAATGACACTGGCTTTCTCAGTCAGTCACCAGCTTAGGTGACAAAATGTAGGGACACAGGATACAAACGTGGTGTCCCCACACACAGCATCTATTAACCTGCCTTCACAGAAGGCAGAACAGGGTTTCTTAGGGCTTTTCCTTCCACAGAGGTCATTTCGTTTCAATTATCAACATCAAAGTAATACGGTAAATATCACTACTATCTCACACCTACTACTTTTCTTCCAGAAAGCTCAACTTCTTTTATATTCTTTTAAGTAGAACCTATCAGGCAGTGCCAACCACACAAGAAAATGGAGAAGTTAAATGTAAGAAGTCGTTTCCAACGAAGAAAGTGATAAGGATGATCTCTTGGATGTGTAGCTGGAAACACAGAAGTTAGGTAATTCCCCCAAAGTCACTGGACGGACTCTGAATCCTCGACCGTGACTAGACATTTTGTCGACGCAGGGCATTCAGATGGAATTATTTACATCCGACACGAGGCCTACTTGAAGCAAAATGGCTCACCATTTTATTCTATGTACAACTCCTATTCCCCACGCAGAGCTAGATTTACTAGTTTTTGCAATTTATGGCACATGTAATACTTGTATGAGGAGCCTTACTGGCCATGTTTCTCAAGTTAGGAAAGAGAAACTGAAGTGACGTTTTACTCGATTCCTTCTTCAGAGTCAACTGGCTTAGTAATAACCTAGAGATGCACTTTGGAGGAAATTCCCAGCATGTTGCTGGGAAAGTCACAAGACCATTTTCTAGTTTGGTTTAACCACGCATTTCCGACAAAAGATGGAGGTATCAAATATGGGAAAAGGTACCTCTTAGGTAAGGGCTGGGTTCTGAAGTCAGCATCCTGAAGTATAGACAGACAGAGACAAAATGATCCTTGGGGAGAACCTCACTGCACAGCTGTGTCCCCTCCCAGGGCAGCACGGTTAGGTTCTCCTCCAGCAGTGGGAGCGCACTGGTGTTTTTTCAGCTGAGTCCTAATTGAGGTAGTGTGTAGTGTGTGTAGGGGCTGTGCTGCATTTAAAAAACATGTAGCGACAAGTTCTCAGTGTTAGAGCCACAGGAGAACCCACACCCAGTAAACCCCTGTCGCCTACCTCGTGACCACTCTGCTGGGGTGCGTACTTACGGGGTCAAACGGTGGGCGGAACTGCTCAAACTACTCAACCACTTTGTAGCTGCCCCTGTCCTTTCTTCTGGATGTGTATAGATGATTTTGTGCAAGTTAAATGTAACTGTAAGGTGACTCCACTGTAAATCTACCTTTATCATGTTTTGCTGAATACAAATGGTATAAACATCAGTATGCACATTTATTGTCCTCCAAGGACAGTTCCTGGAACACGGTCATGGACCCTCAGTCAAGTGAATGAATTCCTTTAACCATATCAACCTGTGATTTAAGAAAATTTCCCAGGATCAACTAGATTTCTCATAGAAATTCCAATAATTAAAAAAAAAAAAAAAAAAGAAAAGATTCCTCTAATTGCCATTGTTTTCTCAGAAAAATATTTCATAAGAATGTGTAATAAATATCCTTGTTAATGTGTCATTAAAGTAACTATAGAGATAAGAAAAAAGTTCTAATAAATTGAAGTTTATTGCTATCCTATGAAACCAAGTTTCCCTCTTATGCTGCTGCCTTATGTAGAGTATTTTAAAAAGTGGCCCTTGAAGCTCATTGTGTGTGTGTGTGTGTGTGTGTGTTTTGGGGGGATGGCAGAGGGGTGGGGGGGAATGGGGGAGAAGGAGGAGGAAGGAGAGGGTGAATAAGTAATAAGCTGCTTCTTGAGAAGGCTCTGCAGATTGCCTTGGATGAGAAACAGCCAAAATAAATAGGTTCATATAAACAATAATAAATATATATAAAGTATGTAATTATCTTCAATGGATGCTCTTACACTTGCCTCCAATCCCATTTATGTGTAGAAGAAAGTTTTTATAGTGTAGATTAACAACAGCCTGTGTTTAGACTATCTTTCCTTTTTACCTTGATTCTTACCACGCAAACAAAATTACACTTAAACCACGTCCGTCAAACAGAAAGATAACTATCATCATAGATTCAAAGAGTTCTAACAAGATTCATGATTCTTCCTTTATAAACTACTCGTTTCTAATATAATGAGTTGAAAATAAGTCTAACGTTATACATATAAAATGTTAAAATATATTTGGATGGCTGGGTGCCTGGGTGGCTCAGCTGGTTAAGCATGTCTTTGGCCCAGGCCATGATCTCGGGGTCCTAGCGTCAAGTCCTGCACCTGGCTCCTTGATCAGTGGGGAGTCTGCTTGTCCCCCTCTCCCTCTACACCTCCCCCACCCCCCGCTTGTGTTCTCTCTCTCTCCCTCTCTCAAAAAACAAAATCTAATAATTTATTTGGATGGTTTAAATCAATTCATTGATTTTTTAAAAAGATCATTTATTTATTTACTTGACACAGAGAGAGAGATCACAAGTAGGCAGAGAGGCAGGCAGACAGAGAAGGGGAAGCAGGCTCCCTGCTGAGCAGAGAGCTCGATGCGGGGCATGGGGCTCGATCCCAGGGCCCTGAGATCATGACCTGAGCCAAAGGCAGAGGCTTTAACCCACTGAGTCACCCAGGTGCCCCTAATTTATTGGTTTTTCAATTTCAAATGCTTAGAAAATTTAAAATTCAATCTTTTCCTTGGTTGATTTTTATTTTTAAAAAGCATGTATTTAAAAACTGATTTCCAAATTTTAATCTCTGCCGTTTTGGTTAGGAGCTGACCAAATTTAACTGGGGATCAGTCTAGTTCTGACAAGTAATAAAACACTTTTTTGTCTTAAGAAAGCCATGTAGGCACTTCTTGGTTTCATATTCAAAAGAAATTGGTTCTTTGGATCCCCATAACTATGGGCATTATTGGAATTCACTCAGCTTACCATCAGAAGACTACATTATGTAATTTTCCCCACTAGAGATAATATTGTTTTGCTTGTGTTTCTTGTTAATTTTTGGAGTACACATTTAACATTCATCTGATTGTCTTAAGTACACTTTAAATGTTCTTCATGAAGGATATAAAATTTGGAATGTTTACTATAACCCCTTGGGATGTTGGGCAATAGAATCTGACAATTACGGCATTTTTTTTCTGTAGTCAGGTTAAGTTTTGGAAAGGATAGATTTCATCACATTAAGTTTCTGATCAAATATTCCAGGCCCCCCTCCCCCAATTCTTTTAAGCTTTAATTCTCACCAAAAGTTCTAGTCCATGTCTACTTTGTTAGGCATTTCTTCACAAGACAAAAAGATTAATGCCTTCCTTTAAAATGCTTTGCCAAGATTCTTCAAAGTTTTGCTTAGGCATCTATTCGAATGCTCAAATTAGCCACATCAATTTGAATAGTTAGTTTAAACTATTTCAGGCAGAAAATGAGTCAGAAAGATTTTTATAAAAGTTCTACAAAATGAAAATTGGACTTGATTTCTTTAATTTTTCATTTTTCTGGTTTTATGAATTTTTCATGTGTCAAATCAACTTGTTCTCTGAAGGAAATATAAAGAGCACATGCATTTTAATAACATAAGCATTTTAATAAGTTACAAAACATTTTTTCAAAAATTTAAATAAAAAGTGTAATTTTACCACATTGGCCTAACATAAGATCATTTTGTTAAAAGATGGCGATACAATTCTACCACATTTGGAGGGAATTTTCAGGGCATTGCCCATTTAAAATATGGTTTGCCTTTCGAGTGGAGCTAAATAACAAGATGTTCCTTTTAGGCTACTTCTAGGCCCTCATTATAACTGGCCCAGTAGCATTAGAAAGAATGTTAAGACTATCAGCGTGCTCCATTGGATAAATAAGTACGTAACTTGAAAGTCGGTAAACATATTGGAAATTTTTCAGTCATTGCTTCCTGTTGGTGACGAAATGCCGTAGGAACAAATGTTGTTTAAATACTCTACCCAGTAAAGAACACTATTTTAGGTATAATAGCCCCATCGAAGTACTTCCTGCCCTTAATAAATTATAGGTAGCTTAAACACACACTTGGCTAATGGCTCTTTTCTGAGTCAAAATAACATGATGGTTGAGTGTATAATTCAGTCCCCCTAACAGTTTATCTCATTAAACACGAAATTCATATTCCCCTGAAATGAAAGAAAAAATTTTAACAAACCAGTACAGCAGTTAAAAGGAGATACAATTAATCTGTTTTGGGAATACAGAGGGAGAGCAGGAGGCAAAAGAATCACTGTTTTTTCCTTCAAGTCAGTCATTCTAACTTTGATCTAAATTTAGGTAATGCATACTTCCTGTGGTAACTTTTCTTTTCAAGTTGCAATGTTTTCGATGTTAAATTTGCTCTGAAGCAGTATTTCTTGGTGGAGTTTTATTTTTAAATGGGAGTGAATGGAGGGTGAGACCAGGGACTGGGTTTCATTAAGAAAAAAAACTGTGTGTGTGTGTACACTGCTGTTTGGTCCATCCAAAATAATAGATTTGTGCTGATGTTCCCTAGGTAAGATGATTTTGATTGGAAAAATGTTTCTCCTAAACAACAATTAGAAATAGCAAGTGACTCAAAAGTCTTTAAAGAAAAAAGAATTCTTTTTTTTCCTGGTCGGTTTCTTGTCTAAAGTTAGCGTCATCACACACTAAATATAGACATGCCAAACAGTGTCCCCCTTCCCTGACCCTCTCAGTCCCTCGGGCCTCAGGCCTGGGAATGAAATAAATTCTGTGTATGGAGGGAAGGGCCAGCCACTTAGCCAGTGAGCTAAGGTGGCCCTCCCGAGTCACCATCATGTCCTCTAGCGTGTGTTAGGGAGATCTGAGGGACATTATCTGTGCCTGCCACTTGCTCTGTATATTCTAATCTGGTAAACCTCAACACTGACAGTTACCAATACACTTTCACCCTACTCTTAATCCACCGTCTCGCCATTAACTTTCTGCTGGAAGAAACTCTTGAGTTTCCCACTTACTGACGTTACGGCATCACAGAACAGCCGTACTGTGGAGCCCTCCACTAACGTCTACGTTCCAGGGTTAATTATCAAAGATGACTACAGAATTAGGATGTTCCCCTGGTGAAGGGCGCAGAGGTTTAAAAAATCATGTCTGTCTTACAAGAATGTAGCAGCTGCCAAGACATCAAAGTGGAAGAAATGAAGGAGGCTAAGTGCTTAGAACGGCGGATGGAGCCCAGCTCTCCGGGTGTGTTTGGCCTCAGCCTCCCTGAGTCCTGTTTCAGTCCTAGCCCTGCCCCTGGGCCAACCTCTGCTGACTCAGCAGAGTTCAAGGTTACAGCAAGGGAATGCTGCTCTCTTCTCTCCCCATCCACTCCTAGTCCCCCAAGACAGTGACACATAAACTCGCCACTTGCAAGACAAATCTCAAGACAAATTAGCCAACCATTTTAAGTAGAGAGGCCGATGCGGCTTCTTCACTTGTTAACCAGTCATGACTTAAAAGGTTTGAAGTCTAGGGCTGTTTCCAGGGATTAGAGAACGAGTTGATAATGCAAGGTGAAGTCCTGGATCATTAACCCAGCCCATCACGGAGTTCCCAGGAAACATCTTGTGCCAAACCATTATTATGTCAGAAAGAACTCTTAAAAAAAAAAAAAAGAAAAAAGAATTCTTTAACATTAACCAGAAGGTTTGGCTGACGATATAAAGAAGGGTGAGATGATCTTCATCAGGTTTGAAAACCAAACCCCGATCTTTTTTTTCAAACTCTGATCTTAAAGAGGGAGAAAGGTAAATGGGAACTAATTCAATGAAGTCTGTCCTGACAAAGCCAGTTTCAAGGATGAGATTATCTCCGATTCAGGCATCTTCTATTAACAGGGTCGGCAAACTACAGCTGGCCTGTGGGCTAAATCCTGCCCTCCACCTGTTTCCCTATGGCCCCGAGCTAAGAACAGACTTATGTTTTTTTAATAATTGAAAAAAAAAAATCAAAAGAAGGGCATTTTGTGACACACAAAAATTGTATTGAATCCAAAGACGAGTGTCAGTAAAGTTTTATTAGCTCTCATTTGGTTGCATAGGGTCTATGGCTGTTTTTGTACCACAGCGGCTAGAGATGGTACGGTCCACAGAGCCTAAAATACTTACCGCTGGCCCTTCACTGAAAAAAAAAAAAAAAAAAAAAAAAAGTCAGCCAGCCTACCCCTGGGCGATGACACTCGTTGCTAGCCAGGAGTATCTCGGACAGGGAGCCTCAGTGAGAATGAACTCTGCCTCCAAGTGAGAACAGCAAAGGAGGAGGCTCACTCCTGTCCCATCGCCCGAGGCCTCCAAACGCCCCTGTGAAAATCCTTGCTGGATATGGATGAACACACCTGAGAGAACACATGACCCAACTCACCTGCTCGCTGGGCTCAAAGCTCATCTCCTCCTTCTCAGTTTTCATAGCTATTAGTTTGGTGTTACTGGCAGGGTCCGTCTTACTGTCCAGTCGCTCAAGCTTGGGGGTTATTTCCGGTAAACCAATATCTTTAGTATCATCTTTGTCTAGCAAGTAGCGAAGTAGTGCATTCTCTTTCTTCTTGGGGCTCACGGGCTCTTGTTTAATCGTCACCTCGGAGCCGGGAGCCGTGCTGCTGGCCTCCTGGCTCAGCTCCTTGCCGGTGGCCTCCGCTGTTAGCTTAGCCAAGTCCACGGGGGAGCTGCTGTCCTGCAAGAGTCTGTGCAAAATCTTATGCTTCTCCTTGAGCGAGGTTCCGTGCGTCGAGCCGGAACCAGGCAGGCTCGCCGAGGAGTCCTTGTTTGTGTCCGACAGGGAGCTGGGTAAGGGCGAAGGCTCCATCTGGTCAGATTTGGTGGTCAACAGCTGCAGGAGTTTGGTCTGCCCTTTGCTGTCGTGCAGCCGAGTCTGTCCATCAGCTCGCTCGCCGCTCACGGCCGGGGGCATGCTGGAATCGCTGCTCTCCTTCTGCTCTCCGGGATGGCAGCTGCTCTCTGCCGGGCCAGGTGTACCTTCAGAGGGCTCCCCATAAAGTCCAAAACAGTCTTTGGAGTCTAAGCTTCCCATCTTGCTGAGTGGGGGAGGATTCATATTAACGGGGGAGTTTTGCAAATTGCCCATTTTTAGGTCTGGTGAAGCCAGCGACGACCCCAGTGAGACCCCGTGGCCCTCGCTGAGGGCCTGAAGTGCGTTGAGGGAGCTGTTGGTGTAGCTATGGCTATTTCCTGTGCTGCTGCAAACTCCCACAGGGGAATGCAAGCTTCCTGCAGGGGAGAACTGACTGGGCGGGATTCGAGGGCTGCCGGCCACTCCGGGGCTCATGCGATGCCGTGGCGAAAGCATGGAGTTGGGCTGTCCTGGGTTCATGCCAGGGCTGCTCTGTGAGGGACTGTTCATTTTGAGTGCATAGTTACTACCCTGAGGAGTGGTGGCCTGCATGCCAGACACATGGTTCATGCCCCCGGCACCGCCAAACCTGCCCATGGGCATGCCCATTTGTTCCTTTGGGCCATTGATGGGAAAATTTATATTGCTACCGAGGGTCATGTCCTGACCTGGGTTCCCACTGCACATGGCCTGATGGGCAGGGCTGCTAGAGCTAAGTGGATTCAATGGCTTCCCCATCGCTTGTCCAGTCAGATCCGGATTCATTACACAAACATTCTGCTCTCTGTTCAGTGAGGAAAGAAATATAAGAGGAAATACATTCAGCAAGTTGTCATTAATTTTAAAAAATGGGATGGCCTTTTTTTTTTTTTTTTTTTTAAAAAGAGCAGACTACACATTTACGGCCAGATAATACTTGGATGAAACAATCTGCAATTATGGACAAGTCTGAGCACGCATAATTTTGGACCAAGAGGGATGCTTTCCAGTCAACTCATTAAGATGTCTGCGGTTTTACAGAGGAGGTGTCTTTAAATGTGACTAGTCTACTGGACTGAAATCGCAGTTATCAGATGAGACATTAGAGGGGTTCCAATTACATAATATTATCTTTCTTATCACATGGTATATTATCACGGATAGCTGAGAACTTGTCCCATCTCAAAGGAGGGACCCCAGCAAGTAGAGCGGTCTTCAATTACCTGTCAGACCACAATTCCTACCAGTAGACACATCTGTAAGCCCAGAGAGCTCTGAGGTTTACTACTTGGCTCAAGACGGACAGCACACTTTGAAACCGGGGTGGGGGGGGGGAAACGTGCCCCTCACTGGTACGAACTCTGCAAGTTCTAGAGCCAGTGAAGTTATCGGAAGGATTCTGAATTAGATCACCTCGTCTAACAGAGCCCCTTGCAGGTCAAATCGAGAGCCTCCAACACAGACAACGTGGGCCCGAGCTTGAGAGTGACTGTGCTCTGAGGTCTTCCTCCCCGACGCCTGGACGACTCCAATCCACTCCCTTACCGGTGACTCAAGGCAGGTTTTCTGGGCTAGATGATTTTCCAAGCCCTATGAGCTTTAATTTACGGCCTTGGCAGTCACTTGTGAGTTACCACATGTGTTCACAAATCCAAACAAAACAGGTTTCACAAATTGTCAAACATCAGCTTTCACTTAGGGGGGTGAAATTTGGCACATCTGTGATCACTTTCAAATTGTTTCAGTTTGAGGTCAGATTTATTAACAGTTGGCACACAGGGCTGCCTGAGTTTTTTGACTCCCAACTAAGAAAGGATATAATCGAGAAGTGTAATAAAAGGGGACTCTTTTACCAGAGCAACTTTATGTATCTTCCGATGGTACGTCGTAAAGTTTTATATAGCACATACATAAATATTTATGTAAGGCGAAATGTAATCATCTCCCTAAATTTGTGCTCTAAAACAATATAGTTTATGACATTTATTCTAAAAATCAACATTCAATTTTCTGCACTGTCCTTTTTTAATACAAATGTTTATTACCTTTCAATTGAAAGGCTAATGTCAAGAAGCTCACTTAAACTCGAGGGGGAAAAAAACCCTAAAACATTCCAAGTACATATACTTGAAAGTTTCATATTTCCATGCACAGGAGCAGAAGTCCTCCCCGTGGCTTTGCCACTTCTGCATGGCATGTATCCCCGCTGGTGATGGCCCACCTTCCCTCCTCCGATGGGACAGGCCGTCCTGTGGGGCCCCATCAGCACTAGCCTGTGTTCTTCAGGAGGGGTTTTAAAATTCACTAGTATTAAGGCATAGATTCAAAGGATAGCCCCACTTTGCGGGTATCCTAAGTTGTCTTTTAGCCAAAACTTAATAGCAGCTTGACTTTACACCGCACCTGCCTGGGGCTGATGCACAGACATGTCTGACCAGGCTGAAAAGCTCCAGGGGGGGATCTGTTGCTCTTGAACCATTTCCTCTTTTTTTTTTTTTTAAAGATTTTATTTATTTATTTGTCAGATTGAGAGAGAGAGAGAGAGAGAGAGAGAGAGAGAACACAAGCAGGCAGAGGGAGAAGCAGGCTCCCTGCTGAGCAATGAGCCCGATGTGGGACTCGATCCCAGGACCCTGGGAACATGACCTGAGCCAAAGGCAGCTGCTTAACCAACTGAGCCACCCAGGCATTCTGAACCATTTCCTCTTGATTTGGGGAAGGGGAAGAAGGATTTCTTAGAACGAGGCTTACCTGTGAAGCATGTGCAACGATATTACAAGCTGAGGTTCATTAGTAGTCTGAGAACGGATGAGTTTGCTCTTCGTTTGGGCAGCAACAAGAGTGCCATCGGACAAGGAAAAACGATAGATCTGACTGAACGCCAATCCTTGTCTCAGCACTGTAGGCAAGCAAGGGAATGGAATTCATGTTAGAAAAAAAAACATCAGAGGGTGGGGCGGGATAAGACATACTAATAGTAATAAACTTCATATTTTCCTACCAGCACGTTAACAAGAGTTGGAAGTACTACTTCATGATACTGAAACATTTTTAACATTTTAAAAGTACATTTTTTTTTACTCAAAATACTAATAAATACAATGTATTGGTTTTTTTTTTTTTAAATAAGGCTTGGACACTCGAACTATGTTCTGTTTAAAATCTTCAGTACCATGGTAAAAAAGAGTGTAAACCATTTGTTGGCTCAAAACTAGCTTTACAATGGTTTGTTTAAAATAATCAGAAAACAATACAATGCATAAACATAATACCTTTAAAGTATACAACTTGCCTTTAACTTCCTTTTAAACTAATAAAAATATTACAGTAAAATTTACATTAAATATATTCTCCGAAGAGTCATCTCCAAGTTATTACTGTTCATTATCTCATAATACTATCCCCCAGTCTGTTTCTCAGTGGGTAAAAAGTATTACTTCTGTGGATGGGACAATAGAAGTAAAAAATAAACAGCCAGAAGAGTCTTTTCAGAAAAGAAAAAGGCTAAATAGAAAACCAAAACAATAAAAGTGGAATTAGTTTAATTTCTGGATGAAGAATCTGGTGTTTCCATTTCCAAGACATGAGAAGAAGATATAACACATCAACTAGGTTAAAATAATGTCTCTTAAAATAAAATTTCAGATTTATTTTTTAAAACAACTAAATACTGCCTACTAAAAAAGAACTTTTTTTTTTTTAAAAAACATTTCGATTCAGAAAAAAAGGAGCCATATAATTTGGTTACCCTCTTAAATCATTTTAAGAAAACTACCCTGTCCTTATCATATAATCCTCTACACAAATTCTGTAAGCTGAAGAGCTAGACCTATGAATAGCCAGATTAAGCACATTTCATGACTCCACAAAATTGCCACAAGTGAGTGAGGGAGGGAGTCGCTGACACACAGTATGGATTCTGGTTTTTCTTGGTAAAAGCTCACTTTGAGCAATTTCCCTAATGAAACGCCCTCCGCAGTTTCAGTTAGATGCAGTGTTTAGGCATTTCTGCCATCAAGTGTTGCATGAAATTACTCAGGAGTGGCGTCCTGGAAACGAATTACTGTACGTATGTGTATTTTGCTTTGCGCACAATGAGTAGGTTCCTATAAGACAGAATAAACACAATATTTATAATGGGATTCCTATTTTGAATAGCTTACCATTTTGGCATTTCATCTGTGATCCCTGAAGATTTTCTATTTCCATCTGGTCTACACTAAACATCTCTACTTAATTAGACATGGTTACAACGCATGCACCTGAATTCATTTAGGAAGCTCTTCCATTTAAACACAAACTTGAAGATTTTTACTCAGTGTGACTGATTACCTTCGATCTTACCTACTTCATACGTTTGGATGCAGGGTATTTCATACATTTTGCAGTTTCCTTTCAGTGGGTCCTGCCTACTTAAGCCCAACACAGTGCCTGGTCCATTTCTGTAAGCCCTTTTGTAAGGGATCAGGAAGCCACATAATGGAGGGTAGGGCCCTGCTACTCAGGGCTCAAGGACACTGCACGTGTCTGCTCGTGGCGATTTTTTATTCATATTCCTTATTTTTGCTGTTTTTTATTTTATTATTTTTAAAAGAATTTTTACTTACTTACTTGAGTGAGGGAGAAAGAGAGGGAGAGGGAGAAGCGACTCCTCGCTGGGCTTGGGGCTTGATCCCACAAACCTGAGACTCCCAGGTATCCCCTGTTGTTACTATTTTTGGGAAAAGACTTATTTATTTGAGAGCGAGGTGGGGGGGGGGAGAGGGAGGGAGAGAGCGTCTCCAGCAGGCTCTACACCCAGCAGAGCACGGACCTGGGCTCGGGGCTCAGTATCACGACCCTGAGATCATGACCTGAGCCGAAAACAAGAGTGGGAGGCTTAACCACCTGGGCCGCCCAGGCTCCCCCACTGTTACTATTCTTTAAATTTTAAACCAGATCTAGTGAAATAGTAGGTTAAAAACTGATTTCTGCCAAATTTACTTCCTCTTATTCTTTCTGACTTCGAGAAAGACGCTGAAAGGGACAAATTGCTGGATTATGTACTTACTTCTAAGAAGGATAAATAAGATGCAAAAGAGGGATAAGATGAGACAAAAGTAAGAGGATGGGGAGAGAGGTCATCTACTACCATTTGTACTTTTTCATAAGCGATCCTAAAGCACAGACTGTAAGCATACAAACGCTACTAGTAAAATGCTAGGGTCACAGATGCACATTAAATGGATGATGACAACCTAAAATTCTGTCTTCAATGGGGGATTTAGGACTTTTTTCTGCCAAAATGCAGACAGTCTGCCAAATCGAGTTGCCAAGCGCCCTCTGCCAGGCCCTACTGCTCACAGGCCTCCTACCAGGTGCCCCTTGCGAGGACACGCAGTGTCCACGAGAGGACGACCAGAAGACGAAGGAGAAGAAGGAGAAGAGGTGTCTCCCTCCCCCACTTGGTTCTTAATAAGTGCCAAGGAAAGGCAGTTTTTCTTTGTTCTCACTGATACAACAAAAAACCAGAAGGCACTTGAGGAAATGTGATTCTGTGCGAAGAACTCTGGGAGCAGCCCAGCAGAGGGACGGCGAGGATGTGCCTCCCATTAAGCTCCAGTGCCGACTAGCCAGTCATTTCACCTGCTTCTGCCTCCCCTTTTCTAGCTTGAATCCTAACACCTACCTCTCAGGTGTGCTGAGGATCAACAGGATACTGTAAAGAAGGAAGATGCTGGACAAAGACCAGGTGCTCAGTAGGACTGCTATTATTACCGGCGTAGGACTTCAAAGTCCCAGGTTTAGTTCTAGCCATCTTGCTAATTAACGGTCAGTCTAGCTGTCTGGTGACCTCAGACAAGTGACTTCACTTTTTTGGGCCTCCTAGAAACATCTTCGGGGGCCATCATGTGGAAGGCCAGCTCAGGATCGCACTGTTACCTCTACTAGGAATTCGGCTGCTCTTGCAAATTTCATTTCATTCTTATTTCCAGATTTTCCTTAAGATTCAGAGATTTCTTTTGATATTAGATGGCACCTTATTATGTAGTCTTATATATAGAGAAGCCTTGGGACCAGAGAAAACAATCTCTTTCCCTTCCTTCCGTTTTTATGAAATTATCTCCTATTTAGCTCATTCTTCCGTTCCAGAGGTTCTACTCAATTTTCCTTTAGATGGCGACATTCTCTGGGTCAGACGATGCAACCACATCTAAACACAAAAAGTCAACAGATCCAAGTTTCTGGAGGTGAACTTTAGGCTCATGGTTTCAGAGAAAGCTCCTGCAGGAAGCAGTAATGCAGGGACGTCAACTTCGAGAGGAATGCCACGTAGGGCTGCTTACCTTCATGATGATGCCTCTTGGCATAGGACACGGCCTCCCCTTCATGCTGTGCGTGGAACTTCTGAATGCACCTTCGCACCAGGTCCTCCCAGCCCGGTTTCATGGCTGCCCGCATGGTGCTTGTGTCCAGTGAAGTGATCTTGCCTATTAAGTGACAGCAAGCATTACACCTACATGCTCATCTATTGCATATGGAAGTGATTAACATTTTACAAGAGAAAAATGTACTTCTTCAGGCACCACAAGTACACGGACCGAAAGGGCAGATGGCGAAAAGAAGCGTCCCTCCCGCTCCTTCCTGCGGCGCCTCGAGCCTTCTGCCCCAGTGCCCATCACTAACCCCGGCTTCTTCGTTGTCTCCTAAACAGAGCCCCCTGCCTTACAAATAGGTCAATATTCTCAAATGACTGCTTTGGAGAGAAAATGTACCTTGGAGATCTTGGCGAGTAGTGAAACTTTCCGATGAGGGAAGAACTGGTCTCTCCTTCAGAGGAACTCTTCTTGCCACACAGATCAAGCAGGACTGCAAATCTTCAATCACATACACGTATGGTTACTACATGAGGCCTTTCCGGGGAGTCACGCAAACTCGAAATGTGCTTGACAACGCGACCTTGCAAATCAGCGCAGGAGGGGAGGACCGAATATTGGGCACCTTTGCTCCTCCCTGGCTTCCCCCCCTCCCCGCCTGAGCGGGAAGCAGCAGGGGGGGACGGGGAAGGGCGCGCTGTGGGGGCCGAGCTGGGGGAGGGCGAAGGAAACCGCTGAAGCCATGGGACGCGAGCGGCCCAAGTCCACCCACCACAGCCGCTCCCGATCTGCAACCACCTCCCCGGGGGGATGGCAGGGGAGCGTGGCTCACAGCGACAAGCTGTCAATACACAGATGATGAAAACTCCAATCCCACACTCTGCTCTGTCAAGGGTTTGCTGCTTGGGTTTTGGGTTCGCTATGCTCCGGGCACCGTAGACATCCCCTCCACCCAACTACGCAGCTGCCCCCAGAATGGCAACATGCACTTGAAAACAAAGAATGTAAACTGAGGCTGGAGGTGAGCTCGGACAGCAGATCCTGCAACGTGTGGCATGTGCCGGAGCAGCCGCGCGACCGGTCAGCATCTCGGCCCCAGCTGGTTGCTCACAGAGCCAACGCTGAGCCTTCATTCCTTACCCACTAACATTGTTTTACTCATCCATGTTCGCTTCTAGAGAACAGGGAAGTATTTTATTTAACTTTGTAACATGCAGAGCGCATTGTGTAGCTCTTTCACTTTCAAAATGCTGGAAAAAAGGTAAAAAAAAATAGTCTTTGTATCTTATGTCCCTGATTTAGGAATGTTTGTCTTGAAATCTGGGAAAGTATTTCTTCATATATATCCAGGCATAGTGGGTATCCCAAATAGAAATGTAATCCTCGTTCCCGACATGATAAAAAGCTAAATTTTGAGCGCATACTATGAGGCAGACATCTTTTTTAGCGGCTTTGGAGGCTCCTGGTTCATTTAGTCCTTGTGCCAACTCTATGAGGCAGGTACTGGTGTTCTCTCCATTTAACACAGGAGGAAACCACAGCCCCGAGTTTCAGTAAGTTGCCCAACACCGTACAAAGCTGGTGAAGCCAGGATTCGAACCTGAGCACACTATGGCTCAGAAACCACCCCCTCTCACGCCATACTGTGTTAACATCGAGAACCAGACTTTAAATGTACAAAAATGTTTAAATATACAGCACAAAACCACAAATTAGATCAGCTATATCTTTTTTATACCACTTTGGAACTGTATCCTAGATGAGTGAATTGGCAGCACTTAGTCTGTTGCATAAAGAGAAAAAAATATCCCTCAACATTGCATACTTACGTAAAAACTTAATTTTGAAAAATTATGTCATCCATGAGAGCTCCATTACTTTTTAATAAAATTTAAATTACAAATTACTTCCACATTTTTTTAAAAAAAGAATGAACTACAGATCTTCCTCAACTTACAATGGGGTTACGTCCTGATAAATTTATTTTATTTTTTTTAAAGATTTATGTATTTGAGAGAGAGCGAGAGTGCAGAAGCAGGGACAGGAGCAGAGGGAGGAAGAGACAAGCGGACTCGCTGCTGAGTGTGGAGTCTGACGTGGGGCTTGATCCCAGGACCTGCGATCATGACCGGAGCCGAAGAGTAGGACGTTCAACCGGCTGAGCCACCAAGGCGCCCGCCCCCCCCCTTGACAAACCCATTTTCAGATGAAAATACTGTAAGGTGAAAATGCATTTACTACACCTAACCTACCAATCATAACGTAGCCACGTCCACCTTAAATGTGCTCTGACGCACTTGTACGCAGTTGGGCAACATCCTCTCCCACGAAGCCTGTGTCTCCATAAAGTGCTGATCAGTTCATGTAATTGACCAGACACTACACTGAAGGCCAACGACACGCCGGGTACAGAACAGTCGGCAGAGTACCGGCTGTTCATCCCTGTGACCGCATGGTTTGCCATCACTGCCCAGCACCCTGACAGAGGACGGCAGGCGTATCGTTAGCCTGGGGAAAGAGCTGAATCAAAAAATCTGAAGTATGGTATCTCTACTGACCGTGTATGGCTTTCACACAATCCTAACGTTACAAAAAAAATAAGTCAAACCATCGGAAGTTGGGGGCGTTCTGGATTATTTAATGCAGATCACGGTTCAGGCGAATTCGTTTAATTCTTACTACATTCTGATACTGGGGTTGTTGACCTCACTTGATCAGAGAGGAGATAAACTGAGGCTCAGAGAAGTCACAAAACTGGCCCGAAGCCAGAGCTGGGAAATGCCGGACCAAGGAGCTGGCACGTCTGATGAGAAAGCCCTGAGGTTCCCCCAGTGCCCCTCCACGCTCTCTTCTACTGTGCATGCAGACTGCACTCCCCAGCACTGCCGTGGAGGCCAGAGGGACACTCAGCGGCCCGGAATGGCTTGCTTGGAGGGCATCGGGGTTGACACTACAGCCGCGTCCTTTAGGGGGAAGGGCCTAAGTACCTATGAGTCTGAGATCCTCTCCATCCGTCACTCCCGTCTCTGTCCTCTCTCAGGTATCACTCTATCGCACTGCGTTCTGGACCCTGTATCCATGGATCAACTGTACGGAATCCATGAACCCCCGGAAAGTATATGAAAAACACTGCTTGTACTCGTGCATTTTTCTAGGTCTGTGGCTCGTCGCTCGCAGTAGACAATCCAGAGGAGCCTCGGATCCCCGGGAAGCTTACTATTAACAGAGCTTCTCTGACAGGGCTGCCACTAGCAGTGAGGTAAATGTAAATTTAATAAAATAGAAAATTCAGTTCTCCAGTGGCATTACTGAAATTTCACGTGCTCAGTAGCCACGTGCAGCCAGCAGGGCCTGCCCCGCACACGGAGAATACACAACGCTGCCATCACTGTGGAACATTCTGCCGGACAGTGTGGTTTTAAAGACTTAAAAATTGAACTAATGGGACGCCTGGGTGGTTCAGTCAGTTGGGCGCCTGCGTTTGGCTCCGGTCATGACCCCCTGGTCCTGGGATTGAGTCTCGCATCAGGCTCCCTCTGCACCTGCCCCCTTGCCTGTGCTCTCACACACTCTCTCTGACAAATAAATAAAATCTTAAAAAAAAAAAAGGAATTTATCACAAGAATTAAGTAGGTTAAAAAGAACAGAGAAATCACTTCTAAATTACTGTGTGGCCACTCATTTTAGATAATTAAGTATGAAAAAAGCAGCACAGGAATAAATACACAGATATATAATATAGCCCATAGATTTTGCCCTACCTTCTCCTTCTTCTTTGATGGACTTTGGTTGAGAGACAGCAAAGCACTGCATAGTTTCGTATTTCTGATGTGCTTCCTGGTTATCGTGACCTTCCTCTTCCGAATCAGGCAGAGGTTTTACCAGCATCCGACAATTGAAGGTATGGCTGTTCCGCCTAGGAGGTTCGCCAGACCAGGATCCCCCATTCACTGAGGGAGGTAAAAGCAATCCGACAATTACAAAGAAACTAACATTACACACCCTGCTGCCAAATTATCAAAATGATGCTGACGGTAAACAATTTGGGAAAAATGCTTGGGATTTCCAAAATAACTTTGAGCCCTCTTACTCTTCACCCTGACTCCTTCCCTTTGAGCTCAGGCCTTGGTTAACTACTACTGGAACACTGTTCTTCATTTTTGGATTTTCCTTCCTCTGGTTTCTTGGAAATCTGGTTCGACCTACTTGTACTTTAGATATTTTACCCTCTTTAGATAAGTTACCCCTGCTCAAAAATCTGCGACTGGCACCAAGCGCAGCACGCATCAAGCCCTTTAAAAGGACATGGACTAGAAGTAGTCAGGGATACGAAGGCCACTGTGACTGATAAAGCGAATCTCACTAGGCAGCCCCATCTCATCTGTCTAACCGGATCTCCCCCACTGGCCAGCTCCGCCTTCCCCCACCAGCCTCCACCCCTGGTCCCTCAGGGACACCGGTGCTCCTGCCACCTTACCTGCCGCTATTTCTCCCAGCCCAGTGCAACCCACTGAGGCCAAGATCCCAATACTGCTTCCTCTCCCATACCTCTCTCTCATGGAATTTTACAGAAATTTGGGCGCATATTCTGTAACTCGACTATTGCCGAATACCTCTAATTTGTTTCATGCACATTTCTTCTATTTGACTGAAAACTCCCTGTGGAGGCCCTGCTGATATCATCTATTTCTTACCAAGTGAAAGGCTACGCCACATGTCTTCTACTTTAGTGTCAACACTTAGAAATGTATCGACTCAAGACAGAAAGAGCGACACGGAGGAAAGACACTTTTTTGGGGAAATGGACTAGAGAAATCAAGAGGAGTAAGAGAATGACTGATTTGGAGACTAGAACGGTGTTTATGGATCGCCAGATCCATTTCTCACTCTAGAGATGTTTGGCTACGAGAAGAGCTAGAATCAGAACCAGTCCTAATCTTCCTTTTGTTGTCCTTCCCTTCACTGTTCTTCATGCTTTATCTAAAACACATTACGATCAGCAGGATAACGAAAGGGGATTGACAAAAAGGGCCAGCGGTAAGATAAGCAAACATACTCTCAAAGCGCCCCTAGTGCGAAACTACTTAAAGGGACATCTAGGTGTTCTGGTAAATGCAATGCTGAGCCCACAGCCACCGGGCTGCAAAGGAATAAAAAAGAAACCAGACCCTGGAGAGAACAAAGGAAATATCAAGTTAACTGCAAGAAACTGTTTTAGAACCATAGGAGGAACCACAGCTAGCTTTCTATGTCTGTGCAGACATTTGGGAAGTTTCTTCTGCCATCGGTATTCTTAAAAGCTTATTTCCATAATGGATACTACACAGAGAAATCAAAGAAGAAAGAAAAAAAAAGAGTTCTTATTAACTCAGGTTAATAAGTAATTTTAAAACATAAAAGAAGTACAGTATAAAGTCAGGAAAAGAGCTCTTTAGACAAGTGAATTAATAATAGTGAATTAATAAGTATAGGTCCTTTGAGGAAGTCATCACATTACTGAAAAGATTTGAAATATTAGTTACTTGAAGAAATTCCATTTTCTTGTTCATTTACTAGAGAATATAATAAAAGAATCTCACATGAATATTCATATGTTTTGTCTTCCTGTTGCAGTCACTTTGAACAAAAGGTTATCATACCAAGGCAAAGCCAGCCGTCCTGGAATTCGAAAAGGGCCTTCTCCTATTTACTGTGGTAACAATAAGACCAGCCCATAGAAACCGTTTGAAGAAAAAAAAAAAAAGAACAGAAATACTTGCTAACTCAGGACTTGACCTTATTCTGTACTAAAATATGCACTTCCTTTCATCTGTGAAGATGTTCTTAGCATCATCAGTCTAAGTGAGAATATTAAAAAAAGAACCACTTAGTAAGTGGGAACAGCAATACTCGGGAGCGACAAGGAAGGTGGGCGCACGCTGTGAACCACCCACTTGAAACCGTGGCCCTCTCGACTCCCGACACCCTTGGCGAGCATCTTCGGAGAGACAGGAGGCCAGCAGTGGGGACCAGGCAGAGGTGGGTAAGGAGGCAGAGCCACCGAAGTTTTCGGGACATGGAAGGGCCCACTCAGGGCTGCCTGGCCAATAGCATCTGACCCTCCACGTGCCACTTGTTCCTTAACGTCGTAGCTTCAGAACACTGGAGGCACCCACACACAGACTCTCTTCACGAGCAGCACTCAAAATTTCGTTTTTCTCAAGTTCAGTCTCAAACTTCTCATGACCTCCTACTTCTTAGAGCCATGGAGAACAAGCCCAACCAGAGGCAGCTACGCTGGACAGGGCGGAGTGGGAGGGGGCAGTGTGGCACCCTCTTAAAAAACATCGAAAGAAACCCCATGAAAACAGTTGCCACAGGAGTCCTTTCCATCTGAACTATTTTCATGTGCTTTAAATATAGGATCAAAACATTCATTCAAGATCACTATCTGCAGACGTCCTCTTCTCCATGACGTTGAAGCTTATTAATATTCAATACAAGCCTCTCTAAAAAACTACCCAGTTACCCTTATCCCCAGCTGACATAGCACTCAGTTCTATGTGACCCCCTCTGACCAAGACAATGTGTGCATGGGGGGAGCAGCAGACAGTCATTTACCTATAGACTTTGGCAGCAGGTTTTTGACAAATTCAGTGTGGTCCCCAACATGCAGGATGCTATATACACTTTTGTTCATCAGCTCTTCTTGGTTATACCTTAGGTACTGTGTCACGTTCTCTGAAACAAATACAACGTTGCCTTCCAGGTTCACTACAAAGAAGAACCCATCAAGGGCCTAAGGGAAAAGGCACAAATTGTATTAGAAAGGACACAAGAGAAAAATCATATGCAGTTGTTAAGAAGGGATGATCGCTTTAAGGGAAAGGGTGTAATTCACACATGGATAGAAAAGAGATTTCTCTCTCTTTCTCTCTCACCCCTCTCCTAGTTTTGAGGAACAATTAGCACATTTTCTCGAGGTGAAATTATTACGTCTTAATAAGTGGGAGAGAGCCTAGATCAGGATTTCTTGTTGCAAACTAAATGACAAACACTAATTCTGTTATTTTATCGGGAGATAATTACTGCCACGTGAGTGCCGGCATTTATGTCTTTTCCAAATTATACTGATGGACTCCACCTGGCCAAGAACAACGTTTATGTTACCAACCCAGTACAAAGTAATTATGTTCTACAGTTTCTCATGTAATACAACGGGAGGAAAGGGTCATCGATAATTTTCCTTCAGTTTAGGGATTAAAAAACCCCCAAACCATGCTACCTTTAAAGCTGCCAGCATTTAAATGAAAAGAACTGCAGATGTTCTCAAACATCAATCCTTTATTGTTTAGGGGAAGGGTCTGGGAAGTGAGTATCTCTCTGATACTGGCAACAGGGACTGCACGCTGAGACGTGACCAGTAGAGTCTGAAGCCTGGAAGAGGACTTGAGGTTTCGGTTTTTGAGAGAGAGAACTGGAAAGTGAAGTAACTGTGCCCTTCTCTGTTACTTGTTCTCTAGGTCGAGGAGATGCAGGTCCCTAACCACCGAGATACCATTAGTGGCTTCCTGCAGTGTGGCTTGGCTCCAACCCTCCTTGCTGTCATTCCAAGCTAGATCAGGGGAGGGCAGAAAGACTCCAGGATCATTTCAGGAAATAAAGATAATAACTACCGAGCACGTTTACTGTGCCTAAACACGTTGTGTCACCTGAATATTGACAATTCTGGAAGAAATGTTTTACGTTCTCCAATTAAGAGGAGGAGAAAACTGAGTGCAGTGATTTGCATACGCGTCTGGAGCTCGGTCAGCGGCAGACGCCCAGAATCCAGGGGGCTTCCACAGCTCACGCTTGCCATTACTCCGCAGCAGCGTCCCACTTCAGTGTTTACCCCAAATCTTTTCCTATCACGTTCACCTTGGCGATGTACAAGTTGAGAGTTCTGCGAGCTTCTCTTTGTGACTCCTCCTTTCCCTGTGGGACCTGTCCTCGGCAGAGTCCTGTTTTATAGATTAGGTGAGTGACCAAGACCAGAGGCGGCTCGATATTGATCAGGCATACCTTGCAACAGGGCCACCTGGTCTACCCAGCTTGGGTCACCCAGTTTCCCCGTGCTGTGTATTTACTACTGTTTTCAACATGAAATGTTCCTTGTACAGACTGACATAACGATGTGTATAGATGGGGCACGAAGGGTTTACTTTTATCCTAGTTTGCTTTTTCCTTAAGTTATTACTTAACGGGCTCCTATTTTGTGAGCTTTCTTCGAATATGTTCCATCTTCAATTCTATTTTCATCACAAAACTAAGTGCTCTCTCAAATTAGAAATGACCATAAGGCACCAGTGAATAGCTCTTTTTAAAAAAAAGTAACACCATTCAATTTTAAGTCTTTCTTAAATATTCTGTCAGCTTTTACCAATGGTGTGAACGATATGCAGGGCAGAGCAAGACTGTATGTAAATGGCCTTCCACAACAGGTTGGCATCAACCCTTGAAAACCTCGTGTGAGTAAGCGCATGCGGGTGTGTGTCTGTGAAGAGGGAAAGGAAGTCAGTTGATGAGTTACGTGCCACGTGTCATTTTAAACTAGCTGCTTCAGATACACATTCACAGGGCCTTTCGTAATTATATTACCTATAGCCCCCTTTTGAAAACGCAAAGAGCTTCCCACTGCTTTTTGCACCGTGACAAAAAGATTGATTTGTAGCATGGTATGACTGAAAGATGAAAGTGTTTCATCCTATAAGATCGTGTTTTTTTAAAGCACACTGTGATATGCTCTGATGAAAAAAACTGACATTTGGTTTTGTTGCCTAGCAACCACTATGCTATGATGTAAGCATGAGTGTGCATCTATGCCCAGGGACAGCTCAACGAGAACAAGTTTTCCCTGTTTAAATTAATCCACGTAAACAGGGATAAAGACCTCAAACCTTAAGTCACTAGATCCGAGCATTAGCTCACTAACATACTCAGCACTGAAGTCCTGTCACAGAAGTACTTGCTCAAGTGTGAATACACTGAATTCTCAGAAGACTATTTTTAGCCCGTAAAAAGTGTTGATTTGATTTTATAAGAGAAGGCCCACTGATATCCAGCAATCTGATTTCTATAATCAATGAACCTGCTCTCGGAGGGCCTGAATCATAGTTTTGTGGGTACTCCAAATATTTCTTTTTAGAAGCCTCAAAAATCTTTTCAGGAGATCCCACCCTCCTGTAATCTTCCCCCACACAGGGAATCAATGCAGATATCTGGGAATTTCCTAATAATCTAATAATTTTGATGACCATAATTTGCAAATCAGTTTTGTTTATAATGAAAAATTTTTTCACAGAAACCTATCTACTTTCATCTAATTCTAAATAGTCCACCTGGTTAGAGTTTTCTTATCTGCTTCTTAGAACCAAGCAGGAAGCAGCACTCTGGCTTTCCTTGTCGACTCTGGAAAATCAGGTTAAGTTTGTTTTTGCTTTTTCCCTGAAAATTGTACTGGGATACTGTCAAGCTAGTGACTCAATAGAAATAAGCAAGGGACAACACAGGGTCATTTAAAGCCTTTTGGCTAGCAGGTCCAGATCCAAGAACTTTGTCATTTCTAAATACAAAGACAGGGTCAGACGATTTTTAATTTTTTTCTGTGCCCACCCCCACCTTCCAAGTGTATGATAAATACAGGATGAGATTCTCTAAAAATAAAGATCATCACATGCACCAACTGAAAGAAAGGGGGTAATTATTGGTGATCTTTGCTTTGAAAGTCCTACTTTCTCCTGTACGTGCAGCTACTGCCACAAGGTAAGTGATTCCCTGTGACGGGGCCGCCCAGCTTGCGGCCATGCGGTACTTTTCAATCTCATCATATCATCAGCAGAGTAAATTATCCTGAGATCTGACATAATTTATGTCTCAGGGCTCCTCTGCTTCTTGTTATATATTCACTGACAGTTTTCCCCCTCATCTTCCCGTAGCCTACATCTTGAATTTTAATTTTGGAATAGGTACAGCGAAGCACTTGGTGTTTAATACTGTACCAGTTAATAAAAGAGGAAAGCGAGACTTCACAAGTTCTAGACGGGAGTCTGGTCATGAAACTTCCGAAAGTTAATCAAGAACAGGAAGTTAAGACCAACCACTGCACTTGTGATGCTTACCTGAACAGCTCTGCCTATTATTTCTATTTTCATCTTTAGGAGATAAACTAGTTTGATGCAGCATAAATAAAAAGCATAAGCCTCCATCTGGTCCTCGAATTTTAACTTGCCTGTATGGACATCTGTGTATGGCATATGTAAAATCTAAAAATTGGGGCTGGGGCGCCTGGGTGGCTCAGTGGGTTAAAGCCTCTGCCTTCGGCTCAGGTCATGAACTCAGGGTCCTGGGATCGAGCCCCGCATCGGGCTCTCTGCTCAGCAGGGAGCCCGTTTCCCCCTCTCTCTCTGCCTGCCTCTCTGCCTACTTGTGATCTCTCTCTCTCTCTCTGTTAAATAAATAAATAAATAAAAATAAAAATTGGGGGAACATTTCAAATGAAAATTCTATTGCCAAATTTAATAAGGACTTGTGAGCATGATTTCCCAAAACGAATGCTCGCTCTGTCGATTTATATTGTAATCTAGCTCATGCAATGCTCTGTTATTACTGGGACGTGTATCTAGGCTGAAATCAGGAGCCTGGCGAATACGCACTAGCAAGTTCCAGAGGTCAGCAGTACTTCAAGCCGTATGCGTGAAAACTGAGTGTAGATTGTCCTGAGATTATATTCACTCGAGAAATGAACGCAATAACGTGACATCCAACGACAGGGTAGGGGACAGGGCCAGAACGAGGGCACGCTACCTCAAGCATCATAGGCCCCAGCGCATCCTTGTCGATGACGCCCTGCCCGGTCGATGACACGTCTGACTTCTGCACTTCGTCTACGTTGGCAGCTGCTGCTTTCTCTGCAACAAACAGAAGTGTGAATTAAATGGCAGTGCTTCTTCAAGGACAGAATGACACAGAAACACTGTCACTGTAATGATTTGTAAGATCTCCGGGGGAATCAGCCAGGGCGCTTGGAGGAGCTAGAGCCCATCCCCACCGCCCCCGGAAGCAGGCGCACGACAGCATCTTTTCACCTCCAGAACCTGGGGCTCAGGGCCCCTTGCAGGCAGTTGATCAAATGAGTTTAGCGGTTTCGTGCTAGTCCCCGACGAGCATTTTTTTTCTCGACTACAAAACTGCTACACGCTACGGCACAATTAGTCTCTGCTCCTGGGACTCCATGAACTGGGATAACGAGAGGTCTGTCGTTCAGGATTCAGTAGCAGAATCAGAGATACATTTGCAGGTATTTCAAGAAGGAAGGAGGAGTCGCCGCTCCTGTTCTGGCTGCCCCCACGTGACACGCTCTATCAACTGCCTTTTGGACTCTTGTACACTCTCACATGAGCAGCCTGAAAGATGGGGTCCCTCTCCTGCAGAAGGTGTTTACCGATTTACGGCAGAGGGAAGAGGCACCCTCCCAGGGACTGAGGGGGGTTCGGTGGCGGCCCTTTTATCTAGCACGGAGACGCGCAATACGTGCTCCTGAGTTGCAACGTACGAGGCGGTGTTCAGACCCAAGGGAGGGTCTTGGCCAGCGCCCCATCGTGGAGAGAACAAACAGATGCGCAGTTATCAACACATATGCACACTCATTAGTTTAAGGACACCAAAAAAGTTTAAAGCGTAACAGATACATAGCATCAACTTGCGAGAAAACAACACAAAAACAATGTGTCGATTATTTATACCTGAATAAATCATATCCTTGTTTACACTGCATGTTAGCATTGTAATTAAATGCAAATAAAGAAAGCTGTAAATCAGTTTAGTACTCAGGACCAACCTGCTTGCATGACCTTGGCAAATTTGGCTGCCTCTCTTCTTCTTTTTTTTTGGTAAAAAAGATTTTACGAGTGTTCTGAAAATCTGGAAAACTTCACTTGTCTCTGAGAACCTCAAACATAATTAGGAATTATACAGGTCCTCCAAATCTTGCCCCTGCCACGATGGAGTGCTGCCACATGGACACTCAGTGGAAAAGGGAAGATGACCTGTGTGAGCTCAAGTCTAAGTTCGGCCACTTACGAGTATGAGCCAGAGGAAGTCAATTCAACTTTTTTAATTAACATATAATGTATTATTTACCCCAGGGTACCCAATCCAACTTTTTAAGGACTTATAATACCTGCCTTTTGTACACACTGGACTGTAACAGGAGTAAACTGGATGACAGGTAAAACACACTCTGAAAACCACACAGTAGTTTACAAATGTAACTTACTCCTAGCCTATCTCTGCGTGTGTGTGTTCTTCCTTAGGTAGTTGAGCTCTAAATGTAGTCAACTTCTTTGCAGAGCTTATCACAAGCAGACTGTATCTGCTTTTCCAGTTACCATATTCCTGGTTCACTTCCTTAGATCTACATAATTGTGACTGCCCATTGAGAGAGACAGGACTTGGGGCGCCTGGTGGTTCAGTCGGTTGGGCATCTGACTCTTGATTTCAGCCCAGGCTGTGATCTCAGAGTCGTGAGATGGAGCCCACGTTGGGCTGCTCGCTCAGCGCAGAGTCTGCTTGAGATTTTCTCCCCCCGCTCTGCCCCTCCACACCCCTAAATAAATAAATCTTTAAAAGAGAAAGAGAGAGCAAGAGATGACTTTTTCTGGTAGCCTTTACAAGTCAATAAATATTGGGGGAACCTGTCAGTCTTCATTTCGTTTTCTTCTCGATTATTGGGTACCTTACCTCTGGTTCTACCTGCAGGTTTGGTCTCAGTTCAATTCCTCAGCCTGAACAGGGCAGGAAACACCTCAGGCTTTCCAGACAATTTACTGCACATGACCTCCCTCCCCCAAGGCCATCCCCATTTTCCTAGAATCTTTATCACTGCCAAATATACCCCAAGTAAACACATACTGGGGGATATATATATATATATATATATTTTTTTTTTTTTTTTTTTTCCCCTTTCCTGGTTCCCTCAGTAAGGCTACAGATTTCTCTTCAGTTTCCACTCCTTTTCCTACCCCCAGTCCAGGGACAGAACTGACCCGATCGCCTGTGGGTTCACTTAATTTAGCAGCCCGGTACTGTGGAGGTCCCAGCAGGCTTCAGGCCTAAGGATCCTGAGTTTCATTAATACTCAATCTTAAAACTCATAAAATGGACATTATATATTTATGCGGTCTTCCTGTATTCTAATTCATTCTTTGTCTTTGGTGTTGCGGAAATGTGAGCGCGAAGGGCCAACAGCCCACAGAAAGAGGCAGTCGCAGCCTCTGCTCTGCCTCCTCACTGTTGGCAGGAGCGCTGTGCTCCCATCAGGAACCTCCCGCGGCAGCAGCCGTGATTCTCAAACTGGAACGGTGTACGTGAGAAGACAACCGCCCCAGAGACGATCCATCAGAGGCTGAGGACTAGAAGGGCTTTCTCTGCGTGACATTCTGGTACCTCTTCCTAGGAAGGTATGCGGTCCTCCCTACTTCCTGGAGTAATCACAGTCCAGGAAGTAGTACTCGATCCCCCATTGGAAGGTAAGTTTCACGAAGGGGGCACTGTGTCTGTATCCGCAATGGGCACTGTCCCTGGTTCAGAGCAGGTTTCCAGTAAGTATCTGGAGGCTAACAGACCACATGCATGTCCGGCATGTGGTCCCAGATATGCAAGAGGCCACTGGAGGGGAGAGTGGGTTGAAAAAGGAATAGGACAGGTAGGGAGGGTCAGAAATATAGGGAAAGGGTTTCCTGAGGACATTCAACAAATCATCTTGCCCCGCCCTGCTCAGTAAGTTTCAGGGCATCTAATGTTCTCTCAGGTCCCCAGTTCTCTCGTCCTTCCACTGTTGAAACTGGTGGTTTTGTTTTCTTTAAAGGATGGACTGATGAATTCCGATTTACATTGGGGGAAAGTGAGACGTGAAGCACAAGCTGCTGATCACAAGGGCAATTCCACACCGACTGCTGACTGCTAGGAAAGAGCAGGCTATTTGACATATGAGATTCTGCTATCGCAACAGTAAGAAATTCTTATTTTCTGTGGGGTCTTTGGCAATGGCATTTTTAGGGCAAAATAAATACAAAATAACGGTGTTTGTGATAATACATGCCCAAGCCTTTTTAAAGACAATCAACATACCTTGTGAGATGTTTACATTTTGAGGATCTGCTCATCATTCTGAAGACCCAAAGTTTCCTCAATTCATCCTTGGATATTTTGTGGAATTTAAAAAACAATGTAAGAAAACCCACAATCATGCAGGTTCCTGAACAGTGAGAAACTTTCATGCTGGGGTGTCCTAACTACTCTAGCAACATGCTCAGACGCTGAATTTTGAACTCTTAGCAGAAAATACGTAGAATGAGGATCATAAGTGCACTGCCTTTTATTCTAGAATTCTACAGATCAGATCAAATTTAGGATAAGCGCCTAAAATTTAAAGGAGGAGGTAACTTAGATCTGACAAAACATGTGTTTGGATAAAAATATTGATCACCTTGAAAAGTTATTGGTGATAGTAAGACACGCCATTTTTTTCTCTTTATCACGCTCAACTGATAAGTCTTTCAGAGGAGAAAAGCAGCTAACAGGAAGTCCCAGGGAGTGAGTGGCCGCCGTGAGGAAATCGCCCAGTAACGATGGGATCTGTTCAGCAGTTTCTCCAACTCTGCGTCTCGTGTCTCGCTGCGCCATGTGGTGCGAGCCGAGTGAATACTCCTTGTCAGCTGAGAGATTAAATCTAGCTGGGAGGGCAACGCAATTACAATCGAACTAAATGAGAGCAAGGCAGGGATAACTGCAAGGAACTAACTTTAAGTTCAAAGAAGAGATAAAAACCGTAGGATGTAGCTGAAAATACTTCACGTACGTTGTCAGCTGAGTTCAACTCGGCAGGATAAGCAAGTACATGGCAGAAGAGCGAGCCTAAGAAGGAAACCAGTGGGAATGGATGGACATGTGGCATCTGGCCCTGAGGAAATGTCAGCCCAGCCTCTGAAAACCAATGCTAAGCTAAGGAACGTTGGCAAAAAGTTTGTCTGAGCTGGAATTCTAGGAATCCCTGACTAAAAATGAAAACACCACGAATTTCACAAGATCAACTTGAAAATTCTATTAGTGGAACGTGTGCTTTGAAAGAAAACTCGAAATGAGCCTATCGAATATCTGCAAGAGAATGTTGCAATCTTTACACGATATTATTCACGTAATTAAGGGAACGGGAAATTTTCACTATTCATAGAGTAAATATGAAATAGGGACAAGGGGTAAAGAATCTGGGGCTTTTCACTAAGCGTTTGTCTTGCATGCATTTCCAACTCATCTGTCATCTAGTATTTAATTCTGCGTTGAATTTGTGCTTTCGTCATTTCTCAATATTAAAGAGAATACAATCAATAATATGAAATGATAGAAAACACTCAGAAGTACGGTTTTACCAATGTAATTGAAATCTAAATTAAACTGGCCATGAATTTATGTTTTTGGGTCCTTTTCATGAGGTAATTACTACTTTTGTTCAACGTTCAGCTGAGCCTTGAAATTAAATAGGAGGACGGGAACGACTCTAGTGAGAGATACACTATTATGATAACCGGACATATACTGGTATCCTGATGGAGCCTTTCAGTAATTAGTATGCTATTTTTAAGGGCCAGATATAAATAAGCTTAAATCCTTAGATATATTTATACCTCTGGAAGTAAGTACAGCAATACTATACTAAAACACACTATTTAATATTTTTAAATCAGGCAGTTTTCTCGGAGGTCACAAATTATATTTACTTTTCTATATTTTGCATTAGCCATAAAAATACATTCTGTTACAAAAATATCCTTCAGTAAACTCGAGAGTAGAAAGATGTCCTGGAGTTTCCTATGGTCAAAACCTTATGAAATCTCATTATTATAGATGGAACTCTTAAATCGGAAACGGGGATGATAGAATTTAATTTTCAGAACCTACAAAAAGACTTCTCCTTCATGCCTTGACTTCTATTTCTTTCTGCTGTGCTTTCGACATTAAAGTTATTCTTTTTAGATAAAGAATATGGCCTAAGAGAGTAACAATGAAAATAATAACGTTCTCCCTTTCTTCCTCACTCCCCCCAAAGATAAAAATATCATAAAACAGCTATGATCTTTTTAATAGCACAGTTTTACAATGCAAAACCCTGATGAGAGACTGTCCAAGGATGCCTCTGTAATCTTTCTCTGAGTGTCCCTTCCCTCCCGGGGTGGCTGCTTCGAGAGCAATCCCATCCGGTTCCTTCCTCCATTTGCCTGCACTCCAGAAATCCAATACCAATTAATTAGATTTCCAGTTTCAAAGCAAAGAACAAAACCCCATCTCTTCAGGGACCGTGTTAAGATGAGTCATACCACAAACTGGGGGAAAATCATTAATATTATATTCTATATGCTTTTCTTTACAAGTAATTATTGTTCATGTTGTCTCTTAGAACAAAAGGAAAAGTTAATAGGGAAGCATTTGATCTCTAGAAAGGTAAGTGATTTTAAAATACAGGTAGTTTTCGAAGCAACTGGATTAAATTGCTCTTTATCATTGGCATCTACAGACAAATTTGAAAGTAAAATTTGAGTTTCTGGTGAGAACAGCAACAAATCAGAAGCTGTGATCCTAGCAAAACATGTATTTATCTTAAAGAAAAAAGAAAAACTACAATTAGCTATTTTTAAATTACGGAGTGGTATTTTTTTTTTTTAAAGATCTTTACGTGTTCTTTTAAAATGTCACTTACTGATTTTTGGTAACGTCAGGAGTCTTGTCTGTTTGTTAGGCAACTGAACCAAGAACACACATCCCAAGCTTCTTCCCAGAAACCATTAGCAGAACAGACTGCTATCTCCTCACAGGGACGGCGATCCTGGCTCAAGGGACGGCCACATAATTGTTCGAAGTCCAGCATCGGCGGCGGCAAACACCACCGATGAAGCCTTAGAACCCTAAACGCTGTCTAATATCAGCCCATTAGGAGGACAGAGTGCTGTGGCCTTTAGGGAAGAGGTTCATATTCATCTTCATGGTTTTTTTTAACCTTCTGAAGAGACTGTGGAAAACTTGTGGAAATTAGTCTATCTTTAAGAAGTCAGAATTCAGGGGTGCCTGGGTGGCTCAGTGGGTTAAGCATCTGCCTTTAGCTCAGATCATGATCTCAGGGTCCTGGGATCAAGCCCCACATCGGGCTCTCTGCTCAGCAGGGAGCCTGCTTCCCCCTCTCTCTGCCTGCCTCTCTGCCTCCTTGTGATCTCTCTCCTCTCTGTCAAATAAATAAATAAAAAAATCTTAAAAAAAAGGTAATTCACAGGGTCTTTACACGTATGTAGAAGAATTTCAGCTCTGCCCAGGTTTTGATGCCTCTGACACACGAAGCCAAGTAGCAGTTTAAAAGTTACTTTGATGTTGGGTCAAGCATGAGGATAGTCACTTTTACCGAAGCAATGTTATTTAAAGTATTAGAATCTTTGACTAGATGGGAACCTGATACTTTATGCGGGTTTTATAATTAATTCCACTGCTTCGAAATGAGTAAAATCACTCACCCAGAAACTATCAATTTTTCAGTAGACTGACGTCAAACACAAGTCTAATCACCTCCACAACAAATTTTAAGACTCTAGGGGGAATAGGTCCACAATTTTCATCTTTTCTTGCATTTAGGAGCTGGACGACTTCAGGAGAAGCGCCTGTCAAACCTGGCAGCAGCGAGACACACATGTAGCCAAGTCACTGAGACAATGACAGGCAATTTCTGGCCCCGCGCTGGAGATTAAATATTATGGGGAAAGTTATGGAGCATCTCAAAGGTTCTAGAAGGTAAAACCAGAGAATTATGCATCTGCACCAACTAAAATTAGAAAAGCTGCCATATGGCTCTGTGAAGCCAGCCCCACATTCTTATTCATTAGGAAGCATTCTGCTAACATAAAAACACAAGGCCCTTCCTGCGCTCTCCAAATGTGTTTATCTTTTCAACATTAATGCACTATATATCATCGAGCTGGTGAGAGCTCCTGCCGTGCATATTAAAACCGCGCAGCTGCACTTTCTTTAGTAGTGGGAGGGACCTCAGCCCCGAGTCGCCTCCCTCTTTCTGACATTGAGATTCTTGCTAACATATCATGGTTTCACTTTGGTGCGAACAAATAGCAACAGGAGCCAATCTCAAGGCTATCTCCACCCAGCAACCTCTACCCCCCACGCTCTGTGGCAGAGAAGGCAACATGCTTGGGTCTGTCTTCACCAATGGTATGGGCACGGCTACTTCAACAGAAGTGACAATCATGCCCCAAGTTTGGAAGGTAAAGGCCCTACTTTTAAAAGTGATGTACTACGCTTATCAAGAGAGAAGACAGTAACCAAAATAGTGTCTAGGTATTGACATAGTCTCTACATATTAACTAACAAAAGACTTTTGTTCCTAAGAACGCTCTTTATCATGGAATCTGCTATCCCCAATATAGAATTCTATTTAGTCCCCCACTTCACCTATTACCTATCAACATGGAATGCACTGTGAGGTAAAAGAGACCGTGAACAGGGCGCCTGGGTGGCTCAGTCGTTAAGCGTCTGCCTTCAGCTCAGGTCACGATCGCAGGGTCCTGGGATTGAGCTCCGCATCCCTGCTCCTCGAGAAGCCTGCTTCTCCCTCCCCCACTCCCCTTGCTTGTGCTCTCTCTCTTACTGTGTCTCTGTCAAACAAATAAATTAAATCTTTAAAAAAGAAAAAGAAAAAAAAAAGACTCTGGACAGTCTCTTGCAGTTAAGCTGTGTGAGTATATGACAATTTGTCCAAAATCTCTTTCTTTTACACAGTCTAAATACACCTGTGCTGTGTGCAACCTCAGAACTAAGAATACTAAAGCCCTTCTTATTATTTTTTTTTAGATTTTATTTATTTGACAGCGTGAGAGAGAGAGAGAGAGAGGGAGAGATCACAAGCAGGCAGAGAGAGTGGGGGAAGCAGGCTCCCACGCTGAGCTGAGCAGAGAGCCCAAAGCAGGGCTCGATCCCAGGACCCTGAGACCATGACCTGAGCCGAAGGCAAAGGCTCTAACCCACTGAGCCACCCAGGTGCCCCTAAAGGCATTACTCTCCAAAGACCAAACTATACAAATGTTTTTCTTTCAGATACATACATTAACTCAAGCAAGGTCAACAAAATTAAATTATAGGAGCACTTAATAAAGTTTCTGATAAAGAGGTTAAAATATAGAAAGGACAGAAAGAGTTGTCTTTAAAAATCTTTTAAAAGACTTTGGTCTAAGAAGTGTAAATACTTTCTCTCCCAAATCACTACTCTGTTTATTGGCATAGCTACTGGCAGCATCTCCCAATATTCCTACCTTACACTCTAGCAATTATTTATCGCCCCAAATGCATCATACTGTTTCCAGATTTCAAGCATTTTCTCAGACCGTTCCATTTGCACGATGTCCTTCCAACCATTCTAAGACCCCATCTCTGTTCCAGAAGCTCATCACAGTCAAGTGAGGACCTTCCCCTGTGTTTCTGCATTGCCCTGTGCCCATTCCCCATTCCCCTTAAAAATCTACATTCAATGACCTAGTGCTTTGAAATGCCCGACTTGTTTACTCCTCTGTCTCTGACTCTGAAAGGTCTTTGGAGTCACCGCCTGGCATCTAGCGGTGCTCGGTAACATGGGTGTTAATACTGAACAGTTCTACAGCTGTAGCTGAGGGTCAGTAGAGCCAGGATCTAAAAATCACAAATGCCGCTTTAGAGAGATCTGTTCTGAAGAGCCTTGCTGTACACTTGACATAATGGAGATTTCTTTTAAGATTCTGATTCTTGGAGTCAATATATCAGGTAGAGCAGTGAGAAGGAAAAAAGTCAGACCCTATGTGCTATAGGCTTCAAGAGAATTTTGATGATGGTCAGGCCACCGGGGGAAGCTTTCGGTGGTGGTTGTGAGGGGAATCACCAAGGCTCTTTCTATACCTGAGAGAAGACCAAACTATACAAATGTTTTATTTCTTTCAGATACATACATTAACTCAAGCAAACAAAAACAGACCAAATTTATTATTCTAAATTATCATCTAGGAAATTATAAACTTACTTTTATTAAAAAAAAGTAGTTCGGGCATCATGGGATTTTTTTTTTTTTTAAGATTTTATTTATTTGACAGAGAGAGAGAGAGAGAGAGAGAGAGAGAAAGACTACAAGCAGGCAGAGAGGCGGGCAGAGAGAGAGGAGGAAGCAGGCTCCCTGCTGAGCAGAGAGCCCGATGTGGGGCTCGATCCCAGGACCCTGAGATCATGACCTGAGCCGAAGGCAGAGGCTTTAACCCACTGAGCCACCCAGGCGCCCCATCATGGGAGTTTTTGATCAGACTCTGGGATGTTCCCAACCACTGTTAGCTCTTAATTAAATAAACCAACCTAGGAAGAGTCCTACAAATCAGTCATCTGCCTGCAGACCCTGTATAAAAGAATGCTTGATCGGGTTTCTCTTCCTTCCGCATGGGCGGCTGGGAGAAGCCCTGGCCTCCTAGGGGGAGGTCACCTCCTGAGCCAGTAGGGCCATCTAGAAAGAGGAAGGGCTGAAATTCCTAGAGAGGCTTGTAAGGTTCTTTGCTCAATCAACTTTGCTCACCAGGTAGGCTGACATAACGCTTCTAACGATGTCTGACCCAAGCACGGGGAAGAAAGGGAGAGGGCGGGGATGAAGGAAAGGAAGGAGGGTTGGTTTCTGCCTCCATTATCCCTTGCTGCTGACCCGGCCATGAATCCTCCCTGCCTCCCCACTGCTCACAGGGCTTCAGTCTCAAGCCTCTGCTTCACCTCAGTGGTGGATCTTCAGGGACTAAAATGCATCCCAGGACCTGACCTTCATTTGTCCCCCGGGGGCACTCTTCCACACCCAGGCGTCCTCTGCGCTCCCCTCTTTCCTTTCACTGCAATGCATCTTGTTCTCGGATTCATTTTACGTTCTCCTCATGAGACCTGCTGGCTTTTCTCTTATGTTTTTCTCCCATCTGGCTATTTGTTCCTTCCAGCTTTTCTCTACAGACACAGGACCTGATGCCTGGGCCTCCTAGAGAGACTGTGACAGCTAGTTGTAGAGATACCCCCTCCCCTACCCCCTGCAACTGTGATTCTAACAATACCACAGGGAGGCTAAAATTCCCAGTTTCATTTTGCCTACTACCATCTATCCCCAGTCCCTTCACTTGCAGTCTCTGCTTGAGCAATCACCGGAGGGCCTCACAAGCTTGCTTTTTAAAAAGCAGGTGTTCCCAATTTAAGGCACACCTAATGCGAGAAGCTGATAATAGAACATAGAATCATCCAATTTAGAGACCTAAAACATTAAATTATGCTAAATCATCTCATCCTAGTAGAGAAGGCAAAGCACTGATAACAATGTGAGAATTCTGCATAAATATATGTAGTTTCGTGGCTCTGGCTGACCATAGAAGGCAGGGGGGAGACAGAGCTGAGGGGAGGACATGCCACCAGGGGATCACGCCCTGAGGATTCAGGAGAACTGTAAAGTGAATGCAGGGCCCGGAGAGGGAGCGTACACAGTGCCCCCTCCCTGAGTCAGGAGGCCAGTGAGGGCCCAACTCGAGAGGCGGGCTCCAGAAAATCCTACCAAACTCTCCTGTGGGAGAAGATCTCTAGTAGCTAATCAGGAGGTTCCTTCCAGATCAACTCTCCAGGCTAATTACTACGACATTAATAAACACAAGGTAATGCCTATGTGAATGTTTAGGGAAGAAAAGAAGAGACTATGAAGAGAACAGGTCTCGTCTCAAGCACTTTAGGCATTTTGAACAATCAACACAGGCCAAGTTTATCATTTCTTGTGAACCGGAAACCATCATCACTGGTTGTTTTGATAAGTGTTCTCTATGTGTTTGCTTATGCTCTTCCTAGTTCAAAAAAGATAGTTTTTGCTTTAGGCTTTTTCTTTTTTCTTCTTCTTTTTTTTTTTTTTTAACTTATTAGGAACTATGCGTGGAAGTGAAGCTACCTAACAATTAAAAAGAATACAACAAAAATGCAGAAACCTGAAAAAATTTTACATACTCATTCCAGAGAAAGCCAGTTCGGGAAAGTAACCGAGTTAATTCTCCAGGGCTTCAGCAGAAAGGAAGGAGTAAAAGTGAAAAGTGCGCAATCGTGGGTCTAAGAAGAACTTAACTGCCAGAAGATCTACGTTCTTCAGAACAGGACTTTCAGGGAAGAAACAACACAAAGAATCATTTTTATCTCATACAGTAACAGAACATTCGTCTGTTATATTCAAATGCATGAAACGCTTTTGGTTTGAACTCACATTTTTACATAGAAAAGTGTGAGCATCCTTCTCCTCACCACAAGTCTCAAACTGGTCCTGGTCCGACGGACTTGGGCTACACACCAAGGTGGCATGGCCATCAGGGCTGACCGCGTACAAGAGGGTGCAGAGAGGGGCAGAGCCACTGGGAACGACTCATCCCCGGGGCTAAGGTCATCAGGGCCCTCGCACAGACTATAGATGTCACCTTAGGATGGCACTTACAACTGTCCGGACCAAATGTGAAGTAGAGCCTGGTAAAATAAAGGGTCTGGCCTGTTTTGCAGGCCAAAAGTATGTTGCTTTGGAAATTTTTTAAAGCAAAGGTTTGCCTACCCAACAAAGAGAAATCTGACTTGTATTTATACATTTTCAGTCCACGTACCCGAACTTTGTCTGATTGTAGAGAAGGATCACTGTATTTAGAGTACCAGGTTAGGTGGAAAGGACCAAAAAAAAAAAAGACTGGGAAGCATTTAGGAAGTGATTCCAAAGTAGATCTTCCTAATTCCTAAAGTAATGAAGTTTCATTATCATTATCACAGTATCCCAAGTTCAAAAGACATTCTAGGGAGTTCCTGTCAAATATCCATCCAATATTGTGTTTCATAATGACAATAGGAGGAGATTTAAACACATCTTTAAAGTGATCCTTGAAATACCCTATGGCATGAAAAGTCCCCAGTGTAAGCAGGAGAGGCAGTGAATCATCAACCAACCTTCCACAACTATTTAAAGCAGTAGGCAATTAAAAAGAAAACAGGGAGCAGCTTCACTCAGACACTAGGAGTAGGAGCAGCAGGAGCCGACACGAGGGCCTTAGAAACTGTGACACCTGTATGTTTCAAAAGCCCAGCCAAAGTACGGACCAGGAGTTCATCACGATTTGCATGAGGAAGTCAGAGTGAAATAAAAAAAGGCTGACATTTACAAAGACCCCTAAACTTGGTATCCTACTACCTTTTCTATAAGGGAATCCTTTCCTTTCTTTATGGATAGTCCTATATTCTCCGGCAAGTTTTTTAAGTTAAGGAGGAAAATAGGATACCTCCTCAGCAATTTCATAATTCTCTTGGATTTTGTATCTGTTAAATGTTCTCTCAGATACAAAGACTTAAATTTAAGCAGGCAAGTCCACTTGTTAAGAAATTGCCTTATTTAAAGTCTGATAATTTTGTTCTACAATAGAAGTTATGGAAAAGTTGAAGCCACAACTGAGAGACTTACAAATGAGTGCAAGGCTACCCAATGGATAAATCAAAAAGAAAAACCCTCAGGGGGTTAATTTTGACCCTCCATATAGACCACAGAGTATATAAAAATTAACTATCTAATTATGTCTGAAAAAAGACATAATAGTGATTAAGTTACTTCCTATCAAGTTAACTGGTTTAAATTAGCTTGAGTAGTTTTGTTTTACATATATGAGCCACGAGATAAGTTTCCCCACCATTCTTTTTTTTTTTTTTTTTTTAAAGATTTTATTTATTTGACAGAGAGAAACACAGCGAGAGAGGGAACACAAGCAGAGGGAATGGTAGCGGGAGAAGCAGGCTTCCTGCCGAGCAAGGAGCCCGATGTGGTGCTCGATCCCAGGACCCTGGGATCATGACCTGAGCCGAAGGCAGACACTTAACCACTGAGCCACCCAGGCGCCCCCCCCCCCCCCCCGCCATTCTTAAACTCTTCAAATAATGACATAAAATCTTCATAAAATTGATTCTATTTTCAGTTTTAATTATCCGTCTTAAGCTTCCACATGCTAGATGATTATGTTGTCATCAAGACTTCAGAAAAGTTCTACCCCATAGCACTTGGGACTAGGGTTAGTGCCAACACAGATGGACATGTTGAATTCTAGAAACCTGTTTTTGGAAATCCTGCCTGCTAGGTGATGGCTCATCATGGAGCAGATGAAGTGGCAGAAGATGACAGACATGACAAGTGGGCAGGTCCAGTTTTAAGAGCCATGGCAAGAGCATAGGTAGTCTTTCCTCTGTAGACGTAGAGCCTGGACAGGAAGATGATGCTGTACTCTTGCCATAAGTAATTCAGCTGCCTCTCAAGTCTATGGTCTTAGATTTGCTTCTTCAACGTGTACTGTTTATGTTTTATTGTATCAATGGACCTTGGGCTTCCCAGACACCAGAATGGTGGCAGTTGTTAGCTCTGTATTGCCAAGGAAAATATTTGGCTGCATATAGGGTTTCCTGAGAGCAAGTCAGTACATGACCTCAATCTTTTCCAAGCTTATCATAATGCTATAAGGCTGTGCTGATTCAGCAAAGCAATCTATAATCGCTTGCAAAATGCCCCTGCCTCGCAGGGATGTTATGAAGCTTAATAAGATAATGCATGTGAAGCACTGTGAGCTCCACAGAAGAAAGGCGCTAAGTAATAATATTCTGCATTTATAATTACGGGCCGTCTCACAAAGGCAAGAATCCAATAAACTTGTCCACAAATTACAAATAAAAACGACTTTAAATAATTTAACATAAATAGCTGTATAACAAAGGAAAATGTGCAATCATTCATGTTTAAAAAGCAGAATGGACGCACTTCATAAGGCAGTCAAAATGCAAAAAGAACTAGACACATTTCTACTAAAAGAAAACTACATTCTGTTGTGGTAAAACAGAAGTTGAATCAGAAACGTAGAAGAGTATATTTTACTAATGTTATATTGAGAAACTGCTATTAATGAACTAAATTTAGTGTTATTTCTATAGTTTTTCTCCCAATAAATATTTTGGTAAGATTTTATTTATTTATTTGACAGAGAGAGAGATCACAAGTAGGCAGAGAGCAGGCAGAGGGAGAGGGAGAAGCAGGCTCCCTGCCGAGCAGAGAGCCCAATGCAGGGCTCGATCCCAGGACCCTGAGATCATGACCTGAGCCGAAGGCAGAGGCTTTAACCCACTGAGCCACCCAGGTGCCCCTCTCCCAATAAATTTTTAAAAATCAAAGTCAGTATTAATAGTAATAGAATTTCTTCAGTTATAACAATATGAATTTTAACTCACGCTGGGATAAAACCCTAGTATTTTACCAAGTGTAAATTAAAAAAATTTTTAATTAAAAAAAATATTAAGACAATGCTGCCTCCCCCCTCCCCACAGCATATTTCCTAGATGGCAAACGCTTGTTTCTTGTTCCTCTGGCCAAGCCTAAGCGGCAAGTCGGCTTCGATTAGGATGTCTACAAAAGAGCAGCCCAGGCTGAGCCGGCATCACCGGGTTCTTCGGTACCACTATCTTTCTGGGACTGTGAGTGGGGCCTTTGTGGTACCTGTGACCATTTCCTTCAGGCCATCTTCCTGGAATTTCAGAAGATCCTTTCCCCGCCCTTACCCTCTGTTCCTCCACCACACTGCCGTAATATCACTGACTGCATCACATGGAAATCACCTGATTTGATCTGGACCCCCTTTCACACTTGGTTGACTCCTTCAGCCAGAAATTTTATTTTTCATCTTTGCATCCCCATCCTCCACTGCAACCTCTGACCCACGTAAATACATTCAATAAAAGTGAGTTGAACTGATCCCCACTCTGAAGTCCCTCAAGCATTCTGGTTTTCTTTCACTTAATATGAAAATCAGTCTGTACAGAATCAACTCCAAGCACACAGATGGAACAAGTGATTTCAATTTGTTGTTTTTGTAATTTTGTTTACAGAAAGGTAGTATTTGATGTTTTGTTTTAAGCTTTACTTTTTTTGAGAGAGAGAGAAAAAGAGAGAGAGAGAAAGAGAGAGAGAGAAGGAGAGAGAATCTTAAGCAGGCTTTCTACTGAGCATGAAGCCCAACTCAGGGCTCGATCTCATGACCCTGAGATCACAACCTCAACAGAAATCAAGGGTTAGATGCTTAACCGACTGAGCCACCCAGGCACAGCGGCAGTATTTTATGTTTTTAAAGGAAACATAAACACGGTATTAGATGGTAAGGATGAAAGATAAAAAAGACAAGTCTTACCCTCCTGTGTGTTTAAGGCACACTACAGTGATTAAGCCAAGTCCCAAAACGGAGCTGGTATATTTTCTTTGTAAAGTGTTGTGGATTTATGCAATAAAAGAAAAACGAACTTTATAAATTTGTAAGCATTAGGAGGTTTTTAAATTTATTTCGCTGGAAGATTCAGCTAAGTTCAGGAAACTGCATTGATCCAGATGCTGAATGAAGAGAGACTCTAATTATCTAAGATTTCACTGAGAATGCTTTCATCAGAGACTGAACATGGCAAGAGCTGATTACTTAACTCAAAATAAACTTCCATCAACACACCAGGAACAATGCATACACCTCAGGATGCTAACAGGGCCTAATTAGTTCTCTGAAGTGTAGCAGCTCAAAAGAATTTTGGAAAATAAAAATGGAAAGGTTAATGATCTTTTGTATTATCCTCTCAGGATAAACCCAATTGCCAAAGAAATCAGACTTATAGGTCTCAAAAAATCAGGCATCTATAGGCATAAAAATAATCTGCATAAAAATAATCCGTCAATTTTTCTAAGTTAAATCCACTGGTGAACTTAAGAGAAAAACCTGTAATCACTTCACTACAAAGGTGCCTAAAAGATAGGCTGTGTATGCGTCTTTTCTAAGAAAAGGATGAGTCACTGAGTAAGGAGTGGAGCTAAAACACACAAGTGTCTAGATCTTTTCTTTTCACTTCATATGAAAATCAGGAGCTTGATTTTAAAACCTCAATTCCAAAGGAGGAGGGTTTCATACGGTGTGTGGTGAGAACACAGGGCTCCTAATATTAGTATATTGAAGGAATATAGGGGAATTATCACCATCACTTACTACAAGGAAAGTCAAAGAAAGTTGGGAGGAGACAAATATTCAAAGTAACTGTTTTATGAAAGAGGAAAACTGGGGAGGGGTGAGATGTTTCTGAAAGACAAGGTTTATTTCAGAAGGACCCTTGGTAAGGAAGCTAAGGCACAGACCGGATAGAAAAACTGAGAAACACAGCACCTACGACTTCACATGAGAATATTTAATATTGCAGGTCTTTACAACGCCTGACATTGCATCTATACTCTTTCAGGGTCATGAGGACCATTTTCCCCTCCCCAAGGGTCAATTTCGGCAAAATTAAATTGTTATCTTGGTTCACGCATGTGTGTTTTAAAAACAAAAATAGCTTTAGTGTGTTTGTTTGTATGTATGTATGTATGTATTTATTTGACAGAGAGGAAAGAGATCACAAATAGGCAGAGAGTCAGGCAGAGAGAGGGGGAAGCAGGCTCTCCGCTGAGCAGAGAGCCCGATGCGGGGATTGATCCCAGGACCCTGAGATCATGACCTGAGCCGGAGGCAGAGGCTTTAACCCACTGAGCCACCCAGGCGCCCCAAGCTTTAGTGTGTTCTATAGGTAAAGGACAGGCAGTAAGTATATTCTTAAATTCTGAGTAACTGCTGTATTGAGAAGATGGACATCAAAGATAAAACTGCTCTTGCTTTGTTTGAAGCCAGTAAGTAGGAACCCAAAACTCAACTGTGCACCTGGTCAGTTAGGTAATGTGTGTTCACTTCAGTACTGAAATAAGGCCAGTCAAGACAGACAGAGTAGATTCCTACCCACCTCGCCAACTGCACGGATGGCTTCACCCCTATTTCTCAGCAGCCCCACCTTGAAGATTTCCTTGAAAATATAGCTGAGCCATACTTTAGTTCTTCATAAAACCTAAGACGCACTATTTATATGATTGGTCTTCAACTCAATAGAAATGAAGGGAGAGAAAGAGGGAGAAAAGCAGATACAAGGGGGATACGTACAGAAGCAAGGGGGCACTTCCTGTGGGATCCAGAGAGATAAATTTAGGGGTTTCTAAAGACTGAAGATGAGACTGGGATGCAAAGATTGAAACAGAGCTTCATTTATATTTCAAAGAACACCTGGAACATGATTTATGATGAGTTTTAAAGACTTCCTGAAGGTTTGTGACTTTCCCTTTGTTATTTCTACTTTGTTTCACTAGCTAAACAATTCCAGAATTGAACATTTGCTTCAGAAACAAGAACTGCACATAAAAACCTGAACGCCGTGTTGCAGTCGACCAGGGGAGCAGAGAACTCCGGCAGAAATAAAGCGAGTGGTAGAGAAACAAAGTGGAAGGGGAGGCAGATGAACCCTGAAGACGAAAGACAGCCCAGGCCCGAGTCCATGAAGGTTACTTATCTCTACACTATCTCTATCCACTGGAAACACAGCTGTACACACCTCATATATTAAGAACTACTGTAATTAGAAGCATTATTGGTTACAATAGGCTTTATGGAACTGGTCCAGGAATCTAATCACCAAAATTACATTGTTTGGATGGAAAATAACCTCCATTCCAAACAATTAACTTGCATATAAATCTTAGGGGAAAAAATGGTTTTTAAAGTTGAAGACTCTATGTTTCTTTCCATCTTTCCTTCCTCCTTCTCTCCCACCCTTTCTTTCTTTCTTGAGAGAGAGAGAAAAAAAGGGTGGAGAGCAGGGAGGGGGGTTAGGGGGAAGGAGGCTGGGCAGAGGGAGAGAGAGAGAATCTTAAGCAGGCTCCATGCCCAGCAAGGAGTCTGATGCAGGGCTCAATCTCATGACCCTGAGATCATCACCTGAGCCAAAATTAGGAGTCAGACACTTAACTGACTGAGCCACCCAGGCACCCCAAAACTCTGTATTTCTTAAGAAAGCATGGCAGTAGGTCTTTTCAACAAATGGAGTTGGGAAAACGGGAGAGCCACATGCCAAAGAATGAAACTGGACCACTTTCTCATACCACACACAAAAATAAACTCACAATGGGGTATTGTGAGAGATGATACCATAAAATCCAAAAGAGAGCCCAGGAAGTAATCTCTCTGACATTGGCTACAGCAACAGTTTTCTAGGTATTCCTCCTGGCAAGAGAACTAAAAGCAAAATAAACCCTGGGACTTCATAAAAATAAAAAGCTTCTGCATAACGAAGGAAACAATCAACAAAACTAAAAGGCAACCTACCAAATGGGAGAAAATATTTGCAAATGACAGATCTGATAAAGGGTTGGCATCCAAAATATATAAAGAACTGATTTAACTCAATATCCAAAAACAAATAATCCCATTAAAAAATGGGGAGAAGACACGAATAGACATTTCTCCAAAAAAGATATCCAGATGGCCAACAGATACATGAAAAGTTCGTCAACATCATCCATCATTAGGGAAATGCAAATCAAAACCAATGAGATACCACTTCATACCTGTCAGAGTGGCTAAAATCAACAAAACAAGAACAACACATGTTGGTGAGGATGTGAAGAAATGGGAATCTTCTTGCACTGTTGGTGGGAATGCAAACTGGTGCAGCCACTGTGGAAAACAGTATGGAGGTTCCTCAAAAAGTTACCAATAGAACTACCCTATAATCTAACAATCACACCACTAGGTATTTGCCAAAAGAATAAAAAAATACTAAATCAGAGGGACACGCGCACCCCTACGTTTATACCAGCATTATCTACAATGGCCAAATTATGGAGACAGCCCAAGTGTCTACTGGTTGATGAACGGATAAAGAAGATGTGTTTTATAGATATATATATATACACAATGCAATATTAGCCATGAAAAAGAATAAAATCTTGCTGTTTGCAACAATATGAATAGAATAGAAGGTAAGATGCTAAGTGAAATAAATCAGTGAGTGAGACAAATACCATATGATTTCACTCCTATGTGGAATTTAAGAAACAAAACAAATGAGCAAAGGGGAAAAAAAAAAGAGGGAGAGAGATAAACCAAGAAACAGACTCTTAACTATAGAGAACCACCTGATGGTTACCAGAGGGGAAGCTGGGTGGGGGAATGGGTCAAATAGGTGATGGGGATTAAAGAGAACATAATGGAATGGATTAAAATAAAATAAAATAAATTTAAAAAAGAAACACGGAAGTAGGAAAAAAATGAGTTTTTCAAGCACTTGAGGTCTAAAGAAATGGAAGACATAAACTCGCCAAATGGCCCAGGAATTCTTTAATGCCCACTATCTGGCCTTAATGAGAGTGAAAAGGCGTCTCAGTAATGAACATATGGGAAGCAGCACCAAGCCAAGCACTGGCATTATTTATTTTGCTTTTCTTTTCTTCTACAAGAAAAAATGTCTTATTTCTAAAATTGATGGGCCCAAAAGGACACTAAATCTATTACAGGTGATCAAGGTTCTAACACTGTAAGAGCAGAATCCAAGTCCATTTCAATGAGCAATTTTTCTCTGCTGGGTAAAAATCCATGTATTTTTGGTCTGTGACCATGCTGAACTGGGGCTTTCTTCTGTTCAAAGTGACAGAAATGAGAAACATAAGGCAAAAGTACCCTTTTGCTATGGATAACTAAAAATTTCAGATGAAGTATCTGAAATCTAAGAAATCCATTTACAGATGGAAGTCTGTGTTTTACACACCTCCTTTTCAGCACCCAAGTTAAAACACTCAGGACGCAGTCTTGTATACAGCTAGGTACTCTTGTGTCAAACAGGGATCTCAGATTCCGTTCCTTTCCCTTACTTCTGGTGGATGAGGTAGTGAATTACCTTATCGTGCTCACAGCGATTGAAGTGGGCAAAGTCTGTTTTGCTCCCCATGTATTTCCTGAAATGGGAGAGAACACCTAAACCAGGCCCGAACTGTTGTTTATCTAGAGGTTACGTTGCACAAAAAGGACAGATGAAATGATGAGACGTTCACTCTGACAGAACAATTCCTCATCTGTTCACATCAGGGTACAAAATGAATGTTCTAAAACAAGCTTGGTATCCAATTTTCTGGCTAAATACCAGGAAGTCTTTTGTGGCCTGGAGAGCAACCTTCTATTTTCTCGGGATCTTTTATCATCTTTTTTTTTTCCTGACAGGAAGAGCTGAGCTGCCTTAAAAGTGCCCATCATCTTCTGAAATACGGATCTGCGAAAACTCTTCCTCCCAGTAACTAAACCGGCACCAGCAGATCTGAAATCTACCCAATACCCCGCGTACCCAATTCACGCATAACAACTTCCTCCAAAGGGCAGACAAAAGCAAGAACAGCTGGGTGGCGTGTGTTCGTCCTTTCGGTTTACTTGGAGAAGGCAGAGATCTGGATTTGCGTTCCAGCTCCACCAGCTTCTAGCTGCGCGACTCTAGACTGGCGACGGAAACCCTAGGTCGCTCGTCTGTAAAATGGAGCTGGTAACTGGAGCTGCCCCCCAGGGGTGCCGCAGGGGTGCTGCGAGACAATGTGTCAGCTCTCCTTTTCCCTGTGGAGGCGGACAGATCTTTTGACCTAGTATATATTTGCTAGTACACGGGGATGGATCTTTGTTTCGTAGGGCCTGAAGCTTATCCAGTGCGAGGGGACTCACTCCAAGAACACAAAATTAAGTGTACTTCTCATTCTTATTTTTGGAAAAGAAACAGTAGTGAAAAAAACCCAGCGCTTTAAAAAAAAAAATATCCAATTTCTTCCTCTGAGATCTCTTTAGGTAACGATCTGAAATGCTTATGAAGAAGTGCTTCCCAAATGAAGTGCGGCTTCCCCAGCTCCACACATGCTCCGAGTCCCAGCACAGCACTCGAAGGGGCCAGCACAAGTAAGAGGCCTTGCGTCTTAACCTTCGTCAGCTTGGTGGTGATTCTGCCTCAGAAGTATCCAGGTAAAGTCCTAAGTGGTTCCCTTATTTTTCATGTCAGCATCTGGCCCTTGGCGAAATGAGAATGCTCTGAATACAGAGCGACAGTTCTCATGCCTCTGAGAAATTCTTTTCACTGATTCACAACACCTCAGCATCTTTTCCTTTTCATTCTTTCATACTGAGATAACTAGAAAAAGACAATGAAGACGTGTTGGGAGATACTCATCAGTAATCAAAGAAGCCCAGTTAGAACCGCAGAGGTCTGGGTTAGAGGCCGCTGGAACCTTCAGGAGCTATCTGCTCTCATGGCTCCTCAAGTACAAGTCCTCACAGCCCTTAACTGTAGCCTCCATAGATTTAAGATTTTTTTTTTTTTAATTTATTTATTTGACACAGAGAGATCACAAGTAGGCAGAGAGGCAGGGAAGCAGGCTTCTCAATGAGCAGAGAGCCCGATGTGGGGCTCGATCCCAGGACCCCGAGATCATGACCTGAGCTGAAGGCAGAGGCTTTAACCCACTGAGCCACCCAGATGCCCCCATAGATTTAAGATTTTTAACGAAATCACATCTAATCCCAAATCCTCAAAATCTCCTCTATGATGTGTCAAAACTGCTCCTAACGACATAGCAATAACTATTATAAATCTTCCCTTTGGTTTTGAGTATGTTACTTTTGGAATTTCTCTGTAGATCAACACTTTCTCTCAGAATAAACAAAGGCAAAGTGGAAGACATGACCACCATTGTCAGAGGCACGTAATGGAACACAGTAGAAAGAGCACAGGCTTTGGAATCACCAACAGACTGTGATTGGAATTCTTGTTTGTCATGTACTAGATTTGAGGCCTCAACCTGACTACTGTTCCTGCAGGTCAGTTTCCTTATCTACGAAACGCGGACAAGAGTATCAAGTCTCCCTCAAAGAGTCTGAGTCTGGCTATAAGCAGTAACCTGATGACACAGTATAGAACACAGGAGGCTTCCAGAAGGGATGAGAAGGTAGCTGAAAACAGTATGCATAGATATATTTATATGGCATTTAAAAAATACTACTACGGGGGGGAAAAACACCCAGTAGGCTTGGACATAAGGGACCCGATCCTTGACATCAGATTTTATCAAAGCATCACCCACACGGTAAACTTCAATATATTCTTGGAGGTCAAAGGTTGTATTTCCTACCTCTTCTGTTATCATAGTCGGCCTTCTGGCTCCATCTGGATGATAGTTACATATCTATACCCATCTATCTATCTATCATAGCACTTCCTGCTATATTTCTTCTTTTCCTTAGATCCAAATACTGGCTTTATCACTTATTAATAAATGGAGGCGCAGGCCAAGCTGAACAACCACAGGTCTCCCTCTAGGGTGCGTTCTCAAATCAGGGAGAAGGATGTACATATGCTGAGGATAAGCTGTTCTCAAAAGGCTTTAATGACTTCTTTATTAATGAGCCCCTGGATGGTAGGGACAGTGTTTGACTTCTCTTTGGATCTCTGAAGCACAGTATGTGGCACACAGAAGGCATCTGGTAAATGCATCCTGAATATAAGTATGAATTAATGAGAAATCATCATGTTTCAAAATCATTATGATATGGAGGCCGGTCATTTCCAGACTACACCGTTGAAATTTATTTTACATGCTGCGATTTCAAACTCACACAGTTGTTAATGATGGTCCTTAAATGCCTTCAATCGTTTCTCAGCCCCCATCATGCTAGTCACACCTTCCTGAAGTAGCTGAAGAAAACACTGAATTTCTTGTTGCTTTTATATTTCCTCTAAACCCTAATTTTGTCCATTATTAACATAGACACTTAAGTATCTCTTATGTGCAAGGCATTAGGGAAAGGACACAAAAATGAATAAGCTATGGTTCTTCCATCAAAGAGTTTAAATGGTGGTAGGGTAGTAGGGAGTGTTTTTTTTTTTTTAAAGCTTGAACTATTCGACGAGCCAAAAATTGAAATATTTTATCTAACAATGGCCCACAAGCTGTGTAGCTACAAGTTGAAGAGTAAGTAAGGCTTAGGGCTCTGCCTAGAAGAATGTTTGGACAGATGGCACCTTAAATGGCAGGTGAGGACATTTTACTTTCATCTCTATAGGAGATGCACAAAGTTCTGAGAACAGTGGTTACATATCCATATATTTTTAGGAAATGAATGTTGGTAGCAAATAAAGCTGGAAAGAGCTAGAACTGATTAAGAAGGGATTTTAGTTGGGGACAAAAGAAGGCCCAGGGTTAGAAAAGGAAGAGAAGGCAGTGAGCCGGCATGGACAGAGTATGCACCCGAAGTAGAAGTGTTTTGGGGAAGGATGGTTAAGAGACACAGAACTGTAGAGAAGCTAAGCACTGAGGGAGGAGGAGGAGGAGGCCTGCCAATGTGGTGAATAGGAAGTCACTGCTGGTCCTCCAGGGAGCACTATTTGATGAGATGCCGCAAGCCAACGGGCCAGATTTTAGTGACCACACAGTAAATGGGAGTGTGTAACTTACTTACTTCATTTGTAAGAAAGTGCGTAACATACTTAATTCATTTGTGTGGCAACAAGGGACGAGGAAAGATGGACTGGTGTCAAGTGGAGAAGGAAACCCTCATCAAAAGGCTTTGGAGCCCCAGGCCACATCCTGATGTCTCGCTCTTCACTCCTGTTAGCTGTAAGGCTGACTGCATCCGTTGAAAGCCAACTACGCAAGGATTCTCCAGGGGAAACTACTTTGGTAACTCATTCTATCAGTATTTTTGATAGGCATGTACACAAAAGATGCATTTGTTTATAAACTGTATGCATTTACCGCTGTTAGTATGTACATTAAGTATTGTAAGAATTCAATGTTATGGGCCCTGGCTTATCTTTTCATCTCTAGTTGAAACATCTGTGAGGATCTTCCATGAACCCCAGGCAAGACTATATACTGCCCAGGGCACACTGGCCATACATTAGAGATACGTTTGGCACTGCTACATACTTATATCCATGGCCCAGCCTTCCTATTACTAGATTCCAAGTTCCATGATGGCAGCAGCCGTATCACCTAATGCGTTGCTGTATTCTAGGGTGCAGTGAAAAAGAGGACACTCATGAGGTATTTTCTGACTCACAAAACTATGTGTTTGTTTTTGTTGTTGTTGTTGTTGTTGTTTTGAGTCACCATGACCCCCTCTAACCAAGTTTCACAACTGGGAGCTGGGAGGGTAATTTTCACCTCACGGTTCTACCTTATGACTATGGCGGTAATGACAACCACCTCTGGCCTTTGGAGTGTCCCCTGATAAATAGAAAGGAGGAGGTATGAGGAGTCTACTTAGAAGACAAAATAATACTTCAAGATTTCTAAGTAAGAGAATGGGGTACTTTGACCATTGATCAATTTTGAATTTAAACTTTTGCAAAATATCTTAAAATCTGATTTTAAAAAGTCAAATTACAGTCACTGTAGAAAACAGTATAATGATTTCTCAAAAAATTAAACATAGAATTACTATATGATCCAACAAAACCACTTCTGGGTATATATTTCCCAAAAATAAAAGCAGGGATTTAAACAGATATTTGTACACCAATGTTCGTTAACAGCATGATTTACAACAGTGAGAGGTGGAAAGAACCCAGATGTCCTCCAATGGATAAATGGGTAAACAAAATATGGTGTGTGTGTGTGTGTGTGTAATGGAATACTGTTAGGCCTTAAGAAGGAAGGAAATGCTGATATATATATATGAACATGGATGAACCTTGAGAACATGATGCTAAATGAAATAAGCCAATCACAAAAAATAAACACCATATGATTTCATGTATAAGACGTACCTACGTAATTCGGAGACAGAAAGTAGAACAGTGGTCTCTGGTCTCTGGGGCTGGTGGGAGGAGGGGTGAGTACTTCTCATCGAACAGAGAATTTCTATTTGGGATGACGACAAAGTTCTGGAAATGGATACTGGTGACAGTTGCATAACCATGTGAAGGTATACTTAATGTCACTCAACTCATTGAGTGACTTAATACCATTAAATACCATTACTTAAAAATGGTAAATTTTATATGTATTTTACCACAGTAAAAAAGGGTCAAATTAAAATAAATTCTCAGGTTAATTGGTATCCACTCTTCCTCCCCCTCCCCCTGCCCACAATATGTGGCTTGAACTCACAACCCCGAGATCAAGACCTAAGCTGAAATCAAGAGACAGTCGTTTAACTGACTGAGCCACCCAGGTTAAGTATTGTAAGCAGACCTGAAATTCTTTTTTTTTTTTTAAAGATTTTATTTATTTGACAGAGAGAGAGACAGGCAGAGAGAAAGGGGGAAGCAGGCTCCCTGCTGAGCAAAGAGCCCGATGTGGGGCTCGATCCCAGGACCCTGAGATCATGACCTGAGCTGAAAGCAGAGGCTTTAACCCACTGAGCCACCCAGGCACCCCCAGACCTGCAATTCTTATATTCTGTGAATTACCCTTCGCTGTTGCATTCTTAGAAAACAAAACAGGATTTGAGATCTGATACGCTAGTATAGAGTAACAACTGGACTAACAATTATAAGGTCCAAAACTGCAGGGGGTCAATTTTTACTCGATTCTGTGCTAATGGCAAAGCATAAACTTGTAAAGGTCTTCATTTCTTCCTCAACAAAGCTGAGATGAAGAACATGATCATTGCTTTTCTAGAATTATTACCTTTAAAACATCGAGGTGTTGTAACAGAAAAGATGAGAGAAGATTAAAAAAACCAAAAAACAAAAACCTGGACTGCTGCACTTATGATCACAGATAAATGACCCAGTAATTAGCAAAAAGTGAACATTGTCTAAGTAGAAATAAAATATCTTAGACTGAACAACAATAAAGGAATTGGGAAGTGGCATACACGAGTGACTCTATTTGCCCACCCCCAAATTACATATAAACTGTATGATCTATGACGGTTGTACTCCTTCCTTCCTTGTAACCTATATAAAGAAGTCTAATGTAGTAAAAGGCTTCAGGGAGAGAAATGTCCCTTAGGGAAACATGAGAAATAGCTGAAATGAGGCACAGTGTCTAAAAGAGAAATCTTAATTTTCCTACTGACCCCAGATTTGCCTCAAGGAGTCTTCCTGCACCTCAGAACCTCCTCCTCATCTTCTTAGCTTAAGGTCATGTTTGGCGCCTTCAACTATTTGGCAATATGGGATACTAAGATATTTGACCACAGAGGGCATTCAGTGCTCCAATACAGTATTAGCTACTTAAATTTTTCAAAATATTTCCTTGGAAAAGATACTCAACATCATGAATCATTAGGAAAATGTAAATGAAAACCGCAATGAGGTATTATTCCCACACATCTGTTAGGAGGCCACTATCAAAAACAAAACAACAACAACAAAAAAAAAACAATCCCCCCAAAAAACAGAAAATAGCAAGTGTTGACAAGGATATGGAAAAACTGGAACCCTTGTGCATTGTCGGTGGGGCTGCAAAATGGTGCAAACCCTATGATGGAGTACGGAGGTTCCTCAAACAATTAAAAAGAGAACTACCATATGACACAGCAATGCCACTTCTGGATATTTATCCAAAAGCATCAAAAACAAAGTTTTGAGGAGATATTTGCATCCACACATTCACTGTGGCATTGTTCACAATAACAAGATGTGAAAACAACTTTAATGTCCACTGATGGATGAATGGATAAAGAAAATTTGATATATACATATAATAGAATATTAATCAGTCTTTAAAAAGAAAAAAAATCCTGACATACACAACAGGGATGAACAGTGAGTCCAATTATGCTACGTTAAATAAGCCAATCACAAAGACACAAATTGATTCCACTTACGGCAGGCATCTAAAATAGTCAAAGTCACAGAAACAGAAAGTGTAATGGGGTTGCCAGGGGTTGGGAGTTGGGGGAAATGGCAAGTTATTCAATGGGTACAGAGTTTCCACCATGCAAGAGGAAAAAAGTCTAGAGGCCTCTTATATAATTAACAATGTAATAATGTACACTTAACAATTGCTAAGAAGGTAAATTTATGTTGTGTTTTTTTTAAGCACCAACACACACACACACACACACAACCAAAAAAACCCTCATCAACGGAGGAAAAAAGTCTCCTTAGAGAGACCAACTACAATAGTTGTACGGTCCAATAATTTATTACTGTATAATCCATTTTGGTCCGAAAATTAACTTAACCTAAACTACACAAAAACAGTCACATTTCCCTCTTCCTCATTCTACTAGTATAACAAGCTGGGAAAATAGACTTGTTCTTACTCATTTGTTTTAAAAAAAACAAAAGCAAAAAATAAAACAAAACTAAGTAGAATGTACTTTAAAGCCTAAACCAACCAGCGAATGACAACAATTAACCGTCAAATACTGGTATTTGTGTTCTACATCTTTTATTTATTCCAATGTTAGTTACTATATATAAATCTGATTGTAATAAGTCATTTCTAATCTTCAGTAGTGAACAAATCATATATACAGACACATTTATATAATAAGCAAATTATAATGCAATTGGAAACTCCTGTTCTCTTCTCCCCATCATATCCCAAATATTTAATTCATTTCTCAAAAATCATATCATTCTTCAAACTAATAAGAATGAATTAGAGGTAACTGTAGCTCATAGAAACTTAAATGTATCTGACAAAATCTGAGATATGGGTTCTTTCAAAACCAATACCTCCAGTATCACATAGCACTTAATATAAAGTTTTGCTACATATCCTAGTCTAACACAATATGTCTATTTAAAATCAGGGAAAATATCCCAAATTAATTGAAGATCATAATAAAATTACAAAAAATATAAAACACACCCCTACCCGGCTTTTCAAAATATATTCTAATTGACAACTGTGCACATCTGTCATCCTTATTTTAAGATGGTTTCAAGAACTAAATTTATTAGAGCCTAAGAAAGTTAAAAGTTTACCAAATGCACTTGAGGAGACACAAACACACTTTCAGGAGATAAACTAAAATATAAATACTAACTGTTGCCAAAGAGGTTATAACTTAACATCATTATACAAGAGACAGCATGCACTTACTCAATTATTAGAATAAAAATGTCAAGTTCTTAAATTTGGGGTGCTATTTCCCCCAATATAAAGCCATTATACAACACTAGGTAAAATGCTAGACATAATAAAATTTTAAGACATTTATTTTACAGACTAAGAACAAACACTGTGCTCAGGAGTGCCACAGGTGTGAGTGATAAGTAGATATGATCTCTGACATCAAGGAATTCATCATTCAATGGGGAAAGAAAAAGGAAAACCCACATAAAAACTAATCGGAAGAAAGACATGATATGGAGATTCAAAGGAAATGAGTCTATATTGACTGGGGATTAACAAGGCGATGGGTATTAAGGAGGGCACGTACTGCACGGAGCACTGAGTGTTGGACATAAACAATGAATCTTCGAACACTACATCAAAAACTAATTATATATTTTATGGTGACTAACATAACACAATCAAAATAAAAAAAAAAAAGTTCTTTGTTAAAACAGCGGCATTTGAGGCGAACCTTGAAGAATGAACACTAGGACTCTAGTGGGAATAGACAGAAACAGGATAAGGAGGCATTCCAGATAGGGAGGAAAGAGTATGAATAGTGATGCAAAGGCAAAACCCCATAAACATGGGTTAGCAACAGTAAGTGGTCTAGGGTAGTAGCCTGGGGGTATATGCAACTGAGGATATGGGACATAACTCAGTGCGCTAAACAGGCCAGAGGGGGGGCACTGGTGAAGGCGTCTTGCCATTGGATGTTCTTCTATCACCCAACCTTTCACCATGTTTTACAAACTTAAAGCAGTTGTGACAACTGCCCTGCTAGACTACTAATGGCGGGCAACGGTCAACCAGCTCAGGGGGAAGAGGAGAGAAGCATTCCAGGCAGAAGACACAGAGGCAAGAAGCTGTGCATGGGTGGATAGGCCTGTGTCAGTACCAGGAATGGAGGAGGGGATAAAAGTTCACGGAGTTGGCGGGATGGAGCAAGGCAGCATATGACACGACTGGAAATGGACCAGAGAGGGACCTGTATGCTGTGGTGAGGGTTCTTCTCCTGGACTCCGTCACAGGGCCTATTGGCAGTCCCTGAAGTTGAGGCAAAGTACCAACCTGGCTCCCCCTCCTGGGGTTTAAGGGAGTACTTCTAGCTGACTGTTGTGTGGGGATGGCCCAGTATGGCTCCTTTGGGCACACTAACAGATACAACTGTTTCTAAGTCCCAGCAGAAGAGGAAGGCATGGGGAGCATACTGATTCAGCTCCCGCTGACAAGTACAGGGGAAGGCTGAGCAGCCTGGCCACAAGTGTGGGCAGTCTTCACTAAGGATAGGGTGGGATTTATGTAGAAGGTGAAGGAGCCAGGGAGCTCAGGCCACAGGCTCTTATCTAAGTGCTCACAGTTGTCCAATAAGACTATGCTTGGGGCACCTGGATGGCTCAGTCAGTTAAGTGTCTGACTCAATTTCAGCTCAGGTGAGCTGAATCTCAGCCCAGGAGCTCGGGATCCTGGGCTCAAGGCCTGCACTGGGCTCCATGCTTAGTGGGGAGCCTGCTTGTCTCTCTCGGCACCTCCCTCCACATGAGCACGCACCCCCTCTCTCAAATAAATAAATAAATCTATAAAAAAAGACAAGACTTTAGGTCATTAGTGACAATGTCATAAGAGACTACAAAATACAATTTTATATCAAAAAATTTATCTTTGCATTTAAATGTGAACACGTATGCTTCTCAGTATGTTGCTCTTCCTTGTCTTTGTCAGGCTCTTTGTCTGTCTATCTTTGTGAGTCTTACTTACTACCTTTCCATCTTGTCCTTACCCTATTCACTTCCTTCTATGCCCGACAAGTTATAAAAATGAATAAAAGATTACATACATAATATTTGTTAAAGATGAGGAGGTATTTTATAGTCCTCTAGCATGTTTTAACTTAGTTTTTTCTTGTTATTGTTGTTTTATTAGTTATGTGCCTTCTTCCTTCTCGAACCCCGTGAAGCCAGCAGTATTAAAAAAGAGTTTCCCATTTCTAATATTTCTAGAATCTAGAGACCCCAGTAGGCAACTTCAAGTCAACTCTGATAAAGACCACTAAGAGTCTCTCATTTTATGTCACCTTCTCCAAATTTAATATATTGCTTCAGTACTTTATCTACTGTCCCATCTTGCTCTCACCTGCCCTTTTCAGCCTCAAATTCAACCAAATGCTTCAAAATATCCAATTATCAAATATGTCCACCAAATATCAAAATATCATATTCTGTAGCTAAACAGTCTGATTTCACACCCAGTATATGCCTTTGAGGGCTCCTGTGCCTTTGCTCAGGTTCCTCTGCTTCCTGCTTGGAAGGCCTCTCTGCCCAACCCTAACTCTCTCACCTATTACAACCTCACTTTTCCAGAAGAAGAAAGGAACAAAGAAGAACTACAGAAACAACTAAGAAACAATTAATGTAACAGCAATAAGCACATATCGATCAATAATCACTTTAAATGGACTAAATGCTCCAATCAAAAGACCTAGAGTGACTAAATTGATTAAAAAATAAAATCTGTCTCTATGCTGCCTACAAGAGACTCACTTCAGACCTAAAGACACACGTAGACTGAAAGCGAAAGGATGGAAAAAGATATTCCACACAAATGGAAGCAAAAAAGAAAAAGTTGGGGTAGCAATATTTATATCAAACAAAACGGACTTAAAAACAAGGACTGTAATAAGAGACAAAGAAGGACATGATCAATTCAACAAGATATTGTATATATCTGTACACCCAACATAGGAATACCTAAAAATATAAAACAAATATTAATGGGCAGAGAGGGAGAAAGTGACGGGTACAGAGTCGGGGACTTTACGATCCCACTTACATCAATGGATGGATCATCCAGACAGAATATCTACAGGTTAACAGTGGCTCTGGATGACATGTCAGACCAAGAGGATTGAACAGATATATATACAGAACATTCTATCCCCAAAGAGCACAAGAAACATTATTTTCAGGTACAAAAGGAACATTCTCTAGGACAAATCAGATTAGGTCATAAAACACATGTCAACAAATTTATGGAGACTGCAGTCCTATCAAGCATCTTTTCTAATAGTGGTGAAAAACTAGAAATCAATTACAAGAAGAAAATGAGGGGAAATAAGAAAAAAGAAAGTAAACGTGGAGGCTAAACATTCTACTAAACAAAAAATGAGTCAACAAAGAAATCAAAGAGGAAATTAAAAACTACCTTGAGATAAAGGAAAATGAAAATAAAATAGTTCAAAAACTCTGGGATGCAGCAAGAGTTCTAAGAGATACAGGGCAGCCTCAAGAAATGAGAAAATCTCAAATAAACACTCCAACCTTACACCTAAAGGAACTAGAAAAAGAAGAATAAACAAAGGAAATAATAAAGATCGAAGTGGAAATGAGTTAAATAGAGACTAGAAGAATAAAAGACAAGATCAATGAAACTAAGAGATGCTTCTTTGAAAAGATAAAAATTGATAAACCTTTAGCCACACTCTTCTTTGAAAAGATAAAAATTGATAAACCTTTAGCCACACTCAAGGAGGAGAGGAAGAAGGTTCAAATAAAATCAGAAATGAAAGAGGAAAAGTCACCGCTGACAGCACAGAAACACAAAAAGATTGTAAAAGACTGATACGAAAATTTACATGCCCACAAATAAGACTGCCTAGAAGACACGGATCCATTTCTAGAAACATACAATCTTCCTAAGCTGAATCAGAAAGAAAGAGAAAATCTGAACAGATTGATTACTAGTAATGAAATTGAATCAGTAATCAAAAATCTCCTAATATACAAGAGTCCAGGATCAGATGACTTCCCAGGTGAATCTGACCAAACATTTAAAGAAGAATTAACAGCTATTTATCTCAAACTATTCCAAAAAAATTGAATACGAAGGAATTTTTCCAAAGTCATTCTATGAGGCAGGCATGGTCTTGACACTAAAACCAAACACTGATAAACATAGATGCAAAGATCCTCAATAAAATGTCAACAAACCAAATTCAATAATACACTAAAAGGATCATTTTAAGTGGGATGTATTCCAGGGATGCAAGGATGGTTCAGTACCTGCAAATCAATCAACCAATGTGATATAGCACCCTGACAAAATAAGGGGGAGAAATCATATGATCATGTCACTAAATGCAAAAAAAAAAAAAAAGCATTTGAAAAATTGGACATCCCCTGATGATAAATGTCAATGAAGTGGGTATAGAGGGAACATACCTCAACATAACAAAGGTCATACATAACACGACAAAGCCACAGCTAGCCTTGTATTCAATGGTGAGAAGCTGAGAGCTTTTCCTCTAATATCAGGAACAATACAAAAATGTCTACTTTTATTCAGTGTGGTACTGGAAATCCTTGCCAAAGCAAGCAGACAAAAAAAAAAAGACATCCAAATTGGTAAGGAAGAATTAAAATTGTCACTATTTGCAGATGACTCGATATTCTATATAGAAAACCCTAGAGGCGCCTGGGGGGCTGTCTTCAGGGTCCTGGGATGGTCCTCAGGCTACCTGCTCTGCGGGGAGTCTCCTTCTCCCTCTGATCCCCTTCCCCACTCATGCTCACTCTCTCTCTCTCAAGTAAATAAAATCTTAAGAAGGAAAGGAAGGGAAGGGGGAACGGAAGGGGGAGGAGAAGGGCAGGGAAAGGAAGGGAAAGGAAGGGAGAAGGGAAGGGAAAGAAAAAAAGGAAGGAAGGTAGGAAGGAAGAAATTAATTAATTCCTAGGGGCACCTGGGTGGTTCAGTTGGTTGAATATCTGACTCTTGATTTTGGCTCAGGTCCTGATCCTAGGGTCATGAGATTGAGCCTTGCACTGGGCTCTGCGCTCAGTGAAGAGTCTGCTTGTCCCTCTCCCTCTGCTCCTCCCCTTGTTCTCTCTCTCTCTTTCTCACATAAATAAATAAATAAAATCTTCATTAAAAAAAAAAAGAAGAAAACCCTAAAGACTCCACAAAAACTCCATTAGAACTAAGAAATGAATTCAATTAAGTTGTAAGATAAAAATTCTTTTGCATTTTGCATAATGAACTAGCAGAAAGAGAAACTGAGACAACATCCCATTTACAACTGCATCCAAAAAAGAAAGAAAAAACCCACAAAAAAACCTAGGAATAAACTTAACCGAGGAGTTGAAGACCTATACGCTGAAAACGATAAGATGTTGGTGAAAGAAACTGAAGATAACACAAATGAACGGAAAGATGCTCACGGACTAAATTAATATGAAAATGCCCATACGAGCCAAAGTAATCTACAGATTCAATGCAATCCCTATCAAAATACCAACAGTATTTCTCACAGAACTAGAGCAAATAACCCTAAGATCTGTACGGAAGCACAAGGACCCTGAATAGCCAAAGCGATCTTGAGAAAGGAACAAGCTGGAGGTAGTGCTGCCACAGATTTCACACTATACCACTGAGCTGTAGTAACCAGAACAGTATGGTACTGGCACAAATACAGACAAAGAGATCAATGGAACAGAATAGAGAGCCCATGTCTGCATGGCCAATCACTCCATGACAAAGGCTGCGAGAATGTCTAATAGGAAAAGACAGTCTCTTCACTAAATGGTGTGGGGGAAAACTGAACAACTATGTGCAAGAGAAGACACTGGACCACCTGCTTACACCATATACAAAAATACACTCAATATAGATTAAAGACCTAAATTTAAGACCTGAAACCATAAAAATCCTAAAAGAAAACATAGCCAGTAAACTCCTGAACACTGGTCTGATTAAATTTTTTTTTTTTCCTGGATTTTGTCTCTTCAGCCAACTGCAACAAAAACAAGAAATAAACAGCTGGGAGTACATCAAACTAAAAAGCTTTTGCATAGGGAAGGAACCCATCAACAAAATGAAAAGGCAACCTGCTGAACCGGAGAAGGTATTTGTCTTTGCTTTTAGTATTACAATTCATTTAATGGCAACTGGTAAATCATCAAATTAGCAACGGTTATCTTCAAAAGTTATTACACTCGCTTTGTTGGCATTTCTCAAAAATGATTAGACACCTACAGTCACAGACATTTCCCACATAAGATGCATCCTATAAATCAGACATTGGAAAAAAAAAATCAGACTTGGTTTATCACCAGCACTGATAAAACCAGACTTAGGGAAAGAACTAGGTCTGGGGATACATGCATGGTCTTAATATACTGAATGTTTAGCCTGCTGTGATTATTACAAAATCAAACAGTGAAAATATTCATGGTGGGAGAAGATATTTGTAAATGATGTGTTGTGACAAGAGGTTGATATCCAAAATATATAAAGAACTCATGCAACTTAGCACTAAAACCAAAAAATCCAATTAAAAAATGGGCAGAGGACCTGAATAGATGTTCTTCCCAAGAAGACATACAGATGGCCAAAAGGCACATGAAAAGATGCTCAACAACAACAACAAAAGACGCTCCACATCATTAACCATCAGGCAAATGCAAATAAAAACCACAATGAAATACCACTTCACGCCAGTCAGAATGACTACTATCAAAAAGACAAGAAATAACAAGTGCTGGTGAGGATGTGGAGAAAAGGGAACCTCTAGCACCGTTGGTGGGAAAGTAAATTGGTACAATCACTGAGGAAAACAGTATGGAGGTTCTTCAAAAAATTAAAAATAGAAATATCACACGATCCAGTAATTCCACTGCTGGGAATTTACCCCAAAATAATAAAACACTAATTCAAAAAGCTGTATGCACCCTTATATTTATTGCAACATCATTTATAACAGCCAAGATATGGAAGCAACCCAACCGTCCCATTGAAAGATGAATGGATAAAGAGAATGTGAGGTGTGTGTTGATACCCTATATAGTTATCACTCAGCCATAAAAAAGAATGAAATTTTCATTTGAAATAATACGGACAGATCTAGAGAGGACTAAGCTAAGTGAAGTTAAGTCCAACAGAGAAAGACAAATACATGATTTCACATACATATGGAATCTAAAAAACAAAAGAAAAAACCAAAAACACTTTTTTTTTAAAGATTTTATTTATCTGACACAGAGAGAGAGATCACAAGTAGGCAGAGAGGCAGGCAGAGAGAGAGGGGGAAGCAGGCTCCCTGCTGAGCAGAGAGCCCGATGCGGGGCTCGATCCCAGGACCCTGAGATCATGACCTGAGCCAAAGGCAGAGGTTTTAACCACTGAGCTATCCAGGCGCCCCTCAGAATTAATTTCTTTCCATAGCAGTAGATGATCAAGAAAAGAAAGGATGTCTACTTTCTGTAGAGTATGAAAGCTAGTTTATGTCTTGAAATTACAGCTCATGTCATAAACTGGTGAGGTCCTAAAGCATTAAGGTACATTAAATTACTTAAATCCTCTCCATTTGAAAGCTGTAAACAAAAAAGCCCCTTCCATACACTTAAGAAAGAAAAAGGGGGGTGGGGAGGGGAATCCTAAGAAGAAATGACAGCAGGCATTCCAGCCCTGCTTGCTAGTTGTAAGGATTTCATCAATAATATGAGCCATGCATCCACATAAAACTATGAAAGTGAGTTATATATATATACCGGTAGAAAAATGTCCTTATTATAAATTGCAGTACCAAGAACATAATGCCAATCATTGATTATATTATCAATGAAATAGAGTCTCATTTATTACTGGATGCATGGAAACATGTAACAGTTTCAGGTCAAGAGTAAGCTGGGGCCAGTAAGAGTCATTCCTGCATTGAAGTAAATAAGGATGAAATAACAACTGCCAAGACCCTGCCCACTTTAGTTCTCCTTAAAGCAAGATTTTCGAAAATGCCACTCAGGTATCAGGGACAAGTAGGTGCCAAAAAGGTCCAGCAGGAGCAACAGAGTTAGAGAGGCATCCAGGTGGAGTCACCCCAACACATCTGTTATGTGTATTTTTTTGTCTGACTGCATAACTGGATAGCTTTTGTTTACTTATTTCTATATTAAAATGAAAAAGAATCAACATTGTAAGAACATTAAAGCATAAAATTTTAAGAAAGAAAATATCCAAAATCTACTTTCAGTAGTGAGTCCTCAGTACCGAAGTCCTCAGGGAGAAAATCTAGATCCGCTTGGATGATGCTTCCAAATACAGATGTCAGAAGCAATAATAAGAGTAATAACTACTGTTTAGTAAGTCTATGTGCCAAGGACTAGATTAAATCCTAAATAAACAAACATTATCGAACATACGCTTCACAAGAACTTACCCTCTTTTTACAGATTAGGAAGTTAAGACCTAAAGATGTTAAGAAACTTGCATGTGGTCATGCAACTGGGGAGGAGAGAGACTGGGTTCATGTGATTTTAGATAAAGCTCATGATCTTAATGAGATTATTACACAGATTACTATCTATAAGCGCATGTCCAAGAGAGGCGGAGTTCCCTAACCTACCCTCTGCCATCATCACCTTAAGGTTTCATCACATGCTACATAACCAAGGCCTAGGAGCATCACCCCAAAAGCCTAACGTATAGAAACCCTACCCCTGAAAGACACCTGAAATCAGAGTCCTTCTGCTTGCTCTGCTTCATGATAGCTTAGCTCAAGCTCAGGCTTCAGCTTTGAATGATAATTTCCACTGCAATAACTTCACGCACTTACGAAGGTTAAAAAAAAAAAAAAGAAAAGAAAAAAAAGAACAGCAAAGAAAACCTAATTTTAGTAGGTTCCACATGAACTTTTATGGGCTAAGATTAGGTTGTTTCCATTACTATTTTCTTGAATTCTTAAATAATCTCAGTAGTTTATGAATCTGATTCACCTACACTTATAATCCAACCTTCCCACCTCTGTGGCTACAAGTGGTAAACTGGGAAATACATAAAAACCCAGCTCTCTGGGGGAAAAATAGCAATCATCATGATGTTTACTACAAATTTTATTTGTATAAAGGATATGTAGCATATAATCTATAATGATAATAAAACACCCTTTATTGTCAATTCCACATAGCTAATTGATTCTTATAGAATGCTTCTGGGAATTTTTGCCAAATTCTTGGGATTGCAACCAACCTATGATTACAACAGATGAAAAACAGTTCCAATATGAATATTGGTTAAAATTTTCATTTAAATTAATAAGACAGGGGCGCCTGGGTGGCTCAGTGGGTTAAAGCCTCTCCCTTCAGCTTAGGTCATGATCTCAGGGTCCTGGGATCGAGCCCCGCATCGGGCAATTTGCTCAGCGGGGAGCCTGCTTTCCCCCACCCCCCACCTCTCTGCCTACTTGTGATCTCTCTCTCTCTGTCAAATAAATAAATATTAAAAAAATAAATTAATACGACAAAAATGAAATAATGAAAATGTATGAAGATGCTCTATGAAGAAATGCAGTTGTCAATGTGTGAGTGACTTTTTTTTTTTTTTGGCTAAACTGGGTATTATCTTTTGTATATGCACATAATGGCTACTCAATGTTAAAATACCGGATGATTTTAAAAAACATCAGATGGTAACTAATAACATTTTCTCCATAATTTTTCCCACCAAAAAATCTCCCTTCCTTTTTAAGTCTAAAATGACAGCCAACAAAACAATAAATCAAGCCTTGCTTTCCAGGGCGTCAAGACTGTTGTATCTGCAATCAGCCATGGTGACATTATTGCACGTGGACTTAGGAAGAAATGCAGAGCGGCCACCACTTCATATTATTCTATCATGTAGATGATACAAGACACCAAGAGCTCTAGTACACAGGCAAAATGCAGTAGAAGAATTAGAAAATGATAAATTTAAGTCTTCTTTGCTTTTTTAAAATACAACTTAATTGTAAGTCTATACAATTTTTTTTAAAGTGTGTATAATTTTCAACAATGGCTGTGCTCATCAGTTGGCTTACGAACTTCTTGAAATTGAAAAACTGGCTTTCTTTGGTTGATGTGAGTTGACTCTCGCATACCACAGGTCCTCCTCTTCTCTTAAAATACTTTTTTTAAATGTTATTTTCTATACTAGGGGAAATTCACAAGTACAAAGCAATCTGGAATCCCAAAGTTCTCGAAATGGCACTGAAATCAAAACTGTACCATTAATCACAGTGAGAATCCAGAACGATCTTTCAGGTAGCCTGTTACTTTTCTTTTCTTTCCGTCTCTCTCTCTCTCTCTAAGGTTGTATTTATTTATTTGAAAGCAAGCGAGCACAAGCAGCGGGGAGGGACAAAGGGAGAAGCAGACTCCGCACTGAGCAAGGATTTGTATGCGGAACTCGATCCCAGGACTCCTGGATCATGACCTGAGCCTAAGGCAACGCTTAACCACCTGAGCCACCCGGGTGCCCCTCACTTTTATTTTTTTAAGAGCATAGGAGTTACTAGGTATTTTCCACAGAAATTTTTATGTAAGTTTCCAGCTAAGGTGTGTGAAGTTGGATGCAGTAATTCCAAATTAAATCACCTGTATTTTTCATACTAGTTATTCTTCCTCTGTGGAACAGAAGCGATATTAGCCTTCCCAATTATGAAAAAAGGTTACTTACCGTTTATGACCTATTATTGTTAAGTTATAGGAGCCAGAAGTTTTAAACATTATCAGCATTGTCTCAAATGGGACAAAACAAACATCCCACTTCCGTATCACTGCCTCTCTGCCTACTTGTAATCTCTCTCTCTCAAATAAATAAATAAATATTTTAAAAAATAAATTACTAAGACAAAAATGAAATCACTGTGGGCTTAAGTCCACAGCGTGTCTACTTGCTCCGCTCCTGCGGGGTCTACTGCAGTGGGCCCGCCGTCGGGGGGCTGGCGTCTGTCCCACATGGGTCTCATGACGCACTGTATACAGGAGAAGGCTGACTTATTTCAATAGCTGGCAAGTCTCCCTCCAAATTCCCATCGTTCAGGCCATTTTAAAATATCCCTTCTCCTCTCCTCTATTTATAAAGTGGATGGGAACTCGAGGGCCAGCTGATGACCGAGCAGACTCTCGAGAAAAAGCCCCGCGTGCCTGCCTCATCTCCCTGAGCGTCTGACACGGGAGGGCCCCTTCAATACGAGCCTGGCTTTCCCGATGTGGATTCTTTAGTGTGGCTCCTCGTGCAGTCCGGTTTAGGATTTAGCACAGTTAGGATTTTGTGCAATCTGGGACCTGCGACTGAAATACAAATGAAGCCTGGGAACGCTGGAAAGATGACGGCTGGACTTAATTTATACTGATTGAAGGGGGGATCTGTTGGGCACAAAGAATGACAGAGAAGGGCTCGGGCCTGACTTCAGCGTTGCTCTTGAACCTCAGCTGGCAGTGGAGGGCTCTGCCAAGTATATGCAGAGTTCTCTGGCCTCGGAAAACCGTACTTTCTTCCAACGACCCTATAGGAAAGGATATTCATAAGCCACTTTCCCACCATTTTTGTTTCCCAGTCTCCATCCGAAGGAAGGGCTCACTGAAGACCCTGGCATAGGTGAAGAAAAGAAGGTGACTTTCTGCTTAATGTGAAAAAGATATTTACTGAATACCTTCCAAACCTTCACCGTGACAGGTATTGGCTGAGTGCATTTACATAGCTCCTAATTTCAACAACCGCACAACCTCAATGTTATGACTGCTAAATTCTGTATGAGGAAACGGGACGTTGAGAGAGAAAAAATAATTTGCCCGGGCTCGAAGAGTTTGTAAGTGGCCACTTGTAAGTGGCAGATCCAGGATTCATAGCAAGCTTCTCTGTCTAATTTGATTCTGAAGTCCTGCTGTTTTTTTTAAAAAACCCAATTTGTTACACAAAAAAATATTTTTAAAATATTAGATTAGAACATGAAAGTGCATCTGTGTTTTTCATTCGGTTTTTAATTTCTGCTTCCCTTTTCAAAACGCATTACTTTGCAAATTAATAGGAACATTTTAAGAATAAGCCATGACAGGGTGTTTATTGCTGCTGCTTCTTGGGTGGTTGTGGTATGCAGCCTTATGATTAAACCTACAGTAAAAGTATGGCAGAGTCCCAGCGTGGCACATCTTAACGTGTTTTATGGTTGCAAGGGGGGAATTACCAAGGTTTTGCAAAACTTTTAAAACCTTGTGCAAGACCTCAATAGTAAAAAAAAAATACATAACTGTTTTAAAGTGCGAAAGCACTGCTTAACTTGCAATGTTCACAAAACTGTATCATTCAAAATCTTCAGGAGCCCGCAACAAGCAGCTTCCTTCTCCACTGTAATCTCAGCAACTTTAAAGCACTATGAAAATTTAACCAATTATTTCTCCTAAGAGCTGTCAGAATTTATTCTACCCATTTTCTGATCCCCCCAAAATGAAGAAGATATAAAATGGAGATTAAACTGAGTTTTTGATAACTGGTGGATCTCAAAGGGAAAAGAGGGATGGAGAAAGAGATGAAGGGAGACTGAGGCAGGGACTGAGAGAAGAAACTCATGGAACGCTGACTGCCGAGTGAGAACTTTGGCGGTGAGACCAGGAAATACTGATTTTCAGAGTGGGCTGGTATTAGAAACTGCGTACGTTGGGTACGTTAGGCATGTATTTTTAAGTTCTTAGAAGAACTATATTTCTAACACAGTTTTATATAAAACTTAGCTTAAACAGTAAATGTATGAAAATGAAAAATGCTATGATGATATGCAAATAGGTAGCTAGGATTTGATGACAGATGGGAAGTTTCAGGTCATATACCAACACAAAGACATTATTTTTCTAAAATCTGTCTCTTTTGAATATCACATAAAAGGTAGATAAAAAAAAATGAACTCTGAGAGGATGCATTCAAAAACAGATTACAAGAGATAATAATCTCCCTCGCCCTGAAGGAAAGCAGTGTATGAATACTTTAAGAGCATACATTGGCCCTGGGCACCCAGACACTGCTCATACTTGCCTGACACTGATTTTTTTTTTTTTTTGGCACCACAAAGTCCAATGTGTTTTTTAAAATATTACTTTCTTATATTTTTTTTTTTCTTCAAAGAAGAGAGGCAGAAAATGATCTCAGAAAAAAAAAAGAAAAGAAAAAGAAAACCCCAGGAAGAAAGCTGTCATGTTCTGTGTTTCAACTTCACAAAAGAATTCTGACTAGAGGCTTGAGCCTTTCAAATCTCTTGTCATTCAGGATATGAAATTCTAATCTAGCGGCACGGCCAGTTGAGGCTCAGACTTCATCAAATATGCTGACGAGCTGAGACAGGAGGGGGCTCCTTCCTTACTTCTGGTTTCCATCTTTAGTTGGCTCCTCACTTGCAAATTATGACAGTCCCTTGCTGTGCAAGCAATGAAAATTCCAAGGTAGGGGAGGAGAATCAGTGGGCACCTAATTGAGTTTTACTAGATGAAAAGTTACATCACCCGGCCTCACCTCAGTCTCCTCTGTCTTTAGGGAATTGCTGAATTTTATATAAAGCCTATTTATAAGCCCCTGCAAGTGATACTTGCATTCATCTTGTGCTGTGACATCATTTCCTCATCAATAATTTAAGCATAAGAAATGGATTAAAGGGACTCTGAAGGGACTTCTCACACATGAAAAAAACAGAACCCAGCTAAATTCTCCAAAAGATTAATTCAGTCTTCTTACCTTGTTCTTTGATCTGGCGAATTTGCTTCACAGTTTCTTTTAAGATTGCACATTTGTCAGGTTTGAAGTTAAAGTTGTCTATATCATTAAAATTTGCAAAAATCAGCTCTGCAAGTTCTTCAATGTATTTATTTTCCTGTTCACGATTACGTTTCTCGGTGCTCCTCTTGGGACTATTATAAAAAACAGAAGCATGTTAAACAAGTTCTAATATAAAGATAGCAAACAAAAGTTACTTATTACCTAAACATGGAAGTACTTTGGGGGAAAAAAAAAACCTCAACTTGCCTTAAGTGTTGCATATATTTTTTTTTTTAAATCAAACTCACCCCAGTACACGATCACAGATTTACTTGTGTGATCATTTGTTCAATGTTCCTCATGTCTCCCATTGGGCAGTAGGCTTCACAATGACAAAGCTCAGGACGATTTGCTCATCACAATGCCTAATATAACACTTGGCAGAAGTGGGTATCAAATTTATTGTCGAATACATAGAGGAAAGTTTTAGAAAAGTAAGGCAGAATATGTTGGAGAATTTTAAAAAATTTACTGAAGATTAGTAAAAGAAGAAAGGGAACCTAACCTCGTTGTAATAGGGATAAATAAATCGCAGGGATTTTTGGTAAAGCATAAAAAGATAAGAGTAAACCTTCATAATTTCATAGACTTCTTTAGGATGTTGGTAATCAAACCAAACAATTTTTTTAAATAATGCAAAAAACCACAGGACAGCCAGAAACAAAAGCGAAACTGACCTAGGGTATTTGTTAACTGTCCAAGCTGAATGACGTCCGAAATATACACAAATGGTCCAAGTTCAACCGAAGTTTTAAAAAGTTAATGCAAGGGAGGGAAAAATAAAAATTGGCAAGATCTTCTCATTTCCATTTGACAAAATAGCAAGTTCCCTTTGATAATAACAGCATACGATTGGTTTTTTTTTAGTAGAGGGCCCACTAAATGACATTCAAGCTATACAATAAATAAGAAATGTGAGTTGTTTAACGTAGCAGCTTTCTGTATTTTTAATATATATAATACCAACTGATAAGAATAGATTTGTAATAGTAATAGATTTCCATCTCTTTGCCTCCAAGTATCAGCTTTATTTTCATAAACTAATAAAGCCGAGAGAGACGACAGTTTCTCCATTTCATAGTGGTTACACAACTTGTCCAATATCTCCCAGTGAGTTACTGGTAGGGCAGGGCCCAGAATTTGTGAAGTCTCGCTTCTATCCCCAGCTTTCACTTCATTAGGGAAAGGGAGGGAGTGGCTGAGAGGCCCGCAAGAGCCAAGTTCCCATCTGGACCCCTCAGCCCCCCTCAGCGTCTCTTCAGGACCCCCTCCCCCACAAGATGGACAAGCACATGACAAACAGGTGGGAAAGGGGACCTGTGTTTCCAAGACCCGAGCGCGGGCCTGGAGACTCTCCCCCGCACCACGGCGCCAGCGCCGCACGACACGAGAGAACTGCCCTCCGTTGGACAGTCTCCATTTTGTCCAACTGCCTCCTCGAGCGGACTTCCGGGCATCAGAGGCAGTTTGACAGACAGATGGTTGGGGACGGCCAGGACGTGCTGGGCAATCTAGAGGCCACGTGCTGGAGCCGAGGGCTGGGGGCTGGGATGAGAGCAGCGATTTAACAGACTCGTTCTGTTTGGCAGGAAAAGGGGGAAAGGGAACATAAAATATTTTTGCTCTTTCTCCGGCTCTTCCTGTCTTAATGACTTGTCCAAGTCCTCTTCCCTGCTATTCTCCATCTGATCTTTTCCTGGCTATTTAACAGCCGTTGCTGCTTTTATGTAACTTTTAAAATCATCTCTGTGATTTAAGTAATCAAAACAATGAAGTCTCTTTCCTACCTTTGTTCCCTGATAGCCTAGTTCTCATCCCCCCAAATGGGTTAACAACTCTTGAGTGTTTCTTCATTATCCTAAAGCAAACGGTTTATACAAAGGGGTAGTTTATACAAAGGGTGGTACTCCATAAACACGCTTCACAACTCATTTTTCTCTGTAACAATGTTCTTAAGAGGTTCTTTTTTTGGTAATCAATCCATTTAAACATCTTCACTCTTTTTCATAGCTGTATTGCATTCCAGGTTATGGAGGTATCATAGCTGTTTAAATAGTTCCCTGCAAACATTTAGGTTTTCCCTAATCTTCCGCAATTACTAAACGATGCTGTAATAAGTAAACTCAGTGTCTATCATTTTTGCCAGTGTGAAAGCATACTCTTGGGAAATTCCTAGAAGTGGACTGCTAGTTCAGAGAGGATACACATTTATAATTTTACTAGACAATGCTAAATTACCCTGCATGGAGATCAGAACAACTCACACTTGCATCCATAATATAGGACATGGAACTTGCTTTAAATTACTTGTTTTACTCACTGAAGGCCCACAATCTTTGTCACCAACTCAAAAAAAAAAAAAAAAAAAGAATAAAACTTAGTGTAAAATTAACAGCCAATTCTGCTATGGGATCTTCTTATCTTTATCACATCCTGTGATCTAACAGAAAAGAAAATGTGGAAGACTCAAAATTATATAATAAGCCTGCTTTTAATAGTCACGTACACAGGGGACATCAGAAGAAGCATGTAGCTTTCGTCCTCTTGTAAAGAATAATAAAATCTACAATCGATCAGTATAACCAAAATGTAAGCCAAATCATACATATTCAAAGGTTTAACTGTTAACGAGAAGAACCAAACACAGTATTCCGATTGGGGGTCAAGTCAATGCTGCATGCACGTGGCTTTCGTGGGCTGTACTGATTCTGTTTCTAAACAAGAATCTAACCTGGGTCCAAGCTGGTCAGGACATTCCTTGCGCTTTCTTGTCTCTGCCCTGGATGGGTCAGAGGTGTTTTCTCCCATCCCACTCATCTTGAACACATATCAGCAACTAAAACAAGAAATGGGGGAAAAAAAGAGAAAACAGAGCTGATGATAAAGTGCCCGATTAATTTACGACCAATAAAAGAACTTCGACTTCAATGAGAAATTTGACCACAGTTACTAACACACAGTTTTGATTAATATGCATGTGTAACTCCTAATGAAAGAGCTGAATTTTTTTTTTACCTCATTTAAAAGTTAAGTATTTGTCAAGGTTCACATTTCAAAAGCAAACAGGCCTACCTCACTGGGGCCAGACTCTTTAAGCAGATGGTATATTTCAGCAGCACCATGAACTACAACCTGCCGGCCCTGGGTTTCTGCGGCCAGCCTTCAGTTTCAGGAGTGATCTTGCGCTACGGGGAAACTACAGGTGTTGTAAGGGGCTCCTCCCAGTCTCTGTTTGGGGCTGGCCAATGTGAAGCCCGTGCGGCAATAGCACACCCACGACAGACGGCCTTGGGAAGAGGCAGAGTCCCAAACTAAGCTCAATGTTTCCAAATCCACCCAGCTACATCGGACCCGCAGGTTCTTTCCCCGCACAGGGCTCCCAGGAGCAATGCTGCCCAAACAGAGGATGTTCTCGCCTCCCCGTGGAGCCTCCCGTTCCTCCACCCTGCAGCCGCTGCCTCGCTGCTCCACCCTCGGAGCCCTCTCTGCCCGGCGGCTCGCCTTCCTGAGCACATCTCCCCTTCGTGGTTTCCTCTCTCACATCCTGCCACTCCTGATACTCCCTCTCTCAGCTAATTCTAGTTGCTCTCACCAAAGGTCTTAAAATATACTTAAAAAAAAAAAAAAAAATCAGGGAACATTATTGACCCTAACAAAGGAGGGCAATTACTGGCTCCTGCTTGCTAGGTTCCTTCCAATAAGAAAACAGAAGGATAGAAAGTAAGAGAATCAGTGTATTCACACGGGTCATCATTAGTAAAATCAAAATAATGTTTGAACAGGCAAAGAACAGAGTGATAGAGGTTTAAATTCTATGAGAACTAAACAAAGGGACTACCAAAGACACCGGGGAAAGGATGTCGTCGCTTCAGCACACGGTGCTTAATAACTGCTTAGCAAAAGAAAAAAAATGCAGCCTAAAAAGATGAAGTCAGCATTTAAAAGTCTTTCTTAGAGTTCCAATCCTCTGCTCCTTCCCCCTTCCTTCTGTCTCCCAGGCTTCTAAAGTCACCTTCACCCTCCTTTACTCTCTGTAGTGGCTTTTCTTCCTTTCCAGATTGGAAAAATCGGATGGATGGGTAAGACAATAGAATAAGTCAAGAGCTTCAGAAAAATGCCAGAGAGTAACAGGGTCAAGAAGAAAGGACAAAGAGGAAGGTGGGCTAAGAAAACACCACCCAAGACCAATCATTGTACCGCCGTCACATACCCGTCAAACTGCCCTGCCTTCCCTCTGCGAAATCTGCGATGTTCAGTCTCCCTAACAAGCATTTCTTCTGGTCTTAACTCTGATCCAAGGGGCCAGCGAATGAGTTTTCTTGAGTCACGTGGAAGGAGGACGAAGAAACACTGTATCAGTTGAGGGAGGTTGCACCAATTGCACATTATATTCACGAGGTCACACAGGAGGGGACAATCTGAAAGCTAATGCCTGAGCTTCCTGCCGTGGGGGCAAAGTAGCCAAGTCCCAAGGTCCTGTACCGTGGGCACAGTTTGGGGCTGATAATAAGTAAAATCTGTATCTAGTTATTCATTTAGCATTTACTATGCATCAAGCAATTGCTGGACATGACTTAATCACCAAAACAGACTATGAGAGGCAATCGAGCGGAGCAGCTGTATCCACGTAAATCCACGTCCACACTCTACCACTCGGTTAGTAGTGGGACCTTAAGAAGCTACCTCTCATGGCTTAATGACCTTTTCTGTCAAATGGGGAGAATCATCATCTCCAGCCCAGGGCAGCTGAGCAGTTTAGCAAATGGCAGAGCTGGGATTATGTGTACACGGGGTCACACACTCTTACTTTTAACGAAGATGTTACGGCAAAGAAGCCATTCTTCCAGCAATCCCATAAGCACAGGTCAGGAGGGAGGAGCTGCAAGATACGGACTGCGTGTGTCTCTGCGCTAGACTCTCATCTCAATGTCATTGTCATTGTCACTGCCAATGTCACTCATTCATTCATTCAAAGACCGCCTGCCTGCCTGCCAGTATGTGTCAGGCTCGGGGCTTGAGAAGCACCAGGAGGAATGTTGCCCTCCGGAAGAAAACAAGAAAGAGGGGAGATACATCTGCATATGGGAAAAATGGCAATAAGTAGACTTAGTAAAAGTATTCTGCAACTGGCGCACACTCCCACGTACTGTAAGGTCCAAGAAGAAAGAACACTTTGCTGGCTGGGATAAGGAGGCACTGAGCGGGCCCTGAGGAAGGCCGAGGCGTTCTGACGGTGAGGAAGGGAGCCAGGGCCCTGCAGGAGGGGGGGGAAGCAAAAACCTCAACACCAAATCCCTTCTCGGATGATACTTACGGACACTCCTTTTCACTATTTCTCTTGGAACCACAATTCTCATGGTTTCACTCATGAGCATGTAAGGAAAAACATTACCCATCCAATCTGAGTAAGCTTTTAACAAATGACCTCCAGGATTTTCACTGTGAAAGTAGTGTTCCAGAAATCATAAAAATTCAAGTAAATTTTTATCATCAAAATCTAACACTCAATAGATAACAAAATGCCCTATACGGCAGCTGTATGTAACAAGTCTAGTGATGAAAATGGGTATTTGCCCCCCACAAAGTATCACCATGTATTTATTAAAAAATATAGTACTATCAGAAAGATCAGAAAGCTTTTCAAAAGACAATTAATGTAAGTGACTATCTTACTTAAAGTCTGTACGCAGTTTTGGGATTTAACATTAGCTTCAGTCATCATGTATCTTAAATTTCCCAAAATACATATACTAGTAATTATAATGTTGCACAAAGGGACAGAACTGATATATTTCAGCTGAGGGGCTAGAAGGAGATAAGGAGCAAAGCAAGGTGCTAACAATTTCTGGTCTAAGTACAGAAAACCATTTGAGCAGCCTGTTTTATATTTTACTTGAGTCTACTCAACACTGGCTCACAAACCACTCTATATGTAACTTTAAAACACCATTAATTTCATCTTTAAGTTATTATGGGCTAAATTTTCTTTTATTATTATGTCATGGTAGTACCTTAAACATATTTCCTCAAAAAAAAAAAAACACCAACAACCTTATGAACCTGCTTATGTCTACCCCATATGTCCTCTTTTCTGAGCAATCTTCCTGAGGCTATGTATACCAGAACATACCACCAACCAACCTGTAAACCACCAAAGGAAAGAAAAAAGAAGGGGTCTGTAGTAACTAGGGGCAGGCGAGGCACTCTGCCAGCTGCAGAGTCAGGCCGGAGGTGTTCCCTCTGAACCACTGCTCATCAACGAGGGGAAAAAAGATGAGCCACTCAGATGAAAAAAAGAGGAAGGCAGGAAGGCAGGAAAGAGAAGAAGAAAGGGAGGGAGGGAAGGAGGAAGGGATGATGGACAAGGAAGAAAAGAGGAAGGAAGGAAGGAAGGAAGGAAGGAAGGAAGGAAGGAAGGAAGGAAGGAAGGAAGGAAGGAAGGAAGGGAGGAAAAAAGAAAGCGAGCAAATTTAGGGCTGAAGCCTAGAAAGGAGGAGGGTGGCAGAGGCGCTGACAGGCGGCAAGCAGCCGGTCCTGGGCTTCCTCTTTGCCTGCCATGGGGCTGGAAGTAGATGAAATCCTGGAGCAGACATGTGGATTTATGTCCTGGTCCTTAGTGGATGAACCAAATAAATAAGAGTGAGCCTTATTAACGAGGTGCTCAAAGAGAAGTGTGGTGCTCTAGTCTAGAGGACTCCGATACTCTTCATGCCTTAGGTGAGGCTTGGCTGGCGGCAAGCGCCAGGATTTCATGCGGGAACCTGTGCTGGGGCTAGGTGAGTGAATTTTTCTTCCCCACTCAAGGGACACAGCTAAAAGAGACAGAAAGAATGATAGATTCAATACACAGATTTATGACTACCAGTGTGCACTTAGGCATAGACAAATCATCCAAAGTAATACGGATAGATGAGTTTTATTTATTTTTTTAGAGTTTATTTATTTATTGACTTGTTAGGGAGAGAAAGCGCACGCACACAAACTAGCACAAGCAGGGGGAGCAGCAGGCAGAGGGAGAAGCAGGCTCCCGGCTGAGCACTCGATCCCAGGACCCCGGGATCATCACCTGAAAAGAAGTCGCTTAACCCAACTGAGCCACCCTGGGCATCCCTGGATTTATGAGTTTTAACGTATTTTTGTAGACCAAAGCTTAAAAGTCAATTCGCAATAGAAGAGTAAGAGACGGAAAAATAGTGAAGGGCAGCACTGAAGGTTTATAAATCCTATTTTATTTTGTAAGCGGGCCTAAATTAGTAGTTTCTTAAAGTTTCTGCACGTTTTCAACAGTCCCATGAAATTAAAATTCTCGGGCGTTTCACTCTCAGTTCTGAAACGGTTCGATGTAAATCACAAAAACTGAAAATGACACAAGCAAACTCTTGGGTCGTATCTGATGGTAATTACAGTCATTGAGAACAAGCCAGTTTCTACCAGATGTGGGGGGTTGTGAAAGGACAAGTCTGGAAAAGGAGTTTCAATTTGTTCTTGTTATCTACGGCAAACAATAAGCCCGCTCTCGCGGTGACATGACCTCCTCCCTTACATCCTCTGCTACCAACTTGTATAAACTAGAAGGTAAAGTGTTACAGCCACCAGAATCAAGGCCTACTTTCGTTCCTTCTTTTCTTTTTTTTTAAAGTAATGATATTCTAGGAGGGGTGAACAATGCCGGTTACATCCTTAGCACAAGGGCAGAAAGCAAAATGCAATGTTAAAGCCTCAACACAATTAAAAACTGCATTCTTCGTTCACGAGATTCATCAATATAACTTCTCAGGTTACAAAGCTGCTGCTCACAATACCGCCTCATACCGTGAAAGCTAGTTAATCATCCAGACTTCATGCGAACGATAATGTGCATTTTATCTTTTATCAGTACTGGCCATCTTCCAAACAAGGCCTGTAAAACTGTCAGATTTATTATACGTGGAACAAACTCAGTTAAAGAATAAGTAAGGATAACACTGTTAGGGGTGCCTGGGTGGCTCAGTGGATTAAAGCCTCTGCCTTCGGCTCAGGTCATGATCCCAGGGTCCTGGGATCGAGGCCTGCATTGGGCTCTCTGCTCAGCAGGGAGCCTGCTTCCCCCCTCTCCCTCTGCCTACTTATGATCTGTCAAATAAACAAATAAAATCTTTAAAAAAAAAAAAAGGATAACACTGTTGCTGAAATTCAAATATAATAAGTGATCAAGATCAGATCGCTGAATTGCTAGCGCCAAGAAATATTTTTTAGAAGTTAGACCCTCTGACATTCCTTACTTTGAGATGAAATTTATAATGAAATGACATACAAAGAGCTGTTGCAACAACTTCTCTTATCAACGCCTACAAGAAGAGGCGATGCCTGATAAATCATCTAGCTCTTGATATGAGACCAGAAAGGCTGTAACAGCTTCCAAGGCCTTCCGGGTTCTTTCTGAATTCTCTTTACAAGAGCTACATGACATTGCTGGCTGTGTATTCTGTAGTCTGATTCTTACTCTTTGTAAGAATAAGAAATACTCAAGCAATACTGCCCCTGTACATAAAACTTCACTGAAACCCCTTTCTATTTCTATTCTATTAAATTACGAAAGGATAATCTTTTCAGAAGTCCACCTCAGCAGTGAAAGATGCATTCGCTATTTCTTTATCACAAGTGGAAACATTTGCTCATTCTAAACTCGAAACATTTTTTTCCCTTGAAGTATACTGTGTTCCAGGAGGGATCCCTTTACTTTAGAAAGAACAATTTCTGCGCCCGTCTCTGATAAGTCAAAGAGAAAACAGTATCTAATGCTCAAATATGCCAAATGTGCTTCTGGCTGTAGATGCCTGAGAAAGGCACGAAGCAGAGAACGGCCAGACCTTGGAAGTCAGTAAACTGATACAGAGATAAAAACACGGAATTGATGGAGGAGGGGAAACAACTCTTCGCAAAAGTGTCAAGTGGACAAAATTACCCAAAGCAAACATTGTTCTGGCAAGACCCCAACTCTTGGCAAGAATTAAATAAATATTCTCTGTAGTAAATATACAGATTATGCAAGGCTATACTGTTGCTTCATATAAATAAGCAAACAAAGGACCATTACGCATGCAAATATAAGTCAAACCGTGTAGATTTACTAAATGCAGGGAGGAGAGCACACAGAAAAATTAGACTTTTTCTTTCCACTGGCAAAACAATTAGTGCATTGAACACGGTGACAGAAGATGCTATACAGTATTTCAAAAATAAACTGTAGCTAGTCAAAGGGTGTATTATTTGTCTCAGAGTGTTAGAACCCTTTTTAACTAGATCATAAGAACACTTTTAACTTCATCTTTACAAAACGCGATATTGCTTCATGCTTTTCATATATTAATCTACCTCACATGTTACAGTATGTATCTACAGATTCAAACTCATACAACTGCACATTAATTCATACAGTGACAACAATGCGATTATTGTAAAGTTGTAGGAAACTCACTTCATAGAAATACAGAATAAAAGGCATCTTACTTGGAAGAAAATTCTCAGTTTAACTTCACCAATTCTGAGCAACTTACTATACGCCTGTTTTTTTTTTTTATTATTATTATTAACTGCAGTAAGCCAAATGCAAAGTACTATTATTAGGACATGATTTTTCAATAATAAAATACTAGCGGTTTCCAGCTGGAGACGGGATTAAGGAAAGTAACACGGCCTGCAAGTCTGTCCTGCTATTCCCCAAGTAAAATGGCTTCAGCACCTACCTTGTCTCATGCTGTTTCTTACTCCACGCCAAAGTAGTACAGGGTATACACAAATGTTTAAGCTAAAAAAGTCCTTCCTTTTCAATATGCTCTTAGATTTACTTTTGTATAATGGCCTTAAAGTGGTATATCAGACAGTAACTAGAAGACATATTCCATTTTCTGACTGAAAGCCAATAATACTCATGAATTTTTTAGCTGAAAGACACTTCAAGATGCCATTGGGAAGACTGGAATAAACACATTAGGCTGCAAACGGGCAGCCGCAGCTCTGTAACACATGCTGCAACAATCAAAGACACGGTGAAGTTCACGTTCACTGGGTACACAAATATTTTGCTGTAACGTTTCCATCATCCACAGAGCTCTTAGAGCAGGCAAACTCCTCTCTTCGAGCCCGAGCTCAGCAAAATCCCAAGCAGAATATGCGAGCAGCAGAGAGCTGTTCTAAACTATCATTACCAACAGGGGGAAAAATGTCTAGTATGACATCAGTGGCAGAAGATGGTTTCTACTTTCTGAATTCTCATAGGCTAAGTTCCTTAATATAGCCGGTCGCTGGGCTGCCTCTATCCCCAGCGACGTCAGCCGGCGCTAATATGGCCAGGAATAGCAAGGCGAGGTTTCAGTGAGGCCTCCGACGAGAAGACTCAGGAAGGAACTGCATCCCTTGCATAATGTAGGCACGGCCCTCCCCTTCAAGCACGGTGTACACAGCCCCTGGTCAACATTCGGAACCCGGGCTTTCACTGGAGGCTGAGCATTCTGGAAAGAAGTCATCAAACCAACAACTACAATGGGGGGTTTGTGTCGGACTTTCCTAACTTGTCCAGATTAAAATTCATTTATCTGTCTTTATTCGAAAACCGACTTTAAACTTCTTTTTGAGATTAAAAAAAAGTCTCAATTTATGAGAAAAACTTACGGAAATGGCAAGGGCAAGTTTCTATATAAAGAGTGTGTTTCTATATAAAGAGTACTTTCACTATTCCAGTTGCACAACGTTTTTAAAATAAAGTCCTCTCATAGTATAGTATGTTGGGGTTTCTGTGTATACTTACTAACATTCACTTAGTACTTATTATGGCTTGAGCACTTGGCACACTTTTTCTTGTTTAAAAAATCCCCACTTTTATGTTTTTGTACATGCGTACACACACATACCCTCTCTCTCCTTGCAGATCATCCAAACTCTCTGACCTGTTTTCATGACTCATTTGCCCAAGTGATACGGTTAATAAATGACAGGTCAGGAACCAAATTCAGGTATAGTTGTAATAACTATCATTCACTGAGTACTTCCTAGCCCGGCAGGCGCTCTCTATGTACTTCACATTTACAAACCCCTTCAGTGCCTGTAACAACCAATGTTTAGCTCCATTTTACAGATGAGGAAATGGAGATACAGAATAAAGCAACTTGACCAAGGCCACAGTTAGGAAGTTTTAGAGCTTATAAGTGAATCCAAACACTTCCTCATTTCTTAACCACCACAATGTGAGCGCTAAGGTTCCTGTATTTCAACACTTTCACTATAGGGAGAAACAAGTTAATATATATTATAGAAAGCAGTATATTTTAATTTGATCACCAGTGAATACATAATCTGAAAGTACTTTTCTTCCTGTTAAAAATCTAATGATATTATTGTAAAACGCAAAACATTTCTTTCTACAAAAAACATACATACTTAGGAATCATCCATCTATCCACTCAGTACCTAATTAATGCACATGGTACCACTGTAGACCCTGGAAACAGAGCCATGAACAAAACAAAGTCCCTGTCCGCCTGAAGCTCACATTCTGGTGCAGAGAGGAAATCATGCGTCAGCTCACAAGCAATTATTCCCTGAAGGGAAATGAACTAGTATTGTTATTATTGAATTTCTTATGAAGTTATTGAAATAATAAAACCAGCTAGAAATTTTCTCTGGCACACTAAGAATGCTGAGTTTCATTCCCAACAATAAAAGCCTTCTTTTCCTATAGAACAGAAGTAGTAGTTGGTTTATTTTAAAAGTCAGGTATCAAGAGCAATTATAAAAATGACACCTTCTATCTTTAATCATTTTGTTTTGGCTTTAAACATAAAAATATACACCTATCAGTCTCCACCGGAGTTTTGGAATCATACTTTTAAGGCACGGTCTACTCATTCTTTGTTGGTCCAAAACAGAGCTAGAAATTGTAGAGAATCGGATTTTTTTTTCAGTGTTTATGAGGTATATTTTTAATATTTTTCCTATCTATCACAGATGCGTTGCATATACTTATTTGACAGCAATTTTTGTCCATTTGAGTTTTTCGAAGCATTCATCCTGGTTTTTACAGAAGCATATGTGTCCTTTCAAACTCACACTTAGTTACATAATAGTTGATTAAATGATGTAATTGCAATACAGTAGCACAAGCCAGTCTAGATAAGAAGCCGGCCGGGTTGCAGGGCTGCGTCACCGCAGGGTATGGAAGTGTGGAGCACCCAGGCTCTCCGGCGGGAGCAGCAGCAGTCCTGTGATGTACTGAGGGGAGCATAGGGCCTGAGCTTGTTGTAGCCCGTCAGTCCCAAAGGAAGTCGATTAAGAAACTCGGAATTCATGCAAAGGTCACGTAAAGGCGAGATCATCCAGTCATTCAACAAGTATTACTGAAGAGCGCCCTTCCACAGTCTACATATTAGGGCTACAACAATGGATGAGACAGACCAAGTCTTGTACCCGTGACTCGATGTTCTAATGAGAAAGTGGAGAGGGAAGAAACAGTAAAACAAATAAACTTTTACTTTATCAGATAGTGATTAGCACTTTAAAGAAACATAAGGAAGGT
>CM053606.1:110277976-110301832 GCA_028646535.1 Procyon lotor
CAGTCATTCAACAAGTATTACTGAAGAGCGCCCTTCCACAGTCTACATATTAGGGCTACAACAATGGATGAGACAGACCAAGTCTTGTACCCGTGACTCGATGTTCTAATGAGAAAGTGGAGAGGGAAGAAACAGTAAAACAAATAAACTTTTACTTTATCAGATAGTGATTAGCACTTTAAAGAAACATAAGGAAGGTTTAGCGTAGAGCACAGTGTAGCCTTTTAAATGGGTGGTCAGGAAAAGTTCTCTTTTGACAGGGTGACATCTGGGCAGAGACCTTTCTGACAGACCTCCGAGATTCATAAAAGAATTTATTATGCAACTATGAAAAGCTACACAACGTACAATGGCTCAGAGTACATCCTCTGCTGTCCACTCTGGTTTGGAATGCCAGGAATAGCACATGTTAGTTATGTTAATGAGGCTCTTTGAACCGAAGTTTCTTCATTTCTTCAAGAAAAAAATAATCCCCATCTTTTTAAGTTTGTTGAGAGCAAAGCTGTTAAAGGGCATACTGCAGTGACCTGCGCCTAGTAAGGGCGTATTTAATAAATGTAAGCTATCATAGGTTGAATTTGATAGCATGTAAATGTTTGTGAAATAATTTAAGCTGATGGTGAAAACAGATGGAGAAGAAGATTAATTTATAGGAAAAAAAACTAGAAGAAAATCCATCATAATATCAGTAAATTGTTTTGATGGATACTATGGCTGTAATTTTTCTCTTCTCCAAATTTCCTTTCATTAACACACCAGACTTCTGAGTTCATCAAAAAAAAAAAGGGGGCGGGGGAGAAGGAGGGAGGGGAGAAGGGGAGGGAGGGAGGGGAGAAGGGGAGGAAGGGAGGGGAGAAGGGGAGGAAGGGAGGATGATGGGAAGCAGAGGAAAGAGAGAAACTTGGCTGTACTGTTGGGGGGAAAAAAAACACAAAACACAAAAAGCCAGAAAGAGATTTTTTTAAATAATCAGTTCTCTGGAGGGGCACCTGAGTGGCTCAATGGGTTAAAGCCTCTGCCTTCGGCTCAGGTCATGATCTCGGGGTCCTGGGATCGAGCCTTGCATCAGGCTCTCTCTGCTTCCCGCCCTGCCTGCCTCTCTGCCTACTTGTGATTGCTTTCTTTGTCAAATAAATAAAATCTTTAAAAATAATAATAATCAGTTCTCTGGAATGCACATTATAAATGCACAAGTTCTTTCCATGCATATTTTTTGGAAGAATATTTCATAAAATGAGGTAAGCCTACCTTATAGTAAAAGAAACACAAAGGCTGCCCCAAATCAATGAAATAAGAAACTGACCTCCACTTAAATGAAATCTGAAGAATGAATTATTTCCTTTGATAAAAGATATCCCACAACAGCTTCCAGACTACTAAAACGATCTTACAATCAACTTAAGCTTCTCCAAATTTACGTCTATGTAAGAAAGATGGAACCTCTTGGTCATTTTGGACTCATGGCTTATTCTCCTTAACTTCAGGAACTTTCTCCTATTTTTCTCCTATTTTCTCTCCTACTGACGTGACTCTTAAAGCAAGAAAAATACCCACATTGTAAGCGCCTTCCAGCAAAAGTTACTAAATTGTTCTTCCTCAGGAAAATCCTATCCCTCCAGCTCAGCTAAAAACTGTCCTCTTTATGAAGGCTTCCTCGATTCCAGCAGGTAAAATGAAAGGTTCCCTTCTTCTCCCCCAGCCCAAGGTGCATAAAACTAAAACAGCACTTCTCTCTCCTGCACCATTAGTTGCTTCCCTCCAGAGAGGGCCCAGCCCGCTACCTCCCACCGCAGTTTCTGGGTGCCACGATGAGCCCCGGGATACTCATTCTTTCCTACCTTTTCTCATTCTCACTCATTTTAATGCCAGACTTTCTTAGGAGTTCTTTATCTCCAATCAAACAGGAAGACAAAGTAGGGGCAAATTTTTTAAGCTCGTCCCAAGGATAAAGTATTAGGAGCCAGATTCAGTGCTGATGCTTAGAGGAAAAACTAGCCCAGGGCCACAAGCCCCTTTGGTACTTTAAATTATATTTCCTGACTGGGGTGAAACCTTTATGAGAAGTCTCTCTGAAGTATTCTTTTTTTATGTTTTTTTCTCTGTTCTCTACCACTCTTCCACATGAGTGGAAAATGAGCAAGGAGGAAAACCTTGGTTTGATGGGAGGACCTCTGAATCATTTTCTCACCTTACCAATTTCCTACAAACTTTCTTTTAAGTTGCATCGTTACAATAACTCTGAACACTATTTGCTGTGAGGCAGTGGTTGCCATTAAAAATAGAGAAGGACAGCTCCAGATCGACAGCCCTACCCACCTCAACCAATTAGGTCTTATAAAAATAAACCAAATTAAGCATTTTTACCTGCAAATAATATACCCACCGAATGATTTACTGAGAATTACTAGAATGTAGACAGTTATTTATAAGAATCATTATTCTAAAGCCATTTTTTTTTTTTTTTTAGGTTTTTATTTATTTATTTGACAGAGAGAGACACAGCGAGAGAAGGAAAACAAGCAGGGGGAGTGGGAGCGGGAAAAGCAGGCTTCCCCCTGAGCAGGGAGCCCGAGGCGGGGCTCGATCCCAGGACTCTGGGATCAAAAAACATTTTTTAAATAAAGTTGGCACCTAAAAATATGATCCAAAACACTCTTTTTCCCTCTCTCAAATGCTGGATCTCAGTAATTGTTGAAACTGACTATACTATAGTAGCTGACAGGGAGATTTATTTTTTGGTTTAAGTTTCCAAACTTGAGGGATGCCTGGGTGGCTCAGTCGGTTAAGCCACTGCCTTCGGCTCGGGTCATGATCTCAGGGTCCTGGGATAGAGCCCCGCATCAGGCTCTCTGCTCAGCAGGGAGCCTGCTTCTCCCTCTGCCTGCTCTGCCTGCCGCTCCCCCTGACTATCCTCTCTCTCTGACAAATAAATAAAATCTTTAAAAAAAAAAAAAAAGTTTCAAACTTGAAACACACAAACAGCTTTCAGAAGCACAATCATATCATTATTATTGTGATTACGTACAACAGAGCCCAATTCTCTGACCTCAGGATCCGAGACCAGGGAGCCCTCAGGTTTTGAGGACTTTTGAAGAGGGCAGAGTTGTCCTGGAGAGTTGTAATGGAGGGTTTCCTCCCTTTACTACCTGCAGATGGAGAGTTAGGGCGTTCTGCAGAACTGTGACTCCAAATGGGACTCAGGAATGGTAGCTCCTCATTACCTGCTGGGTTGTGTATAGAATTCAGACCCAAATTACCTTAAAGTGTGTTTCAAATAATGATAATTTAAAGGCCTAAATAGCCTAGAATAGACACTGAAAAGAGGAAAACAACTCCCAGTGCAGAATGTGGTGTTCTCTACCTTTTTTTTTTCATTAGTCCTAAAACGTGCGAATAACTGTTTTGTAAAACCTACAACATTGGATAAAGATTTGTAAAACTGTTGCATCTTATTTAACCATAACAGGCAAGTAATAAGCTTGAAATGGCACTTAAAAGAAATGAAAATAATTGCTTGGCACCTCAGAGACAGCTAACCACATTCTATTCCTTTTGTTTGGTCTGAACCCAAAAGGGTAAGAATTCATTCTGAAACTCAAACCCCAGTTGCAGTTGGGCTAGACGACATGGAGGAAATTAAGCTGGCGCTCAGAGCTATCATGACGTACGACGTGTGTCTACATAACACAAGCATATGATTTCTTTAGTTTGGTGTTTTGTTTTAGGCCAATGCTTCAAAACCTAGAGCAATGACTGTTACTTTGGGCAAAAACACATTTGGGCCTGGAGGTTTCATATGAGATTAAGTTTCTGATTAATACAGGTAGGACTCTTTTTGGTATTAAAAATATAACCTAAATTATAGGGTTTTAATTTAAAAATCTATTTGCATTTCTTTCCTTCTGATGTTCAACTATACTAATAATTACTGAGTAAGCTGCTAAGGGCAAATTACTGTGTTCTACGGACACGGCAGTACAATTACTGAGTAAGAAACTGAACTCAATCCCAAGAAATCAAAGATTTAGGAGGAAGAAACAAGAACAGAATTACCAGAATCCAGTATACAGAGAAAGACGAACTGCTACTAAGGAGAAAATTCCTTCTTGCTGTGGGGAGCTGTGGCGAAGGTTTTGTGAACGCCTGAGCTGGCTTTGGAAGGGTGGGTGAAGCTAGGGTGGGGAGGAGGGGGCAGGAGATCCGAGCAGAGCACCCTCCAACGTGCTGCGGTTAAGGAAGAGCAAGGCTGGGCCAGAGCTGCTGGTGACACCTAGCACTCGGCCACCAGGGAGCCCCGAGGTTTGCGTCCTACCCACCCTCCCTCCCTCCCAGCGGCCTGCCAGGAACTGGGGAACTGTGGTTTGCAAGTGCGGCCCAGGAAGTGTCACAAACGCAGTCTGGCTCTGGCCCAGCCCGAGTGGATGAGGACCTCTTGGCCTCTGGGGGCCGCCGGCCCTCCACGGAGCCCCACTGTTGGCCGAATGCTGAAGTCTACAGCTGCCCTAAACTTCAGAGAGAGGGTTTCCTGCCCCATCAGTGACCTGAAATCTGACTAACTCAGAGTAATTATCCTCTTCCCAGAGGTAGAAGGAAAGGCACAGATAAGGCAGAGTACATTTTATTCATTGGATTCATTTATTCACCAGATATTTAGTAAGTGCCTACTTTGTGGAGTCAGAGGACAGAAAACCTCAGATGCCAGAATGAGTAGTAGTTCCTGTTGATTACATAAACTAGGGGCATGATGAAAAGTTCTGAGCCAGAGGTGCTGAAGTCACAGCGATGCTAGAAAGACCTGCACGGTAGTGGCATAAGTGACATTTCTGGCGATGGAGGGGGGAGGGGCTGAAGACCAGGGAATAGGATGTTGCTACAGGCCACACAGTGTATGACTGCATTTATATGAATGCTCCAGAATTAGTAAATCTATAGGAAGAGAAAGCATATTAGTGGTTGCCAGGGGTTGAGGGGAAAGGGAAATGGGGGGTGACTCCTAATTAGTACAGGGTTTCTTTTCAGGTTCTCGAAAATGTTCTGAATCTAGATGGTGGTGGCTTCTCAATTTGTGAATCAACTAAAAACCACTGAATTGTACACTACGAAAGGTAAGCTTTATGTTATATGCGGGGAATCTCAGTAACGCTGTTATTCAAAACAAATAGAAAACAACAACAATAACACCAACAACAAGCCCTGCAAGCTTTTAAGCTTGATGCTGATAACCCAGCTAATCTGTAGAACAGATATAGGGGCGGTTTGCAAATATTTAGAAAACATACTGGTGGTTATTATGGGCAAGAATGACTTCTCCCAACAATTCATCTCAAATGAATTTGCTAAAGAGATTAAAGTAAGAATTTCAGGGCACCTGGGTGCCTGGTTGGTTAAGTGTCTGCTTTCAGCTCGGGTCACGATCCCAGGGTCCTGGGACCTGGAATCCCAGGGTCTTGCTTCTCCCTCTGTCTGCCATTCCCCCTACTTACACTCTTTCAGTCTCTCTCTCTCGGTCAAATAAATAATCTTTAAAAAAGGAAAAAAGAGTTGGGGACAATGGGGAGGGTATGTGCTATTAAGTGCTGTGAAATGTGTAAGCCCGAAGATTCACAGACATGTACCCTGGGGCAAATAATACATTATATGTTAATAAAAATTAAAAAAAAAAAAAGGAAAAAAGAAAAAAAAACTAAAGAATTTTATTTTTAAAAAAGGTTTTATTAGTTTTGCTTAATGAAAGTGATACGTGCTTAGTATAGAAAATTCAGAAAATACAAAATGCTAACGCATAAAATTGCATATAGTTCCATGGCCCAGAGAATCATCATTAACTTAAAAACATTACTGCTCAGTATTTTAAAATGCTGCTTTAAAATTTTTAAAATTGCATGTACATATACAATTAAGCACAAACTCTATAATTTTATACATGCTTTTCTGCTTTCTTAATGTTATACACTCAAATTTTTCCATGATATTAAATGTCTTCATAAATGTAATTTTTTTAGTGGTTCCATACTATTCCATGATATGAAGATACCCATAATGTATTTACTTTTAAAGATTTTATTTACTTATTTGACAGAGAGCAAGAGAGCACAAGCAGGGGACGTGGCAGAGGGAGAGGGAGAAGCAGACTCCCCACTGAGCAGGGAGCCGATGTGAGGCTGGATCCCAGGACTCTGGGATCATGATCTGAGCCAAAGGCAGATGTTTAACTGACTGAGCCACCCAGGTGCCCACCATAATATATTTAATCATTTTCTATAGTTAATTATTAAGATTGCTTCCATTTTTTACTATTACAAGTAACACTGTAATAAAAATCTTTTATGTAAATACTGATCCATATTTCTCATTAACAATAATCAATAGTCTCTGGGGCACCTGGGTGGCTCAGTCGTTAAGCATCTGCCTTCGGCTCAGGTCATGATCTCAGGGTCCTGGGATCGAGCCCTGCATCGGGCTCCCTGCTCATCGGGGAGCCTGCTTCCCCTCTCTCTCTCTGCCTGCCTCTCTGCCTACTTGTGATCTCTCAAATAAATAAATAAATAAATAATCCCAGAGTCCTGGGATCCAGCCTCACATCGGGCTCCCTGCTCAGTGGGGAGTCTGCTTCTCCCTCTGCCCCTCCCCTCCGCTTATGTTATCTCTCTCAAATAAATAAAATCTTAAAACAATTTTTTTAAACTTAAAAAACAATAATCAATAGTCTGAATAAAACAGTCTCAGAAATTTAATTGCTAGATCAAAGGGTGTGACTGTATTTAAGTCTATTTATGCGTATTATCAAGTTGTTTTCCAAAAAAGCTGTTATTAACTTACAATCACCTCAGCAGGGTATGTGAGAGTTCCCATTTCAGCAAAATTCACAATAATAATAGGTATTATTTTTTTAACACACTCTAATTTGAAGATTATGGCATGACATTATAATATAAACTGATTACTAGGAATTGAATACCTTTAAAATATTTAAAAGAACTTCATTTCTACCTTGATAAAAGAACACTGAGTCAGGGATACGGCACAGGGACAGTATGTGCCAGTCCTCAGGCATCTGACATAATGTCACTGTGGAGATGGAAGAAAAATGTGGGTTCCACTGGTGGGTCCCAAGGTTGGCTGCTAATGAATCACCCAAGGAGCTTTTATTTATATATTTTTTTAAGATTTTATTTATTTATTTGACAGAGAGAGAGAGAGAGATCACAAGTAGGCAGAGAGGCAGGCAGAGAGAGAGGGAGAGGCAGGCTCCCCGCTGATCAGAGAGCCTGATGCAGGGCTTGATCCCAGGACCCTGAGATCATGACCTGAGCTGAAGGCAGAGGCTTAACCCACTGAGCCACCCAGGTGTCCCTCAAGAACCTTTTAAAACTATGGATTTCATGGCCCCACCCCAGATCAACGACATCAGAATCCCTTGCAGAAGGACCCCGGGTGATGAGCCAAAGCATGCCCAGCCCTATCTGGAAAGGAGAGCAGAACTTAGAACTACAGGGCTGGATGACAATGAAGAATCAGTCCAGGTTGTGGAATAACAATCTTGGCATTAATTAACTGGTTATTATAAACAAAGAGAAGTTCTCCAGTCTAGCCTGGTTTACTTTTTTTTAATCAGTGACTCAAAAAAAAAAAAAGATCTGTTCATCAGATAGGCAGATGACACAAAACACAGCTGTCATGTGTGATAACAAAATGACATTTGGGAAAATCTGAGTATTAGCAGTCCAGAATAAAAACTCCAAACCAGCATGATGACATTATACTACATATCTCTGTATTAAAATAATGGGAATACCTACAAAAACAAATACATAAAATAAAAACCATTTTAAAACAGAAAAAGGAAAAACCCGCACAATCTTATTCTAGTGTATTTGGTATCTGAATATGAGCAAAGATGAAATTACTCTCACATTTGGTCACCACACATTATTTTTTTTTTTTTTTTTTTTTTTTTTAGATTTTATTTATCTGACAGAGAGAGAGATCACAAGTAGGCAGAGAGGCAGGCAGAGAGAGGGGGGGAATCAGGCTCTCCGATGAGAGCCTCGGACTCGATCCAAGGACCCTGAGCCGTAGGCAGAGGCTTTAATCCACCGAGCCACCCAGGTGCCCCACCACCTGTTATTCTTAATCTGTCCTGTGCTTCTTCCCTAATACAACCTGTAACAATTCTAGTTCACCCTACATCTCTCCTTGTGCCTTCTGAAGTCCTTACTCTGTAGTAACAGATTCCCCTATACCCATTACACAGTATGGAGCTGTTTCGGCTCCCCTGCCAGGCCTCCCCTGTAGTCCATTCCAGAAGCTGCTCACTCCCTCATTACACACATACTAGGGAGAGGAGGTGCAGTCATACTCTCCACACTCCTCAGAGCAGCTACTAGGTCCCAGCTCTACCACAACGGTGACCTTGCATAAAAATCTGCTTCTTTGAAACCCATGTCATAAAACACCCTCTATCTGTGTTCAAGTCTGAGATTTACCAACATGCCACTCAGTCCTCCACAGGTACTGAAACGCTTGAGCTGTAATTAGTTCTTCCTCTTCAGCCCAAATTGGTCATCATCCAGGGTGATTTCAAAGACTGTGTGGATGAGCTAATAGCCATCCTCACAGGTCCTCGTCTGTCTCAGCTCTAGCAAAGTTCACCTCCATTTCACTTCAGCCGCTGCCTCCCACGATTATACCCTGAGCTTTGTTACCACCCAGAATTGTAGCGACCTGAACGCCACTTTTCCCCACCGCCTCCCAGCACACTAGCTTTCTTACCGTCTTCCTCCTCAACTACTGGTCTTCAATGTATAAGGAACCCTAGTCCCTTGTGCCTTGCACTCACCCTGTTTCCCTCCCTCCCCAGCTACATCTACCGCCGGCCCCCACACACCCTCAGTTCCCTTTCACACATCTCCTCTCTCAAGATTCACTCCTCAAAACTTAATCCCAAGATTTCTCCACTCCTGGAAGTGGGAAGCTAAGCACTGACACAGAAAATCATACAGCTAAGGGGCAGAAGAGCCCCACCGACATTTTAAGGCTTTCTAAACTTGACTTGGACTCGTAGTCCTGCCTGCCAATCCTTCTATTTGTTCTCAAGTCAGCTCCTTCTATTTACGCCAACAATTATTTCCAGCTTTCACCACTTCAGCAAATAGCTCTTCAATTTGACTTTACTCAATTTCCCTTCCTCCTTCTCACAAAGATATCCATCGCTATCTTTGTGACATCATTCCTGGTGTCTCAGAGGATGCCTGATCCCTCCTCTTGTAAACACCAACATTCCAAGCCCATCTCCTCTTTCCCTCCACATCTCCTCTGAGACTTTGCTACTAAGCTTCTTTTTGCCAAAATTTCAACCTCCTCCTCTCTACTTTAACCTATAAGCACACTCAGGTCATTTCCACCCTAAAAAAAAACCCCATGCCCCTGAGCCTGAATCCTTCTCTAGCAACTGTCCAATCTCACATTTTTCCTTCACAACCAGACCTGCCCCAAGATTACAGGTCTGTGGTTCCTTATGCAGAACACTTGGGGGCCATAGAATTTAGAACTCAGATAGATTCATGTTAATCTTAGGAAGAGAATACGGGACACCATATATCACAACATCCCCACAGGGGCCCGTGGAAACATTCTGTAATCGAATTCAATATTATTTCTGCAGTGAAATCTATGAATATTCACACCAAGTGGGACAAATGAAGATTATAAATCATTTCACATCCATTCAGGTCAGGTTTTACTGCCAAATGAGTTATAAAAACCTTTCCATTTTCAGAGTTTGTTGAATTTTGAGATTCAAAATCAGGGAATCTAGGCCTGTGGTTTATTCCAATTCCCTTCCACTCACTTCAAGATCCAAAACAGTTACATTTCTTTCCCCACCATTCAACCGAATATGCCACCCCTAGCCTTCCACAACATTCACATGCCAAGCCTGTAGGACTTCTTGGCACACCGTGTATGATGTGACCTCACCTTTCTGCTGGGTTTGCCTGTCAGGATGACAACCCCCCAGGGGTCCCTCCCCGAACTCTCTATTCCAATGCTTCCACAGCCAAGAACCCTACATAAGTTCTCCTCCTATAAGGCTTATTCTTTTCCCATCTACTTTGTGGATCGTCCCCTTGACTGATATCCAGACTTCCATCTCAGCCAATCCTCCCATCAGCTGTCATCTTTTTCTTCCTCTTCTACTTTTTAAATCATCCTCTCTTTTAAAATCATTTATTCATTCATTCATTCATTTATAAGTAGGCTCCATGCCCAGTGTGGAACCCAATGCAGGGCTTGAACTCACGACCCTAAGATTAAAACCTGAGCTGAGATCAAGAGCCGGTGCTTAACTGACTGAGCCACCGAGGTGTCCCTTTAAAAATTACTTTCAACAGCTCCAGACTGAGGTATAATTCACAAGCCATAACATTCACCCTTTCATTTATTTTTTTAAAGTTTATTTATTTACGTAATCTCTACACCCAACGTGGGGCTCAAACTCATGACCTGGAGGTAGAAAGAGACATGCTCTACTGACTGAGCCAGCCAGGCACCCCTGAAATTCACCCTTTTAAAAAACATGTAGATTTCATGACTTTGTCTAATCACAGAATTTTACAACCATCACCGCATCTAATTCTGTAGCATTTCATCACCCCAAAAGGAAACCCCATACCCATTATGCAATTACTCCTCATTCCCTTCTCACCCATGCCTTAGCACCTGTCTCCACTCTCTGTCTCCGTAGGTTTGATCTAATCTGGACATTTCATATAAACGAACTCACAGAATATGTGGCCTTCTGTGTATCTTCAAGTTTCTGCAGTATTGCAGCACATATCAGTACTCACTCCTCTTTATAGCCAAATATCACAGTGTACAACTATGCCACATTTTATTAATCTACTCGTCACTGGCAGACATTTGGGTTTCTACTTTTTGGATTAGGAATAATGCTGCTATGGACACTCGTATGCAAGTTTTTACAGAGATATAAGCTTTCAGTTCACTTGGATACATATCTAGGAAAGAAAGTGGTAACTGTGCATTTAACTTTTTGAGGAACTGCCCGACTGCTTTCCGAAGTAGATACACCATTTTATTTTTCTATTTGCAACGTTCAAGGGTTCCAGTTTCTCCACATCCTCATCCACACTATTTTCCTTTTTTTTTTTTTTAAATTACCACCATCCTCTTTGGTATGAAGTAGTACCTCACTGTTGGGTTTTACCTTCCTTTCCCTAATGACTAATGAAAACAGATTTTCCCGGCTTACTTGGCCACTGTGTATCCTCTTTGGAGAAATGTCTACTGAAATCTTTGTCTGTTTTAAAATTGGGTTCTACAGTGATTCTTAGTACCACTTTGGAGTTATGAACTGTACTGAGAATGAGATCAAAGCCAAAAAGTGAAACCACAGATATACAAAGCAAAGCGTACGAATCTCCTAAGAAGTCACTAACCCACGAAGACCATTTATGGGCCTTCCAGATTAAGTACACTTGTTCTGTATCACAGGTTCTCAACCATAACCGCATATTTAAAGATCACTTGGGGAGCTTTTAAAAAATACAACATTACCACATGATCCAGCAATTCCACTTCTGGGTTAAATACTGCAAAGGATTAAAAGCAGGGATTTAAACAGATACATATACATTCATATTCTTGGCAGCATTATTCGGAACAGCCAAAAGATGGAAATAACCCAAATGTCCATCAACAGATGAATAAACAAAATGTGTATATACATACAATGGAATATTATTCAGTCTTAGAAAGAATGAAATACTGACACGTCACAACACTGACGAACCTTGAAAACATTACACTAAGTAAAAAAAAGTCAGACAAATGGCCACATATTATGATTTCACTTTTATGAGGTACCTAGAATAATCAATTCACAGAGATAGAAGGTAGAACAGAAGCTACCAGTGGCTGGGGAGGAAGGGGAAATATTGTTTAATGGGTACAGAGTTTCTGTTTGGGATGATGAGAAAGTTCTGGAAATGAACATCGTGAACATACTTAATGTTACTAAACTGTGCCCTTACAAATAGTGAAAATGATAAATTTTAGGTTATGCGTATTTTACCACAATTTAAAAAACATGTATTGACAAAACAAAACAAACAGGACATAAAACAAGATGACCAGGACACCGCTCCAAACCCATTAAATCAGAGACTTTGGAGGTGCAGTTTGCCCATGAGTATTTTGCTTAAAAGCTCTTCAGGTAATTCAAATGTCCAAATCGGGCTAAGGACTTCAGCTTTCTACTCTCCACAGTGGTATCGCCTATTCCCATGGTTTCCCAGAGCTTCCTCTCCAGCCTTGACCTCTCAAAGTTTCCACCTCAAATCCAACTTACCGAATTAAGTTCATCCATTCCTTCTCTGCCCCCAAAACTGCCTCACCTGGAAGAGTGCCCATCCACTGAACATTATCTTTAAACTTCTATATTCTTCCCATCAAATCAACAGTGTGACTTCGCCTCATAAACAGTCTCCCCTCTCGTCACTATGATAATCATTACTGCTTCGAGTTGAGCTCGTCACCACTTCTTACCTGGATTATCTCACATAAGTTTCCCTACCTCCAGATGATTTCCCCCCTCAAAACCTTCGGTAGACTCTAGTCCTCCCAAGAGGAAGTCTGTGCTGCCTCAGATGTCACATGTCTTAGGATCTAGCCCTTGCCTGTTTCTCCAGGTTCATCTCCCACCCTATTCTGTTTGACCCGGTAATGTAAACGTCTATGGTTCCTCACCTACTATATACCATGTACTTGACATCTCTTTCCTGTGCCTCTCGTACACGGGGCAGACCATGTGTCTTCCCCCTTTGGGCTCATTCCCACTCATCTTTTAGAACCCAGCCCACGAGGCCCTCTCCCCAGGATTAAATTCACTTCCTCTGTCTTTTAACTTTACCATCAACCGCATATGTTGTAATTATTAGTGTCTTTTTTACTCCCCAATTTTAAGCTCCTTGAAGGGCAGAGACTAAGTATGCTTCATCTCTTTATCCTAGGCCCTTATCAGAATGCCTGACATAGAAGCACTTAAAGTTCACTGGATAAACTGTTTTACAAACTGCTATAAAGTTATTTCACCAAAATAGGTAACATCACTGAACATTTACTATGTTATGCCTGTATCGTTACCTGTATTATTTTACTGGATCCTCACAAAAACCCTAGGAAGTCATTATTATTACTATTCTCTGAAGCCCAGAAAAATGAAATAACACATCCAAGGCCAAATACTGCCAAGCAGTAAGTGAAATTGGGACTAATCTGAGCCGCTGATGGTGGAGTCCACAGGCAGTACGTTGCCTCTTTACCTAATGAAGACGCAGGTCTTCGTACCTGTGTATGTCTCATGTCTTCTAACAGCTACTTCCTTTCAGGGTTTTTCACTATGATTATTAAGATACAATCTTAGCATATAGTTTTGTATCTTTTAAAATTTAAGAAAGCTTTAGGGAGGTTACTACATAGTCTTCATAACTAGCATGATAACTACCCACAAAAAGAAAGGTAGAATCTTGCAATGAGATGGGGAAGAAAAAAAAAAAAAAAAAGAATCAACCGTATGAAGTTCTAAACAGGGGAAACCAAGATGATGATCACTTAGGTGAGGACAACCAGAGGATTTTTATTGATTGCCATTTTAATGTGAATCAACCAAATGTTTTGATGCTAGAAATAAAACAGCAAATGCACTCTTAGATTACAAGAATAAAGGCAAAAATAAAAATCTGCAATTCACTTAGGAGCATGAGATTCCAAATTGCTTCAGAAGTTAGAAATAACAGGTTCATAAGGAATTTAGTCAGTGAACAGACACTAAGAACTTATTTAAATAAGCAGGTGCATGTGTGTGTGTGTGTGTGTGTGTGTGTGTGTGTGTGTGCGCGTGCGCGCACGCACGCACATGCGTGTTAAGCTACTTGGGGAAATGAAACACACATATGTAAGAAAACAAACCAAGTATGCTGAAGGGATATTTCACAGAGAAAAGGTGTCTTAGGTGTTCGGTAATTATTAAGTGTTAGACATTGTACTAGGCACTGCATCATTTAATTACCCGGACTTTACAAAGCGGATATTATCCCCTATTTTACAAAGAAAAAACAAATTCAAAGAAGTCAAATGACTTGTCCAAAGTCTCAAAGCTTACACGTTAAATTGCTAGGCTTTAAACCAAGCTCTGACTGCAAAGTCCATGCTCTTTCCACACTTCTTCATGCTCTTTAATAAAAAGCCATTAAACGATTATCTCAAAAATACATAGGAGAGTTGTCAGCGATGGTACAAGAAAATGATCTAGGTAAACTATTGTTAGAAAAAAGATAAACACATCACCCTCAAGGTTTGTGGAATGCCTATCCATGGGGATCTTCAACTGTAACATCATGAAAGAGACAGACAGTCCACACCAGAATTGCCAGATGTGGTTGTCATTGCCACACGTTGCTAATTATTGACTTTCCAATGTGAACTGAAAAACCAACAGAGGATCCAAAAGCTGATGACTGTACAATGCTGTGCTAAGAACAAATCAGGTTTTGTTCTCTGCTCTCAGCATCACCAAGGAAAGACAAACTTGCCTTTTCCCTAAACTTCCTTTTGAGTTCTCATGTCACAGTGATAGGCTTCTTTGCGGTTCTGTTCATTTCCAGCCCGCAGACTAGTCCCACAACCCTTACGTACCAAATCTAACCACAGTGAATACAGTGCCTCACTTGCGTGAACCACAAACTTATGCTGAACTTAGGTAGTTTGACATTTAGAATTATGCCAGGATCCCATAAACTCAACTGTGCCCCAATTTATCTCTATACCTGCAGCCCAGTCCTTCTATACCAGTAAAAATCTGTTTTTCGTGTCTGGCAATAATTGGGTCGATTTCTCTCACTTTGGTACGTTGTGCTCACAATAACCCTTATACAAGAAAACATCTTCCTGCTTACATCTGTTACCTTGTCTCTCCTCCTACTTAATCCTAGGGGCCCTGATAACATATCCAACCAAGTGCATTAGAAAATTATGTTCCAGAATCTAATTCCAACTACCTTAAGGTTACCTGGGAGTTGAAAGAATCTGGAGGTGACAAGAGATCCAATTAGAGAAGCCAGAAGGGGCCTCTGGAATGAATCACTGTAGGAATTCTATTTCCACACTGGCAGAGGTAGCCTTATATAACTGTATATAACTCGCCAATGGGTAACTCTGATAATAAACATGTAGACCAGCTTAATCTACATGAAAGACTAAACTCTACAGCCAAGAAAAAAAGTCAGGGAACTGAAATCAGCCTTCTAATTTCCGATGTGAAGAGAAACACAAGACACAGAGTCCGGCAGCTGTAAATGTCATGCAGTACCAGACTCTATTGCGCTCGGCTCTGAACCTAACAAGCCATGGCCACATCCCTTCCTAAAGACCCTCAGAGGACTCTTCCAAAGCAGCTTCATCCAGCTCCTCCCGCAAAGACACCACCCCGAAACCAGGAGACAGCGCTCCACCGGCACTCACTGCAGGTGTCCCATCTCCAGGTTGCCCAGCAGTCTACTGGAGTGATCTGGCACGCCAGTTCTTTCCAGGCAAAGAGAAGGGTGATCGCTTGAGTCTAACAGATTCTCAGTCTGTGGAATATGGGAGAGCTGTTCGTGGGCAGAGAGAGAAGTTGAAAAGACACAAAGAAGGAAACCACAAGATAATAAAGGCATATGGAGCAACGAATGAGCCAAAGTTACAAAGCAGAAAAAAGATATGCATTGAGTTTGAAACGTTTGATTAGTTGGTGAAACAGAAGCAGCTGAAGCAGACGGAGAGCACCTTTGTCACCACAGTCAACAAATACATGGCGGTTCCCAGCCTTTCTTCACAGTAAATTGTATCACAGGCTCAGTTCTTCCAGATTCCAATATTCAGGCTATCGAACAGATACAGAAGCAGGGGAATCTCTAGTCCAGGGGCTACAACTCCCACACCTCCCACCGAAGATAAAAGCCCTACCGAGAATGATAGCTTTATTGAACTGCAGCCCCTGCCTCGGGCCCCGAGGCAGATAAAGTCCGGCTCATCTCTTGCTTTCATCACTCACTAGCTGTGCAACACATTGGAAAGGTACTTAACCTCTCTGAGCCTCAGTTTCCATGTCAGTAAAATTCAGAAACAATAATCACTTCCTAAAGTTTGTAGGAAAACTGAACGAGATCAACTATGTAAGTTGCAGCCTGATGCACAGAAACTGCCCCCTGAAAGAGAGCCTGTCGCCTTATTAAGCCATCATTATCTGAAATACTTGGCTCCTTGCAGGTGCTCCACAAATAGTACTTTCTATTTGAACAAAGTGACACGGCCTCCCTGTTTCAATTCTTAACCTATAAAACGGTTATATAACCTGCTATATACCCAGGGCCACATTTTTCGCATTTTTATGCTCTCTGTTGGCGACTCCCCTGTTTCAGATGGCCTCCAAACGTGGTAGTGAAGTGAGGTCCAGTGTTCCCAAGCACAGGAGTCTGTGATGTGCTTTATGGAGGAAATTTGAGTGTTAGATAAGCTGCATTCGGGCATAAGTTATAACGCTGTTGGTGAAGAAGTTAAAAGTTAGTATTACGTTAAAGAAGGTGTATTTAACAGAAACACACTTAAAATAAAGTTATGTATTAACTGAATAACTAAAATGTGACCAGAGACACAGAGAAACCTAACTCTGTATTTTCCCTAGAAGCAATGGCTCAGCACTCGCTAATTCACTATTTGCCATGACTTTATAGAACATGACTCCCGCGGATAACGAGAATCAGCTGTAGTTTTCATTAAATGTAGAACATGGGAGAATGTCTGTAGGTGCCAATGCTGGCAGGGGTGGGGGGGGAGGGGGTGGCAGCCATGAATCTAGAAGGATAGAGCCAGATGGTGAAAGGGCCTTTTATTCCCTGCCAAGGAATGTGGACTTCAAATCGCTGGTTACTTCTAATCTGGTTACTGATTGGAAGACAGTGGTCCTGGGAACGGTCTATACCTTCCTGCTCATTAGTGTATCCCTTTTGTCGGGCACAGATGTAACAACTATGAGAAAGACTACTACCTCCCGCCACCTCCCTTTACACGTGCTGTCCTCCTGGCTCAGAGCAACACAGAAGACATCATGAGCCACCAACTGTCTCCACTGGAGCCACACTGCAAGTCAAGAGAAACATCTGCAATTTTAACACATTGTATTCAAAATAGTATCTTTTCAACAGGCAATCGATACTTTAAAAATTACTGAGCTATTTTACATTCTTTTTTTGGTAGTGTCTTCAAAATCTGAGTGCATTCTACACTCAATTCAGACTAGCCACATTTCAAATGACCAAAAGTCACTTGTGGCTAGCAGTTACTCTGATGGGCAGCAGAGATCTGAAGTGTCCTGTAAATTCACCAGGGCCTGGTGATCATCTAAGAAGCAGCTCAACTTTCAACGTCTCTGCTAAGTGTCAATCCTTTGATTGATCCTGATCAATCCTTTCCTCTCCTCATCCCCAGGGACCGTTGGTTACTTTTCTCCTGTACTAGTGAAGCCCCTCACAAAATCCTACACAAAACAGTTGTTAAAGAAACGAACAGGAGGATTTAAGTTCAAGAATAAAACTGGCTACTTTTGCATTTTAGAAATCAAATGGAGGAGACATCAAGGGAGACCAAAGACAAATGATAAAGCTATATCCATACTTTAGTCTCCCACTCACTCCCAAGGATCCAATTCACAAGGATTTCGTAAAGTCCAACTTCTTCTACCATGGATACTGACGAGAAGAGTGATGTCACCTAGGAGCAAATATGCCTATTAGCTGTTAAAGTTTGTGGAAGTAGAGGGGGACCCCATCCGAAAGACTAGCTAGACAGGAACTCCTTTCTTTTTTTTTTTTAAGATTTTATTTATTTGACAGAGAGAAACACAGCGAGACAGGGAACACAAGCAGAGGGAATGGTAGTGGGAGAAGCAGGCTTCTTGCTGAGCAGAGAGCCCGATGCGGGGCTCGATCCCAGGCCCCTGGGATCATGACCTGAGTTGAAGGCAGACACTTAACAACTGAGCCACCCAGGTGCCCCTAGACAGGAACTCCTTTCTAAGGAATCTGTGAGGCTATGAAATGGCTTAGAACAAATCTTAAGGCAATGGTTGATACTCCAGAGGTGTTTGTTCTCAGTGCTTCAATTCGGATTCCCTGGGGCTTTTTTAATACCTGCGTGCTCCATCATAGCAATGCGGTGAGTGAAGGTTTCCACTTGCCAAAAAAAAAAAAAAAAAAAAAAAGGAAAGTAGCTAAGTAAGAAAATATGTCATACGCATCTTTCAGATCCCACAACTCAGAATCTCTTCTCGCCACACTAATCTCATGGTAATTCATAGTCCATTTCTTGTACCAATCTCTGCTACCCCGTATTAATGTTGCCTTCCTCGAAAGCACATTTCTGCCTTAGCTGAGTTACTTTACCATTTGAATGATGTTTTAATCTCACATATTTGAAATGGAACAGAAGTAAAACTCATCAAAGTACAACCACGGAGAAACAAAATCATTTCAGTCTTAATTAACACAGTTCTCTCCTTGTCCCTCTGTTCATCCTGTTCTCATTCCAGAATAAACTGGCAACACCACTTGAGCCCAGTTACATGGTAATTTAGAGCATAGACTCTAAAGCCAAACTACCTGTCTGAATCCAACTCTACTACTTAGTAAGCTGTGTGAGCTTGGACAAGTTACTTTATCTCTCTGTGTCTCTGTTTCCTCAACTGTGAAACAGGTACAGGATAGGACAGTGTTGTTATAAAGACTAAATGATGGATGGAACCAGAGGGTATTATGCTCAGCGAAATAAGTCAATCAGAGAGGGACAAGTACCATATGATCTCACTGATTTGAGGAATTTGAGAAACAAGACAGAGGATCATAGCGGAAGGGAGGGAAAAATGAAGTAAAAACCAGAGAGGGAGACAAACCATCAGAGACTCAATCTCAGATAACAAACTGAGGGTTGCTGGAGGGGAGGGGGGTAGAAGAGATCGGGTGGCGAGGTGATGGACACTGGGAAGGGTATGTGCTATGGTGAGTGCTGTGAATTGTGTAAGACTGATGCGTCACAGACCTGTACCCCTGAAACAAATAATACATTGTGTTAAAAAAAAAATTAAATGAATATATGTGAGGTTAGAACTATGCCATAATAAGCTCCATTTGAAAGTTAACTTTACGATTAACAAAATCACTGTTAGTTGTTTTGCTACTGTCATTTTCCTCATCACAAGATAGGAAAGATAAAAGCGCACAAAATATTACCTTTAATAAACATACAAAAATAACATTTGAAATTGGGTATTTTCTCACTTAAAATTCTAAAACAGGGGGGCACCTGGGTGGCTCAGTGGGTTAAAGCCTCTGCCTTCAGCTCAGGTCATGATCTCAGGGTCCTGGGATCGAGCCCCGCATCGGGCTCTCTGCTCAGCAGGGAGCCTGCTTTCCCCTCTCTCTGCCTGCCTCTCTGCCTACTTGTAATCTCTCTCCTCTCTGTCAATAAATAAATAAAAAAATCTTAAAAAAAAAAAAAATTCTAAAACAGGAAAGTAAAAACTTGGAACGGTCAAAACAAAAGTTTCAAAAGTTCTCGTATCCAAGAAAGTTTTGGCATAATGTTTATCATTCATTTTGACTTGGATCTAAGGATTGAGACACAAAACACAAATTTTAAATATAAATCTCATAGAGTGCTTTTACGACCCTTTATTCTAGCCAATTAATTTATTATAATTTGATTTGCTATCTAAAATGATGGAACCAAATGTCTAGATTCTACTTCAAAATGTTTCTCAGCTTGGCTGGTTTCTAAAGAACAACTCACTCAATGTCAAAATTACAGCATCTGGTGTTTCTCACAAAATCTTAGCAATAGATAAATAGTAATAACTAAGTTATCTTTACATTTAAAGCAAATGTAGGTCTGTGTTATCCTACGTTAGTGATCATACTACGAGCTGTAACTCCTCGTGCTAACTATAAGCTTGGTGAGAGCGTCACTGCTGCACCTGTTAACAACACACCAGAAAACGCCAAGTCTTCTCTCCTTAATGTGGAGGACTGCAACACCTGTGGGAGAAATGGGCGCGCCAACTGACTCGAAACTCCTCTCAGCATTTATGAGTGATCAGTTTTAGAGTAAACCCTGTAAAAGGTACCTTGGAACAATTTGTTAGCTAGTGCACAGACTTCTTCACTTGATGAATTTTATCTCCCCTTCACTTTCAAAGAATTAAACTGTCCAAAACACAGCCCAACACCTTCATCTTGCCAAAATCTTCCCGAACTTCGACTTTCTCAAAAAAAACAAAACAAAACACCTAAGAACGCTTATGAATGTACGTGATAGGAGTTTTACAACACTGAATACTACGATCACCTTTAATTCGATATTTCCTTACTCTATCTTTCCTATATATTAAAAATCGTTCCAAGAAGCAAACCCCCTCAGCCTGACAAGATCAGACGTGATTATAATACTTGTGGTTAATTATTGTGGTTGGAATTCTTAAGTGCAGCAGGATTTGCAAGTCTAGTCATCTGGCCTGTTTAGACACTACCCTGACGTCAAAACTTCCGTCTTTTAACTCTAATAATAAGATTGGGGTTCTTACTCCCCAGCCTTCAAAAGTAAAGATATTTGTAGATAACACAATGTATCATTTATCCTTTTATAAAAGTAATTTAAAATTGTAAAGGACTAGTATTTGACACCCTGGGAGAAAAGCAACACGATCAGAAACAAAAACTATTCTAGTATTACGAGACTGCAAAAAATGAACATATTTCTGTCATAATACAAAGGACACATGAACCGGTACAAATGGAGACCAGTTAAAACTACTATTTAAACCTGCTCGTGGAAAAAGTTGCAAAGTTATCAGGAATGTACTCTCTGATTAACCAAACAAGTTTTACAAAAGATTCCTTTTAACAATGTAAAAGTCCTATAAGATCCAGGATAATTACATTTATTGAGGCTGGACTCCTGTGCCAGATGTAAGTTATCTTGTTGGTTTAAATATCTTATTTGCCTTTGTTTTCTCATAGTGTTTCAAAGAGTATCTTGTAATAATAGCAGGTGCTCAGTAAAAACACCTTGAATTTTTCCAGAATGCTTGCATCGCTTTAAAGTCAGGTAAAGCAACAAATAAAATTTAAAAGTAAAAACAAGGAAAACGCAGTCAGTCCAGCTATACAAATAGTTATTCAAAAATTTTAACATATGATGCTGATGTATGTTGAGCTGAAACCAGTATGTAACTCTTACAGCCTACTTACAAGAATGTGGGAGAGTCCTATGATTTAAAAAAAATTCTAGAATGATCACAATCACAGTTAATTAACTATTTGAACCAAGCTCTCTTTTTAAGTAGATCGACTAAAGTGCCAGAGATTTCTTTTTTAAAAGAAAATCTCAATAATATGAATGATTAAACTCTATCATGCTAAGATATGATTTGTAGATTATGAACAGGAAAATAATCTCCTGGGGGCGCCTGGGTGGTTCAGTCGGTTAAGCGTCTGCCTGCAAGTCAGGTCATGATCCCAAGGTTCTGGGACTGAGTCCTGCGTGGGGCTCCCTATTCAGCGGGGAGCCTGCTTCTCCCTTTCCCTCTGCCTGCTGCTCTCCCTGCTTGTGCTCTCTATCTCTGTCACTGTCTCTCTCTAGCAAATAAATAAATAAAACCTTAAAAAAAAGAGAGAATCTCCTGCACTTATAATTAAAAATTGTTTGAGTGGTTAGCACTTTTTTACTACAAAAGATAAAATAATTTAATTCTTTGTACACTGTCTATACAGTGCATAGGAGCCTGATAGATTTACCTTCTCCAATGTCAATTTCCAAAAAGAAGGTATGTACAAGACAGCTTAGTTTCAAAATATGTGATTTGGAAACATTCCTCCTAAGTGGGGCATATCTGGTCTAAAGGTTAAATAAAAAACATACTAGTGAATTCATTTATCGGGTATACAACGTATAACAATTAACCCTTTTCAGATAAAGCTTACGATTATCTTTCCCCAATCTCAGATTTTTAAGTACTATACCTTCCAAGGTTAAGAATAAGGTACAGAGTGCTAAGAGAATTAGTAGCATTAGCATGAGAAAAAAGTGGACAAGCGGTCTCAAGATTAACTGTATGTTTTTAGCTTTCTGCATGTGATAGCATAAGGATATTAAGAAATCAGAAAGTTAGGTACTATATATAATTTTAAAAAATCATTCATTTGAGGCCTCAGGCAAAAAAGAAAGCATTAATAACCAAAAATTAAATAAATTCAAATTAACTGCAAAGCTCTCTTAAGCTTGAATTACAAAAGAGTATTGAAAAAAAAAATCCCACAGAGATACAAATATAAAGCTTCTATTTATTCCTGAGTGATTAAGATTTGGATTGAATTCTTCTTAAAGTGCTTATCAAAATATTTTCTAGAACAAGCATGAGATTGTATCTGGCCACATAAAGTAACTGCAAGAAACCTTTAATCATGAAATAAACACAAAAGAAATAAGGACCACGAAGGAATCAATTTGGACAGCACTGAATCTATTTGTTCCTGAGAACATTATCACTGCCCGGCTGTCATGCTCGGTCCTCTCCTGGACAGCACGCACATCCAATCCACCAGCACACAGAATTCCAAGAACATTACCAAATATTAAGTCAGAGCACTTGTGAAACACACCTTGTAACTGTCCACAGCCTCTGCAGTTCAAACCAGGGCTCAGGAGCTTGTCTTCGTCTTCACCAGTGATGTAAATAAAAATACCACACATCACTCTTCAGAAAAACACAACCCCCCCCCCAACAAACCCCACAATTAGCAATACATTTATTGCCTCAGAGATAAATCTCCTCTATTAAATCAGACCAACATTATGCCTTGATGTGACCTAAGCACATGCTGAGCCCCCTGCCGCTTATCTCCTCTATCATTTGTTTCTAACGATAGCTGACAAACTAGCCTTACAAATCCTTTTTTAGCTGCTGATCAGACAGATCCCCCTTTGACAATCCAGCATGGTGGAACACTCGAAAATTCTTCCTGCTTCTATTCTATTGCTTGCTCTAAAAACCGGTTTCCTTTTCATTGAGATAATAGCCTTTTCTGCAGTCACATGACTCAGAAGCCACATTAGCAGAGCTTTATGATAATAGACTAAGCCTCTACCCCTCCTGTTATTAAGAGAATGTCTTTTTCTTCTTTCCCTCTCTCTCTCTCTCTCTCTCTCACACGCGCGCACACACACACACACACACGTGGGCATAGTGCACACATGCATTCAATACACATGCCTAAAATTATTTGCTCTTCTTGGAATTACCATGATAAATAAAAAAGTATACCCTAAAATGAAAACGCCACCAATTTCTAACTCTGCTGCTAAAAATAACTGCTAAAAAACAAACACACTGATGCATGGCCTTCCGTTCAGTACGATGCAGCATGCTGGCCATCAACAGTCCCCTATGAACAGTAATATAAATGCTATAGGTAGAAGAAAAACGCGTGCTCTCTCATTCTCTGGAGCTCGGGCCCCAGTGATCTAAATCTCAAAAATCTGGCATAACAAAAACTTTGGAGACATGAAAGCTATCCACATATTGGAAATGGGTTCCCTATTATTAGTAAAACACAGGTAAGCACCCTCTTAAACACCAAAATGTACTCTTGTTAGGAATACACGCTCATTAATTTATAAGCTGTTCCAAGGAGAAAACTGTTCCCATGGCCAAAGCCATCTTAAAAAATAATCATCAAAAGTTCCTTTCAG
>CM053606.1:110302332-110317582 GCA_028646535.1 Procyon lotor
CTCAAAAAGAAAAAAAAGTTATATGGTTTACCGAATAAACGGGCCCCTCTGTCCACCCCACCCCTTACCGCCCCACCACCCCAACTTGCGTATGCTCGCTCACTCTCTCAAAAAGAGTCACATGCTTTACCTACTAAACCAGCCAGCCACCCCAAAGTTTACTGTTTAGTTGTGCTTATGATTTTTAACACTTGAAGTTGAACATTTCATAATAATTTTTTTAAAGATTTTATTTATTTGAGAGAGAGTGAGCACGACCCAGGGGGAACAGCAAAAGGAGAGGGGAAAAGCAGGCTCCCCACTCAGTGGGGAGCCCGATATCAGGCTCAATTACAGGACCCTAGGATCATGACCTGAGCCAAAGGCAGATACTTAACCCACTAAGCCACTCAGGCAGCCTGAAATTGAACATTTAAACTATTGATTTGTTTTTCATTGTTCTTTTTAAAGCAAATGATTAGGTATAATGTCTAGGTCACCGCCAAGAATAAACAGGCCGCTGATCCTCATTAAACTCTACCCTGTTAAAACAGAATTAAAACTCATTTGAAAGTAGTAGGGCCAAGAAATAATATTTTTGAAATGTTAAGATTTATTTCCACTCTCTGAGCATGTAGCCATATATTTATAATCGCTAAGCTACTGGAGTGACTGAATTTCATTTTATTTTGGATAACTTTGTTTCGGAGGACTGTGGTTCTATTTCTTAGAGATATTGAATATGGAGGGAAGAGTTAGAGTAGTTGTCTTCTGTCAGATTTTCTTCACACTTTATATTTGTCTTATCCTTCTGACTAATAAGTCTTGTGTTTCACACCTGAGTCAGGGACTCAGTGCAGTGAATTTGTTCTTTATTTAGTCCATTTAATTTCTCATTTACATATGGCATAGTGAATATCAGCCATTAGACTTTGACCTGGGACATCTCCCCTCAATTACAAAACACAGAAATACATAGGAAATGTTAGTAGAAAGATTAAGGGTTTCAGGGAGTTTGTCTTATTTTTATTCATTGATTAGACATATTCTTCATATTTTTTTTTTAAGATTTTATTTATTTGATAGAGACATAGCGAGAGAAGGAACACAAGTAGGGAAAATAGGAGAGGGAGAGGGAGAAGCATGCTTCCTGCCGAGCAGGGAGCCCAATGCAGGGCTCGATCCCAGGACCTTGGGATCATGACCTGAGCCAAAGGCAGACGTTTACCAACCAAGCCACCCAGGTGCCCCTGCTTTGACATATTCTTTAGACTCTAAGATTTGGGCACCAGTGTGTAAGATTTTAAATTCTAATCCTAGTTTTATGTTTAAATCACAGCAAGCTTTTATATACCTAATAGCTATGTAACAATTATTTTTTCATCTGAAAATTTACAAAGAATAGTAACTTCTCTCACATGTATTTTAGTAATAGTTAATTTTTCACTATGAAATCCCGTAAAAGTCTCTGGAAACAATGATATTGAAATATAACAAAATTTTTATGGTTGCCATCCAGTGTAACAATTTATATTTATATTACGTACCAAGGGATCTTAATCAGTGCTATAGAGAATACAAAGATGAGTAATACACAGACTCTGACATCAAAGAGCTTATAATCATAGGGTTGGACCACTTTCAAGTTTATAATTTACTTAGAGTATGATAAGTATGTGGGCAATAATAACCATGATACACCAAGAATACAATAGTTACTTACATTTGTGCCCTCAGGTTCTGATACGTTGCTTGGCACATATCAAGTGATTAATAAATATTTATAGCTTCACTGAAAGTGGCTGTCAGATTAGTTTGATGGTTTCTGGGCACTGGGAAACAGTAAAGGGCTCTCTGTTTTTTGTTTGTTGTTTTTTTTTTTTTATAAGTAGGTTCCTCACCCTACGTGGGGCTTGAACTCACGACCCCAAGATCAAGAGTCGCATGCTCTACTGACTGAGCCAGCCAGGCGCCCTGGGAAAGGTCTCTCCTGAGTGAAAGGGTTTAGGGAAGACTTCCTGAGGAGGAGGCCATTGAGATGATAAACCTTGGAGGGTCTGTAGGTGTACATAGGCTTGAACGGCATGAATGGCAGGGAGAGGTCAATGGAAGGGAGTGAACGAAGTGACCACAGGAAAGTGCCAGGCCACGTCTGAGAACACTGTGCTTCGGTTTGGCCAGAACTGAGACTGTGGAGCTAGGGGACTGTTTGGTGGACAACGGTGGCCTGTCTCCTGAGTGCCAAGCTCCTGTTTGATTTCACAGAGAGTAAAAAGAAGAGAAAAGGAGAGAGACTTGACATTTATTGAGTCCTACCGTGTGTTAAGAAGTATGGTAGTCGATTATTGTAATTATCACACTTAATCCTCAGTACTCTGTGGTAATTTCCATCCCGTGTTCAGCCTGAAGGAACCGTGGTGGGTAGAATTTGATACTCACCCCTCACCCCAAATTGAGAGAGGGAGAAACCTGACACAGGGAGAAGTTTCTGGAGAAGCCTGCTGAGAGAGAAGGAAATCCCGGTAGTCCAAGAGGGATTGGAGAGAAGGCGTGCAATCAAGACAAGCTGCAAAAGTAGGATCTAAAGATCTTGGGCATCGATTGAATTTGAAGATGGAGAGAGAAAGAAGAGTTGGAAGAGCTTACCGGGCGACTGAGACTCTGAAGCAGCAGATGAGGCAGGAGGGGCTTCCTCAGAAAGGGAAGGAGTTCGATTTCAGCCTCAGCTAGGGCCTGAGGCCCTTGAGCAGCCCAGAGCTGGGCCCTGGGGCAGGGGTGGTATCACGAGGCTGCAAGTATAAATGGAGCCCCACGTGTACAGATGGGATGGCTGAAACTGCATCAGCAGATACAAGCTTCGAGGAGAGGCTTTGTAGGGAGCAGCAGCAGCAGCGAGGAGGTTACTCAAGTAGTGCCTGTAGCTGCCGAGTCTTGCTTTCTCCCCCCCCTCCCCCTTCCTCCTTTTTCTTGTTTCGTTTTTTTTTGTTTTTGTTTTTGGCTTGGTAGCAGGGCGAAGTGGACCCAGCACAGGCGAGGCAGATAGGATGGGAAGCCTAACAGTGCGGTGTCATTGAAGCCAGGTGTTGAAAAACATGTCCCGATAGAGGCCAAGTTGTACAGGGTTTGTAGGAAGCGGCAAGAAAACAGGTCTTCTTACGTTCTCAGGAAGGCCCGTGATTCTGGGGCATATCTAGGGAGCCAGGGGGCGGTCCGGGCGGTCACAGGGCTTGGAGGCATGCCACGTGTCTGCAGGTCTAGCCAGGAGCGGGAGAGGGGCCGGCCGCCCTCTGTGAACGTGTCCCACGGTGTCCCACACATAGCGAGTGTTTGTTCAGGGAATAGTTGATAATGCGAGTTTGGAAACTGTAGTGATTTGTGTGACACTTCTTGGTCCCTCTTTATACCCTGAACTTACTGCATGGAGCTGAGTCACCTTCATGAATTGAACTACCCAACTTTTCCCTAAGCCTCGTTCTCCTTAGCTGTAAAATGGGGATATGAATTAGAACCTCCGTTACAGGGCTGTTGAGAGGGTTAAAGATACAGTGCGTGTCCGAGTGGCTGGCATGTCGCTGGCCCCCAGGAAATAACGGGTTTGGCAATCCTTCTGTTGTGTAACCTTGAGTAAGTTACGTAACCTCACTGACTCTCGGTGTTTTCATCTCTAAAAGGGGAAGATTAAACCCTTCTCATGCGGTGTTTGAAGGAACCAGTGAGACGCCACATGCAAAACCCTTAGCTGGCGCAATGCCTGCGTACTTGGCACTCACGGAGCATGTGTGCCTCTCTGCATTTTGTGTATAAATACAGTGGCTAAGAGCACAGACTGTGGAACCAGACCGCACAAATGCCGCTTCTGGCCCCTTTACTTACTAGCCGGACTTGACCTCTGTGCGCCTCGGTTTCCTGGAGTTTGGGAGAAACCACAGTCCCGGCCCCCTAGCAATGTGGTGAGGAAAATAGATACGAGTATCAATAAAAAAAAATTGGGCCCATACCTGGCACATGGTCAGCACTAGATGTGTCTGATTTTGAAAAACGTGTCTTTAGTGCTTTCTTTCCCTCTCTTCAGTCTATTAAGTAGTTTTAAACCTGATGTAATCATAGTGGGATGTCTTGCTTATAAAGAATGGGGTCCCTTTATGATGAAATTGGCCATGTGTGTGGGGCGGGGAGGGAGAATATCCTAAAACATCAAAAACAATAAAACTGCCTCTTCGTGGTTGCGTCTGACTGGATAACATGGCTGTGGTGTGGAATCTTCTGTATACAATGACGAGGCTCTACTTTGGCTCCCGTTGTGGTCAAGATCCACTCCAGAGCAATGGCAGGCTGGTTCAGAGCTTACTTATCTTGGAAGAACTTCTTTGTCACTTGCAAACTTGCCTCCATTTCTCTGGCCCCCTCCATCCCCATTCTGCCAGCTGGTTTCCAGGAACGGTGGGGAATGCAGTTTGAGTAGAACCCAGGAGGAAGCAGCAAAATTGGAAGGACAGGTGGTGAGTAGTTGGCCAATCTGGAAACCTTTCCTCCCCTGCTGGGGAAGATTTTCTTTTACTAGCAAAGCATTTTTCTAACAAAATTCCCCAGAACATATACCAAATCGTGCCCCTCGCTTCTTCAGACCTGTCAAGGATAAAAGCTCTATTTTCAAAGAACTACAGGGTTGATTATGTCGCCGAGGGCGTGGCCGGGTCTTTCCTCAGGTCCGGAACAGGCTTCATAAAAGAGAGGCGGCTGCTTTGAATCAGCAATTCGGCTTCCATTCCTGTAGCAAGCTACTGTTGTGAAATCTGTGGGGCTGTGTTGTGTTGATAGCCCCTTTCCCTTAGGAGAGACTCCACTGGATCTCCCCGGTGCTTCTTGGCCGCCCCACATCTCTCTCCCCTCCCCACCCTGGTGTTGGGATGGCAAACAGGCTTCATCTCTGATGCCAGCTCCTATTGATTATAGTGATTGCCTGGAGTGCTGTGTTGAGAAGAATTGAGAGGCCACATAGAGGCTCAGAAGTGATTAATTAGCGGTGTCTGCTGGGCCTCGGGAGAAGGGGTAACTAAGCGTGCGTTGTGCGTTTGCCAGACTTTGTGGATTCCATGATAGGGTTTAGCCTTGAGAGTCTCATTTTTGTGTTTCAGCATTTTTGTCGTTGTATTAGTATGTATCAGTTACTTTATTCTGCAGTAAAGGAGAAATAAAGGAATCGTGTATCAGCTAAGATTATGTAGCATTCCCTATGTGAGCTTTTTCATCGCTTTCATTAAGGAGGATCTTAGATACCTAACTTACTCTGCGTTTTCTCACTTCCGAAATGAGTAAATTGTTCTCGGACCTTTTTGTTGAGGTTCTCTTGCATTAGTTAACACTTGGTTTTATCTTTATTTTGTTAAGTCTGGCAGAAAATACTCCTAAGTTTTGGTGGTAATTCTACTTACTGGACTAATAGTAAATGAACATGAATGACTTAAAACCTTGAGCACACAGCAGGCAACTAGACCAGACTTGGGCGTTATAATCATCTTTTTTTAAAAGGAGATAGAAGTTTATTGAGTACACTGCAAGGACGCAGCAAGCAGGGCAGCAGAAGAGAGACTGTCTGCTGGGGGTTGGAATGATCATAGAACAGGCCAGACATATCATTCGTAAAGGAATAGTCATGTGTGTGTGTCGTCTGTTGGCTTCCCTCCTTAGAGGCCGGGGATAATTTTGGTCTAACCACTGAGGTCTAAAGGTATTACTTCTTATTGTTTTCTTTTTTATGAGTCAAGGTAAATCTTTTCTTTTTTGGCAGCTGACAGAGAATACTCTTTCATTGAGGCTGTAATGATACTGTTGAAAATGTAAGCGAAGCTCCAAATATAAGGACAGCTTTTACATTTTCTGACTCAAGGATGGATATAGTAGACTCCTTAGAAAATTGTGATAAAATATACATAACAAATTTAACCATTTTAACCATTTTAATTGTACAGTTCTAATAGCATTAAGCACACACACGTTGTTGTATAGCCACCAGCAATATCTGGCTCCAGAACTTGTCTTCCTCAGTTGAAAGTTTGCACCCATTAAACACCGTCTTCCCATTCCTCCTCCCCTCCTTTCTCTGGCAAACACTGGTCTACTTTAGGGGAACTTGACCGTTCTGGGAAGCTCATTTAGAGGTTCTCATCTCTAGTTACTTATTTCACTTAGCATGTCCTCAGGGTTCTTCCATCTTGTAGCATGTGTCCACGTTTCCTCCCTTTTTATAGCTGAATAATATTTCATTGTATGTATGGACCACATTTTATTTATCCATTCATCTATCGGTGGACACTTGGGTAGTTTCCACCTTATAGCAATTGAACTGCTATGAACATAGATGTACAAATATTTGTTCAAGTCCCTGCTTTCAGTTTTTTGTTTTTTTTTTTAAGATGTTATTTATTTGACAGAGAGAGAGAGAGAGATCACAAGTAGGCAGCGAGAGAGAGAGAGAGAGGGAGGCAGGCTCCCCACTGAGCAGAGAGCCTGATGTGTGGGGCTCAATCCCAGGACCCTGGGATCATGACCTGAGCCGAAGGCAGAGGCTTTAACCCACTGAGCCACCCAGGCGCCCCCCCACCCCCGCTTTCAGGTTTTTTGGGGGGTACATACCCAAAAGAGTCATTTGGTCATTTTATGTTTAATTCCTTTGAGGAATCACCATCCAGTTTTCCACAGTGGCTGTGCCATTTTATAGGCCACCAACAATGCACAAGGGTTCCAGTTTCTCCGCATCTTTGCCAGTACTTGTTTTCTAGTTTTTTTAGTTTGTTTGTTTTTAAGTAGGCTCCGTGCCCAGCGTGGAGCCCAGTGTGGGGTTTGAACTCACGACCCTATGATCAAGACCTGGGCTGAGAGCAAGAATTGGATGCTTACCTGACTGGGCCACCCAGGTGCCCCTCTAGTTTTTTGGTAGTAGCCATCCTAGTAAATGTGAAATGGTGTCTTGTAGTTTTGATTTGCGTTTCCCTAATGACTAATGAGGTTGAGCATCCTTTTATGTGCTTATTGGCCATTTGTATATCTTCTTTGGAGAAATGCCTGTTCAAATCCTTTGCCCATTTTTGATTCAGACTTTATTTTTGCTGTATATAGGATATTGATCTCTTATCAAATATATGACTTACAAATATTTTCTCCCATTCCATAGATTGCCTTTTTATTCTGTTGGTAATATCTTTTGATGCACAGAAGTTTTTAATTTTGAAGTCTGACTTAACTATTTTTTCTTTCGTTAACATGTGCTTTTGGTGTTATATCTAAAAAATCTGTTGGATTACCAAATCCAGTGTCTTGACATTTCCCCCTATGTTTTCTGGTAAGACTTACAGTTTTAGCTCTTATGTTTAGGTCTTTGACCTACTCTTGAGTTAAGTTTTGTATATGTAAGCCAAGAGTCCATATTGTTTTTTGGTTTTTTGGTTTTTTTTTTGCATGTGGATATCCGATTTTACCAGCACCATTTGTTGAAAAGACAAATGTAAGGAAGGACTCCATTAAGTGGTCTTGGCACTTTTGTCAAAAACCATTTGACCGTGTATGTGAGGGTTTATTTATGGGCCGTACTAGACTTTTAAGGGTTAGGTATCTTAGCTTACATCTAGTCTTACATTTCTCACTGGTATTATTGCTACAGTTTCCTAACTGTTCTCCCTAACTAGTATCATTCCTTGAAGTATGGTAAACTGGTACTGGTAAACTAACTTTCTTTTTCCCTTTCTTTTTCTCTTTCTCTCTTTCTAATTTAATTTTTAAAAAGATTTTATTTATTTGAGAGAGAGACCACAAGCAGGGGGAGGAGCAGGGACAAGCAGACTCCCCATTGAGAGGGGACCCTGACTCAGGGCTCCATCCAAGGACCCTGAGATCATGACCTGAGCCAAAATTAGACATTCAACTCACTGAGCCACCCAGGCACCCCTAAGCTAACTTTAAAAAAAAGATGTTATTCAACTGCTCAGTTGGGTTCCCCATTCCCTACAGGATAAATTTCAGCCTCCTTAGCTCTGCAGATAAAGCTCATCCTAGCCTTTTTCATGCCCATCTTTCCAGCCTTTCTCCCCACCCCCACCTTTTTTTAGGGACCATCATGGGGATTTCCTTGGAGCCCTAGTAAGAGATGTGCTCTTACTCTCTCCTGGTTGTACGCCTATTTCTCCCCTTCCTCACACACTTGATACAGTCCTATGTGTCCTGCTGTTCTCTGAAATCTTTCTTGGTCCTTCCTTTCCAAAGTTAGGCATTCTCTCCCCTTGCTCCTCTAACAGCCCAGACCCTGAAATAGCATTTTTTATCATATGATATTTTATACGTTTTGCCGACTTTTCTCTTTGCCCTCCGTGATTATAGGTCTCTTGAGGTCAGGGATTTTGTCCTGTTCATTTTTGTACTCGCAGCACCTGACTTAGGGCCTCACATGACATTTGCACTCAATAAATATTCGCTGGATGAAATAAATTAATCTAAAGCTAAAAAAGGAAAACTGTTCGAGAAAGACATCAGGTCAGGTATCAAAAATGTTTTTCCTTTCTTAGAAACTATTGCTGTGGCCTGTGGGCACCAAGGGGAGATTCCTTTTTTCCCCTTAAGATAGTTTCCCTCTTTTTCCCATACTTGCAACTGTGATTGCAATCGCTATTACCCTCTTCCAGACAAGGAAACATAATCTTAATGATATTTCGAGAGGAAGGAGAGAATAGGAGAAGGCAGAAAAAGAAAGAGCCCCAGTGAGGGGAAGGTGAAAGAAATCATCCACCTCAGAAGCGTTCACAAGTGGCACTTGAAGTCGAGTCAGAATTGGCTCGAGGTGCTGAGATACGGTGATATGCTCTGAGGGAGCCTGTCTTATAGACCAATGTAAAACACGTGTCCTTTGCACCTTTTGTCACAAGGGCCTCTTGTGCCTGTGGAAATTGGCACAGATGAATAATTATTTGCCTCAGAATATGGCATCTCCACACAAAGAGCAGCTTTTTGTCTAACTTCGATGATCCTGTTTCTATAGCCGAGTTTGTGAATAAATGAAAGGTTTTGGTCAGATCTTAGTTAAAACAGGTTGACACAAAAGTCTTACTATCTTCTGTCTACCTGCGTAGCACTCCTTTATGACACAGTGAGAATAGTGAGCCACATTCTCGCAGTCCTCTGTGCGTGTGACTGACATGTTCTTTTGGCTCTATCTGGGAGAAGTTCGTAGAGGATCCAGAGAATGGCAGAGCCAGAAAAGCAAATCTGGTTAATCCATGAGAGTTAAGGATGACAAGAAGGTTTGTGAGGCTGTGAGGCATCACGCTCAAAGGACGTGTTATTGCTCTTCTGTGTTTTTCCAGCAACCGCAATCCCCTCTAACGTTTTGAAGAAGCAGTACGGTCTAGGCTCCGCCTTTCGTTACTTTTTGGACTCCCAGCAACAGTGTGGGAAGTTTTCTCCCTCAATATGTCAATGATTCTGAAGTTAAATGTTTAAAAAAGTATAGTGGGGACTACGGAGTTACCCCAATTTGGGAATTTGAAATGGATAGGCTTCAAGAGTCCCGGGACTGGATGGCGCTTATATTCTTTTTGGTTCCGAGATTTTACAGTTCCAAATGGTCATTGATACTGGCAGAACATTTTAGGGAATAATGTCTATCTTAAAGGGATGGATTCTACCAATGCATCCGATTCTTGAGATTTATAATCTGCTTCCTGAGCCTTAGGCATTTTTGGAAACTCGAGGTATGAAATGTATAAACCCTGATAGGCTATTATGGTTCTTGTTAATTCTAGCTAACAGGCCACTTCAGAATTTTAATTGTAATCTAGTGCTGGTACTCCAGTGACTTCAAAGAATGAACGCACCTTTTAAAGGCAACTTACTTTAGATGGTACATATGTGCTAATTGGGAAGAATCTGATTCAGTACTTGAAGCCTCCAAAATCCTTGGATGAAGTACAGATACTGAGACAGGAGTATAGTATGCTATTTGTATATTATTTCATTTCATGAAGTGGTAACTTGGCAGAGTCATATTTAGAAGTGATTGCGCTCTACCGTCCTTCTCCTCAGCTCTCTTTTGTGTGGGTATAATCCACTGCAGTAGTATCATAGACATTTATGCACTGCTGTTTGCATAAGCCTTTTATTGGAAATAACCCAACAAAATAGCACTCACTGCTAGCTTAGCACAGTTGGGCCTTCTCGGAGGCTCATTTTCCTCTGTATCAAAAGAACGAAATCTTTGGTTAATGATGGTCGATGACATCCACGGGCAGGATATTCACAGATAGGCCCTTTCTTTATCACGGCCTCCCCTCTTGAGGAAGGAGGTTGAAGGTCTAGTGACCTAATTATGTGGACATGTGTGTCTAATGAAAACAGCCAGTTCAAATGGACATTTTAAAAATATGAATAAATAAAGTACATGATAATAGTGTACCACAACTTTGTTGACTAAAGATTGGCCATTTTCTGGCACAATGCACTCAATTTATTTGTTTGTATTATGGAAATTTAGGATAGTGTTATAAGCCCCCATGTATCCAGGTTTAGAAGCTGCCAGCTTTTTAAAACTAATAATTTAAGTCATGCCATTATTTTAAAATTATGAAAATCACCTATGGTCCCATCCACCTAAACACATCTCTTAACACTTTATGTATTCTTCTTTCCTCAAAGTTATTATTGATACTGCTTCCCTCTTCTTTTTGTGGAACCTAATCAAACGAAGAGCTGGTTATAGCTCCCACTGATTGATGTCCTCTGCCAGGTACTGGGCCAGTGGCTTTCGATATAATTCCTAGAATCTGTGCAGTGACAATGGAGTATAAGCAGGGCAGTGCTGCTCCCCCCGCCCCCGTACCCCCCAACCCCCTGCCATTTATAGATAGGAACCTGACTCGGGTTAAGTAACTTGTTCAGGGGTCATATGTGTAGTATCTGGATTCACACTAAAGTGTCACTGCAAGGCTACACTCCTGTCTTCCTATAAAGGAGCCTCTTCAAAAGTATTTTTTCGTATTGCTGCATAATTGCCTTTAGAAGCAAAAAGAAATGTCAGTACATAAATTGGACCACATAAGCTATGGAAGCAGTACTAGGATGGTTGATGCTGGGAACTTCAAGACCAATTTCGAGGCACGATCCCTGCCCTTCAGTATTTATGCTGCAGTGTGGATGAACCTCGCCCTGTGAGATGCTAACGCAGGATATAAAACAAGACTGGCTGTGGTATTATTAGCTGTAAATGTTCTAAAAGCTCCACAGAGAAGGAGATGGATGAGGATTACGCCCCATCTGTAGAGAAGGCTGCTAACAGATTTAGGATTTCAGCTAAAATTAAAAAGACTGACAACGCCAAATGCTGGTGAGGATGTGGGGCACCGAGAGCTCTCGTGCGTGGCTGTGGAAATGTACAATGGTAAGAATGTACTTCTCTATCTGTGAGCCAGCGATTCCACTCCTAGGTGTTTACCTACAAGAAATGAAAATGTATGTCTTGTGAAAGACTTATGTGTACTGGTAGAAGCTCTGTAATTACTCTGTGTTAGTTTTCTTTTGCTGTGTAACAAATTACCAAAACAAACTGCACCCATTTATTAGCTCACCATTCTGTGTAGATCAGAGATTCAGGGGCACCCATGTGGCTCAATCAGTTAAGCATCTGGCTCTTAATTTTAGCCCAGGTCATGATCTCAGGGTCATGGGATCAAGCCCTGTGTCAGGCTCCTCGCTCAGCCAGCAGGGAGGCTGCTGGGGATGCTTCCTCACCCTTGCCCTCCCCCTCTCACCACCCCAATCAATCAATCAATCAATCAATCAATGTATCTATCTATCTTAAAAAAAAAAATCAGCATGGCATGGCAGGATTCTATGCTCAGGGTCATCATAAGGCTGAAATGAAGGTGTCAACAAGAATGAGTTCTGATCTGGAGGCGCTGGGGGGATATATCCACTTTCAGGTCATTCTTATTGGCGAAATTTAGTATCTTGCAGCTGTAGGATTTGAGGTCCTCAAGAGCTTCTCTATCTTAAAGTTAGTTGTGCCATATAATACAGCCTAATATCACTGGGGTGAGAACTCACCATACTGGGGCTTATGCGGGGTGTGTAGACCAGGGGCTGGGGAAGCTTGCAGAACCATCTTAGAATTCTTTTTACCACAAGCCCCTATTGTAAACAACCCAAATCCCCGTGACGAGGAGAGTGGATGGACAAACTGCAGTATACTCGAATACCCTTAGCACTAAAATGGGGCAAGTATTAATATATGTAGTAACACGGATGGGTCTCAAAAATTTTATGCTGAAAGAAGCATAAAGAGTACTTATTGTCTGATTCCATTTACTTGAAGTTCTAGAAGCAGCAAAACTAATCTGTAATAATAGACAATAAGATTGGCAGTTGTTGGTGGGGATAAGGAGAGAGAGATTGCCTGAGAATGGGGACAGGAGAACTGTTCAGGGGTCATGAAAGTGTTCTACATCTTGATAGGAATGTGGGTTACATAAGCGCTTTCATTTTTCAGAACTCTTGAACTTTACTCTTTTTACATTTAGTTTAATGCACTGAATGTAAATTTCACCTCATTTTAATAAAAAATGAAACATTACGGAATCCTTGTTTTACCTCTCACCAGACTTTTGGTTTAAGAATGAACCACAGTGACATATATAACCACCATCAGAAAACATGAAAGCTAGAAACAACTTTACAAATTATCTAGTCTAATTCCCTTTTAAACACTACTGCCTTGGTGACAAAAAAAAAGTTTAAAGTTGCTAATGATAAAATCTGCTGCAGCCACCTTCTGCACTCAGGAGGGGAGTCAGAAAATTTTACCTATCTGTGCTTGCCAGCAGAAAATATGACAGAAGGACAGATTTGCTAACAGCAATACATCTTGAAGTGTAAGCGCAGAATCTCGATCAAGACATTTTACTTCGATGTGTTTGGCAGGAGACATTTTCTTACTGCTGTTGATTTGATCAGGGAATTCATAGCATTTTGCTGTTGCCTCTGATTTGGCTGAGAAATCATTTGTAAAAACTCCATTGTAGCTAATCAAGGACACATGGTGTTTGTTTTAGAGTGTCTGTGACCTCACCCTACCTCTGTACAAGTGATTTCTTTTTTTTTTTTTTTTTTAAGATTTTATTTATTTGACAGAGATCACAAGGGAGGCAGAGGGAGAGGGGGAAACAGGCTCCCCGCCAAGCAGAGAGCCTGATGTGGGGCTCGATCCCAAGACTCTGAGATCATGAGCCAAGCCCAAGGCAGAGGCTCAACCCGCTGAACCATCCAGGTTGTCCCATGTACAAGTGATTTCAGAGATAACCAAAGATTTGATAAGGTGAGCGGGAAGAGGACATACATATATAGCTAGATGAATTTCACAAAATTGCCTCCTACAATTCCTGTGCTATTCTTTAAGAAAGTTTTCTCTCATTATCTACTAGGAAAATAATTTCCTATGATACATCAATTTCCTGACTATTGATTTTAGATTTTAAGTGCATACTGAAAATATTTGGGTATCTGTTAAAATCATTACAACTTTTAATGGTTTTATTTTTTTAACAATTACTTTGATCATCTTAATAATTCTGAATTGTGCTTTGGCTTTTTTTGTGAGACATGTGCCAGCATTTAAAATTTTTAAAATTTGTTTTCTTAGAAACATTTTATTTTCTAATCGAGTTTCTTCACTGAGGTCTTCAGGAAGCTTCTATTCCTTGACACCTCTGTAATCATTTTAGGCTCTGCAGGTTGTTAGGGTAGCCTTCGAGAGTGGTGGTGGTTCCATTTGGTGATGTAGAGAGAATTAGTACACACCCACTCTGTCTTACCCAAGCTGTAGGTATAATGTGGAGTGGGTAATGTAATTAGAGTAAACTAAGGTCTCAGATTTAGAATTGTCCGATTCTTTTGAGTTCTGAGAAATTAGAGTTTTTTTGTATAGGTCACTTTTATACAATAATCCTTCTATATAGTTGTGTCTATAACAATTCTTGGTTTTTCTGTATTAAAGAATCTAATTTTGGCTTGGTTTACTTATGAATAATGCAGTTCATGTAAAATGATTTTGTGAGATGAAAGCTGTTTTGATCTCTAGGTATTAAAATAATTATTCTTTAAAATATCAGTACACAAAAAGACAAGTGCTGTATGATTAACACTTATATGAGGTGTCTAAAGTAGTTAAATTCATCGATACAGAAAATGGATGGCGGTTGTCAGGAGCTGGGGAGAAGGAGATACAGGGAGTTGTTTAATGAGTATTAGGGTCTCAGTTTTGCAATATGAAAAAGTTTGGGAGATCTGCAAAATAGTGAATTAACGTATCATTGAACTGTATGCTTTAAGATGGTAGCTTTTATGTGTATTTTACTCTAGTTAAAAGTTAAAAAAAAATTATGGGCGCCTGGGTGGTTCAGTGGGTTAAAGCCTCTGCCTTTGGCTCAGATCATGATCTCAGGGTCCTGGGATTGAGCCCCACATCAGTCTCTCTGCTCAGCGGGGGAGCCTGCTTCCCCCTCTCTCTCTGCCTGCCTCTCTGCCTGCTTGTGATCTCTCTCTCTGTCAAATAAATAAAAATCTTTAAAAAACATTTTAAAAAAATCAAAGTTTAAAAAATTATAATATCTACTCTTGATGCTGCACCTACAGTGAGCACTGAGTAATGTATAGAATTGTTGAATCAATCTGTTTTGGACCTGAAACTAATATAAAATTGTATGCTAATTATAATTTCAATTTTAAAAATCTATTTTCCATTTTTGAGATGGGAAAACCAAGGCAATAATTGTAACTAAAGAATGCAAAATGTAGCTTAATATATTGACTTCAGTTTAACAGATTCTTTTTTTTTTTTAGTTTAACAGATTCTTTTAGCCTCATTGTGTATGTCTGTCTTCCAGTTGTGTGTTGTGCTTCAGTACGGTTTCCTCCTGGGGCAACTCCTTACCCCATCTTTTTCTCTTTCTGACTTCTCAATACATTCTTACACTTAAACTCCTTCCCCACATTGCTTGCTTGGTCGAGTTTAAAAGTTTTTAATAAGAAGTAGATCATAGCTGAAAATGAAGTAAGTCTGTAATGTAACCTGGGATCCCTTTGCCTAGTGTTTTAAGCTGTTCCTCGGGACCTTTAAGAACCCTTCTGGAGCAACCACTCTGTGCCAAGCACTGTGCTAGTATTTCTACACAATGTGTTTTGCAAGTTGCTTGTTTATCAGAAATGAATCAAACTGGCCAGACTGAAAGGAACTTTT
>CM053606.1:110318082-110359760 GCA_028646535.1 Procyon lotor
GGGCGAGGGACAGCAGGAGAGGGTCAGAAGAGACTCCCCACTGACCAAGGAGCCCGATGTGGGACCCTAGGATCATGACCAAAGGCAGACACTTAACTGAACGAGCCACCCAACAGATCATTTTTATCTCACAGAGCAACTAACATAGTACTTTGTAGTGGTAAGGGTTCAATAAATATTCCCTGGTTAAATAAAATCTTAAATGGGGCGCCTGGGTGGCTCAGTGGGTTAGAGCCTCTGCCTTCGGCTCAGGTCATGATCTCAGGGTCCTGGGATCGAGCACCGCATTGGGCTCTCTGCACAGCAGGGAGCCTGCTCCCCACCCCCACCCTGCCTGCCTCTCTGCCCTACTTGTGATCTCTCTCTCTCTGTGAAATAAATAAGTAAAATCTTAAAAAAAATTAAAAAATAAAATAAAATCTGAAATGTCACAGTTACATTGTCTAATTTTTTTTAATCAAAAATTATTAATGCTTAGGGTGCCTGGGTGGCTCAGTGGGTTAAAGCCTCTGCCTTGGGCTCAGGTCATGATCTCAGGGTCCTGGGATCGAGCCCGGCATTGGGATCTCTGCTCAGCAGAGGCTGCTTCCCTCCCCTGGCCCCCCCCACCTCTGCCTGCCTCTCTGCCCACTTGTGATCTCTCTCTCTGTCAAATAAATAAATAAAATCTAAAAAAATAATAATTAATGCTTATACTTGGAGCTTTGAATTTTTACATTTTCTTGTGATGTACATATCTATACAGTAAGGTCACTGGACTTGGAGTCAGAAGGTCTGTTCAAACTTGGGCTCCGCTATTTACTCTCTGGCCATGTAATTCTCTCAATCTCCATAAAATGAAAATATTCACACCTATCTGAGAGGACAATGAAAAATGAGTAAATTAGGAAAAGACCTATATTACTATGCTAGAAAAACATATACCATTCAATTCATCAGTCCAACAGATATTTGCTAGGTTATTTCAATAGATACCAATATCCCTACCTCCTAAAAGGAGAGCTTATAAAGATCCATTCTCTTTCTGCTGGGTGATAAAAATGACATCTTTGGCTAACATGGGAAAGAAAAGAGGACCAACAAAAATAGTCAGTTAAAATACTCTAATTGTATATTAAATAGTTAATTTTTGAGGCCCTAAATTATTTAATAGGTCTTTATCATTCTATCACATTAAGTACAGGTAGTAAGGTAGGTAGGTCCTGCTAAAACACCAAGGAAACTGGTATTTGGAAGAGAATAAAGAAATTATAAAATTGCTTATCAGAATAAATATGATCTCAATAAAATTTTACTTCCTTTACATAAGATTATTTTAATATCTGATTTTCTATATTTTAAGTAGCATACATGGGAATTCACTAAGGATTGGCTCTGTTTTGTCAGAATTATTAACCTTTGTTATAAATCCCTAGTGCTAGGTAGAGTTGCCCTTCTGAGAAGTAGCTGTTCTTGAAATCAATTTCTACAATTTGGTGTCTGCCCTTGTGACCTTAACTGGAACTCATCCGTTAAACCATTATTTGCTACCTGTCCTCACCCTCTTACTATACCAGGCCCATCTTTCCCATTCAGTAGTGCCACAGACCTCTCATTGTCCCCCCATTTCGGTGACTTGGGAAGCACATGGAGACCCACCCCTGAAAACTACTTTCCAGTAGACCAGTTAGCCCATAATATACCCTCTGTAGTTAATGATACTCAATCTGGCCATTTTTACATGGTATGGCAACAGACAGAAATTTCTACATTTATCATTCAGTCTGTAGGCAAAATCTAACATAGGCCATAGTTTGACTTTTTTTTCCTGTATCTTTTCTTCTTATGTCACAGTCTCTATCTACAATGCAAAAATTTCGGCAGTCACTACATAATATTTAAAATTACTGGCTCTCATGATAGACCAGCGCAAATCCTGGCTGCACTGGTTATTAGGTGTGTTGCCTTAGAATAAGTATTTGACTTCTCCATGCCTCGGGTTCTTCTTCTCTGAAAGAGCAACCACCACCACCCACCACAAAATCTCCTAGAAGTACAATATTAAATTAGTACAAGTAAAATAGAATAGCACCTGATACAAATTCTGTACTTTTAATAGAACGAAACCCCAGTTACTGGAGGAATGAGCTGTTAAGCATAGCTTCAGTGCTTAAACAGTAGGTTAAACAGGTATCTTTCAGGTGAATTAGGCCCCTGTAAAGCTTAAAAAATTATAAACACATTATCAGCTATCTAGTCAGCTTTTCAGTAAGGATAAATAATTATAATTTCATTCCATTTATAATTTTTATAAGGAAAAATGTTCACTTGGAAAATATGTGGAAAATAGGGACAAATAAAGAAAGGAGAGAAACACCTATATTTCCACTGTCTGAAGATAACTATTTAATATTGGAATGTATTTACTTCCAGGAATTTTTTTTGGAACAAAGTATTATTTTAAAAAGTCCACTGTATAAATTGAATCCCACCATTTGCACCTAACAGCATTAGAAAAGTAGTTTTCCTAATTATTTTAGGCCTTGAAAACATGATATCAATAGCACCATAATATTCCAGGTTGAACTCATACTGTACAGCCAAAAGCAGACAGGACTTTCTTACCACAACTGCAATCACACCACTGATTCTCACCTTAACACATAAGCACACCTGACACAAGAGAAGGTAATCAGGATCTACATTCATGGGTCCTGATTACTTTCTGTAGTTCAAACACAAGCATGATTCTGGTGGTCAGATTTGATTGATTAGATCAAAGCATGATCTAATGTTTAGGATCTCCAAAAACAACACTGCAGCACCAAACTAATGAATGCAAAAAGAAAAAAACAGTAAAGCCGTGGTTGCAACTTAAATGCTAATTTTCATAAGAGTATTTCTAATTTTTCACTAGGAACACAGAAACCAATTAACACTTCTCAATATACAAAACACACACATTTACATTCTGACTTAAAACAAGTCAATCTAAATTCACCCACGATAAAAAATTTTAGAGATGGTTCTACGTCAACTTTAATTTTCAATCTAATAGCCTTAAGGGTACCTTATCAGGTTAAGTTTTAAAATGAAACATACACATAGTCACTGAAATCCCAATTACTGATTTTGCCAGAATCAACACACACTATATTTTGATTGACTAACAGCAACCAATGAAAATGTTTCATTTACAGAAACAATTAGGGGAAGCTACATGATTTGATAAAAAGAGTCAATCAACTGGGAAGGTGGAACCTGGATTCATATCCCAGCACAACACATCAGTAACCTTGCCACAGCCAGAAAACCATTTATTAACTTTAGGCCTCAATTTTTAAAAAATTACATGATTCCTAGGGCCTCTTCCAGCTCTAAAGCAAAGATGCTAAGAAATAAAGATGATTACAGTATCACTAAATGACATGCAAATCACTTACTACCAGAGGACAGATGATTCTTACTGAGAGAAATCACATCCGACCATGACTTTAGGTCTTTCTTGCTACCCCGGCTCCCCTACCCCTTTTAATAACAACAACAATATTAAAATTAGATATTTGGAGTTACTTTCATTGAAGAAACTTGCATTTGCTTTTCTGGTGCACAAGGAAACCTATTCTGAAATCTGCCTAATCAAAAGACATTAATACTGTTTGTTTAAATAAATGTGCTCACATAGTTAATAAAAACTGTATGAAATCATGCTTGAATTAATTTTGAACACATACATATGAGCAATTAAAGATAAAGACAACTATAATGAATTACCGACCCCGTATTTATTTAAGAGTACTGTTTTGTAGGACTTTTCAAAGCAGTTTAAATTAGTAACTAAAAATCTATGAATACGCTTTGGAATGCTAATTTTGTTAAGGTTTTGTTTGTAAAACACAGTAAAAGGGAAGATGTATGAAATATGGCGTAGCCCATTAAAAAAGTCAATGCAGGCATATGCCTTTTCTTTTTTTAAACATTTTCTTTCTTTTTCTTTTTTTTTTTTTTTAAGATTTTTATTTATTTGACAGAGACACAGTGAAAGAGGGAACACAAACATGGAGAGCAGGAGACGGAGAAGCAGGCTTCCCGTGGAGCAGGAAGCCGGATGTGGGGTTTGATCCCAGGACTCTGGGATCATGACCTGAGCTGAAGGCAGATGCTTAACAACTGAGCCACCCAGGCGCCGCTTTTAAGCATTTTCTTAAAGCAAGCAGGGAGCCCTCTCGTTGCCATCTTTCAACTAAACATTCACTTCTAATCCTGACTGTAAGTAAGATGCAGTACAGTAGATGACAGATTTGCAGGCTTGTTTTAGTTAACAGAAAATAATCAACTCAAAGAAATGGGAGCAAAACAAGCACCAGAGTACTGTGAAGGAGGCTGAGCTTATTAATACTAATTTTTTACATGTTTCAATTGCCTAAATGAACCTGTAACTGGTACCCAAGTTGTGGATTTAAACTGCTCCACTTACGTGAGGACTGTATACTGAGCAGTCATTATGCGCTTTCTTTTTGTTCTCTAATGGGAAAACTGAGAAGCTCCTTCCCTCTTTTTAAATTAAATGCTTTTAATAAAGTAAGATTTTTAAGGGAACAAATACTCCACTTCTAAAGTTGTAAATTACTAAAAGACGCTCTCATTGGACTTGACTGTGTGGAAACTACACTGCCTGAATGCTTCCCAGAGCTCACATGTTCACGTGCTCAACATCAATAAGTAAAAGCAGAGTCATGGCGGAGCTCTGCTCCATCAAGTTTTGGACGAAGAGTAAGCAACAGCCAGGATGGCCAGGTCCTCGTCACTGGGATGGACACAGACATCACGGCCAACCAGAGCAACCAAGTGATGCTTTGCTTCTGCTTTGCGGTACCTGTGCACCCCCTCACGACTCATGTGCTCGCAAACACGGCTTCTGCGCATTCAACCACCGGCTCTTTCCCTGGCTCCTCCATCACACTACCCAGTGAGGGGGTGTTCCTAGTTGAAGCCCTTCCACTCAACATGGAAAACATTTTCCACAGGAAGACATTTTATAGAGATTCTAGTAAATTGCATAAAGATATTGAAAAACTCTAGGGACTCTGCACACAGGTACAACTACCAAAAGAAATAATTATATGTATGTATTCTGAGGCAACTGAGTTTCAACCTTGGGAAATTTACCTCTAAATACTTGACAGATCATGTTTTAAAGTACACACTTTTTTGTTTTGTTTTTGGTATTTCAGCACGTGATCAGACTTGGCAGAATTTTGCGGGATCTCTGAAACTTCAAGCCTTTTCACTTTTCTCCCCTCATCTTTTAACCGCCTATAAACTTTCATCGTCAGTATTCTGTTGCAGGTATAGACATGGCTGAAATGCATTGATTCATCCTAGAAGGAGGGATGTTTACAGAACTTAAGCCAGATTCAGTCAAAGCAAAGCACATGTTTCAACATGAAAACTCTACCCCCGCCTCCAAAATGTCCTTAGTTGTGTCTGACTTCTCTTCTTGTCTCTCCTACTCCTCCCTTCATTTTGCTCTGTCATTTTTTGTTTATGTTATCATGTACTTTCCCTTTGATGGCAGTAATTTTAAAAGGATAAAGAAATTTTTTGCTGACCACAGATTTAATACAGCAGCCTCTTAACTGATTGGTCTAAAAAAGAGATTACTCCACCTTCTAACAACTGTCGCTAGAGTCAGATTACAAATCAACCCAAACGGGGCGATCAAGGGGATACATAAGAGAAGAGGGAACACAAGGGAAAGAAAAAACTAGTGGTTTTAATGGTTGAGGTCATCAGCAGAAATCCTGATAGTTTCTTTATCTAACACTATCTTACAAAGGGACATCATGTCAGAAATAACATTAAACTGAATGTTTAATATTAAAAAAAATAGAATCCTCTAATTTCTTGAATAGGAATCCTCTTTCAAGATGTAATGTAATAACCCTTTTATTGTTCAATCTATTAAACAATCTACTGAACAATCTCTAATGTTCAAAGATGTATTTATTAATACTAAACACAGATAAGTATTTCCAATGAAGAAAACGATCCTTTCACCCCCCCCGTTTTTAAGTCATTTAAAGCCAGCAGAAATATTATCAGTGAAATGCATTAATTACAAACACCCTATACAATATATGTAGCTACTGATGTATTTTATTAGAAAAATAAGTTTATCATTGATATTTTATATTTAAGAAAATGACCTGTGAACTGCTTTTATTTAATGTCTGTGTTTGTAAATCTTCTAAGATTATTGCACTGAACAAAGGTACGTATTTATGTGCTATGAAAATATACCTCCAATTTTTTAAGTGATAAAAATAGCCTAAGGCAGTCAGCAAAGATCTCAGAAATCTCAGTCTAAATGGTTTTAACTTCTAATTCATGCCCAAAAAACGTATGTCAAGGAAACACTTAAGGAAAGCAACAAAAACTTGGTGAAACACTGAATTTTTTGGGCTAAATGTTCCTGATGATTCTCTAATATATACAATCACCCTAAAGGCAATTCAGAGATCCAACTTTACCCCATTAAAACACTGAAGTTTCCGAAGTGTCTAGAGTGTAACCTGATCATAATTGCTGTGAAGGGTAAGAGTTGACTATATGCTAAACCTTGCCATCTGTAGGTGCTTTAACACAACTCCAGTTTGGGTTTTTGGTTTTGTTTTTTTTTTTTAAAGTAGGGTCAAAAGTTTACAGTACTTATTTCCAACCACAAAATCCTTCGCTTTATGTCATCTTTGAACAATTTTCAGAACAATTTTGGTACTACCCAAATGTAAATTCACAGAACATGGAGCTCTATCCCCAAATCCACTTTACATTCATATTACAGATAGTCTTTAATGATTAAACAAATTGTGTTAATTTCCACATTTGGCAAAAGGGTTGAATTTCCCCCAAAATAATTTTCCCAAAGACTCTGCTTTCAGAATGCCAATAATTATTCTCCTTCTAAGACTCGTTTAAGAAACTGATAGCTTGTGACCCTCAAATTCATACAGAAGGTGAACCAAAAACTATTCATACTCAAGACCTGAGCTGCATTGCTACTAAGCGAACTGTCCTATTTTTCAATATGCTCACTAACCCATTCATTTCAGCTCCACTATGTACGGCAGAAACACTGATGCACCAACACCCACCATCAGGATTCAGCACCGAAGAGCAAACTGATAGTGAGTTCGACCGAACAGATTTACAGTACACTTAGATCTATTAAAATTCCTGTCTGCATAAAAAAGGCAATGCATGTCTACTAAAAAGGACATTTTACCTAGCAGGAGATTGGCCTGCAGTGCTGATGATTTTAAGTCAGCAATCAATCCAAATTTTTAAAAGGCACAAATGCCATTTTCTAAAATTCTCATTTTCAGTTTTATTTACTTCATTTACAGTTATCAAACTCCACTTGCCAAACTCTAACTTTAATTCGGAAAAAATTTCCAGTAAGTTGAAATCATCACTGTAAGTTCAGCAGGAGTAATGGGAAAGCATCTAAGGGTAGAATACAGTCCTTAAAAAGAAATAAGAAAGTACTACTTGTTCCAGTTTAGCTTATAAAAGAACTGTACGCCTAAAAAGCACTATGTAAGTCATGTAAATTTGAAATGTATTTTCAATGCACAGGAGAAATTAATATTTAAAAGAACACTTCTGAATCCTTTTTTTAAACCAAATAATCTGGCAGTACAGATGATTAAATCCTACTTAAAACTATTTACATGTAGGAACCTGATATATTAAAACAAGTTGAATCAATGTGATACTACTCTAATTTTAAAAACAAAACCCAACTAAATCAAGAAGTTCAGTGGAGAAAATATGAAAGAAACTTTGAATTAATGTTTCCAATTAACAAGGACTTTCACATAGACTTAAAAGCAAATTCCTTTCCTGATTAATTAGAACGTCAACACAGAGAACTAGACTCTAATTGGCAATTCTTTCAGAGAACTAGGATGAGACAGATGTGGCTACAGCAGGCCGCATGTACTCAAATGAAAACAACTGCCAAAAAAAAAAAAAAAAAAAAAACCAACAACAACAACAAAAAACACAAAACTGTGTTACGAGATAGATGTCAGCTCCTATGCTTAAATAAGAACGCTTTTCAAAATTACAAAGGCTGTACAGCTGGTGGTATAGGAGAAATATTTTGGCCAAAAAAATAAATTCACTCCGCTCTCAAAATCACACGCAACTTTGCAAAGAGCTTTTTGTCAATTTAGCTATAAGGTAAAATACTGACTGAAAAGACTTCTGAAAAGATCTAGAATTGTTCCTCTATTCATGATTCTCTAATTATCAGAAATATATTGCAATGTTTGCCATTAATTTAAATAGGAGAATTTTACAATTCATTCAGAGAATACCAATTTCTTCCCAAGATAAAAAGAGACACATCCCTAATGTGAAATGGATATGCTAAATTAAATGAAAAGAGAGAAAAATTAAGAAAGAAATTTGGGACAAGACCCACAACAGCACTGCAATTAAAAAGGTAAGGAAAGGAAATTCTCAGGAAAGACAAATAAATCCTCTAGCCTCTAAGATGAGGGACTTGCTCTTAGGAGGGAGAAAAGATTCAAGGATAGCAAATTGAGGAGACTTAAAAAGCAAATTAAAAAATACCACAGCAAAGATTTCTGAATGCCAAATTTTAAATATAAGTACAGCAACTAGTCTTAAAACAATCCTCTGAAGTTCTGATACATGGACCGTTAAAATACACAGACATCATCTACAAATTACACGGCGTTTCTAAAATCTTTGATAATTTTTCATTCTTTATTAGCCACTAACATTCTATTCAACCTTATATTTTTGCTGTCTCATTTTACAAGTAAAATAATTTGATAGTCAATAACAAAAAATGATGATAAAATACTGATATACTAAAGCTAAAATATCGTCTTAAAATAATTTTTTTTTAAGATTCTTTCTAGGCAGACCCCTGGAAGGTCTCGCCACTTTCTGTCTTAACCATTACTCCCCAATCCCAAACATGGGCACTCTCTAGAACTTCTCATTTCCTCAGTTTCCTTATTAATATCAAAATATTTGGTTTTGGTTTTTTTCCCTGATTTAGTGATCCTATAAAGTGAGACATCATCCTAAGAGATAAAAAAAATTTCTAACCATGAATAGTGATGGGTGTTATCTAGGCTTCTTGTGGCGATCATTTTGCAATATATGCAAATATCGAGTCACCATGTGGTATGCCCAAAACTAAAGTCATGTATCAATTATACCTCAATTTAAAAAAAGTGTGATAAAAGGCCAAAGTGGTTTGCAAAATGCTTTTGCAATAAAGTATAAATGACAGAAATCACCTGTAAGTTTGGTGATGCTGTCAAATTTCCTTCTGAAACCCGGTGGATTTATCAGTATTATTTCACCTTTCATGGTTGTGCCATGCTTTCTATCATGCTGGATTTTTGCTCTACATTATTAATGTTGTTGTAATTATCCTGTCTCTTCTATTGTTCCAAGGAATAATCTTTTCTTTCCTCTTAAACTCAGAGTTAGGGGAGAAATTGTTTACTTGGTCTCCTTTGAAGATGTGCCATACCCTAAATTCTTCGGTTAAGTGAAACAGACATTAAAAGTTTTTTAAAAGACCCCTCTCCCCAAAAAACCCACCTCTACATTTTAAAATAAAATCACTCTAAAATACGTTGATTCTTTGCCTTCTTAAATGATGTTCTTTGATAACACACTAATAGTATTAAGGGTTAGAGTTAAGATATGTTACTCCTAAATTAAATATTCCCAACATACTATTTTTTCACATCTTTAAGTTACTAATTTTTAAATGTAGATATATTATCAGGATTTTAATTATTTCCTTTTTTACGAATATATATCATAACTCACCCATTCTCCTATCGTTAGACATTTGAGTTTTTTCCAGTTTTTTTGCTACTTCTTGTCATTTCTTGATGTATTCTATATGCCTGGTTTTAGCAGCTGGTCTGTTGATTTCTAGATAAGGGTGACTTTACTCCCACATACATGTTTTTTCCAATAGACAATTCACCCATTTGGCATGTACAGTTCAGTGGTTTCACAGAGTTGTTCAATCAACCCCATGATCAATTTTAGAATATTTTCAAACTCTAAGCAGAAACTATGTATCCATTAGCAGTCTCTCCCATTTTCCCCCATCCCAGCCTGGTGTCCCTTGGCAACCACTAATCTACTTTGTATCTATACAGACTTGTCTATTCTGGACATTGTAAGTGGAATCATATAATACGTGGCCTATTAATACTAGCTTCTTTCACTAAATATTCTGTTCATGTTCATAATATTTTGTAGCATGTTATCACTACTTCATTTCTTTTTATTGCCAAATTATGTTCTGTAGTGCACATACACAACATTTTATTTACCTGTTCATCAGCCAATAGACGTGAATTATTTGGGGGCTACTACAAAGACTGCTACTGTGAACATTCCCCTATTCATATTTTTGTCAATACAGAAAATCTACTAATTATTTTTTGCTAATCGGACGATGTAGACCATAGGGGAGAGACTGGATATCCAAAGGAGACAAAACCAGGTTTTTTGTAGGACCTACTAATGATTCCTCCCTCCCTGAGCATTCAATTACTACTGCCTTCCTTCCAACTTGCTCTCATATTCCTCAAATCGCTCTCATCTCCATCATCTTACCTGGACTACTTCAATAGCCTAAATGTGCTCGGCCTCCGGTCTTGTTCTCCTCCCGTCCATTTGCCCCAGTACAGAATATGCATCCTAAAATACAACCTATCAGAGAGCCTGGGTGGCTCAGTGGGTTAAAGCCTCTGCCTTCAGCTCGGGTCATGATCTCAGGGTCCTGGGATCGAGCCCCACATCCGGCTCTCTGCTCAGCAGGAAGCCTGCTTACCCCTCTCTCTCTCTGCCTGCCTCTCTGCCTACTTGTGATCTCTCTCTGTGTGTCAAATAAATAAATAAAATCTTTAAAAATAAATAAACAAATAAAGATAAAAAATAAAATACAACTTATCATCATTTTACTTCCCTGCATTAAATTCTTCAGTAGACCCCATGGCACTCAAGATTAAAATAAAAACTCTTTAGCAAGTAAAAGACTCTTAGATCATCTGGATCCACTGACCTCTACAACCATGATCTTGAACTACTTGCTGCAGGTATAGGAATTACTTCAGTTAATGACGCTCTCACCACTGGACCTTTTTCCTTGTTGCCCTCTCTGCCTGGAAATGGCCCCACCCACCCCGTGTGGGTGCTTCCCTTAGCCACAGAACTCTCTATATTGTACCTTTTTAAATGGCATCATCCTTATGCTAATATAAGCTTCAAGGGAGCAAAATTTGTCTTTTCTTCTAACTAGTGGATCTAGTATAACAAATGGCATAGAATGGATTCTCAATGCGTATTTGTGACTTTGATGAAAGGCAAGCTATTTAGTAGCATTATCTGACCAATTACTGGGAGTAGATAGGACCTTTCTAAGTTCTGGACTTGGAAAAAAATATATGAAAAAAAAAAAATCAAAAAACCCCAAAACACAAACCTTAATCTTGGCTACCTCTCTCCAACAAAGGCAAGCAGCCCTTCACGGTCAGGTCATGTTGACTCCTGTTGGGACCCATATCCATCCTTTCATACACCCCCTAGTGTGATCAGGGACTGACCAAAATGCTAGCTCTACCCTTAGTTCCCGGTCATGACTGGTTCTGAAATGGGCAGGTAGTGTGACCTGGGCCAATGCGCTATTCCTGTGATTTCTAGTGGAGTTATTAGGGGAAAAAAACCCGTTCTCGGTCAAGGGGAATTCTGGCTGTTAAAATGATGTAAACAGGAGCGGCTGCTGACCTTCTTTGCTATCACCTGAATTCCTAACTGAAAAAAAGAAACACAGAAAAGTACAGACAAAAGAAAGAGAAAAGGTCCTAATGAGATCTTTTATGTCCTCCCATCCAGATGTACCCAGAACTAGTTATAGCCTTAGACTTTCCACTTATCTGAAGAAATAAATTCCAATTTTGCTCATTCTCTTTGAGCTGGGTTTCTTCTGGGCAGTCACGTGTCCAGGACTACATGTCAGGAATCATCTACCTGTATTAGACCATAACTGGGCATCAAAGTAAGATTGTACCTACCTTTCAATCATCTGCCATTTTGCATATTTATATGTTCTAGAGCCCAAAGAACATGCCCTATTCTTAAAGCATGACTACTAGTACCAGAGCTGGACTCCTACTACTTCACTTGGTGAATGAAACAATGCAAGTAGGTTGCAGATCCAGGGCAAAGTCCTAGGACATCTGAAGCTTCCAGGAAGATAAAAACCAGCACGAGAATTAGCTCAACTGAGAAAAGACCAAGATTCTATGGGAATTCAGGTTACCTGCTTTAATTCTTAGATATTTTTTGTTTTAACCTACACAACTATGGGTAAAATAAACATTCACCTGTTTTCTAAGGAATCTACTGGGTAAAACTGAAGGATCGGGTTTGGTTATGTAAAATTCTTCCCAATTTCATGCAAGATAGAGGAATACTTAATTTTATACTCAGTACATCAGCTACTTCCCTATGAGTGAAGTAAGAAGGGTGAGGCCACTTTTTCTGAATAGAGTATTCATGAATATTATAAAATTGAATGTTCATCTAAGCTAGACTTCTTTTCTTGGGCATAGGGGGAAGGTATTGTAATTACGACATTATCTTTGTCCTCAGTGACTGACAGAATATAGCAGAAAGAACAATATGACAAAGAAAATTCAGAATTGGGTTTCATTAGCCTACCAGCCTCCTGAAGAATGGTTTGGCCTAACACTCTTGATGGCTTTCCATTCCATAGGTAACATCAAGAATGGGAACCCAGTGTGGGATGGGTGTAAAAGCTACCACATCACTTACAGACAACTGCAAGAAAGGAGGGAAGGGGAGGAAGGACACGTGTATCAGTCATCCTGGCTATGGAAGCATCGAAAGAAGATGCTCACTAAGCATCAGGACCCACTCGTTAAAATTTAGGAACGAATAGATTATTGGAAATTCCAGGCATGAAAGACATTTCTGTAGCTGTAGAAACTTAAATTCCTCTTCTATTCGGGGAGTTTAAGCTGCTGGTAACATAGAAACCATCATGTTTGCGATCTCTTGGAGATCAGGGGGAAAGGTAAGGTAACTCCAAGTGGCCAGAAGAGCATTCTCAGAAAAGCCTCTACTGGAAACTCATCATCCCATGGGGTTCCGTTGGATGAGAACAGCAAAAGTAACAACACTGACCGGAGACCTCTGAGAAAGAGAAATGTAGCCTTCTGCTCATAGGGCCTTGTCTTGACACCATGCAGCATTATGTGGCCAAAGCCCAGGACTAAATGGTTTTAACATGACAGGGGTTTTCAATATATTCAATAAGTTCAGTAAGTTACAGTATTAGTTTTGAAAAAGCATTCAGCGTTAGAGTTTCAAGTTTTCTTACCTATGAAATGGGGAAACAATACAATAAAACCACTAGTAATCAGAATGTTCAAGAAATGGGCATTTTGTGGCACTGGAGTCCCATCAACAAAAAATAACCCTTATTATTTGTTTTATTTCTAGCCACTTCAGCTGTAATGATCTAGAAGACACAATAGAGTTGCGGAGTTGAGGTATAATTTGCATACCATGAAATGCACCCATTTTAAGTATATTATAGAATGAGTTTTAGTAAATGTACGCAGGTGTGTGCCTTGTGTTTCTTACACATCTTTCCTTAGCATCACCCACAATCTAGTTTTAGAACCAGTCTGTCAGCCCAGAAGTTCTCTTATATCCATTTTTAGGCATTCTCCACTTCTGTTCCTTAACTTAGGACAGCACTAACCTGTTTTTTCCTCTATAGTTTTACTTTTTCTAGAAATTTCAAATTAATGGAATTATATATGTTATCTTTGTATCTGGCTTCTTTGATTTGGCACATGTTTTTAAGGTTCATGTTGTTGCATCCATGAGTCATCCACTCTTTGTTGTCAAGTGGTAGTCCATTGCATGATGTCCTACATTCTAGAAAATCCATAAACAGTTGGGTTGTTTGCACTTTTCAGCTGTTCTAAACATAACTGCTAGGATCATCCTTTTACAACTGGTTGTACGGTCCTCTGTCCCCAAGAGAAGCAAAAACACACCTTGGTGTGAAATTGTTGGGTTACAGAATGAGAAACGTCCAAACCGTTCCCCCAGATGGCCGTACCGTTGTGCTTTCCCACCAGCAAGGGATGTCATGTGAGGGTTCTAGTTTCTTCCTGGCCTTATCAACATTGTATGTTTTATTGCATGTCTAGCATACTTTGTTTTGGTTTTAATTTCTGTTTTTCTGATGATTAATGATGTCTAGCTCTTTTTGTGTACTTCCCCTCCTTTGTGTATTTCCCTTTCTTCCTTCCTTCCTTCCTTTCCTTCTTGAGAGGGAGATGGAGAGGGGCAAAGGGTGAGAGAGAGAATCCTAAGCAAGCTCCATGCCTGATCTCACAACCCTGAGACCATGACCTGACCCGAAATCAAGAGTCTGATGCTTAACTGTTCCAGAAATGAATACAGACTAAATTGGAAGACACCGTCGGTTGGCTGGGGTATGAAAATCCAGTCAGGGCTTACAACTAATCATGAAGTTCCATTGGTACTACTAGAGGAAGTCCTAAATTATTCTAGAGAGAGATTAGATTTGGGAAATATATAGTTGCAGGTTCAAATTCTAGAGCTACCTACACCTCACTATCTGACCTTGACTAATCTCTCTGAAACTCCGTATTTTCATCTATAAAATGGGGATAATTTCTCTCTCTCAAGCTGATATTAAGAATAGAATGAAATAAAATATATATTAAGTACTAGCAGCATATAGGCATGTAAGAAAAGCTTCTTGTTTAAAACGTGCTTATATTTTGATATAAAAATATTATTTCCACATTTTCTTTTAAAAGGAAGTAGTCAAGCTCTTACTAGAGGGTATGTAGAGGTTTTTAAAAGACTCAGAGACTGAATCATGAATTACAGTATAAAGACTCAAAAGTAAAATTTTTAGAGCTAAATTTATTTATTTATTTATTTATTTATTTATTTATTTATTTATTTTTAAGATTTTATTTATTTATTTGACAGAGAGAGATCACAAGTAGGCAGAGAGGCAGGCAGAGAGAGAGGAGGAAGCAGGCTCCCTGTCGAGCAGAGAGCCCAATGCGGGGCTCGATCCCAGGACCCTGAGATCATGACCTGACCTGAAGGCAGAGGCTTTAACCCACTGAGCCACCCAGGCGCCCCTAGAGCTAAATTTAACCACTGACTTAAGAAGTAGCATGAATTATCAAAACATTAAAAGCATACTTGACAGTATTTATTAAATTATAACGTCATCATGTATATTCTTAAAAATGGCTTTAAAAGCTAAGAGAAAAAGGAAAATGGCATCCCTGAATAAAGTACATTTGAGGTGGTAAGCAATTAAAACTTTTTTGTATTCATGGCAAATATGATTATATCACAAAAACTCATAAGCAACTAAAAAGACAATACACTAATCCTATAGATCAATCCTATAGATCAAGTACAATCTTATTAATCCTATAGCGCAGGTGTAATTTCCCCTATGTTTAAAAAAAAAAAAAAAAACCTGGAGGAAATCTGACCATACTAGAGGAGCATGACTAAGATTCTCCATTTCTTATTCTTTTTGTTGTTCAAATGAGTCCAATAAAATCTACTTGCCACTCTCCTCTGTGGGACAAGACACCTGAGGATGGTCCTTCTCAGCCCCAAGGGACATGTACTCCATCTAATAATATCTTTAATCAAAGAGAGAGAAAGAGAGAAGGAAGACAATGCCTAAACAATGTGGTTGATCAGCAATGCTTTCTGTGAAAGAGCTTGATCAACGGGAAAATGTGGAAGAATTTCAATCTAAAATGGAACTTGAGGGGGCACCCCGGTGGCTCAGTCAGTAAGTGTCCGTCTCTTGCTTTCAGCTCAGGTCACAATCTCAGGGTTGTGAGATTGAGCCCCACATCTGGGCCTTGCGCTCAGAGCGGCATCTGCTTGGGCTTTTCCCCCCTCTCACCACCCTCTGCCATGCGCTCGTGCTTGTGCTCTCTCTAATAAATACAATCTTTTTAAAATTTTATTTACCAGAGAGAGAGTGCACACAAGCAGGGAGTGGGAGAAACAAGCTCCCCGCTGAGCAATGAGGCCTGAGCTGAAGGTGGATGCTTAACCAACTGAGCCATCCAGGGATCCCATAAATAAAAGCTTTAAAATGGAACTTGAGGATATGCAATGGAAACCCTTGTGCATGCGCCCTCAGAAGAATGGAACTTAAAAATCAAGGGATTGATTTCCATTAAGTGTCTGATTTAGAGAAGACTGAGACTTATCTCCTCCTAACCAAAGAACATCCTCCCAAGAATCTCTCTCAATCTTCAAGCCAACAAACTTACTGCTTGGGGTCTGGAGGGACTTCCCCTCTTTGCATTCAGGCTGGACTTTCCCCCATTTGCATATAAGTACACCCGACCTGAAACCCTCAAAAGACTCACAAGTAGCTTGTTACAACAAGTGTTCCCCAAACTGCAATTTCTCTGCTATTTCCAAACAAAACAAAAATATCACCAATGACAGCTTAGCTTTGAATCCCAATTTTGCCTCTAACTAGCTAATAAAAGCAGGTGAGCATCACTGGGCAAGTCAACTGGACAGTGCCTTCGGTTCCCCATACCTAAAATGATAACATAATAGCAGCTACCTAATAAACTTCTTTTGAGGATTATGTGGATTATTAAGAGAAGAGCTCAGAACACTACTTAGCACATGATAAGCACAATATGCATGCTAGCAATTATAAATGATCTTTCAGTCCCAAGAACTTTCCACTCCACTCGTCTATGGGTGAATCTGTGTTGATAATAGATTCCCAAGGACTTTCCACTCTACGCGTACTATGGTTCAATCTGTGTTGGTAATACTTGTTTCCAGATCCATGTCGCTATGTTGAAACCACACTGATGATTGTTCTATAACTAAGAAATGTACTCAAATACAAGCAAATTACACTAAACAGATGACTTAAACATATACCTCTTAATTTATGTTCATGTCCTAGTTTTTACCTGTTTGGGGTTACATCGTGGTTATTAATGTTTGATAATATAATGAAATTCAATTAATCAATTTATTCTAAAGATTTTATTTTTCAGTGATATCCACATCCAATGTGGGGTTCAAACTCACAACTTGAGACCAAGAATCATGTGCTTTGGGGTACCTGTGTGGCTCAGTGGGTTAAAGCCTCTGCCTTCGGCTCAGGTCATGATCTCAGGGTCCTGGAATTGAGCCCGGCATCAGGCTCTCTGCTTGGCAGGGAGCCTGCTTTCCCCCCTCTCTGCCTACTTGTGATCTCTCTCTCTCTCTGTCAAATAAATAAATAAAATCTTTAAGAAAAAAAAAAGAATCATGTTCTTTACCAGCTGAGCCAGCCAGGCATCCCTATAGTGATATTATTTTAAATAAGACAAATTTATATATATATATATATATATATAAATAACACTGACACAGAAATTACATGTACACATACAGGTAATGTAATGTGAAAAATATTCTGTGAATTAAACAATGAAAAAACAAAACATCAAATGACGTGTTCCTCCATATAATGAGAAAAAATAAGATAGGATACTTCTAACTCAATTTTCTTCACATCTTTGATTTACATCTTTTGAGCGTTTTCTTCTGACAAAGCTCATGTTGCAGTATCTGATGGGATCAGTTAATCAAAACTTCTCGTTTTTGAGATCAGAATAATGTTCCCTACTTAACTCGTTTAGAAGGTGGCACAAAACATCTTTGCAACCGTTACAAGATTCAATTAAAAGGAGATGAGTTAAAAGACGCAGTTCTGTTTCACAATATACATTATGGCCTAAGAAATAAAATTTGAATACTTTGAAAATAAAAAGTGGTTTCATTTCAACTCCAAATCAGAGAATTTAAAGACACTCAGAACATACTTCACATTCTGACACAAAGAATTTACCCAGGGTTTAAGTTGATACGACACACGCAAAGGCCAAGAACCACGTCTTGCCAAAAGGAATAGTACATGTTTGTTTTTCCTTTTTTCTCTCTGTCCCTCAAGGTAACCTATATTTATCTCTGCCTCAAATCACTGTGAAAATTTTAACTACCTCATGAAACCTCAACGTGCTATATAAACAATGATCAGGTATATTATTTTCATAACCAGCCCTTGCAATTTAGTAGGAAACAGGACCCTTCATCAACAGAGACCTCAGCAAAAATAACGACTTAATTAAATGAAACACTGAAGTATCACAACAAGCCAAAGATACCAAATGTACTGGAATAAACAAGTAATAAATAAATGCCTCTTATTTTCTATCACTAAAATAATAACAAAGGGTTCTCAAGAAGTAAGTGTATGGCTCCTGGCATGGAAGGCATATACTTGCGAGACAGGGACTCAGGGACTCGAAGACAGCCACCATGGCAGCCTGTCTGTGGGGACAGCTTTTCTTTGGCTCGGAAGTTGAACAGCTTTGGTGATAAGCCATTGCGGTGTGAGAGGAGAAAGGTTTTTAATCTTTTCATTTGTTTCTATTATTACCTTTTAAAAATAAGGAGAAAAAAATAATAAGATGGAAAATAGACAAATAGGGTGAGTGCACATTATGCAATAATCCACTGGCATTTTGGATATGTTAAAATAAAAATATATTTACAAGATAACCGCAATGTTTTACAAAGGGCTATTTTATATTTTCAAAAGATACTTTAAAGAGAAAGTCTGAACCTGACCATGACATATCACTTAAATACGTCAGTGGCCAAGTTCAAAGAAGTAATAACTAACATGTAAGACAATAAAGATTTTATGAAAATTTGTGTATTTTGAAGCAGCAGCAGCATTAAACATCTAATGGCTACATTAGAGAAAATCTTAAGTGTTCCAAAGCATCTAGTTGCAAAGATAAACTCTAGATCCCACTAGATTAATAAAACAAAATCTATTTTGTATATAAATAATGCTCATGAAACAAGCCTAATTTGTGTAAAAGATATTTAAGTCAAAAGGATTTTACATTTCTATTCTATTCAAATAGCATGAGTAACCACAATATAGTTCAAAACATGTTAGTTCAAAACTATCTTCTATTTTCACACTCTGTCTTACAACCTAAGAAACAAAAATTTTCTGGGCTTTAAAAAAAAAAAAAAAAAAAAAAAAAATTTTCTGGGCTTTAATAAAACTGCCATACAAAAAAGGAATAATTAGAAATCTAGATCAAATCACCTTTTTTTTTTTTATTTGCCTGAGAGTACACAAGAAGAGGGAGAAGTCAGTAGACAAAAAAGCACGTTCCCCACTGAGCAGAGAGCCTGATGTGGGACTCAGGAAGGCAGTCATCAACTGAGCCACCCAAGTGTCCGATCAAATCACTCTTTGAATGACAAAGATTTGAAAGAAACTGAGAGATCAACTGTTTCCCTTTTGCCCTTACTCTTGTTACACTAACTGAAGTCACCAATTTAATAATTGTGACACAGTTGTTTCTTCTGAAAAAATTTTACAGTTCAAAGTCAAGACTTAAAAAGTCTTGGTACTCATACAAGGCACTGGTAGGTCTAAACTTCCCCATTCATCTTTCCACTAAAGTTCGCCCTGGCCTATGACACTTCTGCCTTTTCAGGCCTTTTCACTTCTCAAGGAAGTGCAACAAAACTGTGCTCCAACTCTGTGATGTTGAGAGGTAGCAAATTTCCAGACCTTTTAGGTCAAGGCCACAAAATGTCAAGTGTATGATTTTGCCTATAAAATTTATGTAACTAGCACCAAAAAGTCCAAACTGTTAAAGAAAGTCCTCAAATTAATCAACTCAAAACCAATGCAATATCTTTAAATACTTCAGAAGGAAAAAAAAAAAAAAAGCAGTGAAGGAAAACAATCCCATAGGCTAGGATACCACAAAAATCAACCTTGCATGCAGACATATATTTAAGAAATCCTTCAAAAGTGACCTACATACATTTACAGTATATGGTTAAATTCCCATTAAGCCATTATTAAGTGCATTATTAAGATACATCTTATTCTCCCTTTGCTCTTTTCGGATGTGATGGGAAGGCAGGGTGTAACTAGGACAAAAAATATATTTCCATTGACTGTAGACACCCGTGAATCATTCATGAGGTAGCAAATAATGCTTAGACAACCTAATGCATGGAAGTGGGTTAGAAAATTACAATTTGCAAAATTTGCTGTTAACTTCTCTGGATTCCTCCAGTTTATCTGAGTCTTAAGCTAGCCCTAGAAGTCTCAATGGAAACATCTCTATCCTAAGGCCAGCCAAAGAATCACAGAAAAAAAGAATAAAGAGAAAAGAAAAGAAAATCTGCTTAATTATATGGATATGGATAATTTCATAAATAAATGCTTTAATATCCTTTACATCTAAATATGGTAAACAATGGAGAAAAACAAATGATTTGAGCTTCCAAAGTAAACTATGAGGTGCTCAATGGAAGCGGCCTGATTTATTTGCTATTTTATCTTTTAAGGAGATTCCGGCAAGGTCAACTGACTCAAATTCAACACCTACCTAGAAAATAACGTGTATCTGTCACTTTCCTTCCAAAGTGAGAGTGAATGGCTTAGCTAAAAATCCTACTACCCTAAAATCAAATGCCATATATTCCTAAAGTTACTTTGGTTGCACTTCAGTGAAATTTTGCTCCTGGGAACCTTCTCCTTAAATCTAACAACTCTACTCTCCGGTTAAGTAAGAGTATACAGGTTTGAATTGAAATCTAAAGGCCAACAACAACAAGAACAGAGCAGAAAAACACACTTCGCTAACCATCTACAAACCACTTCTCCCCATTTCCACACACATCACCCATCGTACAGTACAGAAAACCACAGCTGAGAAATCAGAGTCCACTCAAACCTTCTCAGAAGATTCCCACTCTGGCACTACCTACCCTAAGACATGTTAACTGAAAAGATTTATACACGTATAGACTGGTAATGCTTTTAATTTTAATGATTTCCAAAAAACAACAGCTATGGCAACATAAGTCACACTTAGGAACTTCTAATTACAAAAAATATTCTTGGGCGCCTGGGTGGCTCAGTCAGTTAAGCGTCTGCCTCTGGCTCGGGGGCTCAGGTCAGCATCCCAGAGTCACAATTATGGAGTCCTGCCTTGGGCTCCCTGTTCTCTCCCAAGACCCCTCCCAAATAAATAAATAAATAATCTTAAAAAAAAAAAAGTATTCTCACAGTAAAACGACTCTAAACTGAAACTCAACTTTCTTATGATCTAAGAAACAGCCTAATGAATTTTATTTAAAAACATGTTATTTTTTATTTTATTTATTTTTTTAAAAGATTTTATTTATTTATCTGTCAAAGAGAGAGAAAGAATGAGTGAGCACGAGTAGGAGGAGAAGCAGGCAGAAGGAGCAACAGGCTCCTCACTGAGAAGAGAGCCCGATGCAGAACTCGATCCCAGGACCCTGGGAACATGACCTGAGCTGAAGGCAGACGGAGCCATCCAGGCATCCCTAAAAACATGTTTTTAAATTGCTGTCTGCAATTCTAAATTTTGCTATCCCAAAATTTAAGTCAATCAGAAAAATCAGGTTCCTCTGTATTTTTGGTATGTTCTTCAGCAACATTCTACACTTACCAACAACACTCTGCTTGTCTGTACCTATAGAAATAGCAAAGATATGGTTCTAAACAGATTGCCTAGACTCCGTGATTACCTCAACCTGACTAAGCACAACATACTTACCTCAGGAGGTGTACACCCTCCCCAGAGCCCACTCTGAAGTCCTTGTGAACTCCATACAAACAAAACGTTTACTTATGATAGAGAGCTTTTTTTTTTTTTTGATAGAGAGCTTTTTGTCATTGCTGGTGCCATAACCTCTACTACCGTGGACAGATTAGACTTTTAGTAAGAAAAGACACATAATTCATAAATCAATGCTCAGTTTGTTTCTTTAAAAGGAAAATCAGAAAGCTAAAATTCAATGTAAAAACACTGAGCAGGGAAATATGGAATTAAGCTTGTAGAAATATTCCTTTTCCAGTTTAATAATTTGGGGTATTAAAAGTGCTAGTTCCGGGGCGCCTGGGTGGCTCAGTCGTTAGGCGTCTGTCTTCGGCTCAGGTCATGGTCCCAGAGTCCTGGGATCGAGCCCCACATCGGGCTCCTTGCTTGGCAGGAAGCCTGCTTCTCCCGCTAATACTCCCTCTGCTTGTGTTCCCTCTCTCACTGTGTTTCTGTCAAATAAATAAAATCTTTAAAAAAAAAAAAGTGCTAGTTCCCACAGGACTTAGCATAGTCTAGCACAATATAAATAATTAATAAATATTTCCAAAAGAAAGGAGAATCAGATGGAAACAGTCATGGCCCAAAGGTAAAAGGAAGGAGGGCAGCGAGAAAGGAGAGTTAAGAGTGCTGAATGAATTTAGTTTTATGGGAAAAGTAGGCCAGTCTGTTTACACTAGTGTGTACATAAAAAAGGAGGAAAGTGGAATAGTAAAAATGCTTTAAAAACTGGCCTGTCATCCAAACAGTTTCCAACTGATGGCTCTGTGTCAATAACAACCACTGCAAGGCAATTTCGACCTACAAATAAGCCTGAGTTGAGTAGTCCACTGTGCTCACCAAGAGCAGAGGAGCCTACCCAGGGAGGCTAGGGTTAGGATTCCAGTTAAATGACTGAGGGCATTTGGCCAGCTGTCAAAGTATTTGTTATTTTCCAGATCACAGTGCCTACCATGCTGACATTTCAAGGAAACACCACAAAGTAGCAATACAATTAAATTCTGCAGATTTTGCCTAAAGCAAAATATATATATATTTAAATGCTTTCAATGTTTGTTTATATTAATACTGATTTTCAGTGGCTCCGATGTCCAACTCAAATCAAGTCACCCTGTGTTCCTGGGATTTTACACATCTCTCAGTTAAATTAGGCAGCCAATCACTCATCTCACGTCTATGAGCTGAAGAGGGAATTCAAAATCCAACAAATATTCACTTGAAATGTACTTTCAACCATGTCATAGCCAACGTGGACATCATTTCTTTTATGTCTTGAAATGTTTAATAATATTTTTGGTATTTAGTACACAACACAGTGTATTAGTATTACAAGGAGTGTATTATACTTTATTGTACTTTGGACAACTTCCCTCTCCATATATTAGCATCCAAGAATTTGGCTCTAACTACTATGTGTAAACAATTCTTCACCCACCCATCCCCCACCCTGGTCTCTCACCCCAAATCTTCTGGTATACAGAAAACAGACTTAGAAATAAATACGAAGTACATATCATTCCCCACTGAGTTCAGTCTTCCATAGTGAAGGGAAAATTACATTTCAAGGCTATATTGTCCAACAGATTTATCTAACGTTTGCTCCTGTTTTGACTATCAATCACAAGAATATCTTACTGGCTAACTTTAAAAATGCTTAGAATGTGAGAGTGGAATGGAAATACTGATGCAGGTGTAGATTAAAAAGCACAATTTGGTCTGCTAAATAAATTTTGCCTTTTTAATTCAAACTACAGAATTCCCTTTCCATATAGTCAAATCTGAAATTTGTATTTGTACTCATAGACACAAACCTGTTGGAAACTGTAAGGAAATATAATTAGTCTTGTTCTCAAATCAACATTTTATGATGTATTCAACAACACTGTCTTCAAGAACATTTTGTCCACAATATTATACATGTAAGACTCAACATATTTTGGGGGCGCCTAGGTGGCTCAGTGGGTTAAAGCCTCTGCCTTCGGCTGTCATGATCTCAGGGTCTTGGGATTGAGCCCCTAATAGGGCTCTCTGCTCAGAGGGGAGCCTGCTCCCCCCACCCCAACCTGCCTCTGCCTATTTGTGATCTCTGTCAAATAAATGAAAGTCTTTTAAAAAAAAAAAAAATCTTTAAAAAAAAGATATTTATATAAAAATATTTTTATATGATATGTCCTTCTCAGCCCTGAAAATAAACTAAAGAAAGTTCTATTTGAAGTTCTATTTGAACCAACTCTGCTCTACCGCAAAGCCATACCACTTCATCTCTTAAGTAATTAAAAATATTTTGCTAGAGATATAAATTATTTTACCTTTCAAGATAAGGGTTCTAAGTAATTCTATAGTCACTACATTTCATACAACCTGTTCTAAGAAAAATGATTCATCTACCAAGATATAAATGCCACCTGTAAACTATAATTTCTAATATTTCAAGGGATAAAGAATCCTAGTTCATAGCATACCACATTTATAATGGAAAAACAAATCCAAATGGCTTTCCCCCATGTACCTCTACCCCATCCCCAAAAGTGAGCACAAAATTAAAGTGCCAGGATGGAACTTTAGTTCCAACTTTGGTAGAATTGTTTACATAATCATTATATTTCAAATGAGTTGTCATGTTTCACAGTTTGAAATAAAGGTTAAAAGTTAGGACCTGCTAATGAAATAGAAGCAAAATAATGTTTGACTTTTAAATTAATTTTGAAGTCCTCACATATCAACATGATTTTCCTATATTACACTTAGTGCCACAAATATGCTTGTATTCAGGGCCATTTAGGCATAAAATAGAGCTCAATGGTTAAGATCAAGGTCTTTGGAGTGGCAAATTGCCACTTACTTGATATGACCTTGGAAAAGTCACTTAACCTCTCCAAGCTTCAATTTCCTTATCTGTTATTCTAAAGATAACTCAAAAGCACTTACATAATGCCTGGCACACAGTAAGAGAGCAATAAGTAATAGCTGCTGTTATTAGTATCAAGGAAATCTCTGCAAGTTGCACTTATAAAATTAAATGTGAATAAGAAATAAAATAATTTATAAAATTTTCCTCAGGAAAAAACCCTAAAGCTCAGACTTAATTCTTTCTATAAATGAAAATCATGGTGGCTGAACAGACCAATGACTGAAGAAAGATAAAAACATACAAAAAAACAAACCAAGAAACCAATAATAACAACCAATAACTTGGACCACCTAAAGAAAATTGCCAAGGACACAAGGAAATAGGTGGTCTGCTAATTACTTATAGCAATCTTTATTTATTTATTTATTTAAGCTCGGTGACCAATGTGGGGCTGGAATTCACGACCAAAATCAAGAGATCAAGAGTAGCATGCTCTACCAACTGAGCCAGCCAAGTATCCCTCCTATAGCTTTAGGATAATGAATTCAAACATCAATATAGACGGTGGAAAAATGACCCAAAAATCTCCCCAATCCAGAAACCAAAAACTAAGTAAGAAGTTAAATTTTGTATCCAGTGACAGGTAGTGGGAAATTTTTAACTTATCTGGTTTTTAGAGATTTTCAATTCCCTCACCCTACAAAGATATCACAAGACATATCCAATATGGTAGCATAATCCAGTGAGGAGGTAAGAAGTTCTCCAATCTGCTTCAGGTTTGTCGGTAACTTGGTAAGAACCTTCTAGGGTAGTGACAAAATAAATACAGAATTGGAAGCATTACCCTCTGAATTCTATCCTGATTAAGCACACTTTAGGACACGAAATATGCAACAGGTAATTTCCCAGAACATTTAAGAGCCATACACTTTAAGTCCCTGATACAAACTAATTCCATATTTAAAAGTAAGTATAAAAACTATTTCTAGCTTTTTATTTATAGGTGCAGAGTTCAATGACTCTGAATATAAATACATTTCTAATATTTACTACCCAATAATTACTTTAAGCAAATATTTATTCAGTCTTTCCCATATACCAGGTGCTATGCCACAAGTCAGGAAAACCATTTTTTTACCAAGACAAAAATAGTCTCAATGTTCACGGAGCTTCTATTTTTGTAGGGAAGACTATAAAGAAATAAGAATATGTCAGGTGATAATAAATATCATGATAAAAATCTATCAGGGTTGTGTGTTCAGAAGGGACTGAGAAGCTACTTCAGACCAGCTGGACAAGAAAAGCCTGCTCATTAAATGTAAAACATTTACCTCCATTTGCTGCCAAAATCGATAGGAGCTATTCTTTTATTTATATTCAAAAAGAAATGTAAACATTTTGCCAGGCTGTGACATTATATATCACCTCATCCAATGGGTATGTGTAAACTCTTCCCCAAATATACACAGTAAACACTGATAAACAGGTAAGATCACTTTACCTTCAAATTCACTTCTAAACACATTCCCACAGAATTTTTATAATAAAACAGGAGCTGACAAATATACATTTTGTTTCTCATTTATATTCAGTTTGCTTAGACATTATTTTGCTAAACTATACTTTTTAAATATTTGAGTTTACTTAAAAATCAGAATATTCCAACAGAAAGACTTAACTTTGACTTACCTGTGCCTGTACACAGTGCAGAAGATCTATAAATTTGTAGCCAAATCCAAGAGAAATCTGCAATACAAACAAACAAGCAAACATTAAATAAAAAGATACAGAATCCTCTCGGACTCATCAGAGTGGATGTGATTTTTACAACCATTATACGAGTAACTCATTAATAACATCTCGACATTAAATTGCATGATAAATCAAGAAGTAGACTTGCCGCATTACTTCTATTTGGTTAAAAAAAATGTTAAATATGTAAGGCCACATTTCATTGTGAATTATGAGGTGTCTAGTCTATAAATTTTGAGTTCCCACCATAATTCTTACTACATTTCCTTGTAGCTACTTGGGTCTCATCAGGGGCACTGAAAGCTGAGAAGCAGCAGAGACCCGAGACCCTTTGTCCAGACCGCGCCCCCTTGGACCAGCCCGGCCCCCAGCGCACAGTAACACCGTGCACGATAAATGTTTGCTGAGTAAACAAATAAATAAAATTCACATTGCAATCTTAGTTTGTTGTGATTCACAGTTTACCTGTAAGGAATGAAAAGTTGAAATAAAACTGCTGAAATAAAAATCCAAGTCATAATTGTATGAAAAAGTTCAAAAGTGATTGAATAATTTATCTTAGGAAAAAACCTGAGTAAAATGATGCAAAAATGATTATATATATATATATATATATATATATACACACACACACACACACACACACACACACACACACACACTCATATGCCACATATACATATGTGAATATGCCATATATATATGACAATCTTAACAATGTGTGAGAGCAAATATAGATAAGGAAGAAATGAACATTTCAATCATGAGGACAGCTGCTCTTCTGGGTGTCTGTCTTTGAGAGCAAAGACTTTAACTCCAAAGGACCCTGTAGCATTTTTTCTGATCCACACAAGAATCACTTCCACTGCACTAAAGAAGTTTGTTTCCAAGATGTACAGTGAGGAATACAAACAAGTATGTGCTTATGTTGTTTTCTGTGTATTAATGTTTACATTAATAATTAATAATTAATTTTCTGTGTATTAATGTTTACAATCTAAAGAGGTCTAAAGGGGAGGGAAAGAAAAAAAAAATTTTATTTTGAGTTTTCCCAGGACCTGATCCGTCTGGAGATCATCCAATGTAATGAAATGCAGCGAGGGTATTAGAGATGATTCATGAAAAACAAAAGAAAATCTGTATGCAAATAAGAAGTTATCACAGTAAGTAAAACGAATGGATTCTCCTCAAGTGGCAGTCACTGAGCAATAAACTGTTATGTAATAGAAGCCTTCGATTCTTTCCGGCTCTACTGGGGTAAATGCATTCATTATGCTGGCCTACTTAAGCCCATTATAATTCTATACCAACAACTAATTCGCTCAAGGACATCACACTATGCAACAATCAACAGCTACAAGTTCTGATTATTAGTAGGAGTGATGATATTAAACTATTACTGCTTGATCCATAGTATTCAGTAAGTTTTCACTAATGTGCTAAGATAATATGAGGAGCAAGGGCCAATGCACCCAAGCTGAAGAAAGATACAGGAGACGTGAAGGTGTGGATAGTTTCCACAGTACAAAGTGATTATCTTAGTGTAACATTTTGAATAAGAAGTACTAATAAGAGGGGCGCCTGGGTGGCTCAGTGGGTTAAAGCCTCCGCCTTCGGCTCAGGTCATGATCCCAGAGTCCTGGGATAGAGCCCCGCATTGGGCTCCTTGCTCAGCAGGAAGCCTGCTTCTCCCGCTACCACTCCCTCTGCTTGTGTTCCCTCTCTCGCTGTGTTTCTCTGTCAAATAAATAAAATCTTTAAAAAAAAAAAAAAAGAAGTATTAATAAGATACTTAAAAACACAGAATTACAAAATGTCTTAGAAGTTACTAAGGGCAAATGTCAGCCATTTAAGCCAGTGGTGTGGGCAGTAACAATTCTGCAACAAAGCCACATGTCTCTATTCCAGACAATTTTCATCAAGTTCCTTCAGGAGTGTGTTTCAAGGAACGGACAGGAGAAGAAGTCTACCTTGGTCCTGGCAGACTGACACAAGGCAGGCAAGAACCTTGCAATAAAGGGCAGAGGGATACGAGTCACCGTCTTTCTTACTACCATTGCTATTTCCACGGTATGAGCTGAAAAAGATAAATGGCCTCTCCACAAAGCAATGGGTCACCAATAGAAGGCAGCATGGAGGGGCGCCTGGGTGGGTGGCTCAGTCCCCTAAGCCCCTGATTCTTGGTTTTTGATTCAGGTCATGATCTCAGGGTGGTGAGATCGCTCAACCTTCAGCATGGAGTCAGCTTGAGACCCTCCCTCCTTCTGCTCCTGGCCCTCCCAAAACTCTCTCTCTAAAATAAATAAATAAATTTTAAAAAAAGAAAGAAAGAAAAGAAAAAAAGAAAAGAAAAAGAAGGCAGCACGAACAGTAGAAAGAATCTTGTAGGGTTAAGCATCATTAGATCAATTTCAAAACCTGGCTTTATCATATAAATACTGCTGCTGTTAATATTATTCTATCATTAGTAGCAGCTTAGGTATGTGACCTAGGAAGTGTTATTGTGGACTCCAACATAAAATGAAGATAACGTCCTGTTTGCAGCACTCTGGAAGTATTAAATGAGATGATTACAGAAAGCGCCTGGTACACAGTAGGCATTACAATTATCCTACCAAGTCTATGATCCTGCTAAATTATGCTAGTTCTGGCAGGTAACTCAATGAAATGATGGAAAAATATAAACTTCAGGCCTGTCCTACCCTAAGTAACTGATTTTCCTTGGAATGTCCTCATGGCCTTATCTGCCCATAACCCTCCAGAGATATATAAACATGGAGACCGCTGGGAAATTTCTGAACCAGGGCTACCTTAAAACTACATAAAAGTTGGAAAAAAAAAAAACAAAACCCTACCTAATTTCAAATCTTACTAAAAAGTTATAATCAAAACAGTGGGGTATTAGCATGAGGCTAAACAACAGAAGAGAACACAGTCCAGGAACAGTCCCACACATTTATATCAATTCAAATTCAACAAGGTCACAGGTAATTTAATGAGAAAAAGATAGTCTTTTCAATAAACCATGCCAAAAACTGTTATACACACGGAGAGGGAAAAAGAACCTTGACCTTTACCTTGTATCATGTGCAAAAATTAACTCAAAATGGGTAGGTACATAGACATGAAAGTAAGGACGACACTACAAAACCAATAGAAGAGGACACTTAGAGAAAATTATTGTAAATTAGGGGAAAAAAGCTTAGCTATTACACCAGATGCACATAATAAAAATGAAGACCATAAAAGAAAAAAAAACCTGATAAAATGAACTCCATTAAAATTAAAACTTCTGCTCTTCAAAAGACAGAATTAAAAAATGAAAACATAAGCCACAGATGGGGAGAAAATATTGACAAAATAATTATCTGATAGGGCGCCTGGGTGGGCTCAGTGGTTTAAAGCCTCTGCCTTCAGCTCAGGTCATAATCTCAGGGTCCTAGGATCGAGCCCCACATCGGGCTCTCTGCTCAGCAGGGAGCCTGCTTCCCCCTCTCTCTCTGCCTGTCTCTCTGCTTACTTGCGATCTCCCTCTCTCTGTGTTAAATAAATAAATAAAATCTTTAAAAAAAATTATTATCTGATAAAGTATGTACATTTAAAATACAAAAAGAGCTAAATAATAAGGATGGCATCCCGAATATACAAGGGACTTATGTAACTCAATAATAAATAACTCAACTTCTTTAAATGGGCAAAATATTTAAAGATTTTTAAATATATTATATATATTATAGAAGATATATGGGAAGTGGTCGCCTGGGTGTCTCAGTCTAGTTAAGCATCAGACTTTTTTTTTTTTTTTTTTTAAGATTTTATTTATTTATCCGACAGAGAAAGAGATCACAAGTAGGCAGAGAGGCAGGCAGAGGGGGGGGGGGAAGCAGGCTCCCCACTGAGCAGAGAGTCAGATGCAGGGCTTGATCCCAGGACCCTGTGACCATGATCTGAGCCCAACGCAGAAGCTTTAACCAACTGAGCCACCCAGGTGCCCCAAGCATCAGACTCTTGATTTCAGCTAAGGTCCTGGTCTCAGGGTTGTGAGATCAGGCATGGAGCCTAACTAGCATTCTCTCTCTCTCACCCTCTGCCCCTCCTCATCTCCCTCTCAAAAAAAAAAAAAAGAAAGAAAGAAAGAAAGAAAGAAAAGGAAAGGAAAGGAAAAAAAAAAAAAGCTATACAATGGGGGAAGTACACAAAAAGTACTAGACATCATTAGTCATCAGAAAAACAGAAATTAAAACCAAAACAAAGTATGCTAGACATGCAATAAAACATACAATGTTGATAAGGCCAGGAAAAAACTAGAACCCGCACATGACATCCCTTGCTGGTGGGAAAGCACAACGGTATAGCCATCTGGGGGAACGACTTGGAAGTTTCTCATCCTATAACCCAACAATTTCACACCAAGGTGTGTTTTCGCTTCTCTTAGGGACAGAGGACCGTACAAGCAGTTGTACAAGGATGATCCTAGCAGTTATGTTTAAAACAGCTGAAAAGTGCAAACAACCCAACTGTTTATCTTTGGAAAATGGATTTTCTAGAATGTAGGACATCATGCAATGGACTACCACTCAACAACAAAGAGTGGATGACTCATGGATGCAACATGAACCTTAAAAACATGTGCCAAATCAAATAAGCCAGACACAAAGATAACATATAAATCTAGTAACTTGAAATTTCTAGAAAAAGTAAAACTATAGAGGGAAAAACAGGTTAGTGCTTTCCTGAGTTAAGGAACAGAAGTGGGGAACACCTGAAAATGGATACAAGAGCACTTCTGGAGAGGTGCCTGGGTGGCTCAGTCATTAAGCATCTGCCTTCAGCTCAGGTCATGAACGCAGCGTCCTGGGATCAAGCCCCGCGTCAGGCTCTCTGCTCAGCAGGAAGATTGCTTCTCCCTCTACCATTCCCTCTGCTTGTGTTCCCTCTCTCGCTATGTTTCTCTGTCAAATAAATAAAATCTTAAAAAAAGAAAAAAAAAAAGAGAGAACTTCTGGGCTGACTGGTTCTAAAACTAGATTGTGGGTGATGCTAAGGAAAGATGTGTAAGAAAACAAGGCACACATACCTGTGTACATTTACTAAAACTCCTTCTATAATATACTTAAAATGGGTGCATTTCATGGTATGCAAATTATACATCAATTTTTTCAATGCTAAAAAAATTTGTCAATGATTTTTAGAAACCTCTATGTGCCTGCCCTTTCTTCCTAGGTAATAGTTACGATTACTGTGTCAGTAAAGGGATGTAAGGGACAAAGGCAGTTCTAGCAGAAAACGGTGTAAACATCTGACAAGAAGAGCATCAACTTGGCTGCAAGAGTAACACATAATGACCTTGAGGCACAAAAAATCAGGACTGAGCACACATCACTACAGAAAAAGACTGCTGACAGCATTAAAGCTATCGCCTGATGATTTCTCAAAAGGTAGCAGAGGGTTAGGAGAAGATAGGCTCCATTCTTTCTTTCTTTCCTTCCTTCCTTCCATTTTTCTTTCATTCATTCATTCATTCATTCATTCATTCATTCATTCATTCATTCATTCAAACGAAGGGTTAGGAACAGATCCAGAGGAAGCAAAGCAAGCTAGGAAGAAAATGAAGCAACAGCCGCAATACCAGCTAAGAGAGCACTTCCGGCTACCAGAATGAGAGAAGGGCCACTCAGTGCTGTTCTGGTTCACCAGCAGCACCGCCATCCTCATCGTCAATCGCTGCGATTTCTTAGATGCTTCTGGCAGAGCCCTTTATATTTATTACCCACTTTCATCTTCCCAACAAACCTATGAGGTAGGTATTGCTACTCTCACCTCCATTTTGTAGATACAGAAATATAACTGACAAGCGAAGCACTCTGTCCAAGGTCACAGGGCTAATGCAGTGGTAGTAGGATAATTTGTTTTCTTTTGGCTTAAAAACATAGAAACTCTCAAATAACAAAAAATAGACCTTATTTTATTTTTTGTCAGAGAGAGAGAGCAAGAAAGCAAGCACAAGCAAGGGGACCGGCAGGCAGAGGGAGAAGCAGGCTTCCTACTGAGCAGGGATCCTGATGAAGGGACTTGATCCCAGGACCCTGAGATCATGACCTGAGCCAAAGGCAGACGTTTAACCAACTGAGCCACACAGACGCCCCAGAAAACATACCTTTGACTCGGCATGCTCCAAATTATGTAACATCAAGAGGAAAGTCATACTCCCAAGATTTAATTATGCGAACTATTTCAGATTATTGAATAGGACACTGTATTTTTTGTTTTATCTATATTACACACATTTTATAATATAAAAAAGTTTCCTATAGTTTCCATATATTTTAATAAAATATTATATTAAATATTAAGCAATATTATAATATTAAATATTAAAAATATTCTTGTTATTAAATATTTGATGTGCTGCAAAAGCCTAAATACTATAAATAATGTATAAAGAATGTGGACTATATAAGGTAAAATTCTTTCCCAATTATTAAGTTGATGATGCTAAAAATAACATCTAGACCACTGAAGAATAATTTATAAGCTAACTGGTTATTTCTAAATATATTTCAGACAGCTTATGCTTTCTTCATTTAAAAGTCTCTACCTACACTGCAGACAATGACTCTTAACTAATCAAACTCTTTAACAAATAATTCTCATTTTCCAAAGACTTTCAAGAGGGTCAACAGTATCATCTCAAGACGTCCTTAAAACTACATTTAGCTCACAACTTTCGTATAAACATTAATTAACCTTTTAATTATTCTTTCCAACTACTCATTCTGCCTATTATACATCTAACTTAAGGTTCCCAAACTTGAGGTTTTGCTTAGAGAAATCTTCAGTTTTTTAGAACTGGCATTTAAAATTTCTGAACTCCAATCTTTTTTTTTTTTTTTTTTAAAGATTTTACTTATTTGACAGAGAGAAACACAGTGAGAGAGGGAACACAAGCAGAGGGAATGGTAGCGGGAGAAGCAGGCTTCCTGCTGAGCAGGGAGCTCGATGCGGGGGCTCGATGCGGGGGGCTCGATCCCAGGACGCTGGGATCATGACCCGGGCCGAAGGCAGATGCTTAACGACTGAGCCACCCAGGCGCCCCACTGAACTCCAATCTTAAGATGTTCTTTTGCTACTTTAATTCAGTTTAATAAAATGCTTTGAGTCAGTTAATCATAAGTTAAAACAAATAGAGACTTAGATTTGTAACCGAATAACTTCTATAGTAAATGTAAAAAAGAAAGTTCTAAATAGATATATAGAAAAGGATATATCATCAGTTTAAAAATTCCTAAGCTACAGGCAGGTTCACGTATATAACTAGCCTGTATGATACAGTGAAAAACAACCTACCCATCAAATTCATAAATCTCATATGATCATTCCTTTCATTTTTGTCTCTCACAATGGTCTGAGCCGAATACAATAAAGCAACTATCATAAAACAGTAACTCTTCAAAGAATAGTATTCTTGTCCAGAGGCAGACTTATAGGAAAAATGAATTTCATACGTGTAGATGAATGAACTCACATTTAGAAGAGGACTAAAGACACTAATTTGGAGTCACTGGGTGTGCAGGAGTAAAAAAAAAAAATTGTGGAGTCACTAACCTAAATATAGCATTTAAATCCAAAGAAATGATTAAAATTTCTTCGGGAGAAGATAGAGGCAGAAGGAAGACCAGCAAAGACAAGTACTACAGAGTCCAAGAGGAGATAGTTCCAAGAAGATAGTTCTCAATGCTACTGAGAATTATACAGTTTCTACTTGCTTTGGCAAGCTGAACGTGCCGATGACCTTCCTAAGAACAGTTTCAGTGCAATGACAGAGATACAAAGCAGACTGAAGAAACTGAAAGTATTGACAAATGAATAGGATATAAGGATTTGGGCACAGCATGTGCAAATGATTACTATCATTATTGCCTTGTGCTAAAATTAATCCTCCCCTCTAGACTGTGGGCTTCTTGAGGGCAAGGCTAAGGTTTCATCCCCCTTTGATTAAGGAAACAACTTGCTGCTGGATTAGTCATTTTTAAACAACATTCCTACAGAAGTCCTACGGCTTTAATTAGGGAGCTCAGCTCCAAAATTCACATGATAATATACTCTTTAATGGAATTATAGGAGAGAATAGAAAAACAAGTTCCTGAGCAGAAATTAATCTTTCTTAAACAAAGATAAAAGGCTCAGAGATGAATCCCAACCAAGACTACAGCATGCCAACCTGACAACCAATCGGTCTTCCCGAAATAAAAGGCCCCAACACGTGATGAGTAGAATTTTAATTGTTTTTCTCCCAATAATACGGATAATCTTTGCCTGTGATGTTTCCCTTCATTCCCCTTAAAATAAGAATAGCTACTGAAGCCCTACTGTGTATCCCAGAATAGTAGAGGATTCCCATATCTTATCAGTTTATTTTTCACAATAAATGAGTCTGAGAGGAAATGTCTACGTTCCTTAACAAAATATATACCCTGCAAATATCAATAGTAGAGGGAAAAAATCCACTTAGGGAGAGGAAATAGGATTGTGAACTCTTCTCAGAAACTTACCTTCTCCTGAGGTTTTCCTCCCTAATTAATGCTGCAATGACCACTCTGACCAACATGAAATAAGCCTAACCCTTCCCTAATATCCCTGAGGACAGTGACTGCAAGCCTGTGTAAAACTTACCCCAGTACCTCAGTACCATGGGGTAACGAGAGGTAAGTCACTGTACCAAAAGCAACATTGAAATGATATAATCTACCTACACAGGACAGGGACACGGTCTTTATCCCCAGTACCTAACAGTAATTTCAAAACCCAGCCTCACAAGGAACAGCACAAACTTTCTGTCCCCCTTCTGAGTTTCTGGTTTTTCTCTCAGGACAGGCCTCTTTGCCCCAAATGACTGTCACTATCAGTTCCCACCTCCTAAAGGGAGGCCACGCCTTTCAAAAGCATATGACCATATTAAGTTAATCATTCAACACAATAAAAGCAATATTCATTAACTCCCCCTACACACACACACACACACACACACACAGTATGAAGGAGGATAGGAGTCTTCTTAAAAAGATGTTCTGTAAAAAAAAAAAAAAAAAGATGTTCTGTAACACCTATTTGATAACCAGGAAAAAGTAATGTGATTTCTCTGAAGTTACAGGACATGTGAGCTGGGATCAAGCCCATCTCCACCTGGCTCCAGGCACTAAGTTCCGGCACCAACCTTTCAAAAAATAAATAAATAAAAGCAGACGGGGAAAGTAGCTAGCAAGCCCTAAATAAATGGTACTTTTCAAAAGGTAAAAACAGTTTACACGTATGTATAATATATGTTCACGGCTGTAAATTTATGTCACAGAGAAGTTTTAAAAGTAAAATTACAATTTTATATAAGATAATTAAATGTAGTAGTATTTTACAGAGTTCCAGAAAGAATATGGTATTCCAAAAATGAGCACCAGATTACTAAGAAAAAAACTATGCAACTTGCTATGTTGGAAAATGGAGAGCTTATCCCTGGAGTATAGTTAGTACCCAGTCAAATGTTTATTGTCTGTCTGTATGATCTCATTGAGTCAACCCATGGATCCAACTGTCACTCAGAAGAAGTATTACCAAAAAAAAGATATTTCATCAGAAATTTGCTTTATTGTGTGGGACTACAGAGAGCTTCCCGTTTTGTTAAAAAATTTTAAATGCAATTTTTCATTTTACTAAATGTCTAGGTTCTGACAAAAACATTTAGGAATACTGGAAAAAATGGGATTTTTTTCCTGTGGCATTAGCACCATTTTGAATAAAAATTTAGCTCTGGAAGAAAAATGACTTGTTTTGTTTATTGAAAATAACTTGTTTTAACTACTCAGTTTTAAAGATGGGAAACTGAGGTTCAAAGAGATTAGTACCTCTACTGACAACAAAAGTACCTCACTCCATCATCATGTGACTAAAGCAGTTTCTATGAACCCCAAAACGAACACTACCCTGAAGACACTGGTCTTCCCGTCATATCTTAACTACTGCAATGGAAATCATCAAGTTCATGCGTCAGCCTTCACATCACAGAAGGGCATTACGTACACTAAAAGGTATGAGAGGTTTATAACTTAGCTGTGAATCTAGAACATGTAGAGAAAACATCTAACAATACAAAATATAAATAAAACTTGAAAAGACCTGGAAATGAGCTTTCTAACCTCCAAAATAGAGTAAGGAGGAGAGCTACCTTTTGTTAAATATCAGGTGTGAGCTGCTGTGATACAATTGTTACTGGCATTATTCTTACTATTTCCCCCAAATAACGTTTCATCCACGTGGCATCTATCAATTCCATTTTGCAGGTGAGGAAACTAACAGTCAGAGAAGTTAAGTGATTTCCTGAAGTTAAATCAAGAGGAAGAACTAGTAGTGGAATCTCGATCCTTCTGAATTCAAGCCCTCCTCTTTCCCCTATTGTTTCCATCACAGATCCTTCTCCCCGGGTCCTCTCTGCACTTCCCGCTCCACCCACCACCTTCCTCCCCACCCAGAAAAAGACAATTTGGTGTCAAGAAGATGCCTTCTAATGTCCAGCTGTCACAAATCACAAAAACAGCCACAAGCATCAGTCACCCAACAAATTCATGGAGTAAGACCCAGTGAGTTGCCCCCAAATGCGTCACTAACAAGATTATTCAATTATCGGCCTGTTATGCCTACATAAACAAAGAAAATGGAAGACAATACTGAGACTGTAGACTAAAAGACAGGTGTGAAGAAAAAAAATTTCAAGAGCTGTGACAAAAAGAGAACTTTATCCAACACAAATAATTGAATTTAAAAAGAAAATAGAACAATTCTAAAATCTAAGGTGGGAGAGTTAGGAAAACCACCCACGGTGGCTGAAGTCTTCCTCCATCTGGGAGTCTCAAAGTCCAAGAGCATATATAAATGTCCACAGAATTTTCTACTACCATATTTTTGTTCCAATGACAATCTAAAATTACTTATATGGATATGCTAAATCATACGGATTACCATTATTATCACTGATGACCTGCTGCCATTTCATTTCGGCGCTTGCATTTATGCTTACAACTGGAGTACACACTAGCATTATTTTAATGTCTTTCATATTAAATCTTAAGGGACAAAGCTTCCTATTACTTTAAGGAAAGACAACAAACGGGGGAGATCTGAAGTATTGTCACACAAATAATAGGATATGCTGAACTCGTTGGAACCTGAGCTCAGCAGATTATGAACAGCAATTCTGTTACGGCCAGACAACATTGTATGGTGCTGGTAATTTAAATCTTATTTTGTTTTATAGGTCCTAATGAAACTAAAATCTTTCTGCACTGATAAAAAAATCGAGTAACATATACTAAAACGGGTGTTTCTCAGAAGGACCATTACACCAATTAATTCCCTCATTATTTACGTAATAAATATGGCTATGAGATGTAGATTTTTTTTTTAAAATCCTTCAGATACAACTTTTTTTTTTTAAGTTCTGCTGACAGATCAAAATAAGGCCCTACCAGAGTTGTTCCTAAAATGTCTGCATAAGCTCAAGAACAAAGTTTTTCTAGGTTTTAAACCTAAATGAGGAAAAAATGTAGAGCTTTATTTTTCTATAAAGTTAAATTTTATTAAATTTGAGGATTCTCCTTTATTATTAGATTGGGAGATTATCATATTGTGGGGTTAAATTTTCCTTCTGTTTTCTGAAATGGTGGTTGTAGCTGATGGTCATTTTTTTTTTCCATGTAATAACTTGACAAAATTCAAAATTTGGCAATCCTGTCATCAGTTCCCTAGATTTTGGGGGAAATTTTTAATAACACATAAAATCAAAATCTCCAAGTACCACTGGCCCATCCATTACAAAATGATGTATTTCTACACATGCATGTGCACGCACTCACACGCACACACATATACAAATATAGGTACTCCTTTCTGGCACCATGGGGAAAATTCATTTTGAGCATGAACTCCCAACCAAAAAGTTCTTGCTTCTACTCAAAGAAATTTTTAAGATTTTATTTCTTTGACAGAGGGAGATCACAAGTAGGCAGCGAGGCAGGCAGAAAGAGGGGGGGAAGCAGGTTCCTTGCTGAGCAGAGAGCCCGAAGCGGGGCTCGATCCCAGAACCCTGAGATCATGACCTGAGCCGAAGGCAGAGCCTTTAACCCACTGAGCCACCCAGGCGCCCCTACCCAAAGAAATTTTTAACGCTCCTGCCTCACACAGGTCCAGGACAAACCCGCACTCCAGGCAGTCAACCCACAACATAGCGTGGAGATGAGGAGAAAGGAGCTACCATCAGGTCCCTAAGTACTTAACAGCAGACATTTTGCTGAACATCCTAAAATAAAACCACAGCCTAATAAGGTTAATAGTAACAATGGCAAGTTAATACATAAAGACTAGAAACTGGAAGACTCATGAGAGCAATAAATGCTTGGCCACTTCTCCCACTGAGAAATGAAGTATAACTGCCCTCCCCTTGACACTGGGGTAGCCATAGTGACTGCCCTGACCAACAGACTGTGGAAGAAGTGGTATTCTGGAACTTCGGAGCTTTGAATCTGCAGCCTAGGACTTAGGAGCCCTTTATCTCAGAGTCCGAGCTGCTACATATGTCTAACTGCCTTGAAATCACCATACTATGAGGAAGCCCGACCTAGTCATGTCAAGAGGCCATATGAAAAGCTATGCTCAGCCAGTCCCCCGCTGTCCCAGCTCCTAACAATTCCTGGTCATATCAGCTGCGATTCCATACATCATGGAATAGGAACAAGCCATCCCTGCTATGCCCTGTCCAAATTCCTAACCCACAGAATTAGGAGATATAATAATTTAAGCAATAGATAACTAGAATAAAAACTAACTGCTTTTCATAAATAGTAATAAAGACTTTAAAGCAAAAAGGAAATGTCTCAGGAAGACTAGCTAGAAACCAGAACGGTACCAGACACAAAAGAGGATTATGGTGCATAAGATAAATAAATATAAATCCATTTATTAACTTATCCAACAAATATTTAAAATACTAGGACCTATAAATAAGGGATATATACAGGCTCTGGAGATGTTAAAAAAAAAAAAAAGTTCTGACTTCAAGGAACTTACAGACTAGAAAGTATTATGTATAATAGTGTCTTCTTGCATACCTTTTTAATATTTTTCCCAAAAATAACATAATCAACAATGCAGATCAAACCACTATGCAAACCAATCTCATAGAGTGACTCGGGGTTCCTCTATGAGAAGGAAGTGAAGACTGAATCAAAATCCCACAAAAGGTCATCTGCAGTTTGCAGTATCTAAGCATGCCTTAGGTAACTATAGTATATAATAAAATGTTTGGATTCTCATTTCAGACTATAAATTCAAGGCATGCGTAACTAATCCTTTTTATTTTTTCTTCATAAAGTATCAGGTTAAAGAACCTTTTAGAGCTATTATTACAAATATGCCGAGCAGACTTTTTCTATTTTACTGCAGCCGAGATTTGGGGACCCAGAATGGGCAAAAGCAAGTAAGGTCAGTAGTAAGTTGTTGTTTTAACAAGATTTATTTCTGTCTAGGTGTGCTACAGTTTAAACAAACACACTATTCCAGTGACTAAAATAATTTTAACTGCTTCTTTTATTAAAGCACAGACAATTTAACCTTTCATATTATTCTCAGGGTTCTAAAATTATTCACACTTTTTCTATTTACAGTATTTCTTTATTCAAATTTCACATGAGGGCAAAAAGAACACAAATAGAGAAAATTATTTTACCAGTTTTTTTTTTTTAACTAGGTATTTTTAAATACAGAAAAATGTTTGATCTCATGTTGTAAAAGAATGCAACAGTAAATAAATATGTTCATGGCCTCTTGGCCCAAAGACCATAGCATGTCTTAAAATCATCAGCACCTAACAAACTGCCTCTGTAGAGGGTACTCAGCAAATATGTATTGACTGATAACACATTTATTCCCCAGTTATTTTGTAAATGTGCCCAATAAAAATAAGCAATGCTATTTTCTGTCTTAGTAAATATTTGAGGCAAAGAAAAAAGGATAATGTTTTCAAAAGCGGTCACAAAGAAACATACCTTCTCATTTTCTCTTCAAAACACTGAAAGAAGTATGGTGGAGGGGGTATGTTAACAAATTCTATGTGCTCTGAACGTCAAAATAATAAAGGTGTGACAAACAGTAACTTAAATTATAAATGGCCTGTGTTTATCTTTTCTCTAGTAATTTCAGTTTTAGCACATTACACAGTAATTTGTCAGAATTTCTTTTTTAAAACATGATACAAAAGAAGAAAAAAAAATCTACTGCTAAAAATTAATTCCTTAATATTTTAGCCAAATATTCTACAAAGTCAAAACAGAGTACTGAACAAGAATTAGGACCTTAAAAATGATAATACTAACATTTCATTATAAAAAAGTAACAATATCTGGGAGGAAGATACTCAAGAATATCTGACTCAACAGGTAGCTCATTGTTTCTCTTCTAGAATGCTCCAGAGGAGGCTAGCATGGAATGAAAATCTGCGTCAGGAGACCTGGCCGTCCTCTTTATATTTCTCTATAAGACACAAGGCCAATCACTTACCATCTCTTGGCTTCAGTTTCTCAGTAAAAAAAAAAAACGAGAGAGTGGCACAATTGTCTCCAAATCCCACTTTATCTCCAAAAAATTCTACTGTCCTTGGGGTGCTTGGGTGGCTCAGTTGGTTAAGCAACTGCCTTCGGCTCAGGTCATGATCCCAGGGTTCTGGGATCGAGTCCCACATAGGGCTCTCCCTACTCTGTGGGAAGCCTGCTTCTCCTCCCTCTGCCTGCCACCCCCCTTGCTTGTGCTCTCTCTCTCTCTCTGTCAAAGAAATAAAATCTTTAAAAATAAGCAATTCTACTGTCTTCAAAGGGCCATTGGTCTAAATAAATAGGGTTTGACAAACAGGCAACCCACAGAATGGTAGAAGATACTCACAAATGACACTACAGACAAAGGGCTGATATCTAAGATCTATAAAGAACTTCTCAAACTCAACACTCACAAAATCAATAATCACATAAAAAAATGGGCAGAAGACATGAACAGACACTTCTCCAAAGAAGACATACAAATGGCTAACAGACACATGAAAAAATGTTCATCATCTTCAGCTATCAGGAAGATTCAAATCAAAACCACACTGAGATGCCACCTAAAACCAGTTA
>CM053606.1:110359860-110375102 GCA_028646535.1 Procyon lotor
TACAAAGAAGGGCCACATGTACACCAATGTTCATAGCAGCAATGGCCACAATCGCCAAACTGTGGAAAGAACCAAAATGCCCTTCAGCGGATGAATGGATAAAGAAGATATGGTACATATACACAATGGAATATTATGCCTCCATCAGAAAGGACAAATATCCAACTTTTATATCAACATGGATGGGACTGGAAGAGATTATGCAGAGTGAAGTTAAGTCTAGCAGAGAGAGCCAATTGTCTTATGGTCTCACTTACATGTGGAACATAAGGAAAAACATGGAGGGCATTATGAGAAGGAAGGGAAAGGGGAATGAGGGGAAATCAGAGGGGGAGATGAACCATGGGAGACTGTGGACTCTAAGCAACAAACTGACAGTTTTGGAGGGGGTTGGGGGTTGGGCGAGCCTGGTGGTGGGTTCTGAGGAGGATAAGTATTGCATGAAGCACTGGGTGTGGTGCATGAACAATTAATCTTGTCATACCGAAAAAATAAACATATTTGGGAGAAAATAAATAAACAAACAAATAAATAAATAAATAGGGTTTGAAGACACCAGCATCTTTTATTTGCTTAATATTAAGGTACAAGCGTTTCCCTAATCTTAAACTTTACAAGTTTTAAACACCTACAGATTATTTTTCTTTTATCTTTACAACAACTCTGTGAGGACTTTGAGTATGTAATTATGTGTATTAGGCAAATGTCAAAAAGGAGGTTCACTGATTATGTGATTTGATTAAAGTCATTCAGCAGTCCCCCCAAAAAAGCCTAGAAATCAGATCTTCTGACTCCCCGCTTTGCTTAAACTTCCAGAAAAAGCCACTTTTAAACTACAAAACAAATTATATACCAGTAAGAAAGAAAAAAATATGGTGCTATTTTTGAGTGGCTACATTGCTTCTTTAAATCTTAATATCCTAAATCTTAAATCCCCTAAGATAACACAATTTGGGGCCTTTATGTCTCAAAATTATTTTCAGGAAAACCCCACTGGCTTAAATGTGTTATAAAAATACTGCCATATATCAAGTTTCCCTAAATTGATGTATATTTCTCAACAAAAAAGGTTCGTGGTAAAATAAATTTGAAAATATATGTAGAATAATAATGTACATAAGCTTTTCAGTTTCATGTACCACTTCACAAATATGTTGATCAATATACGTTTCAGACATTTTAAAAAATACCAACTCACACTCTAAAGCACTTTTATTCCAATGAACCCGTCTTTGAAAATACTTCCGTACATTTTTTTAAAAGAAAATCATTTGCTAAGCAAAAAAAAAAAATACTACGGTTTTCTCTTACTTCCCCAGAATATATATATATTTTCATATTTTCTGAAAAGGTGAAGTATCTTACAAGTGTACATTTAATGTGATAGTGTTTCTCTTTATTTTTCCTGGAAAGTTGTTAATCCAATACTGTACTTTACAATAAATGGCAACTTGGAGTAGAGGAACTACTGTAAAAATCTTCTCATAATCATAAAGGATACGGTTGGTGACGTAAATGACATCATATGAAAACATTTCCCTGAGTAGTCATGCTCACTCAATTACCCAGAACTGACACTGAAGACTCTTAGGAGACCGCAATTCAGATAAAACCATACACTTTGAACAGGTATTAGCAAAGACATGCAATTAGGGGAAAACATTCATTACAGCAATAACACTTGAACCAATCTTAAAATATTATAAGAGTTCGTGTCTAAAATTGGGAGCAAACATTTGCAAGTAAAGGGTGAGTCAAATTACTTAATCACTGGGCCCCAGTTAACCCAATGGTTAACATGGAAGCAACTACTGTTAAGTGTGGTTTTTTCCCCTATTTATAAAATAGCAAACTCCGAGGCAGAGGCTAATTAGCTAATCTGAATGTATCCTGTACTCCTGATTTTGTAACACTTGATGAATTTATTTAAGTCCCAAAGGAATGAGACATCTCTAACCCTTCCTCCAGACTACTATGAATTCTCTAATACAAATTAACCAAATACACTTTCTTCTTACTTCCATCTAATGATGTTTAGCAGGTCCAAAAATACTTTCAAATGCTTTTGGAAATATAAGGCAGCTTAGGAACTTGAGCTGTTTTTAGTAATGGTATTTTAAAAGTGGTAGAACTCACCACTTCAGGCAAAGAGGTATGACTTGTCACTGGTAATAGCGGTAACATGGCAGAGTGAAGAGAGCTATTTTGAGAAAATAAGAGATTGTGGGTTCTAGTCTCAAACCTCACTCTTCCCCTCATATATGTGAAATTTAATGCTTATGTAATTCACAAATTAAATTATGTTTAAAAATGAAAGAAACTACAGCAGAATAAGTTATGTATTCATTTTTAAAGTTACATCAAAAAAAGTCTTTTTTAGGAATAGAAACAGTCAGTGCTGCCTAAAAAATTTTGATATTTCTGTTCTTCCTAATCCTTAAATGTTTACACAAGTGTCCCCCCACACACACCCCTACCCACTTCTCTCTTCAACCCATTTTAGAATGTGGAAAGCAATTCTGAGTAAATTTCAAAAGCCACTTCCTTGTCCACAAATACATGAACAAGTCATAATTTAAAATAAAGCGCAGAATACCACAAAAAGACTCACAAAAACTATCGAAGTATAGTATGCATCACCAACCTATAGTTATCCTATTTTCAGCTGTGGAGTAAGAGCCACCTTTGTGCAAATGAGTTTAGACTCCAAGTGCTCCATTAAGGAAGATGAACAAGTCTAAAAATCAAGATTCATTTATAAAATGGCAAAAGTAAAAATGTGCTCACATATTATGATTATTAACATTAAATAATAAACATTAAAACACAATTTTTAAGAAAAGAATAACTAGAGGAATAAACATTTATTGACCTGGAAAGATGGTTACAGTATATTGGCAGATGTAAAAAGCAGGCTGTAAAGATAAAATATAATGTGTGATCCACCTCCCACAAAGAAAAGAGAAATAACAACAGCATTTTTTTATAAAGATTTTATTTATTTATTTGACAGAGAGGAAAGAGATCACAAGTGGGCAGAGCGGCAGGCAGAGAGAGGGAAGCAGGCTCCCTGCTGAGCAGAGCCCGATGCGACTGCAACAACATGGCGCTCGATCCCAGGACCCTGAGATCATGACCTGAGCTGAAGGCAGAGGCTTTAACTCACTGAGCCACTGAGACACCTCAGCATTTTTTGGAAGGTCACATAATTAAAAAAAAAAAAAATGGAATTACCCAAACTCCACGACACAATTAGCTTCTATGGGGGAAATAAGTGAAGAAATCTGCACTCTGCAGACTGCTAAAATGGACCGTTTACTCAGCTTCAGTTCATTTTCAAATATAACACCGGGAAGTAAGGGCCTTGAAATGCTCTTTGAATATGTAAGCAAGCAGTATGTATTTCCTGAGAGTAAAATATAACTTAAAAAAATAAGCCTGGAGTGCCTGAGTGGCTCAGTGGGTTAAGGCCTCTGTCTTCGGCTCAGGTCATGATCTCAGGGTTCTGGGATCGAGCCCCACATCGGGCTCTCTGCTCAGCAGGGAGCCTGTTTCCCCCTCTCTCTGCCTGCCTCTCTGCCTACTTGTGATTTCTCTTCTATCAAATAAATAAATAAAATCTTCAAAAAAATAAGCCTAATGGAAAAGATTAACATTTAAGCATTCTGAAATTTTTCATCAGTAGTTTAACTTTTTTTTAGAATATAAAAATTGTATATTTGTGTCTGTGAAGAAGACTACTGCCTTTCTCAACTGTATTTTCAATGACATGTCTTCTAACTCTGAGAATGTGACCCTTTCTCACTGATGAGCTCTCTTCAGACAGATTACAGAAATGCAGCTCTGGGTCAGTAATCAATGGTCTCCAGAGGACACTGCCTTCAAGTTATAGTTCCTTTTAACCAAAACGAGTGTAGACGATAAACCCGATAAACCCCATGCGCGCTGACACTACTCACGCCTACACATCAGAGCCTTTTATCTGAATGCCTAAATCTCCAACGTGTTTTTGATAAAATACTGGTAGGTAAGTGTTGGGAATGCTAAAGAAGAGAATGCATTGTGATTTGTAATCACTTCTTCATCATATCTTATATTATAAATCAGGTAAGACACTTGACACTGATTATAAAGGACTGATCATCCAACTTGCTGTTAATGTAAAAGTCCTTCTATCTGTGATTTCTTCTTCCTTTATTTTGGCTATTTCTTTGGGCACTGAACACCTCTAAGGAAAAGAAAGGGTTGAGAAAATGAGGTAAAATTCCAATGTACGAGTTTCATCCCCTGTAAAAGCACTTAAAGAACAAAACAAACAGAATAATCTCGTAGAGACTTAAAAGAAAATACACTAAAATACTAAGTGGTTGTGTGAGGATAGTGCCATTGTGGGTAAATTCTTTAATGTCCACACCTTCTAAATTATAACCATATTACCAATAGTTATATTTAGACCAAACAATGAAAGAATTGTTGAGGGCGTAAGTTAAAACTGATGATTTCAAATATTTTTAACCATCCTGGGTTTATTTTCTGTAAGATAAAAGGGAAGTTGCCTATATAACTTGGCAATGTAAACAAATACGAAAATATCTCAAAGTTATTCCCTTCTCATTGTCTGTTGTGAAGGAAGGGAAAGGAATAAAGGAAATGAAAGCCATGAGTACACACTCACAAACCAAAACCACAAGAAAAATAATCTAAAACCAGACTATAGGAGGCAAGAGAGAAAAGCACGACTCTCTACAGAAGAAGTGATTTTGCAACACTAATAGGGCAAACCCACATTCCTGCCACAAGCCGCCTGCTTTCAAACAGGCCACACAGCTGGCGGTCTTGAAAGCTTTCCAGATAGGAACCAAGATAGTAAGAGAAATCAGTAGGTCCCAGGACTGAACTAAGCCTTAATCTGATTCTGATGAAACACGGCCCTGCTGGGCTGTAATAGTAAGGCAGCCAGAAACTCAGTTAAATAGATGATTATAACTTTCATAGAAAAAGCCTAAAGAAACACTGCTTTGAAATGGGCCTCTTTAGTTAATCACGAACTGTCCCAAGTATGGAAAGGTACGAGCTTGCTTTCTAGGGAGGAAGAGATACCCACGTGACACCCGAAGTAGGGCGGATAGGGCACCACCTTGGGAAGTAATTCAGGGGTAGGCCTCCTGTAAAACCTGCTCTGGGTAAACTATGTTTGTGTAACCATTAAGAGTCTAGTTTCCTCTTGAAGTTGAAAAGAAAGTCTCTCTAGATTTGGGGACTGAACTTTGTTTACAAGGGCTCAAGGGTTGTTTCATGCACTGTTTTAAAGACACCACATCTTCACCAAGCCCGGGAACCCTCTCCTATGGAACTATCTCCAAAAAGCTAGACACCTTCCCACACAAGTCCCAAATGCTTTATCTCAATCCCTACAGAACTCTCTAAAGCAGCACTCTGGCTTTCTTTTCAGAACATTCAAGAAATTACTCAGCCAGAAGAGATCTGAGTAGGTTTACCTGAAGAGCTGGCTGTGCGACAATCCATTTTCTTCCTCAGAGGAAGTAGTGACACTAGGACATTCTTTACCAAACAGGAAGGAAGTTAAACAGCTTACGATTGTACTAGGAATGCCATTTCTTTTTTTAAGCTAGAGTGTACCTCATAAATTTGCTTCCTAGATAATGCTTTCCTCTAAGTTATAAAATACAGCTTTGCGAGGAAGGCAGAATGACCAAGCAGATAAACCTACCTATAAACTGCCCAAAAGTTACATATTTCATCACGTCACCTAAATATAGCACTAAAAAAATAAATTGTCGTGTTTTCCAATGAATATACACCAATAACCTATACCAGAATATTTTTGGCATGGTTCTTAGTGAAATCTGCTTCCTTCAATAAACTCAGTGTGCCTCTAGGTCTCAGTCAAGACTATTAATATGAGTTCATTCCTATTGTGAAGATCCACTGGTATTTAAGATAAACAGTAGTGATTATTCTGACACAAATGGCATAGATAAATATTATGAACTTCCTGGGGCATCTGGGGGCACAGGCTGTTAAGCATCCGACTCTTGGTTTCGGCTCAGGTACTGATCTTGGGGTGGTGAAATCAAGTCCCACATCCATCTCCATGCTTAGCGCCTGAGTCTGCTTAAGAGTCTCTCCCTCTGCCCCTCCCCGCTGTGAACTCTAAAATAAAGAACTCTTTTTAAAAAAAACATTATGCAAAAAAAAAAAAAACATTATGCGCTTTTCACTTAGAAAGCGGTATTAATTCCAAGTACAGAAAACCATAGATTTCAGTAAGCAAGACATCAACTATTTATGCTTATAGGCAATACTGTAAGAGCACTATGAAATTTACTATTATTCAAAATGTTACTGGCTAGCTCCATTATTTGGATTGAAGTATGGTTTTCCTTTAGTATCCTCATCTCTGAGAGGTTTTAAGACACAACAAAATTTATTTAAGTTTTGGGCCCCAATAAACCACTGTTCAAATACTGACTTCGGCCATTTACCCTTATGTATGATCCCGAACAAGTTAATTTAAAACCTCTCTTCGCCTTAGTTTCCTCAAATGCAAATTGAGAATAATATGTACCATGCTGAGTTTTTGAGTGCATAACAGAAGAGAAGTAAACCACATACAGAAGGCTGTGGCCCATTGCAGGTGCCTGATAATTACAGCAATGCCTATGATCATTACTGGAGTTGCAGAGATCAACCAACTAGCCAAATAGCTGCAAAAGTGAAGTGCTCAGGACTTTCAGGAATATTTCAAAGAATTTGTTTTAAAAACGCCTTTACCCTTGTATTTCTAGGTGTTAACAAAGCCACACAGCATCTCTGTCGTAAGACTCTTCTATTACGTACTTTCTTGACATTACTGAGAGGCAAGCAACTACTCTATCACTACGTGAAACCCAAGGACTGCCAATTACTGAGTCAGATTTAACTAATACATAAACTACTCAGGCTATGCTAAACACTTTGGGAGGCTCATCAAATTTTTCAACAGCTAGTCACTGATTATTTATCGAGTCTACCGTGTATACAACCTTATACTAGAAACTTGGCATACACATCAATGATCCAACCTAATCCTTGCCCTCAAAGAGTTTACCATCTACAGGAAATAAACAAATGAGGAATTAAAGAAAAATGCAGGAAAATATAATGACCTTAGTATAATAGTTGGCTGAAGATAGTTATGAAGAGTGGTTGGTGGACAACTGATATTCATTAAAAAAGCTTCTTTGAGTCAGTTTTTTTAATGTTTTAAAAACAGGAAAGAATATCATGGATGACTAATAGATGAGAGGCAGTTATAAATATAAATTACAATTTGGACATTGAATGTAGTAACAGTAAGAAAGCACATCAATGCAGAATGAACCCTAGGTAATTTTTACAGTGAAAAGCAAAATTACCTGGGGTAGGAAAAGAATACATTTAGAAAACTTTTAAAAAGTTACTGATTTTAGAGTGATAACAACCTAATCAGGAAATTTAATACAACTTCTTAAATGAGTATTGGAGACATTAACTCCTTTGCTATTTACTCAAGCTGGGGTGGGGGAAATAATTGCCTGAGGATACTAAATGTATTACCAAGACCAAGTTTCTACAAAACAATGGGTAAATCAAATTGCTTATTATAGTTTTGTTGTTTCACTGAGTAAATATTGCCTACCAAACTATCTTTAACCTTTCTGTCATCTGGTGTGAGCCTATAACTTTCAGATTTTCCAGGAAAAAAATAAAACAAATCCAAAAAAGGGCCACAATTTAAAGAAACACACACACACATACACACACACACCTGTTCAACTATCACGTGGCAAGTTAACAGTATTCCTACAGCAATCCTGATCCTCAGAAAGGATGAACAAACTTCCCTGAGCAATCCAGGGTCCCACTTCCTTGGGCCCAGACCTTCAACTGCCCCCATGACTGGTCCCACACATCCTGATGAGCTCTGCGTCTATTTTTTTTTTTTTCCTCTCTCTCTTTCTCCCGATCTGTCTTAAATAATAGAGCAATTTTTTAAGACTGACATTCACATGCCTAAGATACACATTCTTAGGACAAAATATACCAAATAAGCTGGTGATTATTTCACTTCAAATTTCTCTGTCATCTACATCCTATCAATATATACGGTATCTCACTCCAAAAAAGATATACTGACGTTTATCTTGTCCATTTGTGTCCAAAATCTAGAACAAACTTCATTCCTTTATTCCCTATAAATTTATCAACCACCAGGTGCCAGAGGGTATAACAAAGGTGTATTAAAATCGTCCTTACTCTTACAGAATGTACTCTATAAACCAACAATCTCTAAAAGAAAAATAATACCCTTTCCTAGTCATTCCAAGGAGATTTTGCCTTCCCTGGAACTTGCTCCATGGAGTGTTAGAATAGGTCTTCTGTTTCCAAACTTGGCCTCAGATCTGGAGCAGCTCCTCAAGCGAAGTCAGTTCTACCTTTCTCCCTTTAATGAAGTTATTATTCACTCTGTTCTTTTTAGATTTTCCTTTTTGGGGATTATAAAATAAATACTCATTTTGAAAAAGAGAGAAAAGTATGAGAGAGAGAAATATGTTCACTACCATCCCTCCACCCCTAAAACATCCCCCCCCCAGCACCTTTTGTTAATAGTTCAGCTGTTTCCATTTAGCGTGTATTTCTTTCAGGTGTTTTTCTATCCACATCTTTAAACATGATTAGATTTAATTCTAAATAACCACTTACTACTACTATATTTTTACCCTATTATTGTTGTTGCTTTCATAAGAATATATCAGCATTTACTTGAACCAGTTCATCTCTATTTAACAGCACTGTTTCACTGTTTACAGAAACAGCAAAATGAAAATCTATGTACATAAATCTTCATCCAGATATACGACTACTTCCTTGAGACAGAATATTAGGAGTGGCATTCCTAAGTCAAAGGATATGACTGACTACAAGGCAAGGCTCCTGATCTCTGAAGCCAAAGTGATTTTCAGAAAATACCGATTTACACCACAAACCAGGAGGTTCATGAATATGTTCTTTAATCACAACCTAGTTAACAAAGGGCAGGCTCGTTCATTCATTTATTTTACTAATTTGACAGGTAGAAAATGGCATCTTACTACAGTTTTCACTTATATTTTTTAATTTAAGAATCTAATTTTCACAGATGCTAAAATGCAGCTTAGCTTTCCCCCACAATCTTTGACATGGATGGCCCACTAACTTGGTCTAGCAGTCTGGTCTCTCTGGCCAAAGCTTAGTCACCTCTACCTCATCACCTCACAAAGGGAAGCCATTACCACCAACATTCTAAGCAGCAGACTCTTCTCCCTGAGACATACCTACCAAACTAGTGACAGAGACAACTCGAATGGAGCCACCAGCAAACCAGACTCTGCTTTTTACCTCCCCTGTAACCGATAAGACAAGCCAAAAACATTGGGTTAACATTTCACAGAGTTCCACAGAAACTCCACCTGTTCTTAATATTTTTCTCAATTTTCCCTTAGTACCTATACGATACACTTCAATGTACTACTATTTTCAAAGTTGCACAAACTGCTGAGTCTGTATCTATGTGTGTGTGTATATATATAAATTACACACCTTCTTGCCTTTATTTAGTTACTACCTGATGCACAGCAGTCATACATATATGCAGAAAGTACACATGCTCTTACCCTTATTATTTCTGTTTTCTCACCTACACATAAAAGGATACAGGTATTTCACTGTTACTAATTCAAAATTGTGACAGAAATAAAACTAATATAAAGTCACAGAAAAATGACCCTTCTGTTCTTCAAATGGAGAGAGACACACACACACACACAGAGACACAGAAAGAGACAGAAAGAGCGTGCAGAAGCACAGTGCTGTAATCCCTGCAATTATACAGAGAACTTAAAGTAACTTGAAGGGCATGTCTTTTGAAAAATTATCTGTAATATGGATGGTTCACAAAAGGAAAAGTGACAGCAAGTTTTTAATTTAATGTTACTTATATACGATGAATCAGGAAGACTGTTGGCCATATCCTCAGTGATCCAATGTTGAAGATTTAAGCCCCAAAGCTAGTGAAGTGCCCTTGTGCAAACTCACTCCTAGACACACCGGTAGCTCTAAGCTATTTTCCCAACCATCGTGATCTTCTAGGTGCGTAAATGGTAGAAGACGAGAGGTGGTGAGAAATTTAACTTTCAGTGATTTTAAACTTTCAAGTAAATTTATTGGTGGTAGTCTATAAATTCAACACTGACTTACAAAAGCCAGAAATGGTCTTTAAAAAAATAAAAGGCCTCAGCTACCTCACTGAGGTTCTAATAAATAACTTATTTACCGGGTTTCTCTAGAGACGGCACTCTCGATAGGACAATCAGTAACTCACTCAGTCCTGTCCCATAGGTCTTTACCAGCAACTAACTCACCTCACTGCCTTTGCTTAAGCTTTCCTTGCCCAACCTCAAAATTTTCCATTTCTATTACAAAATTACATACGTTCTTGAAGTTTACCCAGAGGGGTTAATGCATCCTGCTTTATGTCATCTCTTCCCTTACAACACATGCACATATGACCAGTGTTCAAATCGACAACAATCTTGCCATCTACTCGTTTACCTTTGGAATAATGGTATTATGCAAGAAATATATCTGAAATAATCACTATGCCCAGTAAAAGAATTACTGCATTCTATCTCCTGTCCTCACAGATACATCCCTACATTTATCCTAAAATTCTTATGAAATCCAAAATCATTACAATCCAGTCGAATACTGTCCAAAGGATACCTCAAACCTAAGTACCAACCTGCTTTAACTGGTTATATTTCAGAAATAAGTCTTCTAAGCAATTCTTCAACCCACTGTCTACAATAATAATAACCAAAAAATAGTGAACCAATCACACTGGCTGATAAGAGTTAATTCAGTTAAAAGCCAACCAGTTAAACAAAGCAGCAGTACAATTTAACAGTTTGAGTTTAACAAGCAAGCAAAACATCCCGGCTAAACAAACCTACTAAACTGTGGAAGGAAACCTACCTGGATTTCCAAAGTCACGTTTCATCTCACTAAAGAAAGCATTCATCACTAGATAATATGATTAAACACTGATGTGTGCAAAGAGTTGAAAAAACAGAATGAAGATAGACAGACAGATAGGTTTTTAAAGCTGCCTTACCTACCAAGTGCTTCCAATAATCCTCAGTCCTTTGGGAGCCTGCATTTTAATGAACCAACAATATGCATCCCAGAGGCTCAACCCACATTTCCTGATTTCTACGACAAAGATTGTCATTAACCTACCAAGATCACCAGGAATGCAGTACCAGTGTGGCCACACTTAAATAAACCTTTCATCTACTTGAGCAAAACACAAACACTATGAAACTGGTATGGCAAGTTCTACAACTCAGCACTATTATACATTAGTTTCAGATGAGACCGCCTGACTAATCAGCGTACCTGAGACTCATACAGGAAAGCCAAACACGTGGAACTTGCACAAACTTGGAAAAACAAGAACTGATCGAGTCAAGCCATTTTCACTGGAGTAACTTACCGTAAGATCATGAAAACCACCCGATGAATAAAATTCTAGATCAAGTCCTAGAGATTATATGTAACTCCTGTATTTCGAGGCCAAAAAGACCTTGATTTTTCAGCGATAAAGGTCATTACTGAGTTCTTTTACAATTTGTAAATAAAGAACTTTACCATCTTAAATTCCTCTGAAAATTCCCTTAAATAAAATTCTGAATGAAACAAGTAGTTTCTAGAATACTGCACTTGTCCTTATTGAAGGAAAAACTTTATTGACATCAGTGATTAAACAAGCAATCAAGGCTCGCCTACAAAGACTAGGATTAGGAAAGAAACTAAAACCAAACCTCAGCAGTATTCAATTAATCTCTATATATGAAGCACATACATTTATATTAAATATTTTGTCATTCTAAAACTAAAACGTAACTTTCAGTTTGCATTTCCCTGATATAAAACTAGATACCCTACCAGAGTAAGTAAAATTAGAAAAGGAAAAAATGAGTAAGACTGAATACCAATACATGATAAGCAACTAGAACCCCTGTACATTGCCGGTAGGAGGGTAAACTTGCAGACGCTTAAAAAACTGATTGGCAGTATCTACGAACGGTCACCATACACTCTTCCCAAGAGAACTGAGTGTACAAAACATATATAAAACTAAAACCACTGAAGCACCTGTGTGGCTTGGTCAGTCAAACGTCTACCTTCAGCTCAGGTCATGATCTCAGGGTTCTGGGAATCTAACTCGTCCCTCTCCATCTACCCCTCCTCCCACTCCTGCTCGCTCTCTCTCTTTCTCAAATAAAATCCTTAAAAAAAATAAACAAAACCCTAAAAATATACAAGAATGTGTATAGCAGCTTCCAAAAAAATGGAAATGACCCAGATGTCCATCAATAAGATGAATACACGAATTTTAATATATTCACATAACAGAACATTAAGCAGCAGTGAAAAAAAAAACAACCCAAACACTACAACAAGGATGAATCTCACAGATGCAATACTGATACCAAAAACTACATTTATAGGATTCAGTTTTTATTAAGTTCAAGAACAGGTAAAACTAATCAAGAGGAGACAGAGATCCATCTACAGGGATCAAGATCAGAAGAGTGGTTATCTCCGAGGGGACACTACTAATGAGATGGAGCACACAGCGAGCCTACTGGGCTACTGGAAATATTCTATATATCGATCTGGGTAGGACTTACAAAGATGTATATATATTTACACATATGTAAAAACTCCTCTGAGTCATCTTCCATCTTACCACTTGCTGGCTGCCTAACCCTAAGTTTTAACCTCTCCAAATCTAACTTTTTTCCTCTTTAGAAGGGGCATAATACCTTTGATAAAGGGTTAATATTAACTTTATAAAACACTGAAAAAACAGTAATTGTCATTACCTCATTTCTTGTTTGCATCAAAGGAGGAACATGGTGAAAGGATTTATGAATGTCAACAGTAAAAGCACCAGCTGACACGGAAAATAATCAGACACAATAAATGAAAATCTGTACTAGTCCAATGTCATACAGTATAAAAACAAAAAGTTGAACACAACAAAAATTCATGTGCAGTCACAAGAAAAAAAATCACATTTATGTAATCTTAAAGATTATGAATGTGTGTAATACACCTAGGAAAGATTTCTAGTTGAAGTGGTTAGATAAAATAGAGCAATTCTAACATCTAAGGTTGGTTATCTTCAGTCATCTGAAAAAGGGAGTTAGGCAAAGCAAAGAGATAAGAAGTTAATACAGTAATTTCTTCTCTCTTAAACAAAAACTCTCGATTAGTTAATTTATTTTATTTAAAGCCTCATCCTCTCATTCACTTAAGAAGAGTCGGCAGAGAAGAGAGTTCTAACACTAAGGAGAGAATTAGTTCATCCAAATTGCTCATAAGGGCATTTAATGATAAAAAGCAAACTCCATGCCTCAATTACAACCTCGGCAAAGTGTTACATTTTTAACATAGTAATTCCTGGATTTTTTTCTTATAAAAATAGTCAAAAGTAATGCTATTATCACTTACAAACTGTTCTGCATATAGAAACAACAGCATAAAGCGTTCGTGCTAAACAAACCAAAATAGAATCTAACTTTTACTGACCAGTGCAATGCCACAATGCCAAAGTAAAAAGCTTAAAATAACCCAACAGGATAGAGTATAGCACATAAGTAGTAACAGTCATTTCATCTGTGAACTTTTACTGTTGCTTCTACAGGTCTTTGAATTTATTCTAACTCAAAATTCTACCTTGCCAAAATATAAAATGCTACTACAAATTTTAAACTACTTTTAAAACCTCCCACAATTGTAAAAATCATATACAGATATTTTCCTTTTCACAATTCTTTTCAGTTCACTATGAAAATGTGTAAGTCAAAATAACTGAGATATTCCTACCATAAGCTACAATGTCTGAAACTACGGCTACATACTAATTTGCGTCAACTTTGAAAAAGCAAAACACTTTGATGTTATTTTTATATCTACATTTTTTTCTGGCATTCAACGGCATACCACCAGAGAAAGCAAAGTAAAAATCAGACTTTATCCAAATTCATTTTAAGCTAGGCTTTAATTTTCATTTAAGCTGTATCTTTAAATGCTTACATTTAAATTTTCTAAAGCAAAATCTCATTCAGTGAGGCAGCAATCAAATATATTGTTAACAAAATCATTACGATGTTATAGTCCCAGGGAAGGCAGTATGAAAAAATGCATTTTCACAGAGAGACGAATTACAGTTTTAAACAATAAGTCATGACTTCCATCATGACATGAATAGAGATGCTCGAAAAGGTTAGACTGCAAAGTCCCTTTAAGGTCAACATGATTTACTTTTATATTCATGTTACATGAATTCCTTTATTAAGGTTTCAAAAAAACAATACTTATGAAAAGCAGTCCCTCTGTGATAATGGAAGCCATCTTAAGACTTGTAAATCAACTATTTTGCTAAAAACTCAAGTGTATAGTAAATAGTAACTGGAATTTAGAAGGGGCTGAGGATGAAGCCAACACAATTGCTTGTAGCTAAAACTGGACAAAGTAAATACTCCCATTTTTTTTTAATCTCCAGGAATTAAAAAAAAAAAAAAAAAACTAGTCAATTTTTTCAGTTAAAAAACACAACTACACTTGTGTTTCAGCAGAGAGTATCTGAGCCAAGTTCTACTGTGAATTAAAATGGCTTGATTTGTAAGGTTTAAAACTTACAGGTTTAAAACTATGCTCAATAAATTAAAAGAAAAACCACCACTTGAACCTGCTCCACGATATATTACAATATGATTCTGAGTCTATTTCAAGAATGCTGGTCTGACTAAAACTTCTTCCCAACTTATTCCTCATTCTAGGTATTAAAATGAGTCTTTTTCTGTGGAAGTTAATAGAAAATTCTGCCAAAATCCCCTCTGACTATTTTAGTCCTAAGTTTTACTGCTGTTGCTGGTGTTTGGGGAACAGGTGGTGAAAAGAATACACATTGTATTAAGGTGTACAAGATATACTGCAATTTATTTATGTATTTTTAAAGATTTTATTTATTTATTTGACAGAGGGAGAGAGATCACAAGTAGGCAGAGAGAGGTGGGGAAGCAGGCTCCCTGCTGAACAGAGAGCCCGATGCGGGGCTGGATCCCAGGACCCTGAGATCATGACCTGAG
>CM053606.1:110384696-110402201 GCA_028646535.1 Procyon lotor
AAACCTTGACTTATAGAAATACATACAATGCTTGGACCCAGTCCGAGTAACTTGTAAAATCCCTATTCAAATGATGAATCACTCATAATTTAGATTTGTTGTAGCTGTAAACTCCTAAATGTAACGCAAGCGTTGAATCCCTCTCACAAATAATCTATGATAAACGCCAACTTATTTGCCTAGTATTTTCTGCTCCTGATCTCCAAAATCACAGATTTATGATTATGATTATTATTCATCAGGATCTGAAGAAATTCTATTCTAATACACTTTTAAGTAACCTATCCGAGACCAAAGAATCCAGGTGCTTTGCCTACGTGTCAAAGGAGACAGCAACAAGCAACTTCAGGGTCCCGGGTCAGCCAGCAGAAGCAAAGAGGAGGCGAGTGGGTGGTCAGGACCGGGGCTTGGTGTCCACCAACTTCCCCCCACACCAAACCGCAACTCCCACCCACCCCCACTGCTCATGTCCAAATGCAAAGAATTGGCGGTGCTTGCTATTTTCCCATCAAACGACATTTCTAACGGAGTTACCCTCACTATGAAGAGTTAGAATCCAGGGTACTGTATATACATCACTCTAATCAAGAAATAATCAAGTTATCTGTGCTCATAAAGAGAGCTTAACATGGTTTCTTCTGACACTGGGAAGCGTACAGAAATCTACAGATGAAATCCTAGCTGTAAACGTTTAATAATAAAATGTTTACTTAGGAATAGAACATTTTCACATGTGTCTCCTTCAAAGCTGTAAAGACCCTGCTTTTCTGGCCCTCACTCTGGCCCCACCACTGCATCTGCCATTCTGACCTGTACAATGACTTTTTAATAACTGTTTACAGCCACTGGGCGTAAATATCAAAGTGCTTGCTAAACATTAATTACTTTTCATAACATCCCTATTTACAGAGATAAGCCAACTAACTCCCGGTAACATCCCTATTTACAGAGATCAGTATACTTAAGACTCAGATTTAAAAACCTGTGCCTGTCCTGAGCACAGTATTTTTATACTACTAAAGCTTAAAATTCTGGTTACTGGTGAAATAATCAATCTGAACTTGAGCTACCTGCCTTTCTCCTTTAAAAGCTAAACACTGGGCGCCTGGGTGGCTCAGTCGGTTAAGCATCTGCCTTTGGCTCAGGTCATGATCTCTAGATCCTGGGATCGAGTCCCACATCAGGCTCCCTGGTCAGGGGAGAGTCTGCTTCTCCCTCTCCCTCTGCCTGCCACTCCCCCTACTTGCACATTCTCTCTCTCTCTCTCTCTCTCTCTCTCTCTCTCTCTCTCAAATAAATATTTAAAAAATAAAATAAAAATCGAAACAATAAGCAATCATTTTCTCTTACAAAATCAGGAATTTATCCTATACATCTATACCGCCCAAGAGGCCCATGAGCCTAGAAGCTACAGGCAGGCAGCTTCAGGATCTGCGTTATTTATTCACCACTGCATCCCTGGTTTCTAGACCAGTACCTTAATCATGCTAAGAACTCAGAAAACACTTGTGGAAGGCAGGCAAGGAGGGAGGGAAAAGTGGAAGCCATAGAACAAAGACTGGGTTAGCACATCCATCTCTGTACTCAAGCTGTCAGGCGGAATAGAAATGTAACCCTCATAAATGGCAGCCAACTAATGCTCAATACAATTCTTACGTATATCTGTTCACCATATTCCAAAACATGCCCCAATCTTTCATCGTGATGGAATTTCAGAAGTTTAATTTGTTGACAAGCTAATGGACGGGTTCATGAGGATTTTTTCAAACCATAATTCCAAAGCATAATTTTAATATTTGCCAATACCATCCACGTAAAATATACTGACAGACTGGCCTAAGATGCTTTTCTTTAATGTAAATAAAATTTAATCTCTCATTTTTAACCATCGTCATTCTACACATTAACAGACAAAAATAGTGAGATTTACCTCTTATATTTAAAGATCCACACTGAATTCACATACATTAACTTACCTTGAACTTTAAAATATCCATCATGAATTCTTGAAATCCTTCATTTAAACGAAATAAGCTCCATCCAACCACCCAAAGAGAGAGAGAGACAACACAAGATACAGGTGGGACATGCCACAGCAGAAATTCATGTTTCTGTTGCGATGTCTCCAGACTCCCTCCAAGCCGAAGCTTTGCTACTATAAAGACCGCACCTGTGAGAAAGGTATCACCAGTCCCCGCGGAGCGGGACAGGTACACCCGCAGTGAAGTCTCTAAGAGGGCTAATTTATGGCACTTCTATAGTGTTAATTCACATTACAGTAAATGTCTTACGAGAAGCCTTAAGGAAGAGAATGAAGTTTTTTGAATCAGTATTTGAAGTTTTTTTCAATCAGTATTTCCTGCCAACAAATTGCTGAGCCAACAAAAGAGAGAAAGCTAAGAAATAGTTCCTCCCCACTAGGAGTTCATGATCTAGTATATTACGTAAGTACACAAATGACTCTAACACAGTGAGGTAAGTGCCCTAGAAAAAAGCCAGAGAATATAAGAGATTACCCTTGACAAGCCTCCTTCCAACAGACAGGGTGAAGGAAAGGGTATTCCTTGAGGAGTCGGCAGCCGGACAACAATGCAAAATAGCAACGGAGAGGAAAGGCTCAGGCTGGAACCCAAGCAGGGGCAGGGCAGTAGGAGCGAGACACACCAACGTGAAAGTGCGATTACTGAAGACCTGGAAAGCTAAGGGGGTCGGACCTATTTGAAAAGGCTGTGGGAGAGCTGGGTAATTTGAGTGAGGCTAACACGTGCGCTGATCGTGGTGCTGTAGCAAGTTTAATCGTATTTCACTCTGGAAGATGAAATAGCTCGGTCAAAAAGGCAGGAGGCACTGCAACAGCCGGGGCGCAAAGTAATGAGGGTCTGAATGCACACGGGACGGAGGGAATGACAAGGGATGCATACATAGGGAGACGCGGTGGAGGTGGGCTGCGGAGAACCTGGCAGGTGAGGACATGTAGGAGGTAAGAGAGGAGAGGCAATGACTGAGATTTTGTGCCTGGGAGAGTGGCAGCGCCAATTAGCAGAAAACAGGAAATCTGGAGGAAGAACTGGTTTGGGTGGAGGGAAGGAAAGAGTTTCACTTTGGTTGGGCTACACTGAAGGTGGAGCAGAAATGTCAAGCAAGCAGGTAGAGCTAGAAGAGAGGTCAGGTTGGGGTTATAAATTCGGGAGCTATCCAAATAAAGGTGATGGCAATAGCTTGGATAGGATAAGATCACCAATAAAAACTGGCACAGAAGACAGGAAAAAATGTTTGAATATACCTGCCTTCAGGGATGGAGGCCAATGGGAAAGAAATATGAGCAATGGACAAACACTACTGGCCAGTGAGAGAAGAACTCAAGTCATGCTCAGTTCAGTTCAACAGAAGTTAACTGGGGGGTCTGTTATAGGAGGGCATTATATTAGGGTAAAATGATGAATAAATAGTAAAGTTCCCACTTTAAAAATCTCATGTCAAGAAAATAGCCAAAAAAGGGAAGGGGGTGGCAAAAAGAACTTAGGAGGACATAATTATAGCTACCAAGAGAGACTTCTTTAAAAAAAGATTTTATTTATTTGACAAACAGAGCCAGAGAGCACAAGCCCGTGGGCGGCAGGGATGGCAGAAAGAGAGGGAGAGGTAGGCATCCCGCTGAGCAACAAGCCTGATGTGGGGCTCGATCCCAGGACCATGGGATCATGACCTGTGCTGAAGGCAGACGCTCAACTGACTGAGCCACCCAGGTGCCCCCAACAGAGACTTTTAATATCCATAGAAGAATACTATGAACAACTTTATGCCAATATTTGACCTGATCCGAAGGCAGAGGCTTTAACCCACTGAGCCAACCAGTCGCCCCTATGCCAATATTTGAAAAAATATAGAATTGATAATATTCTAGAAAAATATAATTATAAAAAATTTGCCTCAAGAATAAAGTAAAACCCCGTGACAATCATGAAAAATAAAATAACAGACAAAATAAGCAAACTATATGACCATATCATTAGATACAAATTGGAAAGAAAAAAAAAAACTATTAGCAAACTAAATATAGACGGGGACGTCTTTGACCCCTCAAGGGCACTGAGAGGCCTGCTACACACTCCGGGTGGTCTCAGTCATGACAACTCCCCAAGTTTTCACATGAAGAGTGACTGCATATGCTGTCGGGTCAGCATTCCATCAAATTCTGAATTCTGTCTGACGCTAAGGAAAACGTTCATGTCATTTTCCAAATAGGAAAAAAAAAAAAATCATCTTAGGTTATCTCTAGTTTTCTTTAATATTCTGTTACGCGTGGATCATCTGTGAATCTAATTTTCATGAATTTTTTTCAATCTCTATACTATCTGGTAGTACTAATTTCCACAAGTTCACTCTTGACCACACAGGACAGCTCTTTAATTTATCCTAAAACTTAACTCTTATAATAAAACTCCTAGCACTTTTAACCCACCCTCAATTCCAGCCTGATGGACTCTGGAGAATTTATCCAAGATCATATTTCCATAACCTCAGTTACGTCCTCCTCTTCGGTATTAACAGCTCTAAGAAACAAGTATTTGGAATTTACCACCATGTGTCCGGACAGTTCATTATTTTCATTTAACAGAAGAACATACAGCACTTCTCTTTTTTGTGTGTCTAAAGCATAGTTTTGTACAAAGGCAAGATAACATGCTGTTCTCACACTTCCAAAGAATGCCTAGCATATTACTGATCTCAGCACAGGAGCTATAGAGAACCATCTACAAAAGCTTATTGATTCTTATCCCAATTACAACTGAATTCAGGACTCCTCAGATAATAAATACATGATTTTTCCTAAATAAACCACTGAAAACTACACCATGCTAGTTCACTCATTGTTTTTGCTCACTCATTACCTGCAGTTAGATTTTTTTTCTCGGGGGCGTTCACCAAAGGAGCTAAATGTTAACTATATACACCTTCTTTTACACCATTTACAAAAATACAGAATGAGATTACTCCTAGTCCCAATTTCTTAGGGACACACACAATTTTTCCTCTAGAGAAATGACAGTTCACAACCAATATTTATTTCCTGTTTTAAGCCAATGTGAATCCACGAATAAACATTTCTCCTCCATTCTACAGTTAACACCACATTTTTTATTCCTTTTGGATTTGAACTTTGAAAGGTTTTATAAAGCTTACATAATCTTCACTGTTTCTCTCTCACCAACATACTCCAATAATCCTCTAACATAACTCCAGTTTGCCAATGAAGCAGGCTTTTCTTTTGTAAAACCAGATTCAATAATTTTTTTGTTCCAACATCTGAGTATTAAAATACAGCAAGACTGGGGCGCCTGGGTGGCTCAGTCAGTGGGTTAAGCCTCTGCCTTCGTCTCAGGTCATGATCTCAGGGTCCTGGGATCGAGCCCCGCATCGGGCTCTCCGCTCGGCGGGGAGCCTGCTTCCCCCCTCCCTCTGCCTGCTTGTGATCTCTCTGTCAAATAAATAAATAAAATCTTAAAAAAACAAAAACAAAAACAAAAAAAACAATGAAGCTGAACACCTATGACACACCATATAAAAAAATTAACTCAAAGGCTGCCTAGGTGGCTCAGTCAGTTAAAAGCCTCCCACTCTTGGTTTCAACTCAGGTCATGATCACATGGGTTATGGGATAGAGCTCCTCATCGGCCTCCATAGTCAGCAGGGAGTATTCTCTCTGTCCTTCCCCCGCAATTCTCTCTAATAAATAAATCTTTGAAAAAAATTAACTCAAAATGGATCAACAACTAAGAAACAAAACCATAAAACTCTTAGAAGAAAACAGTAATAAATCTTCATGACCTTGGATTTGGCACCAAAAGCAACAACAACAAAAAAACACAGGTAAACTGGACTTCATCAAAATTAAAAACAGTTGTGCATCAAAGGATATTATCAAGAAAATGAAAAGACAACCTATAGAATTGGAGAAAAATATTTGCAAATCACATATTTGATAAGGGTCTAGGATCCAAAACATAAGGAACTATTATAGCTCAGTAACAAGAAGACAACACAATTTAAAAAATGAGCAAAGGACTTGCACAGATATTTTCTTCAAAGAAGCCAGACAAATGGCCAATAAGCTCATGAAAAGCCATTCAATATCACTGGGCATTTCAAAACCACAATGAGGTGCCATTTATACTAAGTTGGCTATAATAATAATTAAAAAAAGAAAATAACAACTGTTAGTTGTTAACTGTTAGTGAGAATACAGAGAAATAGGAAAGCTTGTACATTGTCAGTGGGAATGTAAAATGATGCGGCCGCTAGGGAAAACAGTGTGGTACTAAACACACAATTACCATATGACCTCATCATCCCACTCTTAGGTATATATCCAAAAGAAGTAAAAATCGGTGCTCAAGTAAGTGCATAGTACACATATATTCATAGCACAATTCAAAACAGACAAAAGATGGAAGCAGCCCAAATCTCCATTAATGGAAGACTGGATAAGCAAATTGTGGTATAGTCATATAACGCAATATTATCCCGTTATAAAAAGGAATAAAGTACTGATACACACTACCATGTGGAAGAACCTTGAAAACACTTTGCTAAATAAGTAAAAGAAACCAGACACAAAAAGGTCACATATTGCAAGATTCCTTTTATAATGAAATATCCATAAGAAGTAAATTCACAGAGACAGAACACAGACTGGTGTTTGCAGGTGCTGTGGGAACACGAAATGGGGGTAACTGTTTAATGAACACAGTTCATTCAGTTTTCTTAGCCCTTTTGGGGGTAAGAAAAATCTTTTCGAACTACACACAGGTGGTAGTTGTACAACATTGTTAATGTACTAAATGCTTTTCTTCTAATCAACATTGTGATTATCATTCCACATTTTATCTGTATTTCAAATACATACACCATACCCTATTACTTTATGTGTGGATCATTTCATTTTGCCTAACTATACAGTCTTCTCCCACCCAGTTACACTCTTGTTATGCCTGCTTCTCTTCCTAAACTAATCTTTATTTTACTGGCGTCTTTTAGGAGAGAGAAATGAACACAAAAACTTTAAGACGCGTATGCTGGAAGTATCCCTACTCTGAATTAACCAAACAAATGTGGTAACGTTTTCCTTATTTGTAGTATATCAGCATCATATATTAAATAATCTACCTGATGTAATCAAGCAAATTTTAGTACATATTATGCTTCCAAAGTCAAGTCAGTATCAATGGGCCAATCACAGAGCCTAAAATACAACAGCAGTAATCAGCTAGGGAAATAAAAAAATTTGAGTTGTCTCTCATCTTTACGTTTAGTTTTTAGACAAGTTATGATCTGAGAATTTAGCATGTTATCTTTCTAGTGCATTTTGATGCAAATTCACTGTTTATACCTTCATATCACCTTTCAAATTACTGAAGTCCCCAGACAAAACAACACATAAATTAAATGCTGCCCTACAAGTCTTAACTATGAATTTAATTAGCAGTACAAACAGAACCCTTATATTTAAAGGGTAGTTAATTACAGTACATGAGCCTTTAAAAGAGGTCACTGGAAGATTTTATGTTCATGGTTATTGCATCCCACCAAAAGGGTTTCTTGCAACACACCTGTTTAAAAGCCAGGGTTAACACAAAACCATTCATTTCCCCATGATAAGAGGACTGAAATAACCTCTGCTATTAAAAATGTTATTTTTTAAATACTAATTCTAATATAGCTTCAGCTAAACACACCACTTAAATAGCAAAAACTATTTTAACAAAGGCCAAATTAAAAATTGTTTAGAGACAAAATTAAAAGTCTATGCCCAAAGCCACCCTTGCTAATAACTTCGCATTGTTCAATAAAATGACCAGGATTCTTATATCTTATCAGTTTTTTAACAACAGCTTCTTCATAACAAAACTATGTCTCTATAGACCATGCGTTTAAAATGAAAACCTTAGTATGCGGAAATGACTGAGTAGAAAAGAATTAAATTACAATTATGAAATTCTAATTCATTTTAGATGCTTATATATAAATTCTAATTCATTTTAGATGCTTACATATATAAACTCTTTAATGAGGAAAAATGAGGAACGTTTGACATATATTATCTCTTACCATTGATTTAAAAATAGAATATGCTGTTGTCTTCAGGTTTCCCTGAAAATCTACTTTTACAGACCTTAGAACCAACCTGTTCCATTATTACAGAAATCCAAAATAATCCAATTGTATATAAATACATTTCTAAATGTCCACCATTTGCAAATGGAATGCTAATACTTTGGAAGTTCAACCATTTTCCTAAGTGAACTAAATATTTTAAGTCTATTTAAAGGCAGCTACACAGTGAAGTACGGGTTAACTGTAATCAGAAACCAAGCCCTCCTTAGAAAGGATCAAGAGGAAATGGCAACTTTTGGAAAATCCCAAATATTTTAAACACAGGAACACATCCAGTTTTGACAAGCTATATGACTGTGGCATAAATGCTTCCATCTTCAATAGCTGTTAAAACAAGCAATCCTTTTACAGAGAACAGAATTCGTTTCCCCTATACAGCTGCATTGTTTCAAAGTCCATTAAACATAAGTGTGACAAGATTGATTTTTTTTGGAGCACAGATATTTACTGTATTGTCCTAAAAGACCTAATTTACAAATAAAATATGAGCGTATGTGTGTATGCGGAGAGGGGAACGAAGGGAACAAAGGCAAAGTCAAAGAAGGAAAATAAGAGAATAGGATAATCAAAACCATATCTCTACATTAATGAGCCATACTTAGATGCTCTTGTTAGAAGCTTTTGTTTATATAGTATAAAAATCGATGCTCAGAATAATCCATCAAAAACATTGATAGGGGCGCCTGGGTGGCTCAACTGTTAAGCATCTGCCTCTGGCTCAGGTCATGATCCCAGGATCCTGGAATCGAGCCCCGCATCAGGCTCCCTACTTAGCGGGAGGCCAGCTTCTCTCTCCCACTCCCCTTGCTTGTGTTCTCTCTCTTGCTGTGTCTCTCTCTCTCTCTGTCAAATAAATAAATAAAATCCTTAAAAAAGTTGATAAATGAAAAAAAAAAATCACACCCTGGGTGAAAATATTTACAAATCAACATAACGTATTAAAATACTTCTGACCAGAATATATAAAGAACTCTCAAAACTCCGTAAGAAAACAAACTGATCTTTTTTTTTTTAATTTTACTTATTTATTTGACAGAGAGGAGAGAGATCACAAGTTGGCAGAGAAGCAGGCAGAGAAAGAGGGGGAAGCATGCTCCCTGCTGAGCAGAGAGCCCGATGCGGGGCTTGATCCCAGGACCCCGAGATCATGACCTGAGCCGAAGGCAGAGGCTTTAACCCACTGAGCCACCCAGGCACCCCAAACTGATTTTTTTTTTAATGGGCAAAAGATTTTAACAGGCTCTTCACCAAAGAATATATATAAATGGTAAATAAATTCACAAAAGCATGTTCAACATCATTAGTCATCAGGAAAATTCAAACTCAGACTACAACTAGATACTACATACCTATTAGAAGGGTTCCAAGAAAAAAACTTTACAGTAATAAGTACTAATAAGGATACAAAGCAACCAGAATTCTCTTACATTGCTGGTGGGAATGTAAAATGGTACAGCTACTTAAAAAAATTATTTGCCTGAGTGGCTCAGGTCACGATCCCAGGGTCCTGGGACTGAGCCCTGCATCAGGCTCTCTGCTCAGTGGAGAACATGCTTCTCCCTCCACTTCTCCCCTCACCCCACCCCAACTTGTCCTATCTGGCTCTCTCTCTGTCAAACAAATAAAATCTTGGGGCGCCTGAGTGGCTCAGTTGTTAAGCATCTGCCTTCAGCTCATGAAGACCTTTCGGCTGGTCCTGGGATCTAGCCCCCCATCCAGCTCCCAGCTCAGTGGAGAGCCTGCTACTCCCTCTCCCACTTCCCTTGCTTGTGCTCCCTCTCACGTGTGCTCTCTCTCTGTCAAGTAAATAAATAAAATCTTTAAAAAAAAAAATAAAAAATAAAATCTTTAAAAATAAATAAATACATTTTTTAAAAATATTATCTATTTAAGGATTTTATTTATTTGACAGAAAGAGAGAAATCACAAGTAGGCAGGCAGAGAGAGGGGGAAGCAGGCTCCCCGCTAAGCAGAGAGCCCGATGTGGGGCTTAAACCCAGGACCCTGAGATCATGACCTGAGCCAAAGGTTCAGGTTCAACCGCACAACCTAGCAAGCCCCACTCCTGGATATTTATTTATGAGAACTGAAATTTTATGTTCACACAATCTGTAGGCAAAAGTTTATAGCAGCTTTATTCACAATTGCTGGAACCTGGAAACAACCCAAATATCCTTTAACTGATGAAGAATAAACTATGGTACAGTCATACTACAGAATATTATCAGCAATAAAAGGAACGAAGTACTGATAGACATAATAGCCAAAACTGTGAGGCTGTAGGATTCCATTTATATATCGTTCTAAAAAAGGCAAAACTCTAGAAACAGATCACTGCTTGAGAAGGACTAAAGAATGATGGTTGAGATGGAGGTTGAGATGGATAGAAAAAAAGCACAGTAGGTTACCTTGCTGGCTCAATCAGGCAACTCTTAATCTCAGAGTTGTGAGTTTGAGCCCTACTCTGGGTATAGAGATTACTAAAAAAATAAACTTTAAGGGAAAAAAAAAAGCACAGTGAAGATTTGGGAGTAACTGTTCTACATACATGGTTACATGACTATATATTTGTGTACATTTGATTGTGTGTATTTGTCAAAACACAGATTTATACATTTTTAAAATGAATTATACTGCATGTTAAATAATTTGTAAGTTTAAAAAACGCTCGATGTAAGGTCAAGAAAATGTTGGCCATCACCAGGAGTGTACTGGGAGGAAAGAACCATTCTTTACCTTGTTATAAAACTATGTTTCTTCTATCATTGGAATACTATGTGCAGTACTGTTGGACACAACAATGAAAAAACATAAGCAGAGAAGACTCAAAGAATGGCACAAAAATAATAAAGGGAAAAGAGTGTTGTCATATGGAGAGTCACTTCAGATAGACAAGGACTGAAAGTAGATGTCTCAATTACCAGGAAAAATATCTGTGGAGAGAACATCTTAGTTGCCAATCCCAGAACACTAGAAAAATGGTTATATCACATTAAGAACTGAGAACAAACTTCCAAAACTCAGTCCTCCAATACAGTATTGCAATAAGAGGAGGGGAGGGAAGGAAGAAACAGTATAAGCTAAAAACAAAATACTTGGGGACATGGGTTTTTTTAAAAGATTTTTATTTATTTATTTGACAGAGAGAGATCACAAGTAGGCAGAGAGGCAAGCGGGGGGTGGGAGGGGGGAGGAGACTCCCTGCTGAGCAGAGAGCCCGATGTGGGGCTCAATCCCAGGACCCCGAGATCATGACCTGAGCTGAAGGCAGAGGCTTTAACCCACTGAGCCACCCAGGTGCCCCACTTGGGGACATGTTTAATCAACTTTAATTTGAAGATAACAGCAATTCTGACTTTTTAAGGAAAACTATATTTCTGGAGAGAAAATGGGGCAACTGGGAAACAGCAAAAAACAGAGTCAAAGGACTTTGGAGAAATAAATCAGGTAATATACATGGAAGTCCGAAAACAGAGCAGTGTAAAAATGCAATAGTTGTTATTTTATTATACTCTTTCTGTATAATTAAACAATGAACATGAAGGTTCATGGCTTGAAGGTTTCACTGGCTTGAAAACAAGCCAGTATGCTAATCCCACAGATGATTACTGTCACAAGGCCATAAATGGAAGAGTTAAGACTTAATACCAATCTGTCTGATACCACGGCCTAAACTCTTTTGACCACTGTATTATTTCATTGCCCAACAATACTTAGAGAACAATTTTATACCAATGAACTTAAGAAGCAAAGCAATACTCAGTAACTGCCAGAAGGTTCTATAAAGTAAATGGAATTTGAGGTTTGTTTTTGGTTTGTTTTTTGCAGTCTGTACAAATCAGCATAGGAATTCTGCAGTAAGGATGATCATCTCTGTGTGTTCTAATGTGATCACAAGTGTTTGCTGCACATCTAGGAAGATTCAGTACAATGGCCAAATGATGTGGTTATTTAGCAATACCTTACTCTGGCCTAATACTTTTCTATTTATTTTCCATTTAGCGTAATTTATCTCATTGGAGGTAAATAGTTACCTGGTACAGACAACTGGAACAGGAACACATATTCACTTCAACCCAATGAATGCTTATGGAACACCAAGTCACACCACAGAAGACTTTATAAAACAAGCCCAGCATTGTAAGGAATAAGCCCAAAGAATAAAATCCTGTCCTAGTTGAAAACAAAGAATCGCTACATATAGCCAATTTTATTTTTTCCTTTTCTCTGAGCATTTATATAGTTTCTAAACCATCTAATTCAGGACCAGATTATATAGCATACTCTTCTTTTTTTAGCCCATAGGGTATTCTTTCAGAGAAAAATATCCTCATCTTATGGACTTTTAGAATGTTAACAATTTAAGGTCCTATTTTCGCATGGTACCCTTGGCTTTTTTTTTTTTTCTTCTTCCAGATTTTATTTATTTATTTGCCAGAGAGAGAAAGCGAGAGCGTGTGCACAAGCAGGGGGAGCAGCAGGCAAAGGGAGAGGGGGGGCCCCCTGCTGAGCAAGGAGCCAGATATGTGACTCGACCCTGGGATCATGACCTGAACCAAAGCCAGACGCTTACTGGAACTGAGCCACTCGGGCATCCCCCATGGTGCCCTTTTCCAATTACAGACATAAACGTTCTCAAAATGCCTTTCAAGCATGCCACACTGGAGTGTGGTGACAGAACACAAAACAGTTCCCTAATTTTGTCTTTCAAAGTGGTAAGGAAAGGGGCTCGCGGGGTGGCTCAGTTGGTTAAGCATCCGACTCTTGATTTCAGTTCAGGTCATGATCCCTGGGTTGTGGGATGGAGCCCCCATACCACCACCAGGCTCCAAGCTCAGCAGGGAATCTCCTTGAGACCCTCCTCCTCCCTCTAACCTCTCCCCCTCCCCGCACCTCACACCCCCGTGGCTCTCTCAGGGTATATGTTTTGTTTTTTTTTATAAATGATAAGGGGGGAAAAAAGCAAGGGGCAAAATGGGCGAATACATGACAATAGAAGAAGAGGATAAATTAAAAGGTGTAGAAAGACATACCCAGGAAAACCAACAGGTGAAAGGGCCCTTACTCACCATTCATCTTAACCCAAGAAGGAAGGAAAGGGGCAGGAGGAAAGAATGAAATGAGCAAACACTAAACTGAATTACGCAAGTCTGCACCTGGTCAGGGAGAAGAGCTTTAAACAACAGCTACTAAAGTCATGAGCCACGTGCCCCTCTATCGAGAGCACTCTCTTCAGTAGCCGGCCTCCAAGGCCACAAGACTCACTTAGGGCCTGCACGCTGAAGCTAGGCAGATTCCAAACCTGGGGGACAGCCCTCATAACACAATGCTCTTGTGACCACGTTTTAGGGGAAAGAAGTGGTATCCAAAAAGTGAGGTATGTGAGGATACGAGCTGGTTGAAAGTATACTGTACGCAACTGGTAAAAAGGATGGGGAAACATTTAAAGTATGGCTTCACAGAGATGCTACAGCAGGATCTGCGTAGTTTCTAATATAAATTATGAATCTAAGAAAAAATAACATTAAGGATATTAAAGGTTTACAAGTGAACCTGGCTCTAATATGGCCTTAGTCACAACTTAGTAAGAAAAGGCTCAAGAGGGGCGCCTGGGCGGCTCAGTGGGATAAAGCCTCTGCCTTCGGCTCAGGTCATGATCTCAGGGTCCTGGGATCAAGCCCCACATTGGGCTCTCTGCTCGGTGGGGGGCCTGCTTCCCCCTCTCTCTCTGCCTGCCTCTCTGCCTACTTGTGATCTCTGTCAAATAAATAAATCTTTAAAAAAAAGAAAAGAAAAGAAAAGGCTCAAGACTAAAATGTTGAGTCCAATACTCAAGACTCTGGTGAGAAAAAAAATACATGTGTGTGTAGGTGTGTGCATATATGTGTTTAAAAATGATAGCTGTCAATCTAAAATTTACAAATGAGCTTTTTCTATCAAAGAGATTTTCTTTATTATGTTGGCTTTTTCTCTAAGCACTCAAAATTCAGAGTTGTATTTCCACTGCCTGCATGAGTACAAGTCTGAAGCCAGAAAAACCACTCTGTAAAATTAAACAGTCACTGGTTAAAAAAAGAAAGAAAGAAAAAAATTACCTGGAAGTTTGGTGTACTTATTAAATGCCTGCTGTTCTTTCCTAGAATTTTGCTTTTAGCAAAGATAGGATTCCAGGAGAATTCCAGTGGCTACAATTCACACATTCTGGTAGAATACTAGTTAAATACTAGTCAAGACCTTGTAACTATGAGATGATATGTTAGTTTGTTTTTTGTTTGTTTGTTTTGTTTAAGTAGGCTCCATACCCAGAGTGGAGCCCAGTGTGGGGCTTGAACTTCGGACCCTGAGATCAAGACCTAAGTCAAAATGATCAAGAGTTAGACACTCAACTGACTGAACCACCCAGGCACCCTGAGATGATCATTCTTTACTCCCTTGAAGTGTTAAAACTTCCCAAAGGCAAAAGATGCATGCAGAATAATAGTAACCACTATACTCCAAATCTGCATACAACAACCCATAACTGATAAGGCACAGCAGAAATCGTCTATAGTTGGCCTAAAGGAAAATGACAGCAACCCAATCATGTCTGACTTTCTGTAGAACTTTTACACCACCATAACAACTCTTTGGGCAGTTTCTCTTTTAGAAATAAATGCAAGTTACTAGTAGCCCAGCTTTCCCTTCAACCATTGCTATTCCTTTCCCACAAATTCCCAAAACTATTCTCATTTCTCCCTTCCACAGCAATGACCTTGTTTCAGCTCCTGTACTTCATTAAAAGACACTGAATATTGTTTTGAAATGAAATAAATTCAAAATAATAGCATTTGTGAGATTAAAACAAAAACTTTTGTGCCAATTTCTGAAGCTCTGTGGGAATAATAGAATTAAATGCTACTATTTTTCCCCTTTCTTCCTCAGGAGGTGGACTACATTTCCAGACAGAGTGAAAAGACTACCAACAGAGTAATAGTTACACCAATAACATATATGAAATAGGACTGCTGAGAGTATAACGTAGATTTTGGAGTTAGTGCACAGAGGAACCAATAATCACAGTACTCCAGCTTTTAGTAAAAACCAGTTCACTGGTACAAACAGTTTCAATTTACACGTTTGATAATCAGTTTCCATGTATTAAGTAGTACTATTCAAAATGTCTGAAAAGTCTTTCTGTAAAATAATCACATACCTAAATCTTTAGGATTTCTTAAAAGCTACTTTTAGAAAGCAACAAAAGTGAAAAACGATTATAAAGACCCTGCTGAAATAAAAATAACACGGATAATAAAACATGCCCAAGTCATACTATGATTTTAAGAAGATACTATTCCCCCAAATCAACATTTATATGACTCAGGACTCTCAAGTATAAATAACAACATCTGACCAATATTTCTAGCTCTAAAAATCTTTAATTTTATAAATTCTATGTGTTTCGCATAATTCATTATGTGCAAAATACTGAAGTAGATGCTATAGAAATGAACTCAATATAAATTCAGAACTAGAAGGCACAGTACACTGCCCTCAGGAAGATTTCAAATGCTGACCAGGAAGTGAGACAAATAATGTTAAGAGTTTAAAAATGTTGTAAGACAACAAGGGATGATAGCTTATATACCAAATGGAAGGCATAGAAATAGCAGCAATATTCTCATCAAATGTGAAACAAAAGTGTGCTCACTTGGTCTGGAAAGTTAAATGAAGCTCTTAATCTTCTAAAACCTTCCAAACTGTAAAGCATGCATAGGATTTGGATGGGCAGACAAAGAATGCCACAAGCAAGGATCAGTCAATACCAGTCAAAGCTCAAGGCTTGTGTTCATGGCATGAGGCCTAGCACACACTGGGCTGGGACTTCAACCAAGAGGCAATTACAAGACACTGAAAAGTTAATGGAGGAATGAAAGGAAAAGTTTTAGAAAGCTTAATCTCAAAGGGAATTGAAAGTAGATTAGACGAAAAACCAAAAAGGTAGGGTGCCTGGGTGGCTCAGTCAGTTAAGCATCTGCCATTTGCTCAGGTCATGATCCCAGAGTCCTGGGATCAAGCCCTGCGTTGGGCTCCCTGCTCAGCGTGGAGTCTGCTTCTCCCTTTGCCTCTGCCCCCCTACCCCCACGCTCTTTCTCTCAAATAAATAAAATCTTAAAAAAAGAAAGAGAAAAACTAGAAAGGTAAAACAGTACATAATCAAATAAGGCAGGGAAATACAGTCATTATTTAGGTTTGAGTCAAAAAATCTACTAGAGACTAAAGTAATGGGTTAACTTTATCAGTGAAATTTATCAACTCTTCATTTTTCTTAGAAAACAAATTAAATATAGTTTAGTTTATTTAAACTTCATAGGTTTGTTGATTCTCTTAGGCCACAGGGTGCCATGTGGGCACTAGAAGAACTCATGTATTGGTCAGTCAATCCAACTTATGCCTCCTGAAACTGAGCAATTTACTTTGTCATTCCCTGTAGGAAAGTCTAGTTTGTTATGTACTCTGTAAGTTCATCATAAAATTAGCATCTTTGATGTCATGGCTACTAAACTAAAATAGTAAACATCATTAAACATTTTCCAAAAATGCAGGAGTGCCTGGATGGCTCAGTCAGCAGAGCATGTAACTCCTGATCTAGGGGTTGTGAGTTCAAGTCCCACAGTGGGCGTAGAGCATACTTAATAAAATCTTTTTTTAAAAAAGGACATTAAGGGGCACGTAGGTGGCTCAATGGGTTAAAGCCTTTGCCTTTGGCTCAGGTCATGATCTCAGGGTCCTGGAATCGAGCCCCACATCGGGCTCTGCTCAATGGAGACCCTGCTTCCCCTCTCTCTCTGCCTGCCTCTCTGCCTACTTATGATCTCTCTCTCTGTCAGATAAATAAAAAAATGAAATCTTTTAAAAAATAAAAATAAAAAAGGACATTAGTCCCCAAAATAGGTTTATGATGTTCTTCACACTTTCCAAGTCTTGTTCTATTAACTACTTCATTATACATTTACTAATTTCTTTATATTTAACATTATGCCTAAAAAATACTTTTTGAGGGCACTTTAAATGCTTTTTAATTTTTATCCATTATCCAAATGCATAGATTTCACTTGAAACTCATGGTTCATTTGACACAGGATGTATTCTTTTTTTTTTTTTTTTTTTTTAAGATTTTATTTATTGGACAGAGAGAAACACAGCGAGAGAGGGAACACAAGCAGAGGGAATGGTAGCGGGAGAAGCAGGCTTCCTGCCGAGCAAGGAGCCCGATGCGGGGCTCGATCCCAGAACGCTGAGATCATGACCTGAGCCGAAGGCAGACGCTTAACGCCTGAGCCACTCAGGTGC
>CM053606.1:110402701-110440658 GCA_028646535.1 Procyon lotor
AAAACATAACCCAAAAATGAGCACTTCTGTAATTCTTATATAGTGGGTAACATGTATTCCTAAAGTCCTGATTACATGGAACCTTTTTTTAAAAAATATAAACCCATCCTTTTAAAGAGAATCTTATTTCCCACCTATTAGAAATCTACAATCCCAACACATTTATATTTCTGTGAAATATCTTAAAAAGAAATAGTGCCATATGGCAAATTTGATTCAGTATAGAAACACAAAAATGTAATATTTGGTGTGCTATATTTATTAGTAGTAGCCAAAATATCTATTACAAATGATTAAATATTTTAAAATTTCCTATATCTTTAATCAGTTTGGCAATTTTAAGCTATTTTTTGAAGCAAAACAGGTTGAAAAGGTTAAAAAAAAAAAAGCTTTATCTCGTATTTTCAAATAAAACTGTTTTTTGCGCTACTGCCTGAAGAACTGGCATTTTTAGTCTAGAATTCCAGGCACTGAATTGAAAAGAATGTTTCCCATTTCTGCAATACTGCAAATGGAAATATGTAAATTAGTTCATGGGCAGAATCATTAATTTAGATAAAAAGTAAAAACACATTAATTGAGCACCAAAAATGTGACAGTGCTTGCACAAAATCTAAAACGAGACAGCTGCTACCACTGGAGCTTATAAATCTAAATTAAATGTGAAAAAAAGCAGAGAATCTTAATTCTTGTTTTCCAAGGAAATGATAAGTCTGATAGTCCTCCGATCTTCAAACTAACAATGATAAGTCTGCCTCTGATTTCCATAGGCTCAGACTGGTCTAGTTATCAGTGCCCAAATCATAGTTTAGGTTTCAAAATGCCATAGTTGGGCATAAAATTTTCCCCCAAGTTAGAACCACAAGAGATCACATTAAATGGATTCCCTCTGGTATCTATTTCCTAGAAGGTTTGGGTCAGTGACATAGTCTTAATAGATAGTGCTTACACCCTGTGTCTATTGACAGCCTTGACTGAAGGAGCCACAAGCTGATTCTACATAAGATCCAAATAATTATTTAGCAATGATTAAATATGCAGACTTTCAAACAGATTTTTATGATTATGAAACATTTTAAACTATTTTAATTTTATATGTGTGTATATATATATTTCCCCCCTCTCCAAGATTTTATTTATTTATCTGAGAGAGAGAGACACAGCAGAGAGAGGGAACACAAGCAGGGGGAGCAGGAGAGGGAGAAGCAGGTCCCCACTGAGCGGGCAGCCCATTGCAGGACTCAATCCCAGGACCCTGGGATCATGACCTGAGCCGAAGGCGAATGCTTAGTGACTGAGCCACCCAGGCGCCCCTGAATTTATCCGTTATATAAAATATGTTTAAATGTTTAAAACTTGACAGGGAAATCTGGCTCTAAGCAAAAGGAAACAGAACCATGTGTAGTAATGAGAACACCAATACTTCTGAGCAGGCACCCAACCCCATTATAATGCACATCTATACATGTCTCTACACAGATGGCTGAAGTAGTACACAAAATGAAATGGGGGGGGGTGGTCTGTGAAGTGGACGAGGTCCATGTTTTCAAGGGAGATGGTTCACGGCTTTCAGGAGAATCTCAAGGAGATCTGGCAACTCAAAAAAACAATTTCACTGACTTCTTACAATAATCCCATGAGATATTATGACTTCAAAACTGAGGAGATTAAGGCTCAACAGACAATTGGTGAAATAGCAGCCAACGAGAATGCAAGTTTTGCCAATTCTGAAGTCCCAGCTCTTTTAGCTGCTATGCTAAAAAATGGAACACAAAATTAAGAAACTATTATTCTTTCAACTTAGCTAAAGCAGCCCGATGATGCTGATGGTAATAGTAATAGTCATTTACAGCACTCTGACTACATCCCAAGGCCTGTTGTTGGTACCTCCTTTTATCTTCCCAGCAAGAGAACCAAACTGCAGATGCCACTCTCATGATCCCCACAAAGCCAGTGGCAGAGCGGGGTTTCCAACTCCAGTGGTTCTGGCTCCTCGGTGCGCTCATAACCACTCTGTAAGCCATCTTCGTCTTGTGAGGTCCAGCAATTACAGGACACTGGTAGAAAATGTGGGAGAGTCTTTCTTGATAAATTTCTTGATGTTTTAAGAAGTATTTTAGAAAATAATATTATATGGTATTCCCTCCTAATTTAAGCTAACATGTAACACCATGTAAGCCTCTAAGTTATCACAAATAGTTTTAGGAACAGTTTGCAGGTTCCTAAAAGATTTACAAAAACTCAAAGTATTGTCTTTGTCTCCTATCTGGGAAATCTTCTGTCATCTTCCACTGCAATACTTAATATGATGAGTACAGGAGAAATCTTGTTTTAGAAATGTTTATTTAAAAGGGATAGGGATACCTGGGTGACTCCGTGTACTAAGCGTCTGCCTTTGGCTCAGGTGAAGATCTCAGGGTCCTAGGATTGAGCCCTGCTTGGGCTCCCTGCTCAGCAGGGAATCTGCTTTTCCCTCTCCCTCAGCTCCTCCCCCGACTCATGCACATACACTCTCTCTCTCCCTCAAGTAAATAAATAAAATCTTAAAAAAAAAGTATAGCATTTGATAGGAGAAGGGAGAATCAAAATTCTCAAAGATTTATCAAGTGTTTCTCTCAACCTGTACAGTTCCCTAACAGAAGTATCCTTTTCTTTGAATGGGTCTGGACAAATGCATTATTGTTCAATTAAGTCATCAGACTGCCTATCCTCCACTTATCAGTAGTTCCTGTTATCACTGTCACTTTATCTCTTTCCACCACAATTTTAGTTTACTGGGGACAAGTACTGGGGAAAATGAACTGCATTTATTGGTTATACAAAGCTTATCCCCAAGAGAAAAAGTCTTCTTTGTGCCAACTAAAATTCTTAATGTTAGATATTAAAATTAGTAACCAAACTGAGTATTTGCCTGTATCCTCTACATAAAACTCTGAGCAACTGAACTTTTTACTCTATCAACTGGCTTCTTATAATGATTTAGTTATTAGCTTACATATCAACAAAAGCTTGAATAAGATGACCAACAGCTGGTTACAGACTGAAATGCTATTTTCTCACTGAATTTTGTATCAAATGATACAAAGGTGTCAATGACTACGAAGTTTATAAATAACTCACCAAGGCTCAAAAAGGCAGTCAGAATAGTTTAAACGTTTTGAATATGCAAACATGAGTACTTAACATAAAGTTTTTATGCCTTCTATAAATAAGATAGGAAAACAAGTGTCAAGCAGGTTATTGATGGGAGAAAAAAAAGAAAGTTACAGCAATGCCTTAAGTCATCTGCACACTAAAGACTGATTATACACACAAGCTTTAAAGTTATCTTTTATTCTCAGTTTCATTTAGTAGAGCCACATGAATATAACTTCTTAAAATGAAATCCTACTAAGTTTCAGAAATCAGGTTTGGACAAAATCAATTCTCTCTCCTTCGAAGCAAATTCTAATTCATTCTCTGCCCTCACATTTCCTCTCCCTCCCCACTTTAAATTCCAAATGACACTGAACACAAATAAGACTCATTTGCCAAGAAGTCCCTTTTCAAACTAATTTTTTTCCTTCACCCAACAAATGAGTTAGCACCTGGAAGGTGCCAGTCACTGTGCTAGGCAAAAAGGACAAGATTTTTGCCCTTCAGAGCTTAAAATTTAGTGTTATTAGTCTAATGTCCACTACTGAGATTCCTTTAGTAGCAAGGGGCTCATTTTCTAAGTCTAATAGCAATGTTCTATAATTACTTCACCACAAGGCAAAATTTTTAAAAGACAGCCCAAGATTTTGTTCCTTCAGTCAATATTTGTTAATTTATGTATAAAGTATGAATTCTTTTTATAAAACTGGCTAAAAAAGATAAAATGATTTATCTGGGATTTCCTTCAAAGTAATTGGAGGGTTGGGTAGGTTAGTACAGAGTTGGTTCATTAAAGTTCATTATATTATTTGTCTACTTTTACATAGGTTTAAACTTTTCTCTTTTTTTTATTTTTTTAAAAGATTTTATTTATTTATTTGACAGAGAGAGAGAGAGATCACAAGCAGGCAGAGAGGCAGGCGGGGGGGGGGGGGGGGGGGGGGGGGAAAGCAGGCTCCCTGCTGAGTAGAGAGCCCCACATAGGGCTCGATCCCAGGACCCTGAGATCATGACCTGAGCCGAAGGCAGAGGCTTTAACGCACTGAGGCACCCAAGCGCCCCTAAACTTTTCTATACTAATTTTTTTTTTTAACTGCAAAAGACTTTTAGCCAATACCAAAAATATTAATTTTGGGAACTTCATGAAGCTGCACAGAAAGCACATAAAAACAAGAAAGTACTTCAATGAATTTTACTTAATGCACCGTGGGACCCTGAAATCCTAATTTTAACTCAATTACAAATATCAAGTTTCATTGTTTCAGACTGCCTGTTTCTTTGTTAAGCTGACAGTAGTAACACTAACCTATCTCACTGAAAATATACTAGGACTCTGTGATAAAAGCTATTGTAGGCAATCCTACAAAGGTACAATGTTAATGCTACATAGACAGTAATACTAATCACATAAAAGTATTTTCATATTTTCTTTTCCAGCCTAGTAGGTGAAATGGGGTTATTATTGCAACACCATACAATTACCAAATGTAAAATAATATTCCTTACATGATTCAAAGTTATAGAGGTGATGACAGAAATGTAAAATTAAAGCTGACATAATGAAGTGTATCATATAGGGATCAAAACTAGATGATTTATTTTTATTTTTTATTTTTAGGGGATAGAGGGGGCAGAGGGAGAGAGAATCCCAGCAGGCTCCTTGCCCAGCACAAAGCCCAAGAAGGGGTTCCATCTCATGACCCTGAGATCATGATCTGAGTCCAAATCAAGAGTAGGACACCTAAGGACCAACCAAGCCACGCAGGCGCCCCTAGACGATCTTTACTTGACATTTCCCAGTAACCTGTGAAGCTCTCATTTAGAGTCAACAGTGAGTCCAAGTATCAGATAATTTAAGATCTTATGGCAATATTTAAACTATAACAAATAGCATTTGTAATGACATATTATAAAGCCCTTATTCTATATTTTCTCATTTACTTTTCACGAAATCCCGAGGTTAGGTGAGTTACATGAGAATGTTCTTATAACCTAAGAATCTGCCTATCCCTTCAACTCACGGATAAAGGAGCCAGAACTGACCCAAAAACATCCCAATCCAAATTCATTTCACTTAACATTATCCCAAGTTGCTGCTGTAGGAGATCATACAAAACCTAGGGTTGCCCACAGTGGCTCAGTCGGTTAGGTGTCAGACTCTTGATTTGGGCTCAGGTCATGATCACGGGGTCCTGGGGTGGAGCCCTGTATCAGGCTCTGAGCTCTGCAAGGAGTCTGCCTGAGATTCTCCCTCTCCCTTCTCCTTTGCCTATCCACTCACCCATGTTCTCTCTCTCTCTTTCAAATATTTTTTTTTTAAAAAGATACAAAACCTACAAATATACAGAAAAAAAGTAGAACGTGAGATAAACTATCAATAGCCTTACATGTGGGGTCTGGTGAAGGTCAGGAAGGAAGGAAATCTTGCCATTTGCAACAACATGGGTAGATCTTGAAGACATTGTGCTTGAAGTCAGATAGAGTAAGACAAATACATATGATTTCACTTATATGTGGAACCTAAAAAAGCCCAAACTCATCAACAGACTGATGGTTTCCAGAAGCAGGGGAAGGGAATAAGGGGTAAAGGTGGTCAAAAGGTACAAAATTCCAATTCTGAGGCAAATAAGTTCTGGGGATGTAATAGATACAATATAGTGACTATAATTAACAATACTTTATTACAAATTTGATAGTTGATAAGAGAGAAATCTTAAAAGCTCCCATGGCAAGAAAAAAATTTGTAACTATCTGATGGCAACTAAACTTAAGTCAACAATCATTTCGCAATACAGACATAAATCATGATACTGTACACCTTAAACTAAAACAAGGTTATATGTCAATTATACCTCAATATTACTGAAAAAAACTTTAATATATATTTTGCTTTGTTTTAACAAGGAAGAAAAGAATAAAGAGGTCTTGGCTCCACTGTGATCAAGTGACCTAAGACCAGGAAACACTCATATTCCTTGTTGGGAAAGCTTAAATATTTGTTGCTCCAAGCCCACCAACAATATCTAAAATACAAAATGTAGCTATCAGATATTGTTGCTCAGGAATTCCAGAAGAACCAGGGAGGGAAGTTAGCACATATCTACTCTAAATGAAAATGACAGTTTACCTGTAAAAATGACTCTGATCTAAGTAAGAACATGGATACATATCCTTTGCAACATATCAAGATAGCAAATTGGTACCTACCAACTGGTAAATCACTAAATGACATCACATGCTCCAGAAGAGTTAACACAACTGATAGAGAAAAGCAGTCTGTCCCCCAGAGATTCATTCTTTCACTCTGATCCACTATAGAATCAACTGTGTTAATAATAATGCTTTACAATTTTATATCACTTTTCCTGCTAAAAGCTCAAATGAGTTGATATGGCACATCACAAACTACACAGATGGTACCCCACAGTTTCCACAGCTCTGACTGAATAGCTCATTTGACTTACTAATAAATGTTCCTATTTCAAGATTAAAAACAAATATGAAAAACTAAGGAAAATGGTAGAAGACAGTGAATTTTCATATCCAATTCAGTGGCGTCTATCTGAAATTTAAACATGAAATAAAGCACCCAGAGCCTGATGGAGTTTGTTCGGACACTAATGCATTCCAGAAAGTCCTGCCAAGCCACCACACTACCTGAAAATGAAAGGGCTCGGCAATGAAAGAGGTTATGCTACTTCCCATGTGAATGTGTAACAATCAGACCTAAAAAGAAAAACTCTCACTAAGGAGAGATAGACCTGGAATTACCATCTTCTTCTGTTTTAGTCCCTTAACCTGTCATTACTCGTTACACATGGTTTGAAGCTTGGTGGGGGAAGGGGTAACAGGGTGATGGGTACTAAGGAGGGCACGTGCTCTGAGGAGCACTGGGTCTTACAACTAATGAATCACTGAACACTACAGTAAAAACTAACGATGTACTATACAGTCACTAACAGAACATAATTTGAAAAGTAATTTAAAAAAAGAAGCCTAACTAGAAGTAAACAGTCTAAAGTGTAACAGGGTTACTAAGATAGGGTGCCTGGGTGGCTCAGTGGGTTAAAATCTCTGCCTTCGGCTCAGGTCATGATCTCAGGGTTCTGGGATCGAGCCCTACATCGGACTCTCTGCTCAGCAGGGAGCCTGCTTCCCCCTCTCTCTGCCTATTTGTGATCTCTTTCTCTCTGTCAAATAAATAAATAAATAAAATCTTTCAAGGAAAAAAAACAAGGTTACTAAGATTTATAAATCATATTTAAATCGGAGCCCTTTGAGCCAAATATTCTTTAAGCCAAATATTTTTAAATGATTACATTTGATATACAGATGTAGACTACAGTCATCCTAGAAATTTTCTTTATGTTATTCAGAAATGTTCTGTTCATACTCTACTAATAAGAAAAGGCATTTATTCCTTTGAACTTCATAAACCAACCTTCTAAATGTACTTCATTGGTAACTGTAACTATCTCATCTCTCCCTGTGGATCTGGAAATTCCCCATTAGGCAATTTAGCTATACCAAGTTGTCCATCATCTCTGGGTAAACCACTGTATTTTATTTGTGTAGTGAATGTGGGCAAACACAACTACATACAGGGCATCCTTCATTATGATTTGTGAAATGTCAGTCTTATCTACGGAACAGACCAGATATTGAAAATTCAGACAGTCAACTATCCCTATACAAAACAAAACTATTACTGATAAGACTTAACTCGAGTGTACAGTGAAGACAGCTGAGGTGGAGAATAGCTAATGAGACTTGCTTTCCTTGGGACTCAAGTGGTCTCACAGCATCTATTTGTAGAATATATTCAGGATCCAAGAAAAAACAAATACCTGCTTTTGATGAATAATGTCCAACCATCCTTATCAAGAGCGCCCCTTTTTTCCTGAGAAAATTATTGTGCTTTAAGCCACAGTGTGAACCAGTCAAAAACAAGGCTCACGCCTTACACAGTAGTCTTTTCAAAAGAAGAGGGGTATTAAATTAAATTAAAACCAGTCAAATAGGGGCACCTGAGTGGCTCAGTACGTTAAGCCTCCTTGACTAGAAGTGAAGTAATAGATGACAGTCTAAAGTATAATACTGTTACTAAAATTTATAAATCATATTTAAACTGGAGTCCTTTAAGCCAAATATTTAAATGATTACATTTGATATATAGATGTGGACTATAGTTATCCTAGAAATTTTCTTTGTTATTCAGAAATGTTCTGTTCATGCTCTAATAAGAAAAGGCATTTATTCCTTTGAACTCCATAAACCAACTTTCTAAATGTACTTCACTGGTATTACTTCACTGGTATAACCATCTCATCTCTCCCTGTGATTTCAGCTCACGTCATGATCTCAGGGTCATGAGATCAGCGGGGAATGACTCTCAGCGGGGAATCTGCTTCATTCATTCATTCATTCATTCATTCATTCATAAATAAATAAATAAATAAATAAATAAATAAATAAAGTCAGATGGCTCCAACATTGAGGTCTCATTAGGTATTTTTTTTTTAAAGATTTTTTTTTTATTTATTTGTCAGAGAGAGAGAGAGAGAGAGAGAACGCGTGCGCACAAGCAGCAAGCAGGCAGAGGCAGAGGGAGATGCAGGCTCCCCGCTGAGCAAGGAGCCCGATGTAGGACTTGATCCCAGGACCCTGGGATCATGACCTGAGCCGAAGGCAGTTGCTTAACCAACTGAGCCACGCAGGTGCCCCTCATTAGATATTTCTTATAGAAATCTTCATATTATCTACTGTAGAGAATACCATTGTCCACCAGTACTTAGATATGTTAAATAAGCATTCAATCTCCCAGATTACTTAAAGGAGAATTTTATGTACTTTTTCTGATAGCTTTAATATGATAAATAAAACGTTCTACCACCTCTGAGCAGTTTTAAAAATAACCCCCAAGGGGGCGCCTGGGTGGCTCAGTAGGTTAAGCCTCTGCCTTCGGCTCAGGTCATGATATCAGGGTCCTGGGATCGAGCCCCATACTGGGCTCCACACTGGGCACAGCAGGCTTTTCCCCCTGCTTGCTCTCCCAAATAAATCTTTAAAAAAATAACATCCCAAATTTTTCCAAAACACAAAAAGCTTTAACTCCATTGCTCTAAAGCACCCTCCTCTCCATCTTTTGCACAAAGCAGCACTATCAGCTTTGCCTTCAATTACCATGGAACAACATGGACTTAAAAAGGATATGAATGTTGACAGGCCAAATAACGCATCAAATAATCTCTGTCCTCCCTCTCCACTCCCACTTGTTGAGAACCACTGAATTAGACCTACTAGGTGCAAAAATGCTATTGTGACTATAGTAATCATCATTCTATAATCATAGTAGCACATTTACTTTAAACAGTTGATAATTACAAAAGAGTTTATAATGTATCCTTATAGACTCTATATATAATACAGAGTGCTGCATATTTGGAACACACTCTGATAAAGAAACATGGTTTAAAAAAACTTGACCACAAATAATCTTGAACACATAGGTAGCTCTAGTCTTCAGGATTAGCTTCCTAAACAGTTCCTTGAATCCCCTCAATTTGCATCTAAAAGAGTCTACTCTGAATTGCAATCACAAAAAAGTAATCAAGATCTATTGAACACCAACTGTGTCTCAAACTCTGACCACTGAAGGTGACACAAAGTAATGATAATAACAATAGTGCACATTTAAGGAAACTGAGGCACAAGGTCACACCTGTCCAAGAGATGGAGCCAGACCCACACCCCAAGCAAAGTGGCTCCTAAATGCTACTCCATACTGACTTCATAGAACTAAAAAAAAAAAAAACAACCAAGAACCAAAACCAAAACTCAAAACTAGAAACTCCAGCACGTAAAGAACTCTAAGGTTTTTTGAAACGTAGTATTAACATCTGCCAACAGAACACTCAAGTTTTTAGTCAATTCTCTAAGAAAGATTTTATAATCTTTCTGCCCTGCAGTGACATCATCTCATGAGTGACTAGGAAGAAAAACTAATGACAAGATCTTCAAAGATTTTACTTTCATTCTATCCTTAAAAGTGAAAAGCCTTTCCCAAGGACAAGTCTGTGCTTGATGGTATGTTAAATGTCAATTACTTCAGTGTATGGTTTTTGTGGGGTTTTTTTTGTTTTTTTTTTTTTTCAGTGTGTGGTTTTCTGATCTTCTGCTGAGAAATGTCTTACTATGGAACTGTGAGCTCCAATAGTACACAAAGAGGCACAACAGACAGTCTTGCCAGGGAATCTCCACACTGAGGGTCCCTAAACCTCTACTTCATCTCAGGTTGCTGGGATTCTTAGTGGGAAGAAGAGTTCCACACCCTTACCCTGGCTCAGAACACCTCAACCAAAGGACTCTCAAGCCCGGCTCCCCACGATATCTGGCAGAGTCCCTTGAAAAATCTCTAAAAAAGCAGAGATCCCACCCCTCCATACTTTTCTAAATCTCAGTGAGACATTGGAATTTCCATTTGGATGAGCAAAGCAGACCATTTATGCATTCTGAACTTTGGACTAGAGACCCAGAATAAAAACTCTATCATCTGTGCTCCCAGCACACAAGAAAAGCCTCTTTTGAACAAAAAGCTGCCTTAATCTATAAAATGATCTGCTGAAGCAGCACCCTCCTGGTGCTTTCAGAGGGACTATGTTAATTATTACTCATATCATGAGTGGCTTTCAGGGCTAGAAATGTTCCTGCTAAAACAAACAGTCCAAAAATACATGCCATTATCATCTGAGAGTTCTACACAGTAAATACATGCATAGGAAAGAAAAATAATAGGGCACATTTTTCTTTATTTAAAAAAAAAAGATAATTCTAGATTTTAAAGAAAAATTTTAGGGGCACCTGGGTGGCACAGTCGGTTAGGTGTCTGCCTCCTGGTTTCTTTGGCTCGGATTGTGATCTCATAGTCCTGAGGCTGGGCCCGATGTCAGGCTCTGTGCTCAGCTCAGCATAGGCCTGAGATTCTCTTCCTCTGCCCCTCCGCCCACCTTGTGCTCTAGCATGCACGGCCAATCTCTAAAATAAATAAATCTTTCAAAGAAAAATTTTAGAAAGATTCACTAATGCCCTATAATTTTCCTGTTAATAATCCCTGATAAACAGAAAATCTGTTACCAGAAAATTTCTTTAAAATCATCTAATTCATCTGGCTTCATTAATAATAAAACCTATTTGATCCTCAACCACTCTGTGAGGCAAACAGTCATTATTCCTATTTAACAAAAATGGAAATTGGACTCAAACATTAAATCACTTGCTCAAGGCAACAGATCCACCCATAGGCAATATATACTTAATCATTACTAAACTTACTTTTAAATCACAAAAATTCCCTCCGGTTAAAAAAAAGTACATAATATTTTATCAGAAAGTTCTTCTAAACATTGAACTAAAATCCCATTAGATATACTTGAAGAACATTGCGTTTCGGGGCACCTGGATGGCTCAGTGGGTTAAAGCCTCTGCCTTCGGCTCAGGTCATGATCTCAGGGTCCTGGGATCGAGCCCTGCATTGGGCTCTCTGCTCATCGGGGAGCCTGCTTCCCCTCTCTCTTTGCCTGCCTCTCTGCCTACTTGTGATCTCTGTCAAATAAATAAATAAAATCTTTAAAAAAACAAACAAACAATGCCTTTTGTAGGACTAAAGAACAGCTGCCCATTGCATCTCATACAGAAACAATTTGGATATCTCAGAAACAAGGAATCCTCCTTCCTCTCTTCTTTTAAAGAGCAGTAATACTTGCAACTCTCCACAACTGAGCCTGTTAACAGGTGATGGTTCCCAAAGATGACCACAACCTCCCAGCCCACATACTCTTCTTCTAATTCAACATTTAACATTCCTCCCAAGGAGAGCTGGGATCTATGTTCCTGAATATGTATTCTGAATCTGGAGAGGCCTGTGATGAAGGCAGACGTAACCTCACCTATGTGACTTACGAGGTTAAGTCATAAAAGGTGATCGCTTCCTTGGAACTATTTCATCTAGCACCCTGTCGTCATACTGTGAGGAAGCCTGAGCAGCTAGGTAGAGAGGCCATACAAAGGTATTTGAGCGTAACTCGGCTGAGGGCCTGGCCAACATGTCAAACACCAGACATGTAAGCTAGCAAACCTTCACTTGACGGCAGTGCCAAGCCCTGGCTTTGAGACTTCATTCTAGCTGAATGCCAGGCATCACGGAGCAGAGAAGTTATGTCCATCATGGCTTTTCCAACCCTGGCCCACAACATTTGTGGGCATAATGCCACCAAGTATGCAACGTGCACTGTACAGCAACAGTAAACAGAACTCCCTAATACAAGCAAGAATTAAAAAAGAGACAAGGCGGGGAAAAGTCTCCTTTCCAAACATTCAAAATAACCTCAAATTTTGTGCTCTAAATACCACTAGTTTTGTTTTGTTTTAATTTGACAGAGAGTGTACAAGTGGGGGAAGGAGCAGAAGGAGAGGGGCAAGCAGATGCCGCACTCAGTGTAGAGCCTGATGCAGGGCTCAATCCCACCATCCCAAGATCATGACCCAAGCAGAAACTGAGAGTGGGAGGTTTTAATCAACTGAGCCACTCAGGTGCCCCAAGATCACTGGTTTTACAGATAAGAGTCTCTCAGATTCTCATGTAAATCTTATTAAAAATTCATTAAAAAATAAAATAGTGGGGCACCTGGGTGGCTCAGTGGGGTTAAGTGTCTGCCTTTGGCTCAGATCATGACCTCAGGGCCCTGGGACTGAGTCCTGCTCAGCGGGGAGTCTGCTTCTCCCTCTTCCTCTGCCCCTGCCCCAGCTCATGCATGCTCTCTCTGTCAAATACATAAATAAAATCTTTAAAAATAAATAAAAAATAAAATAAAAACATACTATAATATTTTCTATCTTCATCCTATGCATGTGTCTCTCCTTAAAATGCCTTTTTTCTTTGCTGATGAAATCTCCATCTCAATGCCACCAAGGCATTTGAGGCGCGAATCAAATACTCCAGCAGCTGTAAAGCCTTCTCACCTCACAAAATGAACCATTTGCCCCCATAAAATATCTGACCAGCCCTCTAATACAATTTCCTATTCTAATGCATATGTTGTAATTACTGGCCCGCAGGACTCCTTCCTCCCCTGTGAGATCTGCAAAGATAGGGGACATTTCTTTTTTAAATTTTTTGGTTCCCACTGTCCAGTATATAGGAAGTGGTCATTAAATTTTTGCTGAATTAACAAATCTGGTTATCTGGTTTTTTTGGTTTCTAAACCCACAGCAGATACAATGCAGAAAACCAAAAAAAAAAAAAAAAAAAAAAAAGGCATTGTCATTAAAATACTACTACTACTACTAATAGTACTACTACTACTAACACACATATATATACACACACAAAAAAAACAACACCCAGTGAACAAAGACAGAACAGGGCAAGTCCAGGAGTTACCTACAATTCTGTTGCATGGGATCTACAGTTTACAGTTACATGGTGGAGAGACACACAGATCAGCGCCTTAGAAGAGAGCATGGACCTGAGTGAATTTTGACACATTTCAAATCAATTTAGAAAATAGGAAAATAGACAATAGCCAAACTATGGAAAGAACCTAGATGTCCATCAACAGAAGAATGGATAAAGAAGATCTGGTATATATATATGATGGAATACTATGCAGCCATCAAGAGAAATGAAATCTTGCCATTTGCAACGACAAGGATGGAGCTAGAGGGTATTATGCTAAGCGAAATAAGTCAATCAGAGAAAGACAATTATCATATGATCTCTCTGATATGAAGAATTTGAGAAGCAGGGCAGGGGGTCGTGATGGGTTGGGGAGGGAAATGAAACAAGACAGGATGGGGAAGGAGACAAACTATTAGAGACTCCTAAACTCACTAAACAAACTGAGAGTTGCTGGGGGATGGATAGGGATAGGGTGGCTGGGTGATGGACATTGGGGAGGGTATATGCTATGATAAGTGCTGTGAAATGTGTAAGCCTGATGACTCGCAGACATGTACCCTGGGGCAAATAGTACATTGTATGTTAATTTAAAAAATAAATTAAAAAAAAAGATAATAGAAAAATACTCCACATTTGAAAAGTATTTTCTCCTAAGGGTGTCTGGCTGGCTCAATCAGTGGAGTAGGAGACTCTTGACCTTGGGGTTGTTGAGTTTAAGTCCTACATTGGGTGTGGACATTACTTTTAAAAAAATCTTTAAAAGTATTTTCTCCTAAATGACTAATTTAAAAAAATGAAGTGTTCAAAGGAATAAGAAATAGAATCAGAAAAATTAAATACACAACCTCTCATGTTCTGAGGGCTTTGTATAGCCACTGTTTTACAATAATAGCACTTTCTTTCTATTAGTTCTGTGCCTCTCCCCCATCTGTCCATAATGTTGCTGCTTCAGTTACATTTCCTGAAGGACTTCTCTCCCCACTGACCAACGCTGCTACCTGCTACCTATCTGTTTGGAACATAGCACAGAGCCACTCAGAAATGAAGCTATAATTTTTGTCCAGCCCTCTCTAATATGCCAACATTTTTTTAAAAAGCAGCACAATATATATAAAATGACAAGAACAAAGAGGCTACCATTTACTATGTCTGGAAGACATTTCAGAAAATTTTTGCAAAAAAAAAAAAAAAAATCAGAAAATGATTTCTGAATCATTTGTTTTAAGTTCTACTTACTTTAAAAATGCCCAGATTTGGGGGCACCTGGGTGGGTCAGTCGGCTGTCTGACTCCTGGTTTCAGCTCAGGTCATATCTCTGGTGGTGAGGTCAAGCTGGGCCTAGGGCTCTGTGCTCAGCCCAGAGTCCACTTAAGAGATTCTTTCTCCCTCTCCTATCCTCCTCCCATCTGCCCCTTCCACTGCTTGTGTGCAGCCACTCTCTTTCTCTGTAAAATCAATCAATCTTCCCAAACCTGTTAAATAGAAAGGCCTGTGTACAGTCTCACTTTTCTTTCCATCCTTCATTTCTCTTATGTATCTCTTAAGTATATGACTTCCCAGTATAAATATTAATTCGATAATATTCTCATTATTCCTGAGCAGCATATTTTGTTTGTTTTTTGTTGCAGCAAGGGAGGCATTGCTACCTCTAAGAAATTGTGCAGTGCAGGAGCGCCTGGGTGGCTCAGTCAGTTAAGCGTCTGCCTTTGGCTCGGGTCATGATCCCAGGGTCCTGGGATGGAGCCCTGCACTGGGCTCCCAGCTCCGTGGCAGCCTGCCCCTCCCCCTGCTTGTGCTTTTTCACGTGCGACATTCACAGCCATCAGCCTGACGATGTTCCCCCACCAAGAGCATTACTTTAAGAGAAGAGAATCTTGGTTTTGGTTTTTTTTTTTTCAGGAACCCTAAAAGTTTCAAGTTGAGAGCTATTCTGGAGTTACTTAAATTCTTGTGTTATTTCTTGTTTTCTTTGAGTGCTACTGTTTTTCCTACTCACAATTTTTCCATTGAGGCTTCCAGATCTACATTGAGAATAATTACTACTTCTCTACGGGATTAAGTAGGTGAGACTAACCAGGTATCTCGCTGGTATAATCTGCACACCTGTGAATGATTTTTTACTTTTAGACTCTATTTCTCAAACTACGAATGAATCCCAGATCTCCACTATGATTCACAAGGGAGGACAGGAGGGCTCTACTCTACCTCAATAAGGTTCTGAAGCAGGAAAGAAAATGGGAGGTTAAATAGAAATTAAGCTGGAAATCATGGGGGCAGGCAGGAAAAGTCAGAAGAGAACAAATAAGGACACTGCACCACAAAAAAAAAAAAAAAAAAAGGAAAAAGGAAAAAGAAACAGAAACAGAAACCTTCAAATTCAAAGTTACGGAGTAGTCATGTATTCAAGAAACTCAAGTTGCCAAACTCCATAAAATCCCAACAAATTTCCGTCTCTATGGTGTCACTCCAAAGAAGTGTTTGAATGAAAGCTTTCTATTTAGCCAAGTGTGCTATAAAATTAATGTCTCAACCCCCATCCTGTGCCTAAAAGAGAAATCTACTACTTCCCAGGAGAAAAACAACTCTATAGAGTTCTCTTACGGTAAAGGTTCTCAGAGCCCGCACTAGCTCTGTTCACACCCCTCCTAAGGACGCGGATCTCCATGCGAGGCACTCCTAGAACCCGCGTATAGGCTCAGACACGTGGCGCAACCAGAGGGGCCTGCCCAGAAAATGTCCTGAGATGCTACAATCTCAAGCTATAAAGCTCTTTTTTTCCCCCAAGCAATAAAGCTCCTAAACCTTATGCTCTTCAGCCCTGATCAAATTAATATATTTAACAATTTATTTTTTTTTTTTAAGTAATCTCTACACCCAACATGGGTGCGGCTAGAACTTAAACCTTGCGATCTGGAGTCAGTCGCAGGCTCCACCAACTGAGCCAGCCAGGCACTCTAACAATTTAATTTTCCTAACTCTTCTGGAGAAACTGAGGTCTTTTTATTATTAATTTATTTAAGTGATTTCTACACCCAACTTGGGGCTTGAACTCACAACCCCAAGATCAAAAGTCACAGGCTCCTCAGACTGAGCCAGACAAGTGCCCCTAGAGAAACTGAAATCTTAACATTGTAAAGACTGGTTGCGCAACAATGTGAATACACTTAACACTACAAAACTACCCATTTAAAAAGGAGTAAGATGGTAAACTGTAGAAGTATTCTGCCACAATTAAATTCTTTAATTAAAAAGATCTAAAAAATAGCCCAAAAAACATAAAGCAAACAAACAAAAACTAGGGGCAGTGTTTCATATAAAAAAGACTACAGAACCAAATGCAAAGAGTGAATTTGATTAGCTCCTGGTTTGGAACCCCAAATCGTTAACAGTTTGGGGACAACTGGGAAAACTCATTAGAGAACTCATATCTGACATTAGTTTTCTTGGTTTTAACAGTCATATATCACATACAGTTCTATAAAATGATGCCTTTATTTTAAGGCAATGTGCTTTATGGATAGAGGGTCATCTGTAACTTACTTTCAAATAGTTCCTCCAATGCACGCGTGCGTGCGCACACACACACAGGAAGAGGGAGAAAAAAGCATATACAGCACTGAAACAGTTTTTATTTGGCCACTTGTTCTACCACATTATTGCAGCATCACAGGAGCTAAGGCAAAGAGATCTATATGATACTGCAGATCCCAAAGCACCACCCTGCTTTTCCACCTGAGCTGTATACTGTTTCTACTATTTTAATATATAATTGGCTGGTGACAGACTGTAAATAGCTGACAGACAGATAGATAGATAGCTTTCTGAATTGTTCTGCAAATAAAATGATCCCACAAAATAGAGAGTTCTTGTTTAAGCAGAGATTTGGGAAGAAGGTTGAGAATATTTTTATAGGTGTTGTCACAAGTATATATTAATGTGCAGGCTGTGAGGGCTTTGCTCTTTGGATAGTTGTAGAATTTCATTATTTATCTATTGAGACATCAGCCCTTCAGGTAATGCTTTCATTCTCTTTTTTATCACTTCTTCAATGGAAGTATTTAAGTGCCAACCCTGGTATACTTTTCTTTGTGTTTGGTTTTATTTTATTATCTTTCAAGAACTACTGAATTTCCCCAAGGTTTTCTTTACCTTTTTTCTCCTCTTTCCACTATAAACTGAGATTATTAATCCCTCTCCTCACCACAGTGTCAAAATATTCTGCAGGGGAAAAGATAATAAGTCTCAGTGTGAAAAATGTTCAGTTTTACAGAAGCAAGAAAGCCCAAAATTTAAGTCATTATTATTTCTGTTTTGAAGGTAAGTGACTTCTGTATTTTTTTGTAAAATCTGTACCCAATGTAATAAGCATCTTTATTACTTATTACAGATTAATATTAATATCAAGGAGAATATACATTTTAAGATACATACAGATTAATATTAGTATCAAGGAGAATATACATAGAGTCCAACCATATTCAGCGTTTTGTTTTGATCATATGCTTTGCTCTTAAGATCAGTAATATAAACTCCCAATAAATTGAGTTTTTGAGCCACCAGGCGCTCCCTTACTACTAAATTTTTAGCAAGCCAATAAAACACATACAATTTCCTTTCATGCAGATAAGCCAAAGTATACAGTCATTTTAAGCATCTTTATTGAACACAACAAATTTTAATGCTTGATTATTCAAAGCATTTTAGTTTAGTTTTTCCTCCTTGATATTAAACTCCAAAGAATGTATATAAAAGAGGCGCCTGGGTGGCTGAGAAGGTTAAAGCCTCTGCCTTCAGCTCAGGTCATGATCTCAGAGTCCTGGAATGGAGCCCTGCATCAGGCTCTCTGCTCAGCGGGGAGCCTGCTTACTCCCCCTCTCTCTCTGCCTGCCTCACTGCCTACTTGTGATATCTCTGTCAAATAAGTAAGTATCTTTTAAAAAGTATGTAAGGCGCCTGGGTGGCTCAGTGGGTTAAAGACTCTTTAAAGACTCTGCCTTCGGCTCAGGGCAAGATCCCAGGGTCCTAGGATCGAGCCCCGAATCGGGCTCTCTGCTCAGCAGGGAGGCTGCTTCCCACCCCCCCCACCCCCGCCTCTGCCAATTTGTGATCTCTCTCTCTCTCTCTCCCCCTCTCCCTTTGTGTCAATAAATAAAAATCTTTAAAAAAATAAAAATGTATATAAAAAACTCTAATTTGATAGGGACACCTGGGTGGCTCAGTCGGTTAAGCATCTGCCTTTGGCTCAGGTCATGATCCCGGGGTCCTGGGATCAAGCCCCAAGTCAGGCTCCCTGCTCAGCGGGAAGTCTGCTCCTCCTTCTTCCTCTCCCTCTGACTGTCTCTCTGCCTACTTGTGCTCTCTGTCAAATAAATAAATAAAATCTAAAAAAAAAAAAAAAATTCTAATGTTTCACTGCTATTAGGAACTAATCCACCATTTATCTATCTCAACTTGAAAAAAGAAAGTTTGTATAAAAAGCCTATTCCACTTGAAATAACAAGTACTGTAAGTTAACTACTCCGAATGATCAAGTTGATAAACTAGTAGCAGGTCCTTAAAAAGCTGCAAGGGCATGTACCTGCTAACCCTGGATTTATTCTGTATACATCTTCACTAATTTATAGACTTCAGTCAAGCTACTCTGGTGCATTGCTATTTTCCATAGCAATGAATGGTGCTAAACTTTTTAGCTTAGATTCAACACAGCAACTCCCCTCTAGGCCATTCCAGTTTCTTTCTGACACCTTTCCTTCCCCCTTCTCACCCCCCCCCATATATACTTGATCTCCTTCTCAAGACTGTAAACAACTCTGAACATCTGAGGTAGGTTCAGAAAATCTACAGTGAGTCTGTGGGAAGCACCTGGATCTCAATGGGAAATTTTTCAAGAAGGGAATGGAAAAGGGCACCCATAGCCAGAAAAACTCTATCCCTTGGTGAGAAGACACTGGCTTCCCTCACTCCTCTGAGGGCCAAGCCAAGGAAAGGGAATGTGCTCAGCCTCTGAAAATCACAAGCCCTTGAAGGTTTTCCCTTGCTTTACCCAGTCTTCATCTGCTCTCACCTCACAGAGCATGGGGGTAGAAGGGCTGTGGGGCTCAGTGGTACCTGAAGGGAACAGGCTATCAGCACTGCCCAAATTATGGATGCAAAGCAGAAGACATCAGAGCCAGCCAGCTCCTGGTGGGAAACCCAGATGTAAACAACAATTTTGCAGGTGATCATCTGGGACCTCAATCCCCTGGCACTCACCCCAGGCTCTGTCTACCACAGGCTCCTCCTTCCCTCCCCACCGGGTCATCAGCTGCTCCCAGTGGTAGTGGAAAGAGGAGGGGAGCTTTTCTAGTGAGAGTCCTGACCTCCGCAGGAGGCCCAGCTCACTGGCCCTACAACAGGCACATAAGGCCAGGCCAGAGGTATCTGGACCAATGTCCTTCCTGCCCAAGGCTTTGCTCACCTTGAGTGGAAAATCTAGGGTTCCCTTTATCTCCTCTCTTTTCTCCTCAATGCGTTTTCTCAAAGTGAAAGCATTTACTACTACAATGAGATCACCAATGATTACGAGAATCCCTGTTACATGAGCATCCTTTAACCAGAAAAGGGTGATGCTCCCATTTTGTTTTCTAATGTCCTTCAACGTCCAGGCAGTTTGTTGACTACTGTCGCTATCAACTGTCACTGTTAATATGTTCAGTTCACAATGAATATCAAGTCAATTTTTTGTGTAGCTTAAAATCTTTCATTTATCAAAATTCTCAATTGTACACACCTCCTGCTTAAAATAAAAAGTAGTACAGCTTAAATCAAAGAGCTTTACATGACTTCCACTTTCTTCACTAGGTTCCATTATTTATACTCACCATGTGTTTATTTAGAAAAGACTCTAGTGGTGCTATAATACATTAAAATGACATTTTTAATGGGATAATATTTTTACATCACACTTTTACAGAAGAGTCTTAAGGAATCAAGATTATTATTACTTAAAACAGCAATAAGAACACTACACATAAGCCTCAAAACAGAATTACAGGAATTGAAAATACAACACACTACCAGAAACTCCAAAGAGGCAGGCATTCTTAAGGCTTTAGGAATCTGGTTACAATTTCCATCAATCTTAAATTGTTTATTTCCAATTTACACCATTTAGACCACTTGAATCTAATGAACAGTTTCAAAACATCTAACACTACAGAGTTTGTAACAGGCAAGAAATAAAATACATAAAAACTAGGGAATGTAGTACTCAATCCTATTAGACAACAGAAGCTCAGCCCCCCAGTCTGCTGGACCACAGTGTTGTCCAGCAACTAACTTCCAACAACAAATCAGCCAATTACTGCACTATGCTTGTTAAGTGATCTGTTTTCAACCTAATGGCTTACTTAACAAATCGCTAGCTTCTTCCCTAAGTGCTGTTAGCAGAGCCAATCTGTTTGGTATAGGGGGAAACCATAGATCATGATCATACATGAAATACTTAATGATAGTAACAGACTTCCTCCAGAATCTTGATTGTGTTCCCTACACTACCAGCCATCTTCCATCTTTAAGAAAAAAAACTGAGACAGCCAAGGAAGAAGGAGAAAAGGCGGCCGTGGAGAAAAGTCTACAAGGATTTATACCCAAAGTGAAGTATTCCAAAGCCGTGCCATTATTTACCAGCCCATCCTCACTTCCAAGTACTGGGCCGCACAGAAGCTGAGTCTCCAGTGCACAGAACACCCAACGGGATCCCCACCACAGGCTGCAGGCACAAGGGGACAGGGACAGGACAGCATAATCTCCTCAAACACCTGCGAGCCCCTATTGCCTGTCTCCATAACAACGAAAACCACCTTCTGTAATTTCAGGAAACACTGTCAGTGTTCACAGAAACTCATACTCTGGACATTCAGATTTTTAGAAAGAGATTTTCATATTCCCTATCTTGGAATCTAAAAGTACATGTGAAAGAATTCTCCACCTATGTTCCAACAATAACCAGAGGTGATTACCCGATAAACACATTTATGAATAATTCTAGTTTTAAAATAAATACAGGCACATTAAAAACGTATTTTTAGTTTGTCTTAATACCTACGCCCAACATGGGACTCGAACTCAAACCCCAAGATTGAGTCACATGCTCTACCGACTGAGCCAGCCAGATGCCCCTAAAAGTTTGTTATCCATGCATCAATCTAAAATTCCCCTTTAGGTTGACGCTAAAATGACTCAAGTAACACCGTAAGTTCCTCTAAGATATGCGACTCCATTTTTTAATTCACAGGTTGACAATAACTGAAAGCTGTTCACCAGTAAGCATATTAACAATAGAATTAGAAATTTCAAGATAAATTAATATTAAATATTCTCACAAACGCTACTGTACCGCCAAAGGCAAGGGAAGTCACTTCATGTTTGATTAATAAGCTGATTTCATAAGCAGAAATAATCTGCTAGAACAGACAATCATCAGTTAGACGGCTACTTCAACGGGCAGGGGTCAGTCAGCAACGACAGGAACTTCCAGAACTCACTCACACTCTGTAAGCTGAGCCTTGGAATATGTAGCATCACATTTCACATGGACACACTAAATAAGTACCAGAAAATATCCTGCGTTCTATTTTCACCAATGACAACAAGTCTTCGGGCCCGGGAGCTGGAACGCTAAAAGCAGTGTGTGCTGCGCCCCGCACGTGCACAGGTGAAAGAGTTCCCTGAAAGCCCTCCTCACTCCCTGCAAACAATTGAGCAGGCAGCAGAATTCCACAAATAGCAGAGCACAAGTCAGATGACTGCATACATTATCAGCCTTCTTGTAAGACTCCAGTATCTCAACACCGAGTCATCCACGCCACAGAGATGGCACAAAATCTGTAAAACGCGCATCACACAATCACCACCTAAGAGTTAAATATTCTAGAATTAAATATATTGCAAAGAACTAAGAGGCCAAATGTCCGTACCAGTGTTTCGTCCTTTCTAAACCCACACCCCCGTAGCGCTCTCAATCTATTTTCTCCCTAGTCCCCACACCCAAGTTTTCTTGAGCTTATTTTCCTAGCTTTTTTTTTTTATTGTGAGAAATAGGCAACCTGGATGGGCTTTCTCAAAATATACTCCTACCCCTTTCCACTTCCCTAGGGGAGAATTACTCATCTGTGTCACCTCGACAAAGCACTGGATGAGACACCACCACATTACGCTGAAGGAAGTGTCACCCACCAGCTAACAGAACACACACTGAGGGGACAGAGCCAAGGGGCGGTGTCTGCTTGGGTTCGAATTCTTCTCCCCCGTAGTCTGGCTGTGTGACCCCTGGCAAGTTACTTGACAGTTGTGCCGCCACTTCAGGAACTATGCAAAAGGGATGCTAATAAGCGTGCCCACCTCACTGTGTTACAGGGAGAAACACCCAGAGGATACAGTAACGGCGCCTGAACCCTGCACCAGGTTTTTAGTAAACACTCAATAAATGTTACCTGTTTTTACTCCATCTATTACAGTTCTTGTTTTTTGAAAAGTAAAAGAATCCTGCAATTTAAGAATTGTAAAACACCCGGGCTGACGACTAAAAAGTCAGAGACTGTTTGCAGATCTTAAGATAAGTAACACCTGGCCAGGTATAGGCCTGCTTGATGCAAGGCTTTGCTAGACACCTGCTGGCATGATTTGCAGGACTGGAAGCAAACTTAAATCTATTCATCCCTTTCATGGACTAAACACCTAAACTGACAGCCTTATAAAAGGCCTGCAAACATGTTCTTTTATCAGATCCCTAAAAGGAAGACATTCTCAGACTCACCATTCCCTCTGATATTTACAATGGGTTTCCTTCTCTTGCTAGTCAAGGGTAATCCGACCCCCATCCCCCAGAAGTTTTGCTCATAGGCACAAGGACTTAATCTCCCTTAAGCTTCATCTTCTGAAAAATGAGGTTACCTCTATTTTACAGGTCTGTGGCAAAAAAGAAAGAATGAAACACACCTCAAAAAGCCCCTGACAGGTTGTTGGCTCTCAGGGAGAGCTGCTATTATCATTTACATCGCACTGTGCACTACTCTCCCAAAACAGACAGTTCAGTCAAGAGCAAGAATGAGTTAAATCTAGAAAAACTCATAATCATAGAAGAACACCTGTGAAAGGCTGCACAAGGGAGTTTTCCATCCTTTAGAAACTGAGGGCGTGAAGGCCCAGAATATGTAGCTTTAGAGCAACAAGGCACAGTCTTGGCAGAACTGGGAGGTCCCTGACCCTAATACCTTCAACCAACTAAAGACAGACTGCCTTGCTGACCACACACGACATGACTCCAGAGAATAGAAAACAACACTAATTATAAATATCCATACCTCCTTTAAAGGAAAATTATTTGATTGTAAGCTACTCAGCTAAGAAGACATTTAACAACTTATTATAAACATAATCCTATTTTCAGGGGGGAAAAAAGCTCAAACCCAAATCAAAGCAAAACTTGACAATATATAATTAAAATTACACACACCAAAAAACCAGATCATCAGTATCCAAGCAAATTGAAAATTAAGGTGAACATGTACCTTTCCACCTTCTCTGTGCTCCCCCTTAAATCACAGGATTCGTAGTGGATGATTTCAGCTATCAAAGTAAACTGCCAATGCTGGGATACTTAAATACTCATGAAATACATAATGAACAGATGAATGAAACAATGGTTAAATGAGGCAAGAATGCAAAGACAAGATTTAAAAAGCCCAATGTGGTATTTAAGTTACTCACTGGGAACTCTTAACAGTTTATAATTAGCTGCCTATGAGGTATAAATTCAACCAGATTTAACCTACTAACTATGTACTGATCAACTGATACTTAAAACTAAAAATTGTTTTTTCTTTCAGAACCTTTAACGAGTTGCCAATAACTTCTACCTACAAGCGGTACTCCTCTCTTTCTTAAAGTTAAGATTCTACATCCAAAAGCCTCAAAAGCAGCTAAATAAAACATCCTCATAGGTTCCCTACTTAACTTAATTCACCTCTAGAAATTTCCAACTAGGGAACCAACTGAAAATTGTCCTGGAATCAATTTTTCCACAATTGCATTATGTCATCATAGCCACTGGAAGCCAGAAATGTGGTTACTGATGAACATTTCATAGGGTAGAAATAAAATCTTTGCCCTAAAAGCCAAGAGCGTTGTGATCTACCTACAGACCACCTAGTCCTTCATTTCAATTACCATCAAACACAAGTTTACCTGTAAGATTTCCAGTCCTTTTCATAACTAGCTTTGCCTCCGTTTTACAACAGCTAGGGAAACTAAACCAGCTTCTAAAATATTCACAGAAGTCACAATCTCACTTCTATTTAGAAATTAGTACCTAGAATCTATAAAGTACAAATTTCTTTAGGCTGTCTGAATTGAGGGTCTATAACCTAAAACTGTACTTTATAGCTTTTCCAGACATTACTTTTAATAGACTCTAAGGAGTAACATGACATAACACTCCTTCTACAGTTTGCAATTCATAAACCCTTCTCCGACTCTTTTAAACAAAAAAGGAAACAAACACATAAATGCTAAGAATATTTTTTTTTGTTTAGAAAGCAAGTCTTAGAGGTAAAATGAGGTTCAGGTATGAAAGTATAAGAAACTGAAGGTTTTGTTCTCTTTTCCTTTGAGTGCCTTTCATCACTGGTATGTAAATAGAGTATCATTATTTCATTTGGGGAAAAGATACTAATTTCCACCGATTTTGATTTTAAGATTTACTGCAATAAAAAACCAATACCTTAAAGCATTAACTTATTTTCTTTCTCCCTCCTATTCTCTTAATTTAAAACTGATAGAGCATGTAATAACATAAATTACCAAACAAAACTATAAACACAGAATATTGAAAAGCCAGTAATTTCTTAAATAGCAGTTCTGCCATAAAAATAGCTAAGCATTAATTAGGCTTTTAAATATAATTTCAACCACGACATAACAGCGATCAAAACATCAAATAAGAACACACTGTGTATTTCAGAAAACAGAACTTCTAGAAAAATTGTTTAAAGAGACTTTTTTTTTGCTACCTAATATCCTAAGATTGCTTAAAAGAATCACTTTTAAACCTAATATAACACAAACATTTATTCCTAAGAAATTCAAGCTGTTAACTTATGGGATCACATTTAAACCTGATGTGATTTGAAACGGCTAAGGTACTGAATCCTTAAATATAGGGTGTGTAATGAAAGCCCTGCCCACAGGTCCTCAACTGTGAGGCTCAGAAAGCTTTAATAAGATACAGCTACAGACAAAACCAACCAAGGAGCATTACCCCTTTATGCACTCATATCACAGCCCAAGTCCCCCCCCTCCTTACATTTTACATTTCCAGTGAACTGTTTCTCTAACAGTGAACAAAAGTCATATAAATTATATTTAGCCAATAAAAGGTTAAAATCAGAGCTAAAATATCTAAAAAATATCAAATTCATAATTGGTGAGAAAATTCATAATTTTTCTACCCTGTTTCGGTATCCTGACATCTAAAAGTCAAAGAACTCCTCTATTAAGACTGAAATTCCCAGGAGGAAGAGGGCTCAGCTCTAGTCTGAGAGCACACAATGGAATCACAGCTGACGATGCACATCTTTTTCTAGATGTCTCCATATGCTTGAGAGGTTTTTTTCCCCCCCTAGCCAGGCTTTAGAGGACTTGCTACTCTGCCACCAAGAATCTGAGAACATTTTCAAGGACTGTTGTACAAAATGAAGTAAAATAATGTGCTCCTCTTACACATACAAAAGAGAGAAGGGCACACGTCAGAGTGGCCATCAGTAACTAAATTAACTAATGATGGGGGTTTTCAATGTTGTCAAATTTTGAATGTTGTTTAATTTATGATATCCCCCACCTCTGGCAGCTAAATGTTTTATTCTCACAGCTTTTATTATTTTATCACTAAAATAACACCCAAAGGGCTATAGCAACATGCAATTTATTTCTGTCTATGTAAACACTCAAAATTATACTGAATTAAGAATTCACATTATAAATTTGAGAATGGTGTATTACAACAGAATGCATTTATAGACTGTGGTAAATACTGTTTCCTAAAACTATAGTTCCTCAATTCTTATAGTAACCAAATATTAATAAAAGCTTCAGAAAGCAATATAGATAAGATAAATACCATGCACATAAGATACCCCTCCCCCCAAAAAAGCCTCCCAAGGTCACTTAAATTCAAGGGATACTTAACACAAAATGAATAAATTCATTCTCAGTTTAACATGATTCATTCTGTGAACTCCCAAAGATTTTACAAATTCCACCTGGGAAAAGGATCCTTGCTGCTGTCAGTGTGCACTAAACCTCACCAACAAAGAACAGGAGCATACATACACACACATAAAAAAGCACTGTAGCAGCTGCTGCCTTTTTTAAAGACAGCTTATTCCTGTGGAGCAACCTGTGCTCTTTATTGAGAACTAAAGACCTATCTCCTCCCTATTCTTAAAAGTCAGGAGTTGAGAAAGTCACTGGACTGAACCCGACAAACAACATAAAACATCCAAAAATGTCTCCTAACCCTGCGTAAACCAGAAAAGTACTCACACACTGTGCAATTCAGCAGTGTGTTTAAGAACAAAACTAATTTATTTTTTTTAAGAATCTTTTGTGTGGGAGTAATCCAGCAAACTACACTTTACTTAGACTTTTTTCTGTAGACAAATATTCTTTGACTAGCTTTGCTTCTTAAATACCAATGTTTTATGTTTCCAACAGTGATGCTTTGGTTCCTAACTTCATTTTGTTTACTCAAGAAAAAGAAAAAACAAAACAAAACGCATACCATCAACGACAACTTTTTTTTCTTTTAATGTCATCCCAAATACCGAACTTCCGAGTGCTCATTGGGAGCTGGCGGTCTAACTAAACAAGGAACCAGTGAAGCCATGACAAACAATGATGCTTTACACTCCCAATAATCAATTGACGTAAGACTATCCCGATGCCTTCATTTTCAGAGAAGCCTTGCAAATTCCACTGTCCCCACCCTGGAGTAGCTAAGTGAAACCTAGGTAGGGGTAAAGTGATAACTCTTCTGATCCTCTGCACGTAAACCCCTCGCTGAGGTCCAGGACACGATCACTACAATATATATGCCATTTTAGAAACGGGCCTCGGAGAGTTACTGCCACATACCAAGTGGCTTTTTAGACTTCGTCGTGTCTACGAAGACTTCTCTAGTGGTACCAAGAAAAATACAGTATCTCGCGTAAACTACGTGCCTCCCGGGTCAGAGACCCTATAAGTGACACTACCGCACAGACCAAGAACGGGTGACTAGGGATGGACAAGAGTGGCTAGCTCGGCGTCTCCATGACTCCCCCGCCCCGCGAGCAACTCTTCTCTAACTGGTCGGGAAGCAACCCCGCCCCCTTCCTGCCTCCGCTCCCCACGATTGGCTTACCGACACCCGGCAGGTCAGCTCCCCGCCTTCGATTGGCTCATTGCCCCATCAGTCACACGCAGCGAGATTCGGGTCGGTGGGAGGGGAAGGCGTTGGAGGAGGTGGAGTGGGAGTGGGATTAGAGGACGAGGTGGCGGAGGAGGTGTTTCAGGCTTGGTCCCCGGTTTGGGAAAGTTTCCCCTACCAGTGACAGACCCAGAAGGCGTAAGGCCCGGTCCAGCTCTGGGCCGGTGCAAGGGGCTCGGGTCCCCGATTCCCGCCCCTCGGTCCCGCAGGCCCCGGAAACCACTAGAGGGAGGGGGAAAAGGGAGGAACCATCTAACCAGGGACCGACCCACCCCCGATCTCGGAAGAGGCGCCTCCGGGACTCCCCGGAGGGGCGAGGGGCGGGGGACGGAGAGCTCCAGCACGCCGTGACGACCCCGGCCCCCTCTCTCAAGAGCCCCCAGAGGCCCGAGGGAGAAGTGTCCCCGGGCCCGGGGCGTGACCGTCGCGAGTCAGCCGGGAGGGCCCCTCCCGCTTCCCGCCTGGGGCCCTGAGGGCCTGTCCCTTCAGGGGCGGGGAGAAGGGGGAGAGAAAAGGGGGCGCTGGCGAGCCAACCCGGAACCTCCCGGACCGCCTCCCGCCCCCAGCCCCGGCCCCAGCGCGCCTCCTGCACACATGCCCGCACCCAGAAAGTTAAGTCAGGGGCGAGCCCAGCTCGGCGCCGCCGCGGTCCGGCCCCCCGGCTCCCCGCCCCCACCGCCGCCCGGCCTGCTCGGCCGGAGCGCGCCGCCCGCCCCGCCCGCCGCAGCTCTTTCCCGTCCGCCCGCGGCGCGCGGTGCCCCTCGCCCCCCGCCCCCGGCGCTGACACGGGCCCGGCCCGCCTGCCGGGCCGCCGATCCCCCTCCTCCCGGCGTCTCAGCCCGCCGGCCGCCCCTGACATCGCGCTTCACCTTCACACACCCCCGAGCACTTCCCGAGTCCTGCCTCCCCTCGCCCGACTCCCACCCTCCGCTGCAGTCGCTCCGCGTTTCCATTAAAGAATGCACCTTCTCAGGATTCACCTTCCCGTCTCAGCCTCTCCGCCCCCGAGGGGACAGGAGCCTCGCGGCTCGCCGACCCCGCACCCGGCCGGCGGGCGGGCGCCTGGCTCCTCCGGCGGGAGCCGCGCCCGCGCCCCCGGCCTCCCCGCCGCGCCTCGGCTCTCACCTCTCGCCGGCGCCGCGGGCTGCAGCCTCCGCCCGCCTCGCGCTCCGGGACTCGTCTCCAGAGCTCTCGCAAAGCGCTGGAGCGCCTCCTTTCTCTCCCAGGGACTCCGCGTCTCCCCGCCGCTTCCCGCCCTCCCCACCCCCCAAGCCCCAACTCCCCAGCTTCGCGGCGCCTCCGGGATGCAACTCCCGTTTTCCGCGCACTCCGGCAGCGCTCCCCGCACACAAAAACAGCCCTCTCCGCGGCGCACGGCTCCGCCGGGCTCGGCGCAGGAAGGGCAGTCGCGGCCGGGGGTGGGGACGCGGCGCCCCCCGCCCGCCGCCCGCCTCCCGCCCGCCCTCGCGGCCCCCAGGGAAGGCGCGGTTACCGGCTCGGGTCGGTCACGCCGTCAGGTGCCGGCTGCCGTCGGCGCTGACCTTCGCCGCCGAAGCTGTGGCTGAGGCTGCGGCCGCCATGTTCCCGTGTTAATAACTGCTGCCTGGTTGTTTATTTCAATGGAGATCCTCCCCCAACTCCCTCCTCCTCCTCCTCCTCCGCGTCTCCGCACTTGCGGAGAGAGACACAGACCGCGCGAGCTCGCGAGCAGGGGAGGGGGCTCGGGAGCCAGGCCGTCCCTCCCTCCGCCTCCCTGGCCGTGGCCGCCGCCAAGTCCTGTCACTGGGGAAAGGACGGGGCGGAAACTTGCCTCCCGCGCCCCCGGGGAGGGGGCAAAGGTGGACGGAGGGTTCTCCGGGGAACAGACCCTGGCCGCGGGGTCCGCAGCATCTCCGTCGGCAGCGTCCTCTGAGCGGGCGACCCGGGGAGAGGTGAAGAGTGGGGGGGGAGAAGGGAAAGGGGACAAAATGGGTGACTGTGGCAAAGGGAGGGTGACCTATGGGTGACTGCAAGTGAAGGGAGAGTAAACAGATGACTCCATGGGAGGGCAAAGGGCAGTGCCAAAAAAGAAAGCGAGAGGATGGGACTAGCCGGGGCTGCAGAGTGGAGGCAGTGGGTTCCTGGGGCTGCAGATGCCCCGGACGAAGATCGCGGAAAGCCAAGTGCCAGGTTCGCCCAGGGAAGAGCCTCCCGCCGGCGCTCAGACCGGGCCCCTCAGCCAGCAGCCCACACCCCGAGGGCGCACCTCACACGCCCCGCGTTTGCTGCTGCGTCCTGGTGGTGCCCCTCGTCCATCAGGTCTTCTTCCGCTCCTACTAGCATGGGCTTCTCCTGTTGCAGCCCTAACTCCCTCGCGAAGGGATGGAGGGGCGCGACTGCGGGAGGCTAGCTGAAAGGGGTGCCACCCAGCAATCGCCTGATAAAGCAAAGGTGCCCACAGTGTGTAAAACCTAACCTAGTTGAGCATTCCGGTCCCGACATGAATCACAAAAGTTTTTTATTGGAAAGTCCACTTCCTGGACATCAGAAAGTGATGTGCGGGAGAGTTGCACCAAAAATTCGAGAATTCTCACTTGAATATTACTAAGATCAGTTTTATGCTTTGGGAAAGCAGGCTCTCCCTAACTTAGATATAATTAGTTGGAAAAGATGAACATTTGCCTAACAAATTTCCTTCTAGTCTTATGAGAAATATAACTTGCCATAGACAATAATAATAGTGTTTATTGAACACTTACCATGTGCCTGGCACTGTCCTGAACAATTTATATATGCTATTGATTTTAATCCTCAAGCCTTACAAGGTAATTACCATTTTTACCTTTCACAAAAAATTTAAACTTAAGGAAATAAAGTAATTTGCCTAGGGTTATACAGCTAGGAAGCTGGAGAGGATTTGAGCCCAGTCCTGGCGGGTTCCAAAGCCCACACTTTTAATATCTTCAACCTCAAATTTGTGGGAATACCACCAATTTTATTTTGGGAAAGAAAATGGGGGGTGTGACTACAGATGGAAAATGGAAGGCTATTACAACAAATTGTTAACACTGGGAAGTATAATAAGTGGGTGTGTAATGGGGATATTTCCCACTTTTATTTTGTACACATAACTTCAGTGTTTAAAATGTTTGCATTGAGGGGCACCTGGGTGGCTCAGTGGGTTAAAGCCTCTGCCTTCGGCTCAGGTCATGATCTCAGGGTCCTGGGATCGAGCCCCAAATCGGGCTCTCCGCTTGGCCGGGAGCCTGCTTCCTCCTCTCCCTCTGTCTTTCACTCTGCCTACTTGTGATCTCTCTCTGTCAAATAAATAAATAAAATCTTAAAAAAAAAAGAAAAGAAAGAAATCTTCAAGAAAAAGTAAAATCTTTAAAAAAAAAATGTTTGCATTGACTGTGTATTAATTTAGTAAATTTTTAAAGATTATTTGAATTACCTGGCATAACAGAATTATGTTCCCTGAAAACCCAGAGCCCAAAAACCTGGAAGAAGAAACAGGAAATGGGAGGTTTTCACAGGACTGTCTTCTTCCACCAAATACTAGTCCATAGTACTCCTACAATGAGGAAGTAGTCACCTGAGTAGTCATCTGTCACATTGCTGAACTCAGATTTTCTTTCCTGTCCTCGCCCCAACACTGAGTTGTGATAAAAGATTCTCTTTGTTGCTTTCTTTTTGGCAGAAGTCCTGAGTCCATCAGTCCTGTGCAACAGTATATTTCACACTGTCAAATATATCTGTCAATATATACTCATGTCAAGTATAACCATGATATCTGTGCAAATAAATGACTTCCCATTGCATTTCCATATTTCTCAATAAAACTTACTACGGCTCAAGATACACGACTGTTTCTACCAAAATAAAACAAACACATCCGACAGCATAACGCAGTAAGTTCCATGTTCAGCTGCTACTCAATTGCCTGGAACCTGGAGGAATCCTGTAACTTCTGCTCTCCGGTACGGTCTCTGGCCTCCTTCAGCACTTCATGCTGTCGTTCTAATAATATTGTGTTGTACTGGAGTTGTGTGTATATTAGTCTCTCTCTTTCCCTAGATTGTAAGGACTCAGGGCTCTTAGCCATTTCTTGTTCTAGTTTTTATTATACTCCTAACAAGGTCTCACATAATGTTTTTTTGTTTAACTGGATCTGTAAAACATAAACAATAGTATCTCATCCAATCTCCATGTCCCCTTCCCCACCTCACCCTCCAATGCTTTGCTTTTAAAATCTGTTTATAAAAAACGTGCTCAGTATTTTGATAGAACTAGATTTCTGTGAGACCTCAGAATAATTGTTACAAAAACAGCCATTAGTGAATTATCACTGAATAGCCAGAATAACTTACAAAAACTAGCTATTGGGGCACCTGGGTGGCTCACTCGTTAAGTTGTCTGCCTTCGGTTCGGGGTCATGGTCCCAGAGTCCTGGGATCAAGCCCCACATTGGGCTCCCTGCTTGGTGAGAAGCCTGCTTCTCCCTCTCCCACTCCCCCTGCTTGTGTTCCCTCTCTCACTCTCTGTCAAGTAAATAAATAAAATCTTAAAAACAACAACAACAACAACAACTAGCTATTAGTGAATTATCACTGTGATAATGTAAAATAGAAAGGAAGAAAAGGCAGTAAATAAGTTGACTTAGTGGTGTAAAGAAAAAAAAAAAAGATATAGGAACTAGGTATATTACCAACAGAGGACAACCCAATAAGAAAAAAAAATTTGGGTAGAAATCATAAAGGGGAAGGAAATTATTGAAATTTAGTAGAAGCAGAAATTTGAGAGACCATGGATGGATGAGGCAAGTAGACAAACCAAAAAAAAAAAAAAAAAAAAAAGTCAGCCAAATTATAAATGCAATATAAAATAGCAAAGAAAAATGATAATTTGTATATTTAACAATATATCTAAGAAAAATTAGAACAATGTGAATGCGAATACTATAGGGCAAGAAATTTTTTTTTTTACATTTTATTTATTTAAGAGAGAGAAAGCACAGAGGGAGAGTAAGAGAGAGAAGCAGATTCCCCCGCTGAGCAGAGAGCCCAAAGCAGGGCTCAATCCCAGGACCCTGAGATGATGACCTGAGTCGAAGGCAGACACTTAACTACCTGAACCGCTTAACTTACTGACCACCCAGGCGCTCCATGGCAAGAAATTTCTATTTTGATGCCTTAAACTTATGAGTAAGGAAAATAACGATTCAGGGTGACGCCCGAATCCTCACTGCTAATGTGAGACGAATTTTTGAGCGGGTAAAGGTTGCCCCTAAGGTGACCCGCCTACTTTGCGGGATGCCTGGGTGCTGCGATCTGCCCGTCCCCGTTTAAAAAAAAAAAGCAAGCAAGCAAGCAAGCAAGCAAGCAAGAAAGAAAGAAAGAAAGAAGGAAAGAAATTTCTATTTTGACTGCCTATCTTCTTTCAATTTCAAGCTACTCACTGTCTTCATACTTAAACTACACAAAAATAGAAGGTTCAATACCATTTTTGTATTATTATTACTACGAGCATGCATCATGATATAATGAGAGGTAACACAGTGTGATAAAAATATAGAAGATAGGCAAATAAACATATAAAAACATATGAGTTGCACTTCGTTACTTACTGCGTGACCTTAGACAAGTCACTAAATATCTGTTTCTTCATCCGTACAATTGTTGCAAGACTCAAAATGATGTAAATTAATGTACTTTAACTATGGAGTTCTTTATAGAGACATAAAGGAATATTATTATGTTGACTAAATCTATGCATAACACAGTTACCTCTGTTTTGGTGTACTCTCTTTTGAAATTGCAAAAGTAAGGGGCGCCTGGGTGGCTCAGTCGTTAAGCGTCTGCCTTCAGCTGGGGTGATGATCCCAGAGCGCTGGGATCGAGCCCCGCATCGAGCCCCGCATCGAGCCCCGCATCGAGCCCGCATCGAGCCCGCATCGAGCTCCTTGCTGGGAGGGAAGCCTGCTTCTCCCGCTACCATTCCCTCTGCTTGTGTTCCCTCTCTCGCTGTGTTTCTCTCTGTCAAATAAATAAAATCTTAAAAAAAAAAAAAATGCAAAAGTAAAAACGTATAGTTCATTTTATTAAAAATGTAATTATCAGAGGGAGAATCAGTTAAAACATTTGTTTGACAATATGCTTATTGAACAAAACAACTATCTGCCCAACCATTTCATTATTATTCTTTGCTCTTTCCAAATCCTTTAAATATTATGGCTACTATAAATGTGTCTAATATTGATCAAGCATATTAAATAGATTTTTTCCTTTTTTCTAAAGATTTTATGTATTTATTTGAGAGAGAAGAGCATGAGCAGGGAGAGGAGCAGGAGGAGGTACAGAGAGTGGGGCAGAGGGAGAAGTAGACACCCTGCTGAGCAGGAACTCCCATCTCATTGTGGGCTGGATCCCAGGACCCTTGGATCATGACCTGAACCAAAGGCAGACACTTTACCAACTGAGCCCAAGCACCCCTATTTCTAGTCAAGGTAGGCATTATATGTATTATCATTCCTGTTTTACATGTGAGAAAATTGAGATTCGGAGAAATTAATTTATGCAAGATCATGGAGCTGACTTTGCCGCATGGCTAACAGATTGTGCTAAGATTTTGTTCGCCATCACTGAATATCTTCACTACTTTAGAACACACATTGTTTTCACCTTTATTTCCTCAGTACCTATAACAATTCCTAGAACATAATACAGGCTCAATAAATGATCATGATACAAATGAATAAATGAATGAGGGGCTCTCTTCAAATCATACTGCACACTGTCACAAGATTAATATTCCCACTTTTAGTCTATTACTTTCCACTTGAAACTACTTAATCCTTCTTTGCCTACAGAATATAATTAAAATCCTCTACCTTATATTATTCAGTATGATCCTATTTTTTTCTAGCCATATCTTCTGAAGCAATAACAGCGATGAAATACTTAATACATCTTCACTCATTCCAGCGTGTTCTGGAATTGGATGAGCTGAGTTTCAGTGTTGGTTCTTACTAACTGTGTAAACTTGAGAAGCAAGTAATTTAGCCTCTCTGCAAATTTTATCCAATGCAATAAGGTAAGAAAATAAAAAGGAAGGAAGTAAAACCATCTTTATTTACTAATGATGTGATTGTGGACACAAGAAGTTCAAAAGAATCTATAAAGTACTGGGGCACTTGGGTGGCTCAGTGGGTTAAAGCCTCTGCCTTTGGCTCGGGTCATGATCTCAGGGTCCTGGGATCAAGCCCCACATAGGGCTCCCATCTCAGGGGAGCCTGCTTCCCCCTCTCTCTCTGCCTGCCTCTGCCTACTTATGATCTCTCTCTCTGTCAAATAAATTTTTAAAAAATCTATAAACTACTAAAATGAATGCAAGATCACAAGATATAAGGTCCACATACAGAAATTAATTGTATTTCTATAAGCAAGAAATGGTTGGAAAATGAAATTTTTTTTAAAGATTTTATTTATTTATTTGACAGAGAGAGATCACAAGTAGGCAGAGAGACAGGCAGAGAGAGAGGGGGAAGCAGGCTCCCTGCTGAGCAGAGAGCCTGATGCAGGGCTCAGTCCCAGGACCCTGAGATCATGACCTGAGCCAAAGGCAGAGGCTTTAACCCATTGAGCCACCCAGGCGCCCCAGAAAATGACATTTTAAAAAAACATTTACAAAAGCATAAAAAACATCAACTACTTAGGAATATAATTTAACAAAAAATGTGCAAGATCTCTACATTGAAACTAAAAACATGCTGACAGAAATTCACAAAGGCCTAATTAAAAGGAGAGATGGGTAGACTCAATGTTGTTAAGATGTCAGCCCCTCCCAAATTGAGCTATAAATTTATTATAATCCCAATCAAAATCCCATCAGGTCTTAAAAAAAAAAATCCCATCAGGTCTTTTTGGTGAAAACTGAGATTCTAATTTTATAATTTATATGGAGATACATATTATCAAGAAAAGCCAAGACAAAGTTGAAGAAAAACAGTTTGGATAACTTACATTACTGATTCCAAAACTCACTAGAGTTAGTGAGTTAACTCACATAGAGCTACAATAATTAAGACAGTGTGATACTGGTGTAAGAATAGACAAATAGATCAATGGAACAGAATAATGAGTCCAGAAATAGATGCCCAAATTTACAGACAATTGATTTTTTTACAAAGTTGTTAAATTCAATGAAAAAAGGAAAGTCTTGTCAATAAATTATGTAGAAATAACTAGATATCGGTATAGAGAAAATGAACATTTTCTCTACCTCACACCATACATAAGAATATATTAAAGATGGATCATACACTCAAATGTTGAAGCTGAAGCTGTAAACCTCCTACAGCTGAAAACTGGAATAATAAATATTTTATAACTTTAGGGTAGGCAAAGATTTTTCAACAGGACATGAAAGATACTAACCAGAAAAGAAAAATAAATGATAAGTTGGAATTCGTTAAAATTATAAACTTATCAAAAATGCCACTAGAGGGACGCCTGGGTGGCTCAGTGGGTTAAAGCCTCTGCCTTCAGCTCAGGTCATGATCCCGGGGCCCTAGGAAAGAGCCCCGCATCAGGCTCTCTGCTCCACAGGGAGCCTGCTTCCCCCTCTCTCTCTGCCTGCCTCTCTGCCTACTTGTGATCTCTCTCTCTGTCAAATAAATAATAAAATCTTGAAAAAAAAATGCACTAGGAAGAGAAAAAGCAGTGGACAGATTAGGAGAACATTTTTGCAGTACACCTACCAGGCAAAATAACTGCAAAATAAATTTACAAAAATAAGTAAAGAACACTTCCAAATTAATAATAAAGAAACAACCCAATAACAAAACAGAGCAAAGACTTGAAAAGGCACTTTACAAAAGCTTGTTTGTCAGTGGTCAATAAACATATGAAAAGATGCTCAAAGTCCTTAGTCATCAGGGAACTAAAGTTAAAACAACAAGAGATACCACTTACTCCCTAGAATGGCTAAAATTATGAAGAACAACAATTTCTAGTATTGGTAAGAATGTGGAACAGGGGCACCTGGGTGGCTCAATGGGTTGAGCCTCTGTCTTCAGCTCAGCTCATGATCTCAGGGTCCTGGGATGGAGCCCCACATTCGACGCTCTGCTCAGCGGGGAGCCTGCTTCCCCCTCTCTCTCTGCCTGCCTCTCTTCCTGCTTGTGATCACTCTCTCTCTGTCAAATAAATAAATAAAATCTTAAGAAAAAAAAAAAAAAGAATGTGGAACAATTGGAACTCTCTTTCGGACTTTCTATAGTTTGGCAGGACTATAGAACCACTTTGGAACACTGTGTGGCGCTTCCTTTTAAAGTTAAGCATATACTTACCATATGATCCAAGAGCTCTCTCCTAAGTATTTACCTAAGAGAATATTGATCTGGGTGATGGTTACATTTTAACAATGGTTTGTCAAAACTATTGAGTTGTCTGGATAGAATTTGTTCATTTAGCAGTCTGTAAAATATACCTGAACGAAATACCATTGCCATCTAAAGAGAATTTCTCCAGTATAATGAAGTATATATATAAACAGCCAACGATAAGTGTCAAACTCAATGGTGAAACATCTACAGCCTCTCCCTCAGATTGGGAAAGAGAACTGGGGACAGAATGTCCACTCTTACTATATTCAGTATTTTACAAGAAATTCTAGCCAATGCGATAAAGAAAGAAAAAAGTATAACTATTGCTAAGGAAGAAGTAAAACTGTCATTATTTGCAAATGACTTGAACATTATGTAGAAAATCAAAAAGAATCAACAAACTATTAGAATTAAATTTAATATCTCTGGAATGGAAGGTCAATATACAAAATTCAACTGTATTCCTACAAATTAAAAACAATTAGAAAATGAAAAC
>CM053606.1:110447997-110473191 GCA_028646535.1 Procyon lotor
CCTGAGCTGAAGGCAGAGGCTTTAACCCACTGAGCCACTCAAGCTCCCCTTCAGGTTTCTTTATAATTGAAATTTGGAGGATTTTTGTAGAATTTTGTAGAAATTTTGGAGGATTTTGTAAAGAACAAGGCACCCAGATTCCTTACTGAGCAAATTCTAGTGCACTGGGCTTGATTTCACTGCTGACTCTTGACTTTTACTGGGTTGTTCACATATTAAATTTTAAGTATGAACATTTTTGCACTTCTTTAAGAAGTTTTTTCTTTAACTTTTATTTTAGTAATCTCTACACCCCATGTGAAGCTTGAACTCACTGACCCCAGGATCAAGAGTCACATGCTCTTCTGACTGAGCCAGCCAGGCGCCCCTTTAAGAAGTTTTTATTTTCAGTCTGCTCACTCCTAAAGTAATGGTTTTGGTTTTTTTTAAGTTTATTTATTTATTTATTTTAGAGAGCCCAGCAAGGGGAGGGGCAAAAGGAGAGGGAGAGAGAGAGTATTTCCAGCAGAGTCTGTACTGAGCACAGAGCTCCATGTGGGGCTTGGGGCTCGATCTCACCACCCTGAGATCATGACCTTAGCTGAAAACAAGAGTCAGACGCCCAACCAACTGAGCCACCCAGGTACACTTGAAATAATGTTTTGTTACTGTTGTTGTTATTGTTTTAAGATTTTATTCATTCATTTGAGAGACAGAGAGAGACAGAACACAAGCTAGGGGAGAGGCAAAGGGAGATGGAGAAGCAGACACCGTGCTGAGCTGGGAGCCGAACTTGAGCTGAAGGTCATGACCTGAGCTGAAGGCAGAAGATGCTTAACCATCTGAGCCACCCAGGTGCCCCTAAAATGACGTTTTTTTTTTAAATGAACTAAAATGGTATATTTTATATACCGTATTTTAAATAAATTGCAAATGATTTTTCTGCAAATAGCATCTATTTTTAACCACTGTGCTATTATATATAATCTGTTTTCTTTAAAATTTGTCATTTTTGGGGCGCCTGGGTGGCTCAGTGGGTTAAAGCCTCTGCGTTCGGCTCGGGTCATGATCTCAGGGACCTGGGATCCGGCCCCGTGTTGGGCTCTCTGCTCAGCGGGGAGCCTCCTTCCCCCCATCTCTCTGCCTGCCTCTCTGTCTACTTGTGATCTCTCTCTCTCCCTGTCAAATAAATAAATAAAATCTTTAAATAAAATAAAATAAAATTTGTCATTTTTTTCTTCCCTTTAATATATCATTGTGATCTTCTTAACTATATTTTAATTCTTTTTTTTAAAGATTTATTTATTTATTTGACAGAGAGAGATTACAAATCGACAGAGAGGCAGGCAGAGAGAGAAGGGGAAGCAGGCTCCCCGCTGAGCAGAGAGCCCGATGCAGGGCTCGATCCCAGGACCCTGAGATCATGACCTGAGCCGAAGGCAGAGGCTTTAACCCACTGAGCCATCCAGGCGCCCCTATATTTTAATTCTATTTTGGAATGATTGTGCTTTCTTCATGAGATACTCTTTTATTTTGTTTATCTTGCTCTTTTTCCCTTCTTTACAGTTTATTTCTATTCTATTCTTGGTCTGTACTATTGGTGCTTTTTCTCCTATATTTTCCTTGCTTATTAACTTTTAATCTAACTCTGCAACTATTTTTTCCTGTAATTCTGAGTAAGTATCATCTATCAAAATGAGTTTTTTTCTATCATTTATACCAATATTTAACCAGTTTTTGTTCTTTCAAGGTACCCTCAAATTTGGCCTCAATTTCAAACCCCATCTGCTTGATATAACTATGGTGTTTGTCTACATCCCACTTTCCTGTAATTTCTAATTATTGTATTTTATTTTATTTTAAGATTTTATTTATTTGTGTGTGTGAGAGAGACATAGAGACAAGCAGGGGGAGTGGCAGACAGAGGAAGAGACAGAAGCAGACTCCCCACTGAGCAAAGGCAGGACTCGATCCCAGGACCCTGGGATCATAACCTGAGCCGTAGGCAGACGTTTAACCGACTGAGCCACCCAGGCATCCCTCTAATTATTATATTTTAAAAACTTGATTTAGGGAATGTCTGGGTGATTCCGTTGGTTAAGCATCTGCCTTTGGCTCAGGTCAGGCTCCTTGCTCAGCGAGGAGTCTGCTTCTCCCTTCTGCCTTCCCCACTGCTTGTGTGCTCTTTCTCTCTCTCAAATAAATAAATAAAATCTTTCAAAGTAAATAAATAAAAACTTGAGTTAAATAAAATGTGATAAAAATATATCCTTAAAGATTTTATTTATTATTTGAAAGGGGGGTGAGGTGGGGCAGAAGGAGAGAATCTAATGCAGACTCCAGGTGAGTGTGGAGCGTGACGCAGGGCTGGATCTCACAACCCTGAGATCGTGACCTGAGCTGGAACCAAGAGTTGGATATTAACAGACTAAGCCACCCAGGTGCCCCCAAAATACATTCTATTAATATGCTTGAAATTAGACTTTAAGATATTCTCTATTCAGAGGAAGCCTGTACATGCATCTAGCACAGACATATGGCACTTAACCATATTTCCTGAAGTACCTACTCTCCTACTACTGGGTCGTAAGCCCCTTGAAAGCAGGGAGTGTGTGCAAATCTCCAGTGTCTGGAATAGGGTAGATTTTTAATGAATGAGTAGTTAATTAACAAGAACAGGTAGTTGTACAATTTCACTGGTCCTGTCCAAAAAACACTTCTCCCAGCTCCAAATGACACCAGATAAAATTTCTTTTACAAAGGTCAAACCTTTCAATTTCCCGATTGGACTTATTTTGCAGCAAAAATATCCTTCAAAACACGCATTCGTTTTAACCTATTCATCCAAGGCAGAAGTTGTCAATCTTGGTTGAAGATGAGACTCGTGTCCCCACCTCAGTAAAAATAAATTAGGACCCCCCCCCCAGCTGATCCTAAAGTGCAGGCAAGGTTCAGACCTGCTACATTAAGATACACGTACCTGGTGCAGCTTCTAAGGAGCAAGAGAAGGAGAAAAAAAAAGATCCTTAATGACCTGTGGCAGAGAATTCTCCTTCTTCTTCTCCTTTTTTTATATTTCAAGTTTTTATTTAAATTCTAGGCAGAGAATTCTCTGCTGGGGGAGAAGCGGTAGTAAGTTTGAGAGAAGCCCAGCTCTTCTTTCAGGAGGGCTGGGGAGGGAAAATAAATACGTATTTTTAAAAGTAACGATCGTCTTGAAAAATTAAAAGGAAAGATTCTAAGTACTTTCTAAAGAGGCAAACTTTGAAGAGGAAAGAATTTAAAATTTAAATTTAAAAATGAGGTCAGAGATTCCAACAAATGCTAATAAAAGGGGCCTTTGAGTTTCTGAGGCTTTTTACAAAAATATTCCACAGGCTCGCAAACACAGCACATGTATTGGGTATACAGACTAAGAGAAACGCATAAAGAAGAATAAAAGTTGACACAGAGAAACTTGACCAAAGGAAAACTGTTTTAAAGAATTAGTGATCCCTAGATAGGCATCTATACTATAATTGCAATGGCATAAAAGCTATATGTGGGTACAGGTGAGAACAAGAGAGGATTTAAACAATTGGAGATTGGGATGTTTCAGTGTATTGGACTTGAAGCCTAAAGTTCTAGTTCCTGCTTTGCTCTTAGTTTGGTGTACTTTTTTTAAAGCTTTTTCTTTTTTTAAGATTTTATCTCTTTATTTAAGAGAGGGAGGGGGAGAGAGAGCGAGAGAGCGAGAGCGAGAGAGAACGCGCATGCGCATGCACAAGAGGAGGGGGGGAGGGGCAGAGGAAGAAGCAGACTACCCGCCCCGCCCCCACCACCTGAGCAGCAGGGACCCCATGCGGGACTGGATCCTGGGACTCTAGGATTATGACCTGAGCCAAAGGCAACTGCCCAACCAACTGAGCCACCCAGGTGCCAGTTTGGGGCACTTCGTAAGGCTGGTCTCTTCGCTTCTCTGGAGATCAGCGTCCTCAGCTACGAAATGAAGAATTTGAAAGCTGGAACTACATGGGTATTTCCCACAAAGCTTCTCTAACAGACTAAAACTGCACCCCCCAGGCTCAGTGTGGAAGTAGCCCGAGGCACCCCAAGTCCAAATCTTTTTAAAGTCTCCTGTTTTGTCTTAAAAGTTTATGTCCTGGTATATGAATGACATCTCAATGAAACCATTTAAAAAAAAAAAGTTCATGTACTTTTTATCCCTTACTATTATCCTTTTTTTTAAAGATTTTTTAATTATTTGATTTTTTGGATTATTCGATTATTTGATTTTAATTATTTGATTTTTAAGATTTTATTTATTATTTGACAGAGACACAGCGAGATAGGGAATACAAGCAGGGGGAGTGGGAGTGGGAGAGGGAGAAGCAGGCTCCCCGCTGAGCAGGGAGCCCGACGCGGGGCTCGAACCCAGGACCCTGGGATCATGACCTGAGCCGAAGGCAGAGGCTTAACGACTGAGCCACCCAGGTGCCCCTATCCCTTACTATTCTTTCTGTGTGTTTCCCTTTAAATACACTTGAGCTTGTATTATATATAAAATTCATATTCTGTGTTGTTCACTAAGTATTATATCTTTACATTTTACATGAGTCCTTAAAAACAGTTACTTTTGTTTTAATAGCTATGCAATATTCAGTCACCTGGCTATACTACAATGTACTAACCAGCTCCTAATTTGGGATATTCATGGTACACCACGGTGTGTTTTCGCCACCCTGCTCCCTTCATTCTTCCTTGCTTGACTCCAGATAAAGGCTGAGATTTCTTTATAGTTTCTAATTGAATCCTCTGAAGTGTGAAGATTATAAGATGAAAATAATTTTTTCCTCTTATTACTGCAGTGTGTTAAGCGGTCTCTTGGTGACGTAAGTTGTACTCCATTCTTTAAGATCCCACGGCTAAGGAGGGAAGAAAGAAACTAACAATTACCGAGGGTCTCTCTGTGCAAAGGTTATCACAGGTCATCCACCCAGTAAGGGACTGATTTTGTCGCCCTTAATGTAATAATAAGCTGAGACTCAAAGGACCTGGTTAACTGGCTAACGATGTGGAGTACAAAGGTTTAAATGGGGTCTGATCTCCCGGAGATCAGTCGCAGGCCCTCCTGTTGGGCACACCGTGGTCCCACAGCAGCAGCAGAGGGAGCAGACACCACTCCTGTCCTTCCGTCAGCCTGACTGCCCCCTGCACCCCCACGCCAATCACCTTTCTTAGCAGTGCAATGGTCTCTCCCATGATTAACATCTTGCTTTCTGAGGAGGGTCCTCTGAGGCCCAGCAAATCGTTTGTTTTCCAAAGGATAAATACATTAAGGATTATTTTGACGCTTCCTGCAGGAGTCAGTAAACTTTATCTGTAAAGGGCCAGAGAGTAAATACTGCAGCCTTGGCCCGAAGGTACGCCCTCTGTCTCAACTACTCAGCACTGCCCTTGGATTGGGAGAGCGGCCCCAGTAACTGTAACTGACAAATGGGCGTGGCTGTGTTCCAATAAAACTTTATTTAGGGACGCTGAAATTTGAGTTTCACGTAATGTCCACTTCTCACAAAATATTATTCTTCTTTTGACTTTTTCTATTTATTTAAAAATGTGCTTGGGGCGCCTGGGTGGCTCAGTCGGTTAAGCGTCTGACTTCGGCTCAGGTCATGATCCCAATGTCCTGGGATTAAACCCCACATCGGGTTCTCTGATCAGAGGGGAGCCTGCTTCTCCCTTTCTGCCCATCCCCTCGCTCATGTTTGCTCTCTCTCTCTCATAAATAAAATCTATTTAAAAAATAAAAATTAAACATACACAAACCATTTCTAGCTCATAGGCAGTTAAAAAAAAACCCTGGTGGACCATAGTTTACCCCAAGCCTCACCCCTAAATGGGTAGGGTGCTCCATTGTAAGGTTGCTGTGGCCTACAGCTCTAGGTGAGTGAGCAACAAGGTAGATGGGGGTCATGTTCCACTTGGTCCACTAGAAAAATTCTAGAAGAAGTAGATAAAATAGAGATCTTAGCCAATAAATCCCTATTTGTATATTAACCTATGTTGACAACAGATAAGTGATGTCGGAAATGCACCTCCTAGAGACCAGGCAATAATGAATCCCCTCCATAGAAGTGGTTCAGTTAGCACTCTCATCTCCTGGAAGGCATTCCTAGCTCTAAGGATGATAGATCTTGTTTATTTCCACCTTGCTCTTCCCCTTTAAAGACTGCCCAGCATTATATCAGCCACTCCCTCCTGTGGCCACACTGTAGCTTTAAACCTTAAACTGACTCTCCTCTGCAGCCCATGCCACCACCCCCACTCCTCAACTTTCTTACTCTTTTACTACCTCGATTCCAACCATCCTCCCGTGCCATTGGAACCAGTCATCAATTGGCCCCATTACCTACCTCTTTCCTCCACCTATATCAGACCCTCCCTTTCCTCCTCCTGAGGCTTGAACCTCAAGGTCAATCCTGACACTGTCTTCCTTGCTTATGCCCCCAGGCGCTGATTTTTAGCAAGTAGGTGGTATCTTCAAATCAGGAAACAATGGAAAAGAAGTGGAGGGTAGCAAAAGACGATGAAGGAAACCCCACACCCTCCCCGCACCGCCCTAGAGGTCGATCCTTTTTGCCAAAGCCAGCTGGCCTGCTGGAGCCCTGTGCACGGTTCTGTTAGGGAACATTTCTCTATGGACTGCCTGCTCTCCAGCCTGTCTTACCCTAAATCCACGACTCATCTGCTCTTCCAAGCCTCAGGTCTAAGGCAGAATCAGAGAGGGGAATGAAGGTAGACTTTCCAGAATTATCTGGACCACTGTCTCCATTTCTCTCAGCTCTATCAGGTGTATTTTTCACGGACTAAATCTGGGCGGATTAAAAAAACTCAGATACCAAATACACAGCAAAAACTCTTCTCTCTGTAGTTGGGTAATTTGGGCCTTCTGGGTCTAGAAGACAGATGACCTCATACTTCCTACTGGGAAATAACAGGTTTGGGAAACAGACTAGTGATTCTCGTCCATTACAACTGATAAGCTGAACTAACATGCTCTTAAAAATCCTGAACATATGTCTGAGCAAGCAAAATATATAAATGACATGAGGCTACCTTGATGATCAATAAAAACATTCATGCTAAGAAATATCTAAGGAAAAAATGAACCTTTTTTTTTTTTAAACATTTTATTTATTTATTTGACAGAGAGAGATCACAAGTAGGCAGAGAAGCAGGCAGAGAGAGAAGGGGAAGCAGGCTCCCTGCTGAGGGGCTCCATCCCAGGATCCTGAGATCATGACCTGAGCCGAAGACAGAGGCTTAACCCACTGAGCCACCAGGCACCCCTAAAATGAACTGTTTTTAAACAGAACTATAAGATTAATAGATGAAGCTATTACGTTATAAGTTTGACTTCTGTAAAGCATTCATATGGTTATGTGAAATTGTACTGAATAAATCCAACTGACTAAGTTATGGGCACTAGCAAATAACCTAAGAACTGATTAAAAGAGGACTAGTGTGCGAGGGATGGGGGCTGGGTGATGGACATTGGGGAGGGTATGTGCTATGGTGAGTGCTGTGAATTGTGTAAGACTGATGATTCACAGACCTGTACCCTCGGAACAAATAATACGTTATATGTTAATTTAAAAAAAGCAGCAGAAAATATGGTCTTGCTTCAGTTAACAGTATGTACGGCGAACTCTCCAATACCCGGCAAGCCTGTGACTACAAAGCTTTGGCGTGTGGCTCTTCAATCTACTCATTCAATATTATTTGATGCAAGTTCCTAGAGAACGGAAGCCAGGTCTGTGCATTTTGCCATTTGTCATTTCGGGTTTGTGCCTAGCGTTGTGCATGTCATGTAGTAACCTCAGTAACAATAGCTGGAATGAATGATGATTGAATATAGTGGTGAGAAGGAGACATTGCAAAATTTTGAATTGGTTTTTAAACCATTGAAGAAAGTGTAAATTATATTCAGTGCGTCATATATTCTAATTACTTGAGTATTGTTAATTGGCTACTGGGTTAAATGGTAAATTCTCAATTTAATGTGATACCTTTATTTTCTTTTTCTTTTTTTTTTTTTTAAAGATTTTATTTATTTGACAGAGAGAAACACAGCGAGAAAGGGAACACAAGTAGAGGGAATGGTAGCGGGAGAAGCAGGCTTCCTGCCGAGCAAGGAGCACAGTGTGGGGCTCAATCCCAGGACCCTGGGATCATGACCTGAGCCAAAGGCAGACGCTTAATGACTGAGCCACCCAGGCGCCCCTATACCTTTATTTTCTCAGCTGAGGATTAGGGTTTACAGACATTATTGGATGGTAGACCCAGTGTTAATATTTTTAAAGGTGACCTTGAAAGTAATAAATACCCTTAATTTTCAGAGGGAGAAATGGAGAACATTTTATCAAAACAGAGAAACTTATAAAACAAGAAATAAAATGAAAATTAACCTAAGAGATAGGAATCTTTAAATATATCACTTTTACTTCAAAAAGGAAGATTAAAATGTTGTCAGGGGTAGAATTATATCTGAGCATTAAGTATGATGTGCTCATATGAATACTTTACTAAAATCAAGTCTATGAAGTACAATACTTTTTGTCACTTATTAATTTTAACTCTGTTTAAAAGCAGTTGATTTTTTTCTCAGATTAATTTTCTTTTCGTATGGGTACTTTTCTTGCTCAGCAAACAGTGTCACATCATGTAAATATTTTAGCACTAAACAACAAGCAAATAGTTCAATAATCTACTGCTTAAATTTTTTAAGATTTTATTTATTTATTTGACAGAGAGATCACAAGTAGGCAGAGAGGCAGGCAGAGAGAGAAGGAGAAGCAGTCTCCCCACTGAGCAGAGACCCCGATGTGGGGCTTGATCCCAGGATGCCGAGATCATGACCTGAGCTGAAGGCAGGGGTTTTAACCCACTGAGCCACCCAGGCACCCCTACTGTTTGAATATTCTGAAGGCCTTGTAAACTGTCTTAACATTATAAGAAGTTGAGTAGTGGGGCACCTGGGTGGCTCAGTCAGTTGGGTGTCCAACTCTTGGTTTTGGCTAAGAGTCGGGTCATGTGATGGGTCATCTCATGGGTCATGTGATGGAGTCCATGATGGGCTCCACACTCAGTAGGGAGTCTGCTTGGGGATTCTCTCTCTCTCTGCTCCTCCCCCCTCATGCTCGCCTCTCTCTCTTAAATAAACAAATAAATCTAAAAAAAAAAAAGAAGTTGAGTAATTATTTCCCACAACTTGCACAAACAGCTATACCTTACCTGAGTTCTTGGCCCCTATTCTATTTATCTCAACTTACTGGAGCAAACTATTTGTACCAAAAGTCAGTTGTAGGACGAAGATGCTATGAGAGCAGCCTGTGACCCCAAATTTCATGACACACATGTGAATCTCTTTCAACATGATGTCAAACCATTGGTTTACATTTACATTGTAGGAAGTCAGATCAGGCAGGTTACAATCAGTCAGTGTACCTTTTCCAGCTTGCTAAGTGAGGTACTTTTAGTTAGGTATAGACAAAACCATAAGCATGCCATAAGTGCCAATTTATAGAAACCCGTGTATACGAAGGCTTTTTTTTAGTGTAAGTGGAAAGCCCAAGATCACTTGTATTTTTAATTTTTTTATTTTTTCAAGATTTTTATTTATTTATTTGAGAGAGAGAGCACATGAGCAGGGGTAGGGGCAGAGGGAGAGGGAGAAACAGACTCCCCGCTGAGCAGGGAGCCCCATGTGGGGGTCTATCCCAGCACCTCGAGATCATGACCTTGTTCTGTCTGGATCGGAGACCCTCCCCAAAACAACTCACAAAAGGCAGGCTGGATGCAACAGCAAGAGGATTTATTTCCAGCTAGCTGGGGCTCTTACCAGCACATGTGATGCAGCGCAGTGCTAAGGCGAGAAGCCCCGCCTCTCCCCTTCGCAGCATTTTTATGCACTCGAGTAAACAAGCACATATGTCACTACACACGTAGGCGAGTTCCTTATTCTTTATATGGCAATTACCTAAATCTATGCATTTCATTGGTGGCATTTGAGCAACTCAGGTGCTAGGCGTGACACAGGGAAGCAGAAGAATCTAAATTCCAGGAATAGTCTCACGCCCGTACCCTTAGGCCTATCTTTTTCTGGCTTAAAATGAAGCCTGTCATGGAGGAATGGTGGTCCTCGCAACAGGTCCTAAAAGCTCCTTAGACCAAGGTTTAGCTTGACTTTAATATGTTGTCCCATATCTTATAGCACTTAATCTTAACATATGACACACTATTAAGTCTTAACTCCAAAATGTACTTAATCTAAACTAACTTACGGTTTGAATTAATTACTTAAAACTGAACTACACAACCTGAGCCAAAGGCAGACGGTTAACTGACTGAGCCATCTGGGTGCCCCAATAATTTAAATAAAATATATTTTATCTTATTTATTTATTTATTTATTTATTTATTTATTTGACAGAGAGAGACACAGCAAGAGAGGGAACACAAGCAGGGGGGAGGAGAAAGGGAGAAGCAGGCTGCCCTCTGAGCAGGGAGCCTAATGTGGGACTCGATCCCACTGGGATCACAACCTGAGCCAAAGGCAGACTAACGACTGAGCCACCCAGGCGCCCCAATAAAATATATTTTAATAGCAGGTTACAATGACATTAAAATATGGGAAATTGGTGAGAAAATTAATGTAGTTCTTATGTAGAATCGATAAGAATATATTTTTCCCTCCGAAGTTTTCTTAAGAATACTTTTGCTGTTAGGGCGCTGGGGTGGTGCAGTCCCTTACGTGACTGATTCTCGGTTTCACCTCAGGTTTTGATCTGAGAGTCATGATGTTTGGGCCCTGGTCTCAGGGTCGTGAGATCGAGCCCCACCTCAGGCTCTGGGCTCAGTGCACAGTCCGCTTAAGTTTCTCCTTTTTCCCTCTACCCTACTCCCACCCCTCTCACTCACTCTCTCTCTCTCTGAAGGAAATAAATAAATCTTATACTTTTTCTGTTTTATATATAAAAATTATTTTGTAAGGAAAGCATTATAATGTATCTTGAAATCTTTAATTTCCCGCTGTTCTACTGTCAATGATGATGGGAGACAGAAATTTAGTTTAGTATTTTGCCTGAAGCAAGTCAGCATAGCAACTATTCTGCAGGGCAAATTGCTCAGCAAGCAATATGCCCTCCGTGTGGAAGCTAGCATGTGCCATGCTGAACTAATTTGCTAAGGAAAAAAAAGGTCTAGAATAAAGATTTCACTATATCTCAGTTACTTACTGTGGGAAACTACTCAATGTGTTTTGTTGCAATTTTCAGTTTCATATAAGAAGAATAAAAAAAGAAGAAGAAAAATGCATTATGGTTGATGTCAATATTTAATCGTTTGGACTCTCTGCATTTCAAAAACCTTAAAATTTCAAAATTCCAGTTTGCAGTTTTACCGCCTTATGCTAAAGCAGGTTTGGTTGGGTCGGGCCGAGTACAATATGCGCCAGTTTACCTTAAGGAATTATAGATGCACAATTTTAAGATGTTTTGTTGCAATGCTATAATAGGCTCAATTTTTCCATTTATTTGAAGGCTGATAAAAATATGTGTGTGGTGGTTGGGGTACGAGGCTGAGCACCAAAGTCTTGGATTGTTCCTCCCCAGTGAAGGCTATCTCTCCGCGGGGGGGCATGCTGTTCCAAAAGGTGACAAGTCTTTCAAGCAGAACTATTTGAATACATCCGAAAGGAGGAGTGCCGTATATGTGTTACATTTCCGCTTAAATTAGCCATCTTTCTTAGTACGCCCTTTCTTCCCTCTCTTTCATCTTTTCTTTCTTCCTTTTTCATTTTTAAATTTATGCTCCTTTCTAGACTAAAGTCACTTGATACATAATGAGGGGCAATTTCTCTCAGAGTTGTGACAGTTGTAAAGTCATCCTTAAGAATCTTGTTTGACATCTCACTCTCTTCTTATCCAGGGAAAGACTTAAATTTATTAAATATGTATAATGGAAATATGAAACAATCATAATTAATCTTAAGTGGGGAGTATAAAAAATAATAAATGTGAGGTTTTAAATTTTAATCGCCAGACTGAAGAACAAAAAGGCTCAAAGACCAAGATCATAAAGACATCAGCAAAAGATGATTTGTGAACTCAAAACAATGTAGGAATTTAGTACGTTTAGTACAAATTTTGGGGTTAAGAATCCTTTGCTTTGGCATTTTTAATGATAACGGTAGATCACCACTATGAACCGTTAATAGAAAACAAGCAGAAGAATAAATAGAAAGTCATGCTTGCCTTAGGTAAGCTTTCCTAAATTTTTTAATTTACATCACAAATAAAATGAGGCAGAGGGAAAAACCTCTCACCCATTGAGGAACATGGTATAAATCAGTCACTTGATAATTACTTTTACTTTAATAATTACCTTTCCTTTTATAACAGAACTAATTTTTTTTTTTTAACAGTTTTACTAAGGGAAGAGTGGCATACAAGAAATCATGTTTAAAGGTACAGTTGCATAAGCTCTGACTTCTGTACATATCCCTCAAAGGTACAGTTGCATAAGCTCTGACTTCTGTACATATCCCTCAATGTAACTTCCGCTACAGAGCAAGAACCATGAACTTACCCATTACCTCCCCAAGCTTGTGCCCTCGGTGGGTGGTTCCCCCCTCCCCCACCTTGGTCCTAGCCACCCCCTTTCCTCGGGGCAACCACTGATCTGTCTGCTGTCACCAAGGGCTCGTTCGTGTAGCACGACTTTTAATAATCTATAACTAAATTAAAATCATTCTTTTCACGCAATTAAGAAAAAGAAAAGATTTGCTTTGTTTCCCAAGTGGAAGAAAAAGTAACAATGCTAGAGCAAAAGGGTGACACACAGGTCATTAGAAAGCACCCTTAACTGAGTAATAATTATGTAGATTCTCTTTCATACTCCACAGCCTAGTGCTAATTGGATTAAAGAGTCAAGAATCCAGGAAACGAAGTAAAAGAGGAGGTGTGTTGATTTTAATAAATAGGGTTTTTTTTTCCCCTGTCTCATCTGTCAGCTTATTTCTAATTAATAAATGGATTTTCAGAAACTGGCCAAAAATAATAACTGTTCAAATAAACTATATGGTTCTTAAAAGAAAAAAGTAGCTGCATGTTGGAGTTCTGGGTCAATAATAAAGGGAATTGTTGCAAATGACATTAAAACACTACCTAAACTCTACCTTACAAAATAGAAGTTTATTCTAATCTATCATTACCATATGGAAAAATTAGGTTGGCATATAAGTAGAGACCGGTTAAGAACTTTAAAAGCTAGAGCAGTTCAATTTCAGTGGTTTTGTGGAATTACGTATTCGGGTTTTTCATCTTTAATTCAATAACTATTTTTACAGTTTGTGTCTAATAAATAATTCGCTTCTATCCCTTTCCAATATACATTATTCTGCTAAACTTGAAGGCACGCTTCCACGTTTTGAGAGTGTTTTTGTAAGATGCGATATTTAAAGCAAACTCGGTACTTCATTTTATAAACAGCACATTTTTCATTCTCTTGACATCACCCAATGTGAATGCTGTACACTGGAACATAAAACAAAAACAGACGCTAGTTAACTGGAATTGTAATATATGTAGCACTAATGTTACTTATTGATTACCACAGAGGTGTTTGTGTTTGCTTACTGCAACTTCCGCTACAGAGCAAGAACCACAAGTACAGAGAGGTAGATGCACTAAAATGTTTTCATGTGGCAAATGCCTATTCCATACTCTCATCAAGCAAATTAGTCTTTCATGGTGAATGAAGTATTAGTTCTTTGGATTCTATGTATTCCAATCCTTGAAAAGGCTTAGATAATTTTAATACCAATAAATCTATGTAAACTACACTGTCTAATGTATATTTATGTGTGGGTTTGCACGTGAATTTTAATTAAAATATGTTCCAAACAGTCCATTTTTAACAGTTTTACTAAGTGGTTGTTCCAACCACTGTTTACAGAGTTTTGAAAGATATGGTAGTGACCAACCTGATTTTACAATGTCCTGAAATGTTTTTATTCATATATTTCTGAATTGAGAATTCTGAACATAACACCAGACTAGAAGTAAAGGTATCGATCAGCAGAAATAGTAAAAGGCGAAGGGGGGTGTGCCCTTGAGGTGAGCGTAAGCGATTGGAGATGAATTAAACACGAACTAGTGGTTTATAAACATAAGTATAGATGGGTATGTGGCTAAGTCCTGTGTAGGTCCTGTATTTACATTACTTGCTAATACTGATGACTGAAAGAATTCTGCAAGTCCAATTTTATTACTAGTTTCAAATTTTCTAAGAATTTTCTTGATGGTTGAGATCAAAGTGGATAGTTTTGCTTCATAAATGAAGTATCTCTGTGGATCTAGTACAATGGGAAGTACAGGACTTTGATTCTTAAAAAAAGAGGGGGAGGGGCACCTGGGTGGCTCAGTGGGTTAAAGCCTCTGCCTTTGGTTCAGGTTATAGTCCCAGGACCCTGAGATGCAGGCCCGCATCTGGCTCTCTGCTCAGCAGGGATCCTGCTTGCCCCCCCCCCCCACTCTGCCTCCTCTGCCTACTTGTGATCTCTCTCTCTCTCTCTCTGTCAAATAAATAAATAATCTTTAAAAAGAGAGAGAGAGAGAGAGAAAGAGCAGATAGGATATATTTGCTCTACAGGATTTTTTTTTTGGACACAGAGAGAGAGAGAGATCACAAGTAGTCAGAGAGGCAGGCAGAGAGAGAAAGGGGGAAGCAGGCTTCCTGCTGAGCAGAAAGCCTGATGCAGGGCGATGATCATTCAGGGCTCGATCATGCGGGGCTGGATCATGAGGGGCTGGATCCCATGACCCTGAGATCATGACCTGATCCGAAGGCAGAGAGGCTCTAACCCACCGAGCCACCCAGGCACCCCTGCTCTATAGGATTTTATAAGATAGTGTCTTCATTCCACACTGGTGCTAGGCCCAAACCCTAGGCTCTTGAACTAGAAAATCCTGGAATTCACTCACAAAAGAAATATTGGACTCTCAAGAATTCAAATTATAATGTAAATTCTTTTTAATGGTAATTTCACATTTATATGTATTTATATCTCCTGCAATGAAGTTAGATTTGGTAAATATGCTTGAAGCTACTGGGTACCTATGATTCAATGAACTTTTTTCCCTTCTAAAATTAAAATATATGTTTTGGTTAAAGCTCCAAGTTTTTAGCAAAAACAGTTTACTCTAATCAATTTCTTTTAGAGATCTGTGTGTTGCTTGGGAATTCTGTTGTTTATATATTGATTACAAGCTCTAATTACATTAAATAAACTGAGAAAGCATGTCACAAACTGGTTTTAGCAATAGCTATATTTTTACGTATTTGTCTTTTGAAAGAGCTGGACTGGATATCTATATTTTACTTAGTAATATCTCAATTTCCTCAATAAGTAAGTCTGTAAATTGAATTTATAGTTTATTTTGTCTTTCCTCCCATCAAATTATATGAATAAGAAATACTGTGGTCTCATAACATAATTTTATTTCCAAGAGAAAGAACATACAAGTCTGTAAAATAATAGTCAATAGTGACATTGTTAAAATATATTTATTGAGCATCTACTGTATGCAGGGCACTGCAGGAGTGATAGAGATATATTTAGTTTAATGTCCTTGCTTTCAAGAAGAGCACACTTTAAAAAGAGAGAAGGGTACACTTTATTTATTTATTTTAAAAAGATTTATTTATTTGACACAGAGAGACAACAGCGAGAGAGAGAACACAAGCAGGAAGAGTGGGAGAGGGAAAAGCAGGCTTTCTGCTGAGCAGGGGGCCCAACGCAGGGCTCCATCCTAGGACCCTGGGATCATGACCTGAACCGAAGGCAAATGCTTAATGACTAACCCATCCAGGCACCCCAGAGAGAAGGGTACACTTTACATAGAAATCCATGTTTAAGAAGAACAAATAAAGACCATGTTTTCTTTTCTTTTTTCCCCATGTTTTCTGATCCGTATATCAAAAGTAACTTTGGCAGAATTCAGGGTTTCTGGATTTAAAATTTTTCAAAGTAACGATGTTTAAAAGAAGTTATATGTCTCAAAACCTCAGGGTTTGAGTAGTAATGGGATGGTGTGCCCAATGCCGACAAGTAGGCAGAGGCTAGATCACAGGAGGTCTATACCCCTTAAGCAATGGATAGTTATTGAAGGGCTTCAACGCTGGGAACAATTTTCCAGGCAGAGGCAAGAAGACTCCAAATTTAGGAACAGTAGTCTGACTAGAGAGGAAGGTCTGAGCAATGCTAAGGAAGCAGCATTGTCAGGGCTTGGTCACTGGCTGAAGGTGACTGGTAACAACTGGTTGGCTGCTTTCTAGCTTGGGTGATGAGGTGGCTCCAATTGTCACCCCTGAAAAAGAGAAACCAAGAGGAGAGGCACACATAGAAGAGATGACTACCTTTTGGATATGTTGGGTTTGGAGTGATTTGAAAGACTCGAAGATAAAATGTCTACTGCACAGTCTGGTCCTTTGGGACTTCAGGGGAGAAATCTTTGCTAGGATTCGAGGCTTCAGATTCATTAAATAAATGAGACCCATTAGCATATATGTTGTCATTAAAATCATAGGAGTAGATGAAATCGTGCAGGGTACTCCATAAATGTTTATGGGTCTAATGAATAAATGAATCAGCAGGGAAGATGAAAAGGGAGAGAACGAGGAGGGGGAATGAAGAGTTGCAAGGTAACAGGGGAAGGGCCAGGATAAGCCGTACCCACTCCATACATTTCCCTAGAATGCTCTTCGGTCACAGGAACCTAGAGTTACGTAACTAAGACAAACACCAACAGAAGTAATGCGTATATGGTAAATTCCGTTTTGGTTGAGAAATGCATAAGTGATGACTTGGAGAGGGCTGAAGTAGCTATTTCAGAACCGCCACATTTTAGCAGATTGTGAATCCACATTGTTATGCAGCTCGTGAATCCTCGTTATTAATGAAATGTGTTACCCCGTCAATTTGTTCTCGGAGAAAAGAAAAAAAACATAACATTGAAGATTGAGATGCGTTGTGGCATTGTGGAATGGGAGTTGACAGCCCAAACTCTAGAGTAGTGTCTCTCAACCTCGTTTTTATTATTGCCCCCCAACAAGAAGACTTTTTAGACCTCTTTCTCCTACCCAACTCCCCTCGTCCCATGAAATGCTACTACAGTTGACTTACCATATGTCTGTTTATGTACCATGGCCCTTTGGAAGACCACAGACTATGGGAATGTCGAAGATTGTCTCATCTCTCCACCCCCAAGAACTAATTTTTGGTGATGCCTGGGTGGCTCAGTCGGTTAAGCTTCTGCCTCTGGCTCAGGTCATGATCCCAGGGTCATGGGATCGAGCCCTGTGTGGGGCTCCCTGCTCAGTGGGGAGCCTGCTTCTCCCTCTCCCTCTGCCTACCTCTCTGCCTACTTGTGCTCTCTCTCTCTCTCTCTCTGTCAAATAAATAAATAAAATCTTTAAAAAAAAAAAAGAACTAATTTCTTGCTCCTGTTGAGAATGCAACCCTTGGAGAGCCATGTTATCTAGCCCCAAATCCTGGGCATACTGCTTCTGTGTTGTGTGATGTTGTGCAAACTATTTAACTTCTGTACCTGAATTTTCTCCCTGTAAGATGGAGAGAACAATAGTACCCAGCCTCATAGGAATGCTGCGAGGACACAATCATACATGTAAAGGACCTGGCAAGCCTCACATGGAAACATTGGTTATTAGTCTGTTCCTACTTTATTTACATCTTTCTCTCTTTCTTCGGTCTTCTAGGTCTATCTTCATTTGACCTTGCTATACTGGTTTTTGTGAATGGTCACTTTGTGTTTAAAAGGTGTGCTGCTCGGGACGCCTGGGTGGCTCAGTGGGTTAAGCAGCTGCCTTTAGCTCAGATCATGATCCCAGGATCCTGGGATCGAGTCCCACATTGGGCTCCGCGCTCAGCAGGGAGCCTGCTTCTGCCTCTGCCTGCCTCTCTACCTGCCTGTGCTCTCTCTCTCTCTGATAAATAAATAAATAAAATCTTAAAAAAAAAAAAGTTGTGCTGCTTATAATTCAGAGACTACTCTATTATTAATAACATCCATGATAGTTTTTCCTTTGTTTGGCATATAAGCATGACTTGGATTCATACCGTTTCCTTGAATGGTGTTTAATAAAGCCACACTTTAAAAGAAGAAAAGGAGTAATTCTTGCCTCAAAAACGAAGTACCAGTCTTCAGAGACACCGATTTTATTTCCATGCCTCCTGTTGTTTTTCTCTTCTAGCCCGATGCTTCGACACTGATTATTTACCACTCTTCTAGGAATGTTTTAGCGTTACGTAGCCATTGTTTCTTACATATGGGGAAGTTGGTCATGGATGAAGTGAGCACCTGCCTTTAGAGGTCACCCGTCTTGAGGATCACGTAGCATTCCCAGGAAATTTCACAACACGGTAAAGGCTAAGCCCCACACAACTGGGAAGGTGGACAATTCTGTGAGGTGTTTCCTGATCCCCACATCTCTGAGTCATAGCTCCAGATACGTGATGTCTCTAGTTTATCTTGGTTCGTCAAACCCTTTGGGCATAGCCTAGAACTACGGTCGGCCCCCACTTGCACTTTTGATAGTGACAAAGCAGCGGCACAGGCTGCTAAGCATAAATCAGAACCGGAAGCATTGATGGAATCCAGTCCATTCAGAACATTTATTGAGCCCTTATGATGTATGCATGGAATACAGAGGTGAATAAGCTCACGTCCCTGAGGCTGTGCGGCACCCAAGGGAGAAAGGTATATGTCAAAATAACCATAATACAAGGTAGAAAGGGATCAATGAGACCACACAGATATTATTCCCTTCGTGCTTTTGGAGCACAGAGGAAGGAAACAACATTGGGGAAAGCATTTGGAGGAGGTAGCATTTGAGAAAGGCCAGGTAGGATTTTGAAGACATTCACTGAAGGGTAGGGAGGAACATTTTAGCATATGATGAAATATAATCACTTGGTTTGCAAGGCCCTTGCAAGGGACATAGTCTGGCTTCTACTTTGTCTCCGAAGCCTCACCTGAGGGCACTCCTATCTTCTTTCTGGTCTTGTCAGACATGCTGGCCACTCTCCGTTCCAAAAACCCACTCTCCTGCCCTAGGATCTTTTGCCCGGAACACCATTTGCACCATCTGTTCACCTAGCTGACTCCTAATTATCCCTCTGATGCCAGCTCAAGTGCCACCTCCTCAGGGAAGCCTTCCCTGACCTCCCTGAGATCCCTCACATCCTCCAACAGAAGTTCTATAGTGGTCATTCATAGAATGGCTTGACAAGCATCTATCTGCCCCAGCAGATCATGAGCTCTGCGAAGGCATCAACTGTGTGTGGGCTTTATATCTTTTATATCTTTTATTACCCGCATCGAGCATAGTGTCCGATGCCTGCCAGGTGCTTGAAGTTGTTAAATGAATAAATAAATTAATACAAGCCAAGGAAAACAGAATAAAAGGCACAAGGTGTTTGGAAACCAGTGAAAAATCTGGTTTGACTAAAAAAGTAATCCTCAATGTTATTTATTTATTTTTTAAAGATTTTTTTTTTTTTTAAGTGATCTCTCCACCCAACGTGGGGCTCAAATTTACAACCTCCAAGATCAAGAGGTTCATGTTCTACTGACTGATGCCAGCCAGGTGCCCCTGTAATCCTCAAAGTTATGCTCTGAGACCACGAGGATGAGCAAGTTGTACAGAGGTTTGTTTGTTTGTTTGTTTGTTTGTTTGTTGGGGAGTAAAGTTAAATAATGCCTGTATTTTCCCAATGCATAAAAAACAATATTCTTGTGGATAGATTTCTTTACTAAAAATTTTCTCTGATACGTATTTCTTAGACATTTCAGGCCAGTTAGGATGTTTGTTTTTTTCCTGCTAGTGAGCAGAAGGGAAGAACAAAATAAATGCCTGTGCAGCAAATAATATTAGAAGAGAAAAGTTAATAATGACTAAATTTTTGACAGCATAATCATTATAGACAATGGATATAGACAATGGATAGTGCTCATGGATATTATATTATGCATACATATAATGGTAATATTTTTCATGGGTCAACTTGTTCCTAACTGATATGATACACTTTCTACTGCAAAGATATGGAAAGGGTTGGCCAGAATGGAACATTCCTAGGAAAAATGTAAGTTCATTAAATCCCCCAGATCACTTGGAATATATAATTTTGCAACTGCGTAGACAAAATATCTGGGTAATTAGATGCCTTTTTTTTTTTCATTTTCTATCCAAACGATTTAGTTATACACTCCTTCAGTAACCTAATATCACTGTGGTAACTTTACCTTACGTGCATACAGTTTGCTCTTGCCATATATCAATTATCTGAAATTGCCATATATCAATTATCTGAAATTATCTGTGATCTTTACAGATCACAATTACAATATCACTTCCTATTTGTTCAGAGAACTTCACTCTGTTTTTGTATTGTGAAGAGAGTTTCGGGGCACCTGGGTGGCTGAGTTGGTTAAGCATCTTGGCTCTTTTTTTTTTCTTTCTTTTTTTTTTTTTTTTTCTAAGATTTTATTTATTTGACAGAGAGAGATCACAAGTAGGCAGAGAGACAGGCAGAGAGAGAGAGAGGGAAGCAGGCTCCTTGCTGAGCAGAGAGCCCGATGCGGGGCTCGATCCCACGACCCTGAGATCATGACCTGAGCCGAAGGAAGAAGCTTTAACCCACTGAACCACCCAAGGGCCCCTCATCTTGACTGTTGATCTCAGCTCAGATCTTGATGTCAGTGTTTGAGTTCTGGCCCCTCACTGGGCTCCACACTAGGCATGGAGCCTACAAATAAAAAAGAAAGAGAAAGAGAAAGAGAAAGAGAAAAAAGAAGAGAGAAAGAAAGAAAGAAAGAGAGAGAGAGAGAGAAAGAGAGAGAGAGAGAAAGAAAGAAAGAAAGAAAGAAAGAAAGAAAGAAAGAAAGAAAGAAAGGAGAGAGTTTCCCAGTTTTCCTGATTATTTTCTTATTCAAGAGCTTCTGCTGAGGCTATATTGAATTTAAAACTCTAGTTGTTCTAAAAAATTTTTTGCCCACTTTATTTTCCTAAAGTATTCACTTTATTCTTTTTTCTTCCTCTCTTTTATTTAATCATTAAATTATCTTATTTTATTTGGCTTTATACTAAAATAACCCAATATATTATACTGACCTCACCAAAGCTAGACATATGTACAGCATTTACTTAATTGAACCTTTCTGGCTTGTCTTGTTCTATATTTAAGCCTCCATTATGCAATGCTATTTACTTGATTTATTGGGTTTGGCTTACATGTTTTATAAATTGTGACTGTTGGGAAAATTTTAAAGAGATTGACTTGGCCTGATTGGGGAGTTTTATATTGAGGACTCATTGCCATGAAGTTACATTTGTTTAAAAAAAAAAATCCATTATAATAAGGATCTTGATCTAGGAGCAAGTAACACTGGCTTTCAGAAGCTAAGACAAAGGGTTTCTTCCAGGTTTAGATTTTTTCCCCAGTATTTGAATTTGGTTCAAGTCTCCGATTTAAACTAATAAGTCTATATGACACCAAAGACCAGGGTGAGGGGTTGGAAATGCAGTCACTCAGATGTTTCAGATCTGAATAGAGGGCATTATGTGGGCCCTACATTTAAATAGCTTTCCATGTTGCCCTCTTTCCATCTAGAAATTTGGGCTCCCGCCTATATCCTCTTCTAAAGGCTTATCCTCCTTTTCCAAAAGTATCTTTCTGTAAAATAGGTAGTGTAATAGTTACCTTGTTAACAAAGTTTAACAAGCATTACTTGTTAAATAATTTAATATCCGTTAATATCCTCTGATGAAAGGGACTAATTCAATATAAAATACCGCTTTTGCTTTTACCTGTGGTTTGAATTCCTAATTTTGCATGGCTTTTGCTATACTCAGTCCTATATGACATGCTGTTATGTGCCAAGCACTGTGCTAAGTGCTAGGGAGTCAAAGTGAAATCAAGCACAGTGCCTGCCCTTAAGGGGCCCAAAGATGCATGATGACGAAATGGTGACATGCACCATGCATAGTGGGGACATCCCAGAAGGGCGAGGGGCCACACTACCCAGCCAGTGGAAAGGAGCATCCGGGAAAACTTCAGCGCAGAGGTGGCCCTTGAGCTGAGTCTTACAAGAAATTTGGATCTCATCAGTCAGACAGATGGGGAAGGCATTCCAGGAGTGGAAACAGCACAAATGGAGATGCGGTACCTCATCATTCATGCAACGATTCAACAAATATTTACTGAATATTAGTTCTATGAGCTGTGAATAGAAGGCATGGTTCTGCCTCAAGAAGTGCACTAATGGGAGAGGGAAGACTCGACAAGCAGATAATGTCAATACAGCACTGTGAGCATAGTAATAGGGGAGCTCGCAGGCAGATATGGAGCCCAGAGGAAGGGCTTCCCATCCGGATTCCTTGCCCAGCTTAATTGAAGGCATCACTCCATTTGGAGACTCCTGCTGCCCTGCTCCAAGGCACAGCCTCCTGGGTCCAGTGTGAGTTGACTGTTGATTCTGACACTGTAATTTGCTTGTCAGGCTTACCACTCCCAGGGCCTACCCTCTGCCGTGTTATTCCCCAGCCCTGGCCCCGCCTACCCCAGGTGCCCCAGGAGGACCCACATGCTCTGTGGAATTAAGACATGTGTCAAGACGGCAATCTCTTTTTTTTCTTCCACGATACCAATCTTGCCAAAGACTCAGAAGCTTGGACGATCTACGGAAGCCTGTTTGGTTGCCTAGCTCCCAGCTGTCTCCAAACTAGCAGGAGCCTCTCTTTCCAAAGCCTGTCAGACATGCAACATCTCGGACCCTTTCTCAGATGCACCAATCTTAACAGGATCCTCAGGTGATTAATATTCTTATTACTGTTGAAGGTCACTTGGGTAGTTCACACATTTGGGCACAGTCCCTTTAAGCCATTGCAAATGGACAGTTGTCTACTTCTAGGGCTGAACATTTACCAACTTTCTTAGGTATCTTAGTGTTCACTTGGATGTTTATATACATGAATCTCTCAAACGACACACTCGAAACCTTTGTTCTAACCTCAGTGGAGATGGAAATGGTCATCAATCTTGTATATTAACCTTTCACATAGTTTTTAAGTGCTTGGTTTCCTTACCTTACAATTAATTTGAAAAATTAATTTGAAATTGCCTTAATTTGCACAAAAAGGGAAATACCTTGGGTTAGAAAATTTTGCTAACTTAAATGGTACATGACTAATGGTTAAATATAGGGTCAGGTTTCTCCTCGAAGCAGTATTTATTTTCTTGTAATAATGCTTTGTCAACAGCTTCTGATTTCTGTTTTGCACAAAGGGTCCTAGCATGTGGTGGTCCTGACATACTAATTTTCATTTTCATTTCCCTTGAGGTCTTTTTTTTTTTTTTTTAAGATTTTTATTTATTTGACAGAGAGAATCACAGCTGGAGAGGGAACACAAGCAGAGGGAATGGTAACGGGAGAAGCAGGCTCCCTGCCGAGCAGGGAGCCCGATGCAGGGCTTGATCCCAGGACCCTGGGATCATGACCTGAGCCGAAGGCAGACGCTTAACGACTGAGCCACCCAGGCGCCCCTCCCTTGAGGTCTTTGATAATTGTTCTATCTAGTCCTGCTGGAGAGTGATTCCAATTTGCCCTATGGGAGGAATGGCTCTCCTTGTACCTCTTCAGAGTCACTGGTATGCCTAGCATAGTGTTACCAAGATGGTAAGGTGATCAGAGACAGGATTCCAATGGACCACATTTTATTATCTCAGAGTACCCCCAGATTAAAGCCATGTTATTGACTAAAAAGGGGCATTTCTGACTGAGCACCCTATGTGACCCATTCTACAAAAAAGCTTAAAAATTCCTCTCACTTGCAAAAACATAGTAAACGTCAAAGTTTAAAAAGACATAAAAGGTATTATAATAATAGGCATAATATTTTCTCTTTATTCTGTAATCTAAAGGAATCACTATCTTTAGACAGCAGTGATTTTCTGTATTTTCTATATTTTTGTAACTTCTTCAAGGACATGAACACTCTGCCTCAGGCAAATTGCTCTGTTCATAGTTCCCTGAACCCATCCTACGCATGCCTACTCTGTACCTTTCGTTTACAGTTCCTCCTGCCTGGAGGGCCAAACCCCTGACCTCCCCATTTTTGTATCTGTATGCTCTTCTTTTAATGTTTAGGTCAAGTCTGAACACCTCCAAGAAATCCCTACTCAATTAACTGAACTCTCAGTAATTCATCCCTTTGCTGGTTTCCATGCCTTTCCATTAATTTAGCTCTTAGCCTACATGATTATGGTTTTGTGAATGTGTTACTTCTTCAGGCATAAACTTGATCATTTATTTCATTGCCTTTCCATGTTGTAGGAAGGATGATGAGGTAAATCTGCTGTAAGGGTCCTCAAAGCTCTTTATTTCTCACCAAAGAGTTGTTCTTTTATGGACATTTTTTAAAACTTAAGTTTCCAAATTCTGGTTTACTCTCTTATCTTTTTTTTTTAATTATGTTCAGTTAGCCAGCATCAGTTAGTACATCATAAGTTTTTGTTGTAGTGTTCAATGATTCATTAGTTTTGTGTAACACCCGGGATTCATCCCAACACATGCCCTCCTTAATAGCCATCACCCAGTTACCCCATGCCCCCACCCCGTCCTTTCTGTAACCTTCAGTCAGAGTCTAGAGTCTCTCAGAGTTTGTCTCCCTCCCTGATTTCTCCCTCTTCAGTTTTCCCTCCCTCCCCCCATGGTCCTTTGCTCTATTCCTTCTGTTCCACATGTGAGTGAAACCATATGATAATTGTCTTTCTCTGCTTGATTACTTCACTTAGCATAATCTCCTCCAGTTCCATCCATGTTAGTGCAAATGGTGGGTATTCATCCACTCTGATGGCTGAGTAATATTCAATTGTATATATGGACCACTTACTCTCTTATCTTTACCATAAACTTCACATGGCCAGATTGATTACTCTGAAGCAAAGTTTTTATCATATTAATCCCATATTCAAAAGGCTTCCTTATCTTTTAATTACTCAAATTCCAAAGGCCAATGGTAGGCCTGACATAGAAGGCCACAGTATCTGATCAAAGGCAAGATCTGGTGTCACCACTAATTCCCCACACAAAT
>CM053606.1:110480901-110491635 GCA_028646535.1 Procyon lotor
TAAGATTTTATTTATTTAGAGGGAGAGGGAGAAGTAGACTCCCTGATGAGCAGAGAGCCTGACTCTGAACTCGATCCCAGGACCCTGGGATCATGAACTGAGCCAAAGGCAGATGCCTAACCAACAAACCACCCAGGCACCCACACATACCCTATTTTTTTTTTTTTTTAAGATTTTATTCATTTGACAGAGAGAGACACAGGGAGAGAGGGAACACAAGCAGGGGGAGTGGGAGAGGGAGAAGCAGGCTTCCCACCGAGTAGAGAGCCCGACGCGGGGCTCGATCCCAGGACCCCGGAACATGACCTGAGCCGAAGGCAGGTGATCAACGACGGAGCCACCCAGGCGCCCCCCACACATACCCTATTTTTAATTCTTTCTCTTACCATAGGAGCATAGACAAGGTTGCTTTATGCATCTCGACCCTCTAGCACATATCTTGTACATACACTATATTCCCTTGGCAAATCCTTTTAAAAATACAATTTCTCTTGTTCTCAGAGCTCCCTATCCTTCAAGGCTGGAAGTTTTCTTAGTGCCTCAATACTAATTTCTCTTACTTTATTAGTTATTTGTTTATGCATACATTTCTTCTGTGCTTTCACCTTGACCTTATGTTGCCTGAAGGCTTATGAATTTTTAAAGATGTCTTCTGATTCCTTTCTACAGTATCTAGCACTATAGGTAGTGCAGAGAGGGTATGTAGTTTAATTATATTTGATAATTTGGATAGATAAGTTGTCCCATTAAAATTAACATAACATTTATTCTTTAACCCGTGGGGTCAAGATCCTCAATGGGCGGCTTGATCATATATCTTGTTTTGCCAGGAACAGGGTCAGAGTATGCCTGTATTGTCTGAATAAGTGTTAATAGCTCTCTCCCTTCACTTATAAATGAATCCCTAAGACAATATTTGTAAGTTATATAGCAGGTAAGAGTCCAGTAACTTCAATACATAAAGAACTCTTACAAGTCAACAGCCCAAAGACAAATAACTCAATTTAAAAATGGCCAAAGGACTCAAATAGACTTTTCTTCAAAGAGAATACCCAGATAGCCAATCAGCACATGAAAATATGCTCAATGCCACTAATCATTAGGGAAATACAAATAAAAAAAACCCACAATAAGATACCATGTCACATCCACAAGGAAGGCTATAATCTAGAAAAATAAAAAAAGAAAGAAAAATAGGAAGTGTGGTGAGGCTATGAAGAAGTTGGTACTCTCATAAATTACTTGTGGGGATGTACAATGGTGCTGTCGCTGTGGAAAACAGGGTGCTGATTCCTCCAAAAGTTACATATAAATTCTCATAAGAGCCAGGAAGTCCATTCCTAATTATATAGTCAAGAGAAATAGAAACAGAAACTTTTAAGTGGATATTCATACATTCATTATAATTGAAAAATAGGAACAAACCAAATGCCCATCAACTAATGAATGGAGAGACAAATGTGGTGCAACCATACAATGGAATACTATTCAGCCATGAAAAGAAAAGAAGTAGTGAGGCGTGCTCTCATAGGGATGAACCTTGAAAATATTACGTGAAGTGACTGAAGTCAAAAAGCCAAAGATCATGGATGAAATGTCTGGAATGGCAAATCCCCAGAAACCAGAAGTAGAGGAGTGGCTGCTTGGGCTTGGAGGAGAGAAGAATGAAGAGTGACTGCTGACTGTGTACGGGGTGCCTTTTAGGGGAGACGAGAACGTTTTGGGACAAGACGGAAGTGGTAGCTGCATAGCTCTGAAGAGATTAAGAACCACTGAATTGTACAGTCTAAAATGATGAATTTCATGTTATGTGAGTTAAATCTCGATTTTAGAAATTGCAAAAAAAAATCTGTAACCAAACAAAATCTCAATGTGTCCTGGTTTGGATGATTAATTAGATGATCACCCTATTCGTAGGGCAATTACTGGGGAGTAAATGGAAGAAGATAAAGATTACAAAGATGCCGAGGACCTGGGAACTGAAGACTGGAAGGAAGGTCTTTGTCCACGATCCAATTCTCTAGGAGAGAGATAGTCCATGTTACAGGCACGAAGGTTTGATTTTTGTATTTTCAATCTGTTATTCTTCGGGATTGAGGTCAGACTGAAATTTTAAAGATTCTCTTGAAGAGTAAGGGTTAATATTCCTTAGTACAGAAGGTCGCCTACCTAACAGACTTTTAACTTAGGATTTTCAGATAAAGGGGCAAAACCAGAGGCTTAATGGCCTCAAGTTAATTCAGCAGAGGGCCAGGGGGTTGGGAACCTCCAGGCTAAGTAGAGCCAAAGTGGTGCTGTTGAAACTTACTTACCAAGCCCCCACCAACAGCCTGGGTCTTACGGCTCATTCTGATGAGCCCGGGGCCAGAGTCAGCTGCAGGCATGCGTCAAGGACGGTCCTACGTGCTGCCCTTGCAGAGACATCCGGGACAGGAGCCGCCTCCATCTGCACATGGGCCATAGCTGAGACCGACCCGTTTTGCACAGAGAGGACTGACAGAATGGGTGTTAACCTGGTTCTAGAGCTGAAGAGATGAACTCACATTCGCGGTTAGGGGAAACGCATTTGAGAACTATGAGTTTGTAAGTCTAGACTGTCTGTAAGTAGAAAGCTATATGGAATCTACTCCCTTTATTTTAACTCAGATGTTGTGTGAGAGTTTTCCTCATTAAATAAAATGCCCGGAATCTCCAAAAAACCCTCTCAGAGGGGCCTCTCCTCTGCCTCAGTTGGCCACACCATTGTCTTGTCTCTTCCTTCTAGTCTCTTCTCCCTGGACTTTCATCAAGGACTTTCTCTAGACTTAGCCATATGAAGGGCACACAAGCATAAACCTTAGTATTTGCCCTCCAGTACATTACAATCAAGTTGAAGAGACAAACGAAATACACAGAAAATGCTAAATAATGTTATGCCTTAAATAACACATGGGCATGTCCTCAAGTAATAGATCATGAAATTCTAAATAAGTGGCTTAGAAATAAGTACTATGAGTTTAGGAGGATGAAATCACCATGGGACAAAAAAGATTGAGAATAGTTCGTATTTCGTTTAAAGTAACTCTCAGGGACACCTGGGTGGCTCAGTCAGTTAAGCATCTACCTTCAGCTCAGGTCATGATCCTTGGGTCCTGGGATCGAGCCCCTCGTCAGGCTCCCTGTTCAGCAGGGTGTCTGCTTCTTCCTCTCCCTCTGCCCCCTCTGCTTTCTTTCTCTCAAATAAATAAAATCTTAAAAAAATGAGAGTAATTTCATTTTGAAGAACTCTTAAGGATTTTCCACTGACAATTGAAACACGTTGCCCATTGACTAGGGTTTGAAAATAGTTTTGTTTCATATAATTGTAATCAGATTTGATGTGTACTGTAAAATTCTAATACAGTCTTCCTTCCTAACTCCAAACTGGATAGCCTCTTAGCATTTGTGGTAACAGGATTTGACCTATAATACATTGTGTTTATATAATACCCTATATTTAGCATCAAATGGAAAAGTTTTCCAATAATGAGGTTTTGGAACACAGTCAATTCATGGGAATCAAGTCATGTTCATGACAGCTCAGCAGCTCTGAACTGTTCCTGAGAAGAAAGTGAGTGACAGGTTGCAAAACTAGCAATTGTGCAAAGAACAGAGCTGCTCCCTCCGTCAAAACTCGACTGGAAAAAAAAAAAAAAACCCAAAAAAAAAAACTCGACTGGAAACTTTCCTTATAATGGACCATTTGGTTGTTTGACCTTTCTCTGGGGAAACTGTCCCTAGTGTCCTCCATTCTCACCCCTGCCCCCTTAAAAACCTTTTTTCTATCTCAAAGGTAGTTCTAGACCATCAGCTAAATAATCTCGGAATGTCCGCAGGCTCCAATTTTTAGCTTGACAATGACTTCAATGAAGCATGCTTTTTCCTTTCTTTTCTTTTCTTTTTTTTTTTTTTAAAGATTTTATTTATTTATTTGGCAGAGAGAGAGAGAGATCACAAGTAAGCAGAGAGAGGGGGGAAGCAGGCTCCCCGCTGAGCAGAGAGCCCGATGTGGGACTCGATCCCAGGACCCCGAGATCATGACCTGAGCGGAAGACAGAGGCTTAACCCACTGAGCCACCCGGGCGCCCCTCCTTTCTTTTCTGAAAAACCAAACCAATCCCCGCAAAACAAAACTTGCCAAAAATACCACCATCCCTGCCAATAACAAACACCCCCCCCCCATGACAATAACAACAAAAACATTCCATGAGACAAAATTCCCTGGCCGACCTCACTTCGCGAAGATTTTAGGGACATACTCGGTGAGCCGTCCATGCTGAGAATGTTCTGGCACCAAAAAATGAGAAGTTTTCCTGTTTCAGGTGCGGTTTTTAGGAACAGAATTTTCCGTACTGGATTAGATCATTTTCCATCAAGACCAATATCCTGCTTAGCTGACCTGAAGTTAATGATGGTGAAATGCTTTGAAAACATAAATATCACATACATGTGAGCAATAATGAGCCCGCATCCTGGTAACTTTACGGTCCCAAGCCCTGGTTCAAGAGACAAAAAGTATTTAAAGATTCACTTCTTGCTTTTCTGCACATTTTACATGTCTTGAGGAAATAAATAACTTTTTTTTTTTTTTTTTAAAACCTGGAAGTGTTCACAGTTAGGGGTGTTTCCAGAACCAGCAAAGCATGTGTTTTGTGATCTTCTTTACAATGTGGAAGTGTTTCTTGGGTCTGGCTGTGAAGAACGGAGTTAAGCAGGTTGCATGTAACTATAGGGCTCTCTGCCTAGAAATGATTATTTTAATTTTTTCTTCTCTCCTATTGGACAGGGAACAGGAGGGACGGAAACCTTCCCAAGAAGTATTTCTTCAGTTGTATAGCTTTAAATTTGCTCAGAAAGAGGGAGCCATTTTCGCTCAGATCTGTTTACCTAGTGTTTTTTTCAGGTTAGTTCAATTTGTTGTCCGCCTATGGAAAGGACTTTAAAGTAAAGAGTATGGTTTTTGCTTTTTTACTTTAAGTGTTGTTTTTTGAACAGCTTCTTGGATTAACAACAACTGAAAAGTGTCTGGGATTCATCCATGAATTATGATTGCTTTGCTCTCTACAAAGGCTGAAAAACAAGGGGAGTTTTTTTTCTGCACCCAACCGACTCCCTTGTTCTTCTTGTTGCTTTTAAAAAGGGATCTCAAACTTTCCATTTCAAAAGTTTCCGGGTAACTTTACCATTTGGTCCTTATTGAATGTGGAACTGTTTAGATCGTGCCAATAACACTTTGCTTTCTCAAAAATTTCAGAACAATTAAGATTCTGATGCTTTAGGAGTATCTTTTTTCAGGATTGTGAGTGTCTAGAGTATATCTAATTTTTATAAGCATTACTGAATAGCAGACTTTACAAAATATATAAAAAAAGGTGCCAGAATAATACTACATATTTACATTTCGTTTCAATCTCAAATATCCCAAAGCACTTTGCGTACAAATATTTCATCTATTTTATAGTTGAAGAAATTTAGGGACTCAAACAGCCACCGTAGCGCCGTGTAGCAAGAAAGGCCCTTAGCTGGAAATAGACCTTGCTTTTTTTTAGATCTGAATGTACCATCATAAGCCAGGCATCTAAGCTCCCTGGGCTTCAGTCTCTCTACCTATACAATGACGGATGTGGACTGGGATCTTGATTTTGCTTTACTTTACTTTATTTTACTTTACTTCACTGAGGACGCTAACCTTCTACATGTTAAAACTTGGAGGAGCCTTTCAACAGCATGAAAATGAATAAGAGCTAAATTTAGTTTGTCAACCCTAGGGAAGGGGTCTGAGACAGAAGGTAGAAAGGCAATGGAAGTGGTAGCTTCAAGAGTCGGCGTGGTTGAGATCAGGCTTCTCAGTGCTCTGGCCAAGCCCTGGACATTGTTGGGAATGGCTCAGGTGATCTGAGTGTGCATGTGTACGCGTGGGCAGGCATAGACTGGAATGTATGCAAAACAAAAAGTTCCAGTCAAGGGGCACCGGGTGAGCGTCTGGCCTTCGGCTCAGGTCATGATCCTGGGATCCTGGGATCAAGCCCTGTGTTGGGGCTCCCTGCTCAGTGGGGAGTCTGCCTCTCCCTCTCCCTCTGCTCCTTCCCCTAGCATGTGCTTGTTCTCTCTCTTAAAAAAAGAAGAAGGAGGAGGAGGAGGAGGAGAAGGAGAAGGAGGAGAAGGAGAAGAAGAAAATAGTTCTAGTCGAACTGATGAGGAAAAAAACCCAGGTCCACTGTTTCCAGCCATGTGTGCCTAGTGGTCATTAGATTCCCGGAGCTTTCAAACCTTTTTTTGACCTTACTTTTGACTTGCGTTTCCAAAACCAGCATAACTTGCTAGGAGGTAGCTTCATAGCTATAAGTGTACATACATTGTGCCAAGCAATAAATTAAACTTTCTTAGTTTTCGAATTAACTGATCCTGCCTAATCGCGCAACTAAAATGTTTTCTGGTCATAAGAGCCACGCCTATTGTGCTAAAGCACATTAGAAAAAGTTTTTAGAAACGATAAGTAAAGTCAAGACAGGCAATATTCCTGTCATCCAGAGACTGAATACTCACTCTAAACATTTCAGTATGTTTCTCTCTGAATTCCTTTGTTTTCTAGACTGGGATCACGTTGTATACTTGGCTTTAAACCTCTCTTTTTTTTCTATTAAGCAGAAACTGGGAGCTCTTTCACATCACAAACGAACTTAACTAGTAAGCTGGTATTTAATTCTGACGCCAGACATCTGGACGAAAAGTAAAAAGTCTGTCAATTATCTAGATATTTTCAAACACCCAGATGTTTGGCATCATAGCGACAAAACATTAAAATCCTTGACCAAAATTTGCAGCTTTTGCACAGATGTCTGGCATTATGGAGGCAAACTCCTTCTGAACGGACTGGACCTTGTGGCAGGAGAGAGCACTTATTACACACGTTAGGTCAAAAGGTTTTCAAAGTTTAGCTCGTGTGTACATGGGTAACTTTTTCATTGTTTCATAATGAATCAGCGGCACGAAGAATATACACATTTTAGGAACCCTTCATCTATTTTGGTAAAAGTCTGCTAACTACATTTTTAGTCATTTCTCAGCCGATCTGACTGTTCACCCCAAGAGCTCAGGATAAAGTTGTTGCTTCACTCCAGTCTTGGTCTTGAGGATTGTCCCCTAACTTGAGCGTTTCTTTCGTTTTTTTGCTCTAATTAAGAAAGTTCATTCGGGCTGCTAATTTTATCAACAGATTGCTCTGAATATTTAAAAGTCATGTGGACATGCCAATATCCCTGATACTGGCTTAAAATACATAGAGATTTTTTTCTAGAAGAGATTTTTTTAAAGGTTTTTTATTTATTTATTTGACAGAGAGAAAGAGATCACAAGTAGGCAGAGAGGCAGGCAGAGAGAGAGGGGGAAGCAGGCTCCCCGCGGAGCAGAGAGCCTGATGTGGGGCTGGATCCCAGGACCCTGAGATCATGACCTGAGCCGAAGGCAGAGGCTTTAACCCACTGAGCCACACAGGCACCCCTCTAGAAGAGATTTTTATGATTTCCTAATTATCTTGTTCCTTGGGTCATAGTCCTTCTTCTAGTTCTGTATCATATATTTTCATACATTTGCCCTTTTTCGATCCCCGAAGGCATCATTTATAAACGTTCAATGAAGTTCAGTGTTATCACAATTGTGTCACAGCAAATTACGTAGTTGAAAACATATTTATAATTATCTTTAATATAATAACCTTAATATATTTTTCTACTTCTTGACATTCTCGAGTGTAGTTGTCTTTCGTTTCTATCCTATCTGGTTTTCTCTTTGTTAGTGTTACTAGGATTATATCTACTACATGTCTTTTAGTGTAAAAACATTTCTACTTCTAGTTGCTGAAATGGGGGAAAAAGAGAATCTATCCAAGTTATGCCAAAAAGAGCTACGTACTGGGGTGCCTGAGTGGCTCAGTGGGTTAAGCCTCTGCCTTCGGCTCAGGTCATGATCTCAGGGTCCTGGAATCGAGCCCCGCATTGGGCTCTCTGCTCAGCAGGGAGCCTGCTTCCCTCTCTCTCTCTGCCTGCCTCTCTGCCTACTTGTGATCTCTCTCTGTCAAAAAAATAAATAAAATCTTAAAAAAAAAGAGCTATGTACTGAATAATTCAATGCGTGAGTCAATTCGTAATGGGAACGAAGTTCATATCTTGCCTCTCACCCACACAATGCTGTTCAGCTTGTCCTCTACGTTCTCCTCCTGGCTCTCTTGCCAACTTGCTCAATTGCCATAGGCAAGGCATTAGCTGAACCTGGGCCTCACGTTCCTCATCCTTCATCCATAAAAATATGAGACATTCCCACGTTAGGATGTTTTGTGAAATAATTTATGAAGATTCTTTGACATCGTAAAAATTAAATGTTGCAACTATTAAGTAACTTGATTTATCTGAAGGAATTGCAAGGACAAACCAGGTGGTTAGGATTTTGATTTTTTTTTTAAGATTTTATTTTTTAAAATAATCCCTACACCCAGCATGTGGCTCGAACTCACAACCCTAAGACCAAGAATCACATGCTCTATACTGACTGAGCCTGCCAGGCACCTTGTTTTTTATTTTATTTTTTTAAAGATTTATTTTATTTATTTGAGAGAGAGAGAGAGAGAGAGGATCTCAAGCAGATTTGCCACTGAGCACAGAGACTGATGCAGGGTTCGATCTCACGACCCATGAGATCATGACCTGAGTTGAAATCAAGAGCCAGATGCTTAATCCACTGAGCTACCCAGGCGCTCCCCCACCCCGTTTTTGATAAAACAAAAAAATACCTAAACCACCCCACATTTGAGGACTGACTCTTTGTTTCTTGCATGGAGGGTAATTGCCTCATTTTCAGTTTTAGTATCTGGGTCTATGTGTGTTTTGCTATCATGAATATTTTCTTCTGATGTATTGAATATCATATGCTCGGTATTTTTGCCCAGTTGCAATTTACTTCTGATTTTATATTCTGGGTGCTTTCCTGGGATCTGAACAGGTCTAAGTAAAGCAGTCACTAATGAGGTGATATGCCACTGCTATTCTGGGATGATATCTTAGCATGATTGCTATGTTTCATATGACAGCAAATCTTTGGATAAAAATGAGAAATTATAGTTACTTAGCTAGAGACTTGAGAGTCTCTAGACGGTTGTCTTCTTTTCATCCAAAGTACTATGGTGCTGGACTGTAAAAACAATACCCTTAGAGTTCTGATCTAGTGTCCTTCAGATGTAGATGTCTACCTGGCTTTATAGGTTGTATATATAAATAAGCAGAGAGATATACACATGGTCACACATACAAAAATCATTGAAAGAAATTGTAGTTTCAGTTCAAGCATATATTTGGCAAATGATGATTAAACTCAGTCGCTAACTGGTTGCTTTAAGGTTAAATAGTTGCTTGACAGACTTCAACTCTTCTTACTATCAGTGTAGGCGTATATCTGGGCGCACATATTCCTATGCAGCTGAATTTTAGTGACTATTTTCTGATACCTACCACAGATGAGAAAGGTCAGACTCCTCTGTTTCTCTCATATCCCCCATCCAATCCATTAGCAAGTCCTGGGGCACTACCTTCAAAATATATTCCGAATCTAACCACTTCGCCCCATTTCTAAGGCCTCCACCTTAACCTAGGTTATCGTCATCACTAGCTAGGACTGTAGCAATAGTCTCTGGCCTGGTCTCCATCTTTCCAGTCTTGTGTCCCCTAGGATCTTTTCCCTCCACCAATGCCAGAATGATCTTTTAGAAATGTAGTCTGGACCATGTTACTTTTCCACTCCAAAGCCTTCAAAGCTTTCCAAAATATTCCAAATACAAGCTGACCTATAAATCCCTGCATAATCTAGAAGAGTTTTTCACTCTTCCCTGTCTCTCTCCGGCTACGCAGGCCTCTCACTGTTCCTCGCATATGTGAAGGCACTTTGTGTCTCGGGGCTTCTGTGCTCACTGCATTGTCCATGTGGAAGCATCTTGCCTTATAGAGCATGTTACATCAGGTGTCTGTTCCATGTTGCCTCCGCAGAGAGGACTTCGAGTGCTATGTTCTAAATTAGGTTGCCAGCCCCTTGTCATTCTCAAAACCCTTAACCTGTGTCATCTTTCTCCATGGTCCTCTTCACTCTCTGAATTTATATTAGCTCTACTTCAGTTTATACTTTGTTATCTCTCTCAAGTACCAGCATATCAACTTCCTGAGAGAAGAAATTTGGTTTGTCTTATGCATTGATGTATCCTGGCACCTAAGCTGGTCTCTTACTTAGTACATGCTCAGTAAATATCTTCTCACTGAAGAAATGACTTAGGTTGACTTTGGACGTTGGTTCTCCAGATTTATATCATTCTATGACACAGCTCTGAGTTTGTAAAATTATCATGTTTCTTGAGGCACGATTATCAGCAAATGATGTTTCCTGGACAGTTGACCTAAAGAAGTCTAGATAATATGTGGAGTTGGTTGAGTCAGATCATCACGAGTTGACCAATTATCTGGTTTGTGTTTTCAGCTCTGGTGATAATTTCTGCCAGGCAACCCAGACTTGGGTCCTGTTGGCTTACAGTGTGATTGGGGTTAGATGTGTCGTCTTCCCAAGTCATGTGGGGAATGGGACATACACACTCATTCTGTGTTATTAGGGTCAGTTTTCTTTCTTACCTTGGCTCACCTCACCAATCATTGAATGTTCCAATGCCATGGTCATTTCCTATGT
>CM053606.1:110492135-110531127 GCA_028646535.1 Procyon lotor
GAGAGAGAGTGAGCAAGCAGGCAGAGGCAGAGGGAGAAGCAGGCTCCCTGCCGAGCAAGGAGCCCAAAGCGGGGCTTGATCCCAGGACCCTGAGATCATGACCTGAGCCAAAGGCAGCTGCTTAACCCACTGAGCCACCCAGGTATCCCCCCAATTGGTTCATTTTTAAACAACAGCTTCTTCTAAGACAATCACCTGTTCCTATTTGTCAGCCTATCAAGCAAATAGTTGCTCTTAACCTTATTTTAGAACCAGCTGCTTTAGACATATGTTTCAAAAATTCAAGGGACGGTTTTTACAGACTCATCAGTTGATAAAATCGTTAACATGTCACCTGCATATGCAAGTACTAGTTTAAACCTCTAAACTACTCTATTTCCTTCCACACCTGTCTAAATAGTAAATCAAGCAAGTTAGTCCACATCATAAATTCTCATCAAAGACTTCTAATTAATACAGAAAGGACAAAACGGGCACTCTGGCCTTAATGTTGTCATTATCCGGATCTCTCCATTTCTCCCAGACGGAAACTAATCACATCATTTTTGCACTCTTGACAAATTGAAAAGGTATGACGTAAGCCTTATATAACTTTAAACAACATGTCCTCACCTATCAAGAGCTATTTTTTCTTCTTCAAACAAAAGAGAATAAGAACCCAACTGTCTTTTACTGTGCATTTTACAGTTTCTCTTGGTATAACTAAACCATCTGTCACCTCTGTCCCTAACGCCTGGCATGAATCAAATCATCTTCCTTGCAAACATTGTTAATCTCACAGTAATCCCTACTAATCGCTTTGTAATCAGCACTCAGAGGGGCTAAAGGTCCTTGATTCTTAATCACAAAATTTTAATCATCATTCTTGTGAGATGGCAGTTAGTAATCCCTGAATCTTGGGCTTATTTCTTCTCAATTTCCTAATTATTCCCTAGGACAAAGAACAGGAGCACTCTAGATGTGAGAAACCAGACCTCTCCGGCTGGAACTGGCCAGGGGAGACCATGCCTGTCTCAGGGTGGTGTTTCTGATGACTGTTATTTTTGATTTTGGATATTGAAGACAGATTTATTTTCCTTTGTTTTCTTTTACTTCCTTATTCATGTCCTTAATCTCTTTTACCTCTATTGCACTTTTTACTTTGGTAAATTTTTGCATGAGAAACAACTTATTTTTCCTCTCTGCATCCATAAAAGTCTTTGGTTTCTGGGTTGTATAATTTCCTTTTTTATTCTTTCTCAAGCTGAGGAAATTTCCCTCTGGTTCTAGTTTGCTGAGAGACCTTCTGCCATGAATGGGTATGGGACTTGGGCAAAGCTTTTTCTACATCTATCAATACGATCATGATTTTCCTTCTTTAAACTGTTGGTGTGATGAATTACATTAATTGGTTTTTGTCTCGTTTGGATTCTTTTATTTTTTTTTTAAATATTTTATTTATTTATTTGAGAGAGAGAGAACATGACAGGGGAAAAGGTCAGAGGGAGAAGCAGGCTCCCCGCAGAGCCGAGAGCCCAATATGGGACTCGATCCCGGGACTCCGGGATCATGACCCGAGCCGAAGGAAGTCGCTCAACCAACTGAGCCACCCAGGTGCCCTCTCGTTTGGATTCTTAAAGTGCAATATTCTTACTCTTTTATATAACTTTACAACCTATTATTTATTTTTCTTTCTAATTGTTTTCTCTGAATGGGATGAAAGTGAGGTGACTCAGAGGCTTGCTATCTTATTGAATATTCCTTTCTCTTCATTAATTTTTTCTCCATCTCCAGTTTAAGATTATGTGTTATTTTCTCATCTTACAATGTCTTTCTTGGCCATGTTTATATAACACTTATCATAAGGTCTATTTTTATTCTTAACATTCATTCATTTAATTTATCTTTAGAAACATTGCTGCAGACTATTGTGTGCTGGGCACAAAGCAGAAACTGATTCACCATTGAGTCTGAGGCTCTACATTGGCTAAATACTTCTTGCCCAGAATCTAAGTTTAAAGTCTTTACCTTCAAGGGTGCCTGGCTGGCTCAGTCGGTAGAGCATGTGACTCTTGATCTCATGGTGATGAGTTCAAGCCCCACGTAGGTGTAGAGCTTACTTAAAAAAAAAAAGGAAAAAAAGAAAAGAAATTCTTCACCTTTAAGAAAACCATTGAGAGGGGCGCCTGGGTGGCTCAGCGGGTTAAAGCCTCTGCCTTCGGCTCAGGTCATGATCTCAGGGTCCTGGGATCGAGCCCCGCATCAGGCTCTCTGCTCGGCAGGGAGCCTGCTTCCCCCTCTCTCTCTACCTGCCTCTCTGCCTACTTGTGATCTCTCTGTGTCAAATAAATAAAATCTTTAAAAAAAAAAAAAAAAAGAAAGAAAACCATTGAGAAATGAGCCTTTCCCCTTGGTGACTTAAATGCTAATGATCACTGAAGAGTTTAGCGTGTTTTTTAATCTCCTTTTCCTAAGCCTCAAGCCTCACTCTGTAGCGTACTTATCGATGTATCAAGCATAGATCTGAGACTAAGTGTGTTGTAATTATATTTTAAGGGAATGGCATGGAGAGTGAAGACAGAAAACCTAAAGATGAGCAGTCTTCTAGGGTCTGGCTTAGAGGAGTGGGCTCTGTGCTTTCTGTTTCTCTCCACTCCCGTCAGAGTGATCTCCCTCAGGCACAGAGCTGATTCTTTAAAACAATTCAGTGGTTTTTAGTATGCCCACAGAGTTGTGCAATCATCCCCACAATCAATTTTAGACCATTTCTATCAACCCGAAGAGAAGGCGTGCTCCTCCAATCTCACCTCGCAATCCTCCCAACCCTTCATCCAGCACTAGTAACCACTAATCTGCTTTCTGTCTCTAGAGATTTCCCTAGTCTGGGCTTTTCATAGAAATGGAGTCATATATACACTGTGGTCTTTTGTGAATGCTTCTGTCCCTGAGCATATTCCTGAGGGTCATCCATGTTGTAGAATGTAGATATACCACATTCTGTTTATCTGTTGATCAGTTGATGAACATTTGGATTGCTTGCACTTTTTTTTTTTTTAAGATTTTATTTATTTATTTGACAGAGAGGAGAGAGATCACAATCGGGCAGAGAGGCAGGCAGAGAGAGAGGGAAGCAGGCTCCCTGCTGAGCAGAGAGCCCGATGTGGGGCTCCATTCCAGGACCCTGAGATCACCACCCGAGCCTACGGCAGAGGCTTAAACCACTGAGCCACCCAGGCGCCCCTACTTGCACTTTTTGACCATTATGGATATTACTGTATGCACATTCATTTACAAGTTTTTGTGTGGATATATATTTTCATTTCTCTCAGGTATATACTTAGGAGAGGAATTGCTAGAACATATGGTAACTCTATGCTTAACTTTCTGAGGAATTGCCACACTATTTTTCAAAATGGCTGCACTATCTTACTTCCTTCCAGCAGTAAATGAGGACTCCAATTTCTGCACATTGTTGCCAACACTTATTATCTGTCTCTTTTATTCTAACTAAACTAGTGGATATAAAGAGATAGCCCTTATGGTTTTGATTTGCATTTCCCTTATGACTAATGATGCTAAGCATTTTTTCATGTACTTATTGGCCATCTGTATATCTTCTTTGGAGATATGTCTACTGAGATCTTTTGCCTATTTTTTTAATTGGATTATTTGTTGCTATTGACTAGAATATTATTTTAGATATGAGTGTCTTATCACATATATGATCTACACATACTTTCTCCTATTCTGTGGTTTATCTGTTAATTTTCTGATGGTATACTTTAATGAATAAAAGTTTTTAAGTCAGGGATGCCTGGGTGTTTCAGTCGGTTAAGCGTCTGCCTTCTGCTTAGGTCATGATCCTGGGGTCCCAAATCGGGCTCCTTGCTCAGCAGAGAGCCTGCTTCTTGCTCTGCCTACTGTTCCTCCTGCTTGTGCTCTCTCTCTCTCTCTCTGTCAAATAAATAAATAAAATCTTTTTTAAAAAGTTTTTAATTCTGAGGAAGTCCAATTTACCCATTTTTTTCCTCCTTTGCTTGCTTGTGCTTCTGGTGTCATATCTAAGGAGCCACTGCCAAATCCAAGATAAGATTTACCCTTTGTTTCCTTCCAAGAGCTTATCATTTTAGCTCTTATGTTGATGTCTTTGATCCATGTTTATTTATTTATTTTTAAACATTTTATTTATTTATTTGACAAAGAGAGAGAGCGTGCATGCAAGTAATCAGAGCAGCAGGCAGAGGGAGAGGTAGAAGCGGGCTCCCTGCTGAGTAGAGAGCCTGATGTGGGACTCGATCCCAGAACCCTGGGATCATGACCCAAGCAGAAGGCAGATGCTTAGCCAACTGAGCCACCCAGGCGCCCCTCTCTGATCCATGTTTAGTTGGGTTTTATATATGGTGTAAGGTAGGAGTCCAACTTCATTCTTTTGCATGTAGATATCCAGTTGTCCCAGTACTGTTTGTATTCTTATGCCACAACCACACAGTCTTGATTAAAAAAATTTACATTTTAAAATTGGAAAATGTGAGCCCTTCAATTTTGTTCTTCTTTTTCAAGATTGTTTTGGCTATTCTAGGTCCTTTGAGTTTTCATATGAATTTTAGGATCAGTTTGTTAATTTCTTTTTTTTTTAAAGATTTATTTATTTATTTGACAGACAGAGAGAAAGATCACAAGTAGGCAGAGAGGCAGGCAGAGAGAGAGGGGGAAGCAGGCTTCCTACTGGGCAGAGAGCCCGATGCGGAGCTTGATCCTAGGACCTTGAGATTATGACCTGAGCTAAAGGTAGAGGCTTTAACCCACTGAGCCACTCAGGCGTACCCCATTTGTTAATTTCTACAAAATGACAACTGGGGTTTGGGTAACTATTGCATTAAATTTGTAGGTTAATTCGGTAAATATCCCTATCTTAGCAATGTTGTCTTCTGACCCATGAACATGGGATGGCTTTCCATTTACTTAGATAATTCTTAACTTCTTGCAACAATTGTTGTAGTTTTCAGAGTATACATTTTACACTTTTCTTGTTAAATTTATTCCCAAGTATTAATTTTTTTTGATGCTTTTATAAATAGAATCCTTTTTAAATTTCATATTTGGACTTCCCATTGTATAAAAATATAATTGATTTTTCATATTGATCCTATATCCTACAATCCTGCTGAACTTGTTTATTAGTTTTAATGGGATATATCTGTGTGTGTTTCCTAGTAGTTCAGTATACAAGATCATGTCACTTGCAAATAGAGATAGTTTTACTTATTTTTCAATTGACGTGCCTTTTATTTTTTTCTTGCCTAATTGCCGTGGCTAGAACCTCTAGTACAATGCTGAATAGAACTGGTGAGAGAGGACAGCCTCACTTTCTTCCTGATCTTAGGGGGAAAGCATCCAGTCTTTTACCAGTAAACGTGATGTTAGCCATGGGTTTTTCTAAATGTCTTTTATCAGGTTAAGGAAGTTAGCTGCTCTTCCTAGTTTGTTGATTTTTTAAAAATTTTTTATCATGAGGGTTTGTTTTTTCAAATACTTGTCTTATATTTATTAAGATAATTATGAGGCAAAAAAAGATAATTATGAGGCTACTGTTATGGTTTACTATTCTATTGCTATGGCAACATTACTTGATTTTTTTTTTTTTTGAATGTTCAACCAACCTTGCATTCTCAGGATAAATCCCTTTTGGTCATGGAAGATAATCCTTTTATAGGATGCTAGATTTGATTTCCTCATTTTCTTTTAAAGATTTTTGCATTTATAATCATATGGGATATTGGTCTATAATTTTCTTTCCTTGTGATGCCTTTTCCTGGTTTTGGTATTAAAGTCAGTAATACCTCTAGAATGACCTCAGAGAATGAGTTGGGAAGTACACTTTCACTCCCAAATTCTTAGAAGAATTCATGAATAATTGGATTAACTTTTCAATAAATATTTGGTAGAATTTACCCAATTCTGAGGGAATTTACCCAATAAATATTTGGTAGAATTTACCCAATAAATATTTGGTAGAATTTACCCAATGCTGAATTTACCAATATTTACCCAAATATTTGGTAGAACTCAGCACTGATTTATCTTTCTGTTAAAAACACTTTAATGATTACCAATTATGAATGAATTAGATACAACATCTGATACCATGCTCTCCACTATATCAGTCTGCATTCCCAGATTTATGTTCTACTAATTCCAGGTCGTATTCCACTGGCCACTACTGAGAGGCAACTTGCTCACACGCTACCCTACTTCCTGCCTTAACCTATGTTCCTCATGTATCTTGGTTCTCACTAGTCAGACTGCCATCCTTAAGACATCTCAAGTCTACTTATACCTTGAAACCTTTTCTTGACTTTACTGTCTAATTAGTTTAGGCCTTGTGCAATTTTCTAACCAACTTTCCTTAATAGGCATTTAAAAAAATCTCTGTTGGTTTCCAGAGGGAATCTCACTTACTGAAAAGTCTTCACAATAGGCTTCTGTAATTGATTAATTTAAAAAGGCACCTTAATGGGAAAAGCCCTGTTCCGGTTAAATAGGGACCTGTTAGTTACTTTGGTAATGACACATAACTATCAAATGCTATATGGAATCCACTATGAACAGTATTTCTCTGTGAGTTCTTTTTCCAATGTCAGAATAATTAAAAAGGATTTTTGCTTGAGGAACTCATTATGAATGACTTCTCTGTGTTTCACCATATTTCGGAGGAAAATTTGTCTTAAAAAATTGATTCAGTGCTGGGGGAAGTTCTGCATGCCTTTTTGCTGACTTCCCAAGTCTCAAAATAATGATCTTCACAGTAGGGAATACCAAAGGAGCTAACGGCAGAGTTACAATGGTAATAGTTTTCTAAAAAGTATTTCTTTTTTCAATATCTAAAATAAAGTTGTTCAGTATTTTAAAGCTGAGGTATAATTTAGTAATAAACTATATTATTTTAGTAAATACAATATTTTATATATAACATTGTTTTTCAAGTACATATGAAGATTGCATTTTAGTAAACTTCTGAAATGTTTAGGAGGGAAAAAGAACTATATAGAACTTGCTCGAAACCCTTTTCTGTTTTGCTATCTCTTTTAGGCTTACTACATTAGTGAGTTAAAATTTTGACAGAGTGCTGCAATATCATTGCGAATATACATCTGTTTCCTAAATTTCATTAAGATAAAACTGTTGGAGCACCTGGGTGGCTCAGTGGGCTAAAGCCTCTGCCTTCGGCTCAGGTCATGATCTTAGGGTCCTGGGATGGAGCCCCGCATCGGGCTCTCTGCTCAGCAGGGAGCCTGCTTCACCCTCTCTCTCTGCCTGCCTCTTTGCCTGATTATGATCTCTCTCTGTAAAAATAAATAAAATATTTTTTTTTTAATGATAAAACTGTTATTTTAGTAATGAATGAGTTAAGAAGGAAATTCTTTACGAGAAATATATCAACAAACACATGTCATGGATCTTCACTATTGTGTAAATGTTGTGACTATAGCCATAACTTTAGCTGACTTCAACGATATTGCCAGTTTTATCTCAATGTTAGCCAGGGAGGTATTTTGGTATTGCCTCTACTATTACCACCAATAAAAAAATAATAAGAGCTACACTTATTTATTGTTACTTACTGTGTACTAGGCATGACGCCAGGCACTTACATTGTCACCTCACTCACAACAAACCACCAAGAAGTCTTTTTATATTAGCCGGGATTAGGTTCAATTGTAACAGAAACCTAAAATAACAACGTCTTTTTTAAAAGTGTATTTTTAAGTAATCTCTACACCCAACATGGGGCTCAAACCCACAAGTCTGAGATGGATCAAGAGTTATGCATTCCACCAACTGACCCAGTCAGGTGCCTCCTAAAATGGCAATGTCTTTTTTTTTTTTTTTTAAGATTTTATTTATTTGACAGAGACAGAGCCAGCGAGGGAACACAAGCAGGGGAAGTGGGAGAGGGAGAAGCAGGCTTCCTGCTGAACAGGGAGCCCGATGTGGGACTCGATCCTGGGACCCTGGGATCATGACCTGAGCCAAAGGCAGATGCTTAATGACTCAGCCACCCAGGCCTCCCTAAAATGGCAATGTCTTAAACAAGGGAGAATTTAGTTTCTCTTGCATAAAAACCCAGAGTCAGGCACTGAAGTGTTCGTTTCACGGTTCTCCTTTACAAAGTCCTCTTTCTCCCTTATCATTGGCTAGTAGTTATGATGCCATCAGAGAGAAAAAGATGAAGGGAAAGGAGGCAAAGGAAATGTACCAGCTTCCTTAGGAAGATTTCTACTACATGATATTTCATTTAGAGCTCATTGGCCAGAACTTAGTCACATAAAAACACCTAGAGAGGAGCTATGTGTCCAGCTAAAAATTTGGGGATTTGAAACTCAGAACAGGAAACAGAAGATATTAAAGGTTAATAGATCCCTTCTCTGCCACAATATTATTACCTCTATTTTATAGTAAGGAATATGAAGCTTAGAACTATTTAATTAACTTACCCTAAGCCATCTGGTTAATAAATGCTTTAGAGGAGATTTAAACCCAGACATGTCTTTCATAATTGTCTGTGATTTGGGAGCAGAAGCAAAATGTGTGAGGTAGGAGTAATTTCTCTTAGAAGCCTAGTTATATTGCTTTAAACACTGTCTCAGTTAGTTATTGCCATGTAAAAACCATGCCAAATTTAAACAAGAAGCACTTATCTAACTTGGGAAGCTATAAGTTGGCTGAGCAAGAGTTCTGTGATCTGAGGTAATCTTGGCTGATCTCTGCTTGGAAGTTGGCAGGGGCTGATCTAGAATTGCCTTGGCTGTGACAACTTGACATTGGTCCACATAGCCTCTCATCCTCCAACGGGTTAACCAGGGCTCATTTTATGGAATAGCAGAAGCCCAAGAACAGAAGCACGCAAGGTTTCTTAAGGCATGCGTTCATCATAACTGGCTCAATGTCATTTCCATTGCATTCTATTAGCCGAAGCTAATAAGAAGACCAGCCCAGATTCAAGGGGTGAGAAAATAGACATCTCTTCGTGAACTGCAAAGTGACATTGCAAAGAGCATGGCTAAAAGGAAACCACTAACTGAGGCTTTCAATGCAACTATCTACTATCACACTAATAATACAGAATCGTCGATGGGAATTGATAGTAAAGATAATTTTCAACAAAAAATATAAATATACTGTCTTCCTTTAGCATGTAATCAGTCATAGTTTTGTTTTATTTTGTTTTGTTTAGAGGAATTCGTGTTCTACGCTAGGTCTACTCAGCCGTCACAGAGACACCCCTGAAGTGAAACAGAGAAAGGGGTCCCTAGATCTTGGGGTATTTTTTTCTGTCAGACTAAACCTGGATTAAGTATAGAGAGGGATACAGAGAGAAAGAGTTTGTGGCTAAAAATTTCTTGAATGTTCTGTGAAATTGTAATTTGTCTTGGATTACATTTTTCTCTGAACTATGTCTGTGTTAAATCTTGAAAAAGTAAATGAGTGTTCTCAGGTTCTTGAGAAAGAAAATGAAAAGAGTTAGGTTTGTTTTTGGTTTTCTTTGTGGGGGGGAAGGGCAGGCAAGGGCTGAGAGAGAGAGAGAATCTTACGCAGGCTGCATACCCAGTGCAGAGCCCAATGCAGGGCTCGAGCTCACGACCCTGATATCATGACCCGAGCCGAAATCAAGCATTGGATGCTTAATAGACTGAGCCACCCAGGCACCCTGAAAAGCATGAGTTTTGTTTCTTTGATTGTTTGGACCAGTTTGTTCACTTATTCATTCGGTGTAAATGTCTTGATTTCTCCCCACGTACCAAGCACCATGTTAGGCACTGAGATATAATGATTACTAAAAATAGAAATGGTGCCTACTTTCCTGAAATTTACCCCTAGTGGTTGGGGAGATGAGACATTAATTAAATAATCTCACAAATAAACGCATCGTGACAAAATGCAAAAAGTGACATGAAGTAAAGGTACATGGCGATATGAGACTTTCTAAAATAATATGCCGATGTGGCCAAAGGCATCGAGGAAGGCTTTCTTGAAGAAGGGATGAGATCTGAAGGATAAATGAGAATTAGAGGGCAAGGGTAGAGGCTTGGGTTTTGGCACAGAAACAGCATTCTAAAGGCCCGGAAGTGGCAGAAGCCCAGCACCTCACAAAGGGCTAGAAGAGAGGCACTGAGCTGAAACACAGAGAATGAGAGGAAGTGGGTTCTGAGGTGAGGTGGAAAAGTTGGTGGCTGTCAGATTACATCAGGCCCTAGCTGATAAAAGAAACTTTTGTCTTTATCCTCAGAACCAAGAGGAGTCATAGGGAGTGACACAAGCAGATTAGTGAATTTGAAAAAAAAATTAATTTGGGGGGTTAGGTTCAAGATTGGTTACTCAGAGGCCACTTAGGAGGCTGTTGCCAAATGCAGGTGGAATATGACAGCTCGGACCAAGACGGTAATGGAGGAGAGGGTAAGAAGTAGAGCCATTCAGGAGATGGAGGTGATAACATAAGCCCATGTAAAGGATCAGCTATGGGAAGTAAAGAGGAGGAAGCTGTGGTGTGTTGAATCTTTCACTCCTTCCTGCATCTACACTGTTGACTTTGGGCTTGAGTATATGGCCTGCTTTAGCCAACGACATAAACAGAAATGCCAGTGGGCCGTTCCAAGTCTGGGATTTAAGTGACATTGCATGTTTCTGCTTTGCTTTTGAGCCTCAGCCACCATCATAAGAGGAACACACCCCATGGGCTTACTAGTCTGAGAAAGATGAGACAATGTTGAATAGATCCACCGCCCAGATCTACTCCAAGAAGCAGAGCATCCTGGAGGCTGCAACCTAGAAGGAGTGGCCCAGTTAGCTCAGCCTGGTTCAGGTAAAATCCAGCCAACCTCTAGATATGTGAGTGAAGAAATGAATGTTGCTTTAAATATTAAAATCGGGAGCTGTTTGTCACTCAGCAATAGCTAACTGATACCAGAGGTGTCCAGAATTAAAGCTTTGGTCTTGGGCTTTAAGCCCGTAAAATTAAATGAATGGTGGTACCATTCACTTCAGTTAATCCATTTCCTGTCTCTACATGTCTTTCTCTGCTGTAGAAACAGTAGAGACGATTTCCCTAGTTCTTTTCCTGTCATAACTCCTCCTGTTACTGTCACTTATTAGCTAGGGCCAAAGGTAAACAGGAAGCTAGGTGGGAGAGAGGAAGCAAGGGCGATGCTATAGATTGAATTGTGTCTTCTTCAAATGCATGTTTTGATGACTGTATTTGGAGATAGAGCCTTTATGGAGGTAATTAAAGTCCTAAGGGTCAGGCCCTGATCCAAGAGGATTAATGTCCTTATAAAAGGAGGAGGAAACCCTAGAGAGTTTCCGCTTTCTTTTTCTCATTCTCTTTCCCACCACCCCCATCCAACACACACCCAACCTGAGTACAAAGAAGAGGTTGTGTGAGCACACGGGGAGAAGACAACCACGTACAAGCCAAGAGGGGAGGCCTCAGAAGGTACCTTGGAAGGTCCCTTGCCAACACTTAGATCTTGGACTTCCCAGCCTCCAGAACTGTGGGAAATCAGTATCTATTGTTTATAGCTCACCCCTAGGGTATGGTATCTTGTTATGGCAGCCAGAGCAGATTACCAGGGTGGGCGTGAGGCTGAGTGACAGAGAGAAGATGGGGGTGACAGAGTGAATGACAAAGGACAGCTCTGTCAGGAAGAGGAATCAGCTGGTAGAAAATGGGCGTCTCCTTAGAAGCCTTCAGACAAGTCAGATACTATTCCTCTGTTACTGGCCTAACTGAAGTTCCCAGAGTGATTGTCAACCATTTCCAAAGAGCCTATATGTTAGCATAATAAACAACCTTGAAAATCGTTGCAAGTTCACAGTAAAGTAAAGGAATGGCAGGTACATCAACCACTGCTGAATCCACATATTCTACTGTCCCAAATAGGTGACGGATCTGTGTCCAGGGCCACACCCAGGACAGGACTCCATATCTCATCCAGAGTTCTGTGTGTCTGTGAGGAACCATGGTGAAAAAGGTCGAGGGCAAAGGAGATTTTTCCTCCTGTTGACCTGACCCAATCCCTTCCCCAAGCAGAGGCTGCAGACCGAGGCTGATGGGCAGAAAGAATTTCCATGATCTTGTTACTTGGAATTGGGGTTTCTTCTTCATGGTTGTGGATCTGGGCTGTGGTGGGTATAGAGCAAAAAGTGTTGGTGGTTGCGGAGGGGGGTGGTCCAAAAGGAGAGATTGCCCCAAACCACAACATAGCGCATGTTAGCATCTTACCTGCTGCTTTTTAGAGTGAAACATTTATTACATGGCGGATCGTAGTCACACAGCTTGCTGTTCTTTGCTGCCTAAGAATTTCATACCAGTGATTATCGCCAAGTTGAAGTATGAAGCCAAAAGAGCTTCTCCGCCCTGACACAGTTCTGATGGAGTGAATTCCATTTGTGAAGTGTGTGTGTGTGTGTGTGTGTGTGTGTGAGAGAGAGAGAGAGAGAGAGAGAGAGAGAGAGAGAGAGACAGACCGAGAGAGAGACAGAGAGCTAGTTGTGGTGTCTCATTCCTATTGCTAAGCTGTTGGCTGGTCTGGTTTTGGTTTCCCAGTTCTTCGACGACATTTGACTCCGTTGCCTCTTTAGAATAAGGTCTTTTATAATTTCCTCCCTTTCCCTGCATGATTTCTGCCCATCACTGGGTAAAGCAAAATTATTCCTAATGGGTTTTCGATTTGTTCTTTGGAGCCCCCATTTTTAGCAAGCACACAAAAAAACTATTCATCCACATGGCTACCTTACACTAAACCTTCTTTGTTAAGTTAAATTCTACAGGCTGGGCAGCATAAACATTCAAGAAAAAAAAAAATTCATTGTACGGCTGTTCTAAGAATCTGGCACCAAACAGTCCTCTAAGGTTTGTTTAAACAAGAAACGTATTAAAAGAGAAGCATTTCTTATGGTGATGATGGCTTGGGCCACGGAAGTCACATATTTGAGTCCTGGTCATTGCAGCAGCATTAAGGAGTCCGTCAATGAAGTTTCCTCCAAGGAAGAGCCAATTGGAAGGTTTCTTGACTTTGGGAGTTGTGCGTTTTTTTTAGTTTTTCTAAGGATAGCTTCCGCTTTTTTTAGGCTTAGCACATGTCAATCCTTGAGGAGAGGGTCAAAGAAAAGCGGCTGGAAGTGAAGATAATTTGCTTTAAGAACTCAGGCCGTTATTCCGTGGAATCATACTATTCACTGACTTTCAATCAAGTGGATCTTAATTTTCTAGCCACTTCACTTAATTCAATCTTCCCACACAACTTCAGCACTAAGGATCACAGCGAGCAGAGGATGTTATTTTTCTGTGCTGCACCCCCATGACTTTGTCCGCCTACTCCCTACTTCTTCCTCTTCTGCTCAGACCTCTGTTCATACCCACCTTGCTGCAAATGATCAAGCAGGTGCTAATTTCATCATGGAATTTGATCTTCTACTTCGTATTTTGCACTGAAGCATACATAGGCTTACAGGATGTTTAGAGCTGACGGGGTCATTCATTCACTTGTTCATTCATATATTTGTCACATAGTTATGGTTTTGTGTCAGGCAGTGTCCCAGGCCTTTAGCAGCTTCCATTCGGGGGTGGGGGCGGGGGAGGGGTCAGAGGTGGATGTGCAGAGAAGCCATTATAATCCAATCCAATTCTATAATGGAAGTGTGGGCAGCATTTAGCGGACACATAGGAGCAGCTGGTCAGTTTCCTGGGAGGAGACTGTGAAGTCTTCCCACAGCTGGCAGTGGGCAGGTCATAGACAGAAAGCGGGTGTAGGAAGAGTGTTTCCATTGGCAGAACCGAGTTCAGGGACCACTGGTAGCTGATGTTGCTGTAGGGTATACTGTGAGCCAGGAAGCCACAGCCAATGGCCCTGAAATAGCAGAATACCTTGAAGGAACTTGAATGCCATGCAGGGGTATTTAGAGTTTAAACTAGCAGCAGTGGGGAAAATCATCGAAGACATTCTAACCGATTCTTTACATGAGAATGATCACTCTGAAATCAAGGGATCTGGATGGGGGAAGAGGAGGAATCAGGGAGATCTACGTCAGGGAAAGTTAGAAAGACCTAAGTGTAGTAATCCAGGCAGCGGATGAGGGCCTGAGCCGGGGCGTAAAGGAGAGAGAAACTCAGGACAGAAGGATTAACTGTGTGGGGAGAGGGAGGAACCTAAAATGAATCCAGTTTTCCCTGGTCTCATTAATTGGATGGATGGTTGTACCATTCATTTACGGGAAATCTGGATATTTACAGAGTGGGTTAGGACCTGAAGGGAAGGAAATGATGAATTCGGTTTTGTGCTTCTCGGGCCTAAACTGAAGACACAGAGTCCTGGGAAAATGGATGGCACCGAAGTGAGAAAAGTTTGAGAGAAGAACAAGGTTGGAGTTGGGGGTAGTCCACATTTAAAGATATCATTAGAGATGATCTCAACTCTGAATAGATTCTAGCTCCTGCAGCTAGAGGATTTACAAGGTCTAGGTGAGGCCTAAGGATTTGTTTTTAAAAAGCTTCTCAGGGCATTCTGATAAGCAGCTCCAAGCTGAGAAGTATAGGTTAAGTTCCATCCTATCCCAAGACAGAGCTGGAGACAAGGTCTTCGGGGTAGGATGACTTTCCCAACGTCACTGAGTTCCTTAGAAGCTGAATGAGGCTCCACTTTGCAATCCACTGTCCTTTGTCTTCCGTGGTATTCAACTTCTCCACCAGATCCCTTTGTCTTTTTTTTTTTTTTTTTAAAGATTTATTTATTTGACAGAGAGAGAGAGATCACAAGCAGGCAGAGAGAGATGGGGAAGCAGGCTCCCCGCTGAGCAGAGAGCCTGATGCGGGGCTCGATCCCAGGACCCTGAGATCATGACCTGAGCCGAAGGCAGAGGCTTTAACCCACTGAGCCACCCAGGTGCCCCTCCCTTTGTCTTATTTAGATTTTAAAACACTGGGGATGGAGCACCTGGGTGGCTCAGTTGTTTACGTGTCCGCCTTCCGCTGAGGTCGTGATCCCAGGGTCCTGGGATCGAGCCCCATGTTGGGCTCCTTGCTCAGCGGGGAGTCTGCTTCTCCCTCTGCCTGCTGCTCCCTCTGCTTGTGTGCTCCCTTTCTCTCCCTCTGTCAAATAAATAAACTCTTTCAAAAAAATAAGAATAAAATAAAAACCCCTGGGGATGGTCAGCTCTTCCTCTTGCATTTGTAACCTGCATGTCATTTACAATGACGTATCTGTCTGAGCAGCGGATCCAGTAGATTGAGAGAGAGAGGTGTCTCACAAGTTCATGCCACTGGTTTCCTAACAATCCTGTCTTGCAGAGCACCCTTATCAGTAGAGAAAAGGTAGATATTAGGTGCTCAATCTTAAAAAGCTGCTAGCAATTTTTTGTGGAATCTGGTCTTCGACCTAACATCTTCCTATATGATCTGGATCATGGGACAGAAAAATGCTTCTATTTTTGTAAGAGATGCTCAGTAGGAAAGAATAGGCCCAGAATCCACAAGTCTTCTTACAAGAATTTATGGATGATACAGAAAAAAATCAAACCATACCAAAACAAGAGCACCATGTTTAGGAAACTCAGAATCTCATGGGTTGTGGGAGACCTTATTAATAAATACCAAGATTTCTCTTCAGTTCTTCTCTCCTTTGGAACATGTATCCCCTTGGAATTAGTCACAATCATGTGATTTGCTTTAACCAAAGAGATGGTAGCATAAGCCACGTGTATCCCGTCTAGGCGGAGGAAACGTGTGAAACTTTCTGTCCCCCACGCTTTGTGCCCCGACCCCCTGCAAACCTGAAGGTTCATATTGAGATGACAGTGTCCCAAGACAGTAGAACTTCTGCGAACCTGGACCAGACCATGATGATCGGAGCCCTTCTGCTGGTCAGTGTGGACGAGGTAGCGCAAATAAGAAAAGCCAAAACTCTGGTTTTAAGCCACTGAGATACAGGGGGTGATTGGTTTACAGCAGCGTAATTTAGCTTAATCTGACTAATGCCCTGATCTAGAGGAAATACTCACAGGAAGTAGGCAGCTGATAACCAGAACCCAGAGGTGCCACAAAAGGAAAAGATTTCTGCAGGCTATCGTAGTCAGAGAAGGAAGGCAATGCTGGTCAACTAGAATAATGGGACATAGGCCGGATGGAGTTCAGCAGAGAAAAATTCAGGGTTATGCACTTGGAGCTGAAAAGTGAACATATTCAAAGGCAAGGTGCCAACCACTCAAAAGCAGTTGGCTGGAAAATTGGAAGTATAGCTTTAGTGGATGGCCAGTTGACCGGGAGGAATTGTCACAACCCTGCAGTTCTGATGATTAAAAAAAATGCAAGCAGAGAACTGTGGCAAATGAAAAGCATGTCTGTATCATGAGGTAATTGCTCCACGGCTCTGCACGGATTTGAGCTGTAACAGAGAGCTGGGGCTGGCTCTGGTCTCCGTAGCTCAATGGGATTGAGAGAACATGGCGAGAGTTGACAGCAAAAGCCAAATTGTCATTCAGTGACCGGCCAAGAAGGGCTGGAGGACTTGGGATGATACAGTCTAGAGGGGAAACGCTTTGGGATGACTTAAGAAGCATCAGCAATGGACATGAACTTCAGAGGAACCACTGTGCGGAGAGGGGTAGCTGCTTTTACTCTGTTGCCAAGAGCACACACACAAATGGGCTTATTAGAGTTAAACAAAAGGAAGAATTTCCCTACCCCGAGGGTTGTCTGACACTGGATAGGGTTGCAGATTTCTCTCTGGAAGGTTACAAAGATCAATGTTCTTTCGAGTGTAATGGATTCAGTGGGTCCTTCCTGAAGCTAGGAGAGGTTGGAAGGTTCTCAATCTCTTTTCTGCCACGACCCAGATGATGGATGATGTGCACTGGGGACACACTTCCATGGGCACGTGAACATTTTATGGAACACCCAGCATCCTACTGGCAGCTGTAGTTCCTTCCTTTTAAGAAAACATACTGGAGGGGCGCCTGGGTGGCTCAGTCGATAAGCGTCAGCCTTCGGCTCAGGTCATGATCCTGGCGTCCTGGGATCGAGCCCCACATCGAGGCCCGCATCGAGCCCTGCATCGAGCCCCGCATCGGGCTCCTTGCTTGGCAGGAAGCCTGCTTCTCCTGCTACCATTTCCTCTGCTTGTGTTCCCTCTCTCGCTGTGTTTCTCGCTTATCAAATAAATAAAAATCTTTAAAAAAAAAGAAAACATACTGGAAAACAAGGGAGAGCCATATTATGATCAGAATAACCTCAAATCCTCTTTTTTTTTAAAAAAAAAAAGGTAAATGTTTTGTAGATATCAATATTTTGACTATTGTTTGTACTTGTGATATGATCATTCAACATTTGTTTAACAAGTAATTATTGAGGGCTGTGTGTGTATGGCGGTGGGGGTGGGGGGCATGTTTCAGGCTAAATTACGGAGACAGTTACAATGCGGTGTGATAATGCTGTGGTAATGGGAAATGTGATACACTGGGAGATCACGGGGAAGGACTGATTTGTCTGTACTTGGAGGCACAGGGAAGGCTTCCAAAAGAAGGCATGTATGAGTTGAGATCCACAGAAGAGGAGAAAATTGATCAACAGAAGAGGAGAAGCAGGAAAACAGAGGGAACTGCGTGTGTGAGGGCGAGAAGGCTGGAAGCAGAGGGAGGAATAGACAAATGGGAAGATATTTAGACATGGCCCTGGGGTACAGGGGAACGGGTGATGGCAGGAGACGAGGGTAGGGTGCAGGAGGCGAGACACTCGGGGTCCCATTGGCTGTATTAAGAGGCTTGAGTTTCATCCCGGGAGCAGAGTGGGGTCACAGAGCTGTTTGAGGCAGGAAGAGGACATCATTAAGTTTATACTTCAGAAGGTCACTCTGGCTACAGTGTAGAACATTGGTTAGAGGGGCTTTGAAATTAATCCGGCCTGGATTTGAATCTTTGTTCTGCATTATTAGCTATCAGGTTTCCGACAAGTGAATCTCACTGAAAGTCAGTTTCCTCATCTGTGAAATAGACATAATGGTGTCTCTCTGACAGGGTGGTGATGAGGATAAGTTTAAATACTGTATATAAAAGGCCTACGAAGTGTCTCATACCCCAATACGGGTTCTCAACAAACACCGGTTCCCTTCTCTACAAATTAATTCATTGTCAATTAGCAAATGTCCAACGCACTTGACACAGCACAGAATCAAATACTTTTCTCATTCGAGAGTGATTATTACATGAGTAGTTTCTACAGTCCTCTTAAAACTGTAGAGACCAGACTAGATTTTCCTTCAGTCCTTTAATCATCTTTGTGGTTCTTTGTGGAACACTCTCCTATTTTTCAAAATTCCTCTTCAATTGTGGCGACCACAGCTAGATTAGTCACCGTAGAGAATTCCTTATAATTAGATCAACACTGTGCAGTCGCTCGGGCGGCTGGCTCAGCCATGTAAACCCAGTCAGCCGGTCCCCGTCGACAAATAGGTTGTGTTCCAGGAGTTCATTAGTAAGTTGGTTGTTTGGAACACAGAAAGCCTTTCCCCATAGAAACAGAATTATAGATGGTGGCTTGTTTCCCAGGCCAGTGCACAAAAATCTATTTAATGCACATGCAGCTGAACCAGGGCCTGGCAATGAGAGTCCCTCAAGCCCTTGACTTGCTTAAACCCCAGTGGAACTCCTAGTCCTACTGGGCCCCCAAAACCTCTGAACCCTGGGCTTCTAAGCCTGAGCCCTCGGACAGAGGTGAGAAGTGGGCTCCTAGCTTCGAGAGTGAGGATCATTTGCAGCAGAACTGTGAAGAACACTTCTTGGATCTAGGCCTTCCCCTGAATTGTGCTTACTATTATATAAGCAAGGAATCAAGAGCTAGCTTATGATAAATGCATTTATAGTATGCTAGATACTTGATCTCAATGATCTAGCTAAGTTATCTATGATCCTTACAATAATTCTGTAAGGAAAATATTCTTCTGCTCCTTCTTCCCATCTTGCCGGTGACTTCAGATTGTGCATGGCCCAGGGAAAGGCAGGTAGAAGGGGGCAGAACTGTCATGGGAACCCCAGTTTTCTGGCTTGCAAAGCTAAGAGCTTTTTCACTGCACAACACTGCCTCCCAGTGGAGAGTGCTTAGCGCATAGCCTAGCATCGCTAAACCAGCTATGTATAATCTCCCCGCGAAGTAACAAGTTCTTCATTCATACATCCAACAAAGAATCTTTGAGTGCTTCCAATGAGCTAGGCCTTGGGAACGCAAAATCAAATTAGAGCTGGCGCTCTCGCAGAGTAGTTGGGAAAAGGAACAAGTAAATCAATGATTGAAATCAATGAGACAAGGATATGATCAAATTAAAAAACAATTACACAGAAAGCCGGAAGAGAGATTAATAGGACTAGGATGGTCATGATGGTAAACTAAGGAAGGCTTCCTGGAGAAGGTGAGATGAGCTGAATTTTGACAGATGAGTTGGAGTTAGTTGTAAATCTATAAGACAAAGGGTCAAAAAACATTCTCTGAGAAAGGAACGGCATGTTTAAATGCAGAGGGATATGGAACACATCAAATATATGTTTTTTTTTTTTTTTTTAAAGATTTTATTTATTTGACAGAGAGAAACATAGCGAGAGAGGGAACACAAGAAGAGGGAATGGTAGCGGGAGAAGCAGGCTTCCTGCTGAGCAGGTTGCCTGATGCGGGGCTCGATCCCAGGACTCTGGGATCATGACCTGAGCCGAAGGCAGACGCTTAACGACTGAGCCACCCAGGTGCCCCTGTTTTTTGTGTTTTTTTAAAGATTGATATTTATTTATTTGACAGAGAGAGCGAGATCACAAGTAGGCAGAAAGGCAGGCAGAGAGAGAGGGGGATGCAGGCTCCCTGCTGAGCAGAGAGCCCGATGCGGGGCTCGATCCTGAGACCCTGAAATCATGACCTGAGCTGAAGGCAGAGGCTTTAACCCACTGAGCCACCCAGGCGCCCCCACCAGATATATGTTAAGCATTTCTTTGACCCATCTGTTTTTGTGATAGGTCAGCACCATGCAAAGATAGAGTAGCTGATAGCTTATCTTGGGAAACAAGACAAGTGAAAATAATATTTAGTATAGCTTTAAATTGCTTTTCTTTCATAGTGTTGTTTTTAGATTCTTTACATATTAAAAACATACACAGACATGTACCCTGGGCAAATAATACATTATATGTTAATAAAAAAATAAATTAAAAAAACATATATTTGTGGGTTTTTTTTCTCAGAATTGTTTGTATTTGTTAATTTTTTGATTGGGTGTTGGTTATTTAGAAATTAATTTGTAAGAAAATGAAAAAACTAACTTGAAAATATATTTGCATCCGTCATGTTCATTGAAGCTTTACAATAGCCAAGATATGGAAGCAAGTAAATTGTCCATCGATGGATGAGTGGATAAAGAAAATGTGGCATATATGTACAGCAAAATATTATTCAGCCTTAAAAAAAGAAGGGAATCTTGCCATTTGCTCATTCGAAGGCATTATGTAAGTGAAATAAGTCAGAAAGACAAGGGTAAATACTGTATGATCTCACTTATATATGAAATCTAAGGAAGCAAAAACTCATGTAGAAAACAGGAGGGGGTGGGTGAAATTGGTGAAGGGGTCGAGAGGTATAAAATTTTAGTTATAAAACATAAGTCCTGGGGAGTAGTTATGTACAGCATGTTGACTATGATAACAGTAGTGCATTGTGTATTTGAAAGTTGCTGAGAGAGTAGATCTTTAAAGTTCTCATCACAAGAAAAATACATTTGTAACTATGCAGGGTGAAGGATATTATCTAGACATTTTACGGTCATTCTGCAACATACACAAATAGTGAATCATTATGTTGTACACCCGAAACTAATATGTTATCTATCAATTATATCTCAATAAAAAATTGATTTGTAAGAGCTCATGATTCACTATATGTTTGTTTGTTTGTTTAAGAGGGATGAAGGGGCAGAGGGAGAGGAGAGAATCTTAAGCAGGCTCCACGCCCAGCTGGCCTCAATCTCAGCACCCCGAGATCATGATCTGAGCCCAAAACAAGAGTCAGACGCTTAATCAACTGAGCTACCTAGGCATCCGGACCATTTACCTTTTGATTTGCAAAACAGTCTTCTTCTAAAAACCTTCCCCAACTCTGATTATTTTTTTAAAAAATCAGATTCTCTTTTTTACCTTTACATCTTTGATCCAGCTGAAATTTGTCCCAGTCGGCCAAAGGCGTGTGGCGGCGCTGGAACGACATTTCCCAGTGTGCCTTGCAGCGTTTGCGCCCCTGGCTGGGGGAGGAGAGGCAGCTCCCGGATGAACCTGGGGCAGCGACGGGCTTCCCCCAAGGGTGAAACAAGTCTGAGAGTCTAGGTCCGCCTGGGGCTGGTCCTGGAGTGCAGGTGCCCATTCACACCGGCAGGACACCGCACAGAGCGCCAAGGACAGAACCACCTCCAAACTGCCTGGTGCGACTTCACTTTCCCTTCATCTCTGTTGAACGGGAATCCAGAAAACACCAGGTGCTAACGCAGCCCGCCCCAGGAGCCTCGACGGAGGCAAGAAGAAAAGGGCCCACAGGGCGGAAAGGGCCGAAAGGGGCAGAAAGGGTTGGCCGGGCGTGAGCTCGTGAGCTCTGAAAGCAATAACAAAGCCGACCTTTCAGCCCCCAACACACACGCCCACAACAAAACCAAAGAAAGTAAAACAAAAGCCGCAAACAAAATCCCAAAGCACAGGAAGAAAACAAACTAAAAGGAGATAATTTAACTAATACAAAACCACTGGCACCCTCCCCACCAGTCTCTCTTTTGAGTCTATTAGGACTCATCTCCTTGTGCCTTAAGCTCTGTTCAATCACTCTAGGAAGCCCCCAGATGCCCAGGTAACGCCTGCTCTCCCGCCCTCCGAATCTCCACACACCTATCTCACCTTCCTCATTCTGTCCGGGTCTCCCATGCCTCTCCAAACCCTGAAACCCTTTCACAAGCCCCTGGGCATTAGCGAACCCCCTATACTCTCTACCTCATTCCTGAATGTTCTCGGCTTCTTGCTCTGGACAACATATGAATCTCCCCTGAGGTCATGGCTTCCCTGTTGTCCTCTTCCCAATGCCCTACACCAGCCAGGAGGGGTCCTCCTTCCTCCTCACTGATGCTTCTGGCCCATTGCCCTGCATCGTCCCTAGATCCACCTGGCTTTAATTACTACACAGCAATTGGAAATTGTTCTCACAAGGTTATCTCATTATCAAAATTACAATAAAAACAGACATTGACTCACTTTTTAGGAAAGGCAGAGATTTGCAGTGTTTTTACTTTTTGTTCCCTTCTCTGATCACTGTCTTCAAGAAATTGAGATTGTGTCATAAATCCTTTCAACCACAATTTACTCTATTAGAGAGGTGCTAACCCGTAGGGCTTGATATTGGCCTATCTTAAATTGATTGGATGGCAGGAAGCCATTGACCTTGAATGCTGTTGTAAGGAAAGCTGACTGAAACCACTGAGTGTGATCTTGAGGCTCTTGTTCATTGTATTATCAGCTCCTCCCAGTAAGACAATGTTCTCAGATCTCAGAATCAGAAATTGTGCTTTTCATGAGCACGTGGCTTATTTTTATCTTAGAAACCTGGATGTCGGGGCGCCTGGGTGGCTCAGGCGTTGAGCGTCTGCCTTTGGCTCAGATTATGATCCCAGGGTACCGGGATCGAGACCCACATCGGGCTCCCTCCTCGGCAGGAAGCCTGCTTCCCCCTCTCCCACGCCCCCTGCTTGTGTTCCCTCTCTCACTGTGTCTCTCTGTCAAGTAAATAAGTAAAATCTTTAAAAAAAAAGAAAAAAGAAAAAAGAAACCTGGATGTTTTCCACTTTATAATGTTAGTTCCCAGGAAACTTAGAATGAATTTGATCTGTGGTGTTTATATCCTTGGAAACAGTCTTGAGCCCATTTAAGAATAAGATGAAATAGGAATCAATGTGACAAGGCAAAGATGTCTTTCATGTCAACGGTGGTGACTTCCAGGGAAATAAGTGAGAGTGGGAAGAGTAAAGAGTGAAAACAACTTCTTTAAAAAAGGTTTATTTATTTTATTTGAGAGAGAGAGAGGGAGCGACAGAGCAAGTGTGGGGAGGGGCAGAGGAAAATAATCCCAAGCAGACTCCCTGCTGAGCATGGAACCCAAGGTGGGGCTTGATCTCATAGCCCTGAGATCAAGACCTGAGCTGGAACCAAGAGTCAGATGCTTAACTGACTGAGCCACCCAGGTGCCCCGAGAGTGAAAATAACTTTTACTGTTTATTCATCTGTGTTATTTGAATTATTCAAGTATGAATTTGTATATTATTTGTAACTTTTTTTAAAAAAGTATACATTGAAAAGAAAAAATAAAGGAGAATGTATTCAAGAAGTAAGACAGAACTTTCTAAGTAAGACAGGAGACCTGGGGGCGCCTGGGTGGCTCAGTGGGTTAAAGCCTCTGCCTTCGGCCCAGATCATGATCTCAGGGTCCTGGGATCGGGCCCCACATCGGGCTCTCTGCTCAGCTGGGAGCCTGCTTTCTCCTCTCTCTCTGCCTGCCTCTCTGCCTACTTGTGTTCTCTCTCTCTTCCAAATAAATAAATAAAATCTTAAAAAAAATAGTGCAAATATCAGTATATTCTGGACAAAGATTAAGAACTCTAAAATAAATGAGCTCTTACAAATCAGGAAGAAAAAAGAAAAAAGACAATAAAAATGAACAAGGGATTTACACAAGAATTTTGCTAAGGAATGAATTACAAGGGACATATAAATGTATACTAATTGAGCTAATTGTTGAAGAAATGAAGAAATGTAAATTAGTGAGAGATAAAGTTTTTTACCTACCGGATTGGCAAAAATTCAAAAGATGCATATGATGTATGTCTAACTGATGTGAGGGAGAAAAGGCATGCTGTTGATGGTTATATAAAAGATCACAGCACTTTGGGAAGATATCTTTGGGAAGAGAGTTGTGTACTATATGAGCTATACTAGTTCCATTTCTTGGACTCTCTTCTGCAAATTCATAAATATGTATGAATATATAGACATATACACACACACACATTGCAGTACAATTTGTAGAAATACAAATAATAGAAATGATTTCAGTGATCAAAAATGGGGATATCCATTAATACTAAGCATCTAGTAAGAAAAATATGGTTGCTCTCTCTATATACTCACCTGAAAAGGTGTCCATGATGTATTATTAAGGGAAAAAAAACAAATTGCAGATGAATATAAGTCAGGTTGTGGTACTTCCCTTGCCTATCAAAAATGGAATCTGCATAGAGTATGAATGTGTTTGTATAAGCAGAGGAAATTTGGGGTAAGGATACAAAATGCTGGACAGTGGTTTCCTGTAGGAATGGGAATGCGAGTGGAGAGTAAGTGGGGGCCTTTTCCTTTTCATTCCATATAAATTCTTCAAATGCTGTGAGCCTTGGGTTAATTCCTACTTGCTTTGGTATGTCTTTCAGTAACCCTCAAGCACCACTTTCACACATTGGAAGTAGACTGGGGATTATTTCTTTCTTTCTTTTTTTTTGGGGGGGGGGATTATTTCTTAGTCTTAGAAATAAATCGTTTATTTCTTTTTCACTTGTTTATAGTGGAAAAAGTACCTTGTTTTAGGAGGTAATAGGTGACAAAGCATATTCCATAATTAGTCAGGTTATAGGATCAATTAAATAAAGCCCAAATAAATAAGTTCAAGAGTATGTCATTAAAAATGTTTGTTCAAAGGCAAAACACTACAAAAAATACGGCATGGTACAGGGTAGGTATTTGGTTTTTGTGGTTTAAGGAGTACCACTTCAGTGATAGGGAAATAATCAAAGATTGCTAGGTACAGTTACAGATGCTGTATTTCTTGATGATGATGGTGGTGGTGGTGGTGGTGGTGGCGACAACACTATAGTAACAATAATAGTTTAGTTCAAGATTGTGCACACTGGGTCTCTTCCCTATCCAGAGACAAGAGGAGTCCTTTCTTGGGCCTCACTCCGACCCACTTAAGGCTATACCCCTTCCCATGGTAGAGTCCATATGGCCAAAGGTGCCCCCACCTGGAGTGTGTTCCTGGCCTTCACATCCAGGGAATAGATGAATGTCGGAGTTAGGTCTGTTGTTTCAGATGTAGACTGGGCTGTAGGTATGTGCAACTCTGGCTCCAAAGTCTGGCCAAGAGGAGGCTGTTTTCAGGTATAAGATAGGACTTGGACCTGTGAGTTGGAAAAACATAGGGGGAGGGGAGGTGTGGATGGGTAGGGAGAAGGGTCCTGGCCTGCTGAGCAGGGCCAACGGTGGAAGAGAAAAGGGTGCCCTGGGGGCAGGACAGAGCCAAGAATGGGAAGAAAATGGAGTGTGCAGGGCACAGGGCAGGGCCAAATGTGGGAAGCAGAACAGAGGTGCAGCCTAATGACCTATCAGAGAAGACAACCACTGCCCAGAAGAACCCCTGGCCACTTCAGTTCTGAGAAGGGGGGTTGGGGGGTGGGGTGTCAAAATGGGGCTAGGAACACCCAGCGCATAGAATACTTCAAAATATTTTCTTGTTTCCACCACCATCTCTTATTGGACCCTTGAATTATTTAAAAGCTTAATACTTGCCTTCCAAGCCATTGGGTGTTCTAAAATCATTTTCATCATTTCTAACCTAGTTCCACCTGACTGATCATAACTTTAATGCTGCACACCCACATAACTTTCTTTTCCCCTGGTCTGTTTTTATATTTATATATAATATATATGCAGTATATATTATATTACATATAGTACTTATCACTTGCTGATAGATTACCATTTCTTACCCTTCTAAGCTCTGTGCTGTTTTTATTTTCTGTCCTCTTCCTAGAATGTAAGCCCCAGGATAGAGGGATTTTTCCCTATTTTGTTCACTGATGTATATGCCTACTGCTCAGAATAGTTCATGCTGCAAAGTAGACAGTAGTTTTTGCTAATCCATGAATGAGCTCCAAGGTTGAGTTCCTTGAGAAAAAAAATACAAAATAGAGGCATTAGTGGCTTTCAAACAATAAATTTCTTCTCCACTGAATCTTATCAGGACTTTTCCTTCTTCCTTCTCTCAGAAGACTACAGCTCCTTGTCCACTGGGGCAGCCAGGGATGAGAATTTTGTCCTTCAGTTGGAAAAGTCATCGAAGACATGGCAGCCATTTTTCCCCACTCTTCCAAGCTCCATGCTTCCTTTCCCTGTTGTCATCTCTGATGCCTCTGGCTCAACCCATTTGCATAAAAGTTTGCTTTGGGAAGAGGACTTTTAGCCCCAAAGGTTACTTTAGTTTACAAATACTATGAGAATGAAACTCCTTTATACTTGAAGATATTGGCTTTTAAGCCTGGGTTATGTGGGAAAGACAGAGGACAAAGGCACATGTGACTTGGGAAAGAGAGGAAACAAGAATATGCACACAGGTTTCATCAAATATTTCATTTCTTTGATTTGGTTGTGATAGAGTATTCATATTCTACCCTTTCTCCATGGAATGATTTAAAGTGACTTACAAAGATACAGATGAGAGCAGGGACTAGGTTTTGTTCATTCCTGCATTCCTATCTAGGCCTGGGACATGGTCAATTCTCAAGTGATGGTGGAATGAAAGAATGAGTGGATGGCAACACACTTCTCTAATCTCAATGAAAACTCAAATATTGGGTTCTGTGGGTCAAAATTAGATACGAATCTACCTCTGGACACAGACAGTGCCCGAAGAAGTTCTGGCTTCTTCAGCTCTGTATTCTGGTTTGATGGGCACTGGCTTTTCAATATCAGGTTAAGGCTAGTTTGCCTATGAGGATTATTGTGTGTATGTATGTGTGCGTGCATATGTGTGTGTGTGTGTGCGTAGGAGCTTTGTTGTCCATATCTTTGGTTGGGGTCAGGCTTTGAATTGGATTCTATATTTACTAATTACCCTATCCCCTCTGTGACAACCACTACAAATCTAGCAAGTGGAGTCCATCAGGATCTTTAAGGAAGAGCAAATACTCTCCAAATCCAGTAAGCCCCCAAAGATTACATCCACGCTTAGTATTGCCATTTAGAAACAAGTACAATATGTGTTTAGAACCTTGTTACAATCTCTTTCCACCTTGGATCTGTTTTCAAATACCAACCTATGAATGAGGTGGGTGCACCAGTCTCTAAGATGTTAGGGAGCTATAGCCTTTTCCAAGAAAGGAGGCAGACATCTTCAAGTACAATCTAGAACTGCCTCTATTTGTTGGATTGCCTTCATTCTTCCCTGTTGCTGCAAATGGTTGGCTAGCTAGGAGTGTGGCGTTGTCCCAGGGGGTGAATGGAGTAAGTTTATGAAAGGCTTAGGGAAGCATCATATATCTCTCCTTGACGTCTTCTGTACCCTCACAAACACCTACTAATAAGGAACACGTCACTATGCAAGTAACTGGGCTTCACCTTAGCAGGAATTAAATGGTTTGTTCCCTTTCAGAGCTGCCTCTTAATTTTTTCCCCCAGTTTTCTTTCTCTGTGTCCTTCCTTCCCTTTCTGCTTTTGGATTTAAAAAAAAAAATAATCCTATTCCTGATATCCTAGGAAACATTCTAATATAGCCTATGTGATTCCATTACAGGTTAGTGAAGTTCTGACTTCAAAATGAATTGTTGAATCAAATTTTGCACACTAATGAAGGAATTATTCTACAAGCTTCTGCCAATAGCAAATATGCCAAAATTATGCTACAAAATACATTTCTCGGAAAACCAAACAAAGGAAATAGGAAGAAAGAGGCAAAGCCCTTTTTTTCCTCTCTTTTATTTCCCCTTGTTGCCTGATTTTCAGCTTTCATAAGGTCATTTGAAAAAGGACTAGATTCCTGAGACTTGGGCCTCTGCTTATTTGATCATATTTTTTGTAGTTCCTTCTCTATCTTTATTTTCTCTGCTATGGCTTGTGCTCACTTAGAACACAATTGTTCTCTGAATGATATTGTTCTAGATGAACAATATTGTTACCAGATGGCCTTTCAGTGGCGAAACCAAATAGGTCTTCTCTGGAACAGCCTGTAATAAGATTCAAAAACACAGCGTGTACTTCTCAAAGGGTTTAGCTAGCATAAATGCCATCTTCTTTGGGGAAGTTGAGACTTACTGTCTTTGAAGAGTTTTGGGTCTTTCTCAAAGGAATTGTTGGCTCCACTTGCAGGGAACGCAGAGAGACGATGGGGTAACACAAGAAAATGGAATCCTCCTTTGAAAACATAATTTGGGCCACTTCCCAACCCACTTCCCCAGTCAAGCAAATTCCCCTCTTTTCTCTATGAGAAAGGATGCGAGTTTGGCTATGCAAAGATGGGGATGGGGTGAGTGAGTACAGGAGAGAAAGAGATAAAGGGATGATGAGGAAAGAATACAACAGAATTTCTATGCCCTACGTGCGGCTGATTCTCCCCCAAATGGAGCTTGTGTCTACAGTGATGGCCTGAGGTTTGCTTTCATACATTGGACTTGGGCTCTCTCTTCCTTGGCCTTGTCACTCTCATGCCTTCCAGGCTCCTTCATCTCTAGGCCCTTGCTCACGGGATGTTGTGGCTGACCTCACTCCTACAAGAGAGAACACATTCAGTTTCCATCTGAGCCTTTCTGCACAATTTTTGGGAAATTCAAGAAGAGGTAAGAAAAGGGAACAGAAAAGAAGAGAAAAGCACTTTGGGTCTCTGTTTCTTAATTTCCCTTCAAGAAATCTCATCAGTTGAAAGCTTCCTCAATGGGTGAGTAGCTAGGATTTTGCCTACGGTTCTACGGTTGCCTACGGTTCTATGGTTAAGTGTGATATCCGAGTACACAGGATCCAAATGAACTAAATTTGTATTATTTCCCCTCTGTTCTTTTATTTCCAAAAATTTAAATCAAATTCGTGGAGCTCTGAATGAAACAGTACACCAGCAAAGAAAATAAATGCACTGAAAGTGAAAAAAATGGGAACCTGCTGTTTGATTTACATCATTTTATTAATGGGTTAGTCAACATTTACTCAGAGCCTACTGGGCACAGAATGTAATAGACATGTGGGAAAATTACAAAAGATGTGGGAAGATAATTTTTTTGCCTGTAAAACTCCAACTAATTTAGCCTAATGAAAGACACCAACTAGGGGCACCTGGGTGGCTCAGTGGGTTAAGCCTCTGCCTTCGGCTCAGGTCATGATCTCAGAGTCCTGGGATCGAGCCCCGCATCGGGCTCTCTGCTCAGCGGGGAGCCTGCTTCTCCCTCTCCCTCTGCCTGCCTCTCTGCCTGCTTGTAATCTCTCTCTCTCTCTCTGTCAAATAAATAAATAAATAAAATTTAAAAAAAAAAAAAGAAAGAAAGACACCAACTAAAGATGTCTGAGAACAGCTAAGAATACTGGCCTGGCGATGTTTGCTAAGGACGCATTAGTCTCAATTGTCCGTGATCGCTGAAGGGCTGGCTCAATGAGTGTATCCTTAGACCCACATTGCAATGAAGCATTCCACCGGGGATGTTTTGGCATCTTCCTGGCTAAAATCAGTCTAACAGAAGACCTCACTTCTTGTAGTACTATAGGAACAACCGTATAGCAGAGTGTCATGACCCTAAAGGGCTGCTTTCATACCCGTAATACCCGATTTTATTTAACTGATGATACAATTGTGACCATTTGGACATTTCTGCCACAGCCTCGGTGACTATACGGGCTCATGACTCTTCTACCTCCCTTAAAGTCAGAAGAAAAAGTGACCCTTCACCCTGAAGACATTACTGGTAACAGTCTCTCTGTGCCTCTGTTTGGCCAGCTCACATTTTTGTGGGCTTTATGTGAAATTAAGCGTCATCATTCTGGATCAATCTGATTTTCCGAGGAGAGTGTAGCTTCCTCATCTGTGCTTCCTGCTGGCAGAAATCTGGCCAAGAACTCTGTTTTGAAAGAGAGTCTCCAGGGTGCGTCCTGACTTGTTGCCAGTGTTTCTGGATCCTTCGGGGGCTGTCTTTTTGAACTGCCAGTTGTTTAGAGCGGAGTGCCCTTGAGGCTCCCTGAGCGGCTCTGAACAAGGAGTCTCAGAACACCTGTGTGCAAGGACCGGCTTTGTCTTAAATCCATCGTGGATCAATATTTTTACCAAAAAAAAAAAAAAAATAAAATAAAATAAAATAAAATAAATAGAAAAATTCAATTTCAAAAACCCCCAAAGACATACAAAACCCAAGCTCAGTTCTTTCCCTCTCTCTTTCCTTCTTTCTTCTTTTTAATTCAGCGGACATAAAACTATTCTGTCAAATTGCCGTGAAAGTTCTAAATGCTCACTCTGTTCCTGTACTTATCTCATTGCGGACTGGTTACAGACAATTTGCAGAATGGAACGGGAACTGGTCCCTAGGTTGTAGTTCGAGTAGCACTGGCTTGAAAGAGGAGGGGGGCTGTGAATTATTTTTCAAAGTGGGAGCCTTTCAACTAATTGTTCAAGAGTCAGAGGGTCGACCCCTTTTAGTTGATTTCCTGTAGCTTTTTCCTCTGATTTAAATCAGAGCTCACAAGCGTGAAATCAACCACGTTTGTCCCTAAAAGCCAACTGCTGTCTTTTTGGGCCTCCCTGCGGAGATGCAAACTCCTTCTGGACACTCCCTTTGAACTATTTGGTGCAGCGTCTTATCTCTTTTACTAAACTATAGGGTCTCATTCAATGGTGCTCAGTGATAGCGGGAGAAGGAACAAAATGATAAAGTAACCTTAAGTATATGCACTGGAAAACAGTCAAGCACGTTACCTATCAGATTTACAAATATTGCTGAGGGTATCCCAGGAAATTCTGCTCTCACCAGTGTCTTCACCGGAGAAAGACTTGCGGAGAAAACCAGAGGGAGGAGAAAAGATGAATATACTCCCTCACTGGAGCCAGCACAATTTACACACCTGCAGGCCACGGTTCTCCATGGAAAGACGAGGGAGATACCTTGGTGCCAAGAAAGGAGCCCAGGGCCCGGAGTCCCCAAGCCTGGCATCATGTCCTGGGGGCCCTGCCCTTCCTGCCTCCCCCACCCAATGGCACGTGTGTCCTGGGGAGGCTTTCCTCACCCTCTGCCTCAGTTCCCCTCATTCTGGGCTTCTCAGCTCAACACTGGTTTTCTCAGAGAGGCCTTTTCTCCTCTCCCCTATGCCCTCTCTTTACAAGCACAGGGATTTCTCCCTTTCTAACGCTTATAACTTCTCCTTATATTTTTGTAGATGGTTACTTGTCTTGACACTTTAAGCCTGGCGAGGGTGGGAATCAGGCCTAGGTTGTCCCTCCCCTCCTGGACGGGGATTGGCATCACGCTTGCGGCTTGGGTCCCCCTAGCTGTCTAGTGTCAGCCTGGCCACAGCCACCACAGTGCGTGTGATCATTTCTTTTCTCTCTTGATTTTCGCTCGTCATCTCTTCATTCAATGAATTGGGTTTGGTGGGGTGGAATCATGAAGACACTTCATTTTATCCATTTCATTGTCCCTTCAAACCCACTCTGTGAGCTCCATTTTTTTCCTGACATGGAGATGATCTTAGGGAGGTCTTGGAGCTTGTAGAGTCAGCTGTAGGTCATAAAAAATCACTTGCAGGACTCCTGGGTGGCTCAGTTGGTTAAGGGTCTGCTTTCAGCCCAGGTGATGGTCCCAGGGTCCAGGGATCGAGTCTCATCGGGCTCCCTGCTCAGCAGGGTGTCTGCTTCTCCCTCTCCCTCTGTCCCTCCTGCAGTCCTCTCCACCCCATACTTGTGCTATCTCTCTCAAATAAATACATAAAATCTTAAAAAAAAAAAAAATTCACTTGTACTCACAAGAGCTGACATATTAATAGTTAAAGCTGAAACCAGGGGCCTGAGAAAAAGCTGTGAATGTTTGCCCAACCTTGGCTCTTCTGGTAGGAGGGGAGGCGCTGGGGTCCCACGCACGGTGGTTCCGGGATGCCCGCACCCAGTGCCCAGTGAGGGGAGGGCTAGGGGCAAGGTGCGGCACCCCCCACGCGCCTTGCTAAGCGTGCTCCTCACCTGCACTTTTCCAATTGGATCTTCTGCAGACCAGGGTAGGGGGGTGTTCTGGGCCTGCAAAACTGCCTCACAGCCTCTTCTCCCGAGCTGGGAGGCGACCAGCACCTGCTGTCCACATAGGAGTTGAGGCTCTCTTTCATTGATTGCTCTTTACACACCCACGTCCCCAAGTTGTGGGCTCAGTCTCTTCCAAGCCATAGTTGATGCCTTTTTTCAGTGATTGATTGAATCATCTGCTCACTCACTCATTCATTCATCATCTGACACTGTGTGTGAAGCCCAAAGTAAATTCTCATGATTTAAAACTCAATCTTGGGGCACCTGGGTGGCTCAATGGGTTAAAGCCTCTGCCTTCGGCTCAGGTCATGATCTCAGAGTCCTGAGATCGAGAACCCATCGGGTTCTCTGCTCGGCAGGGAGCCTGCTCCCCCCACCCTCCCACCCACCCCCTGCCTACCTCTCTGCCTACTTGTGATCTCTCTCTGTCAAATAAATAAGTACAATCTTTAAAAAAAAACCCAAAACTCAATCTCAAGGTTAGTTCCTCAGAGGACCCTTCTCTCAGCAACCAGATAGTCCGGCTAAGTTCACCCTTATACCTGAGGTACCTTATACTGGAGGTCCTTGGTACTTGTCTCTGCTCTAGAACTTTCCCCATGATTGATATTATTGTCCAGGACATCTGCCTCTCACATTAGACTGTGAGCCCTGAAGGCAGGGATTGTGTTCTAGGAATTTTTGTATCCCTGTAGTATCCAGAAAAAAGTCTATTAGTGTTATTGAATAAATTAAAGTACTTCCTAAACTATTTGACTTTACATGATGTATATTCTACACTTAGAACTTTATCTTTGCAAAACTCCTCAGAGGGAAGAACCCTGAAGATCAAATCAAATGATCCTCTTCTGAGGGCAGGCTTGGCTGGAGGAGAAGGTGTGTGTGGTGGGACATAGTGAAGAACAGGCATATGATCAGACAGACCTGTGTTCAAAGCCTGGCTTTGTCACTTACGATGTCCCTGCATCTTTCTGAGATTTAGTTTCTGTAAAACGGGGCTAAGAATGGTCCCTATTCCTATGGTTTCTGTGGAGAGTCAAAATGAAGTAGGGGAGTACTTAAAAGAATAACTGGGACATGGTAAGAGTTCAGTAAATGCTACCAATTTTTACCGGTATAATAATAATAATTAATAATAATAATAATCGAGGATTCACCAGGTTTTTTAAATCCTTATTTTCTGTACACTAAGAAAAATGCTAGCAATTGTGCCATGCCATTGATTAAAAACCCCCACTTTTTATCCAGAGATGCTTAGGTATGGGGGGGAGTACATTTTAGAACTGATAAAGTACAATTGTGCCTTATGTAAAAAAAAAAAAAAGATTGTGGAGGATAAATATTGAGCTGTGGGAGGGTATTTTGGGGACTGAGGTAGGACAGGCCAGCCCTTCGCTACATGAGGATTTGAAAGTGCAAACATCTTCCCCCATTTCTTCCATTTCAGATGCAAGACCCTAGCCATGGGAACCCTGGGAATACACAGGGAGCCAGAAAGATATACTGTAATTAATATAAGCTATCCTCTCAAGAACAGGCATTTGCAGAGCTAAAAGAGAGTCAGAGCAGGGTAGGAACTCATCAAAATTAAGCTTCTCAGAAATGAGAATCACTAAGGCTAAAATATCCTACGTAACTGGTTGTTTCAGGTTTTTAGGCAATTGGTGACATGGAGAACAAACAAACGTGGAATGCTTTTAAAGCCAAATCCAGATCAATGAGTGAAGGTCTCTGGACCGCCATTCCCCTCAGTGGCCTCCGCGGGCCATCCTATCGCATCAAATCACAGTCACGTGCAGGTCTTCTGTTTGGAATTTTGAACCTCAATGTGTGAAAGACAAGAGTACTTTTTTTTAGATGCAGTGGCAGATCCCGAAAAACAGCTGAAATAATCAATGCAAAAAAAAAAAAAAAAAAAAAATCACAGGCTGAGAGCCTTTTCTTTCGCAGAGAATTTGCGACATTAGGTTTAAAAAAAAAAAAAGGAACAAATGTCAAGGGCGGCTGGGTTAATGAGTACAGAGAGTACAGCTGCTCTTACCTCTGGAGACACAGAGCGCTGACGTGGATGGAGCGTGAGCGGAAAATTAGGGTGGTGATTGCCGCAGCCCCTAACGGGCACGTACTCCCCATCCATATATAATGGGGTGTGATTGGCACCGCCTGCCGGACCAGAGATGTTGGACTGTAATTAGAATGTGGGCTCTCATCAAAATACCGTAAAACAAGGAAAGCAGTGATTACTTAAACCTAAAGCTCCGGACCACAAGATGGCTTTGCTTTTGAAATTCTTTATTGTTTCAGTGTTCATTAGAAAAAAACAACCAAAAAACAAGAAACAAAAAAACGCAAAACAAAAAAATCCACAGGCCATACAAAATTAAGATGCGCTGTAATAGAAGAATAGAGGAGATGAGCCCGAGCTGTCTGTGTAACGGCCAGTGTTTAGAGATGGGCTCCATAAATTTCAATGAGAATCACTGTGGTGTATTTCTTTGCAGGAAGAGCATCCTTGTTGCTAAATGACTGCCTTCTTATCTCCATCTTATTCCGCGGTACCGGTGTTTTGGCGTAGAGGCAGAATTGCCACACCGTATCATAATATCAACAGAGAAATGACTTCTAGGTGTGAACTGCAATTTTCTACTCACGGAGTGCAGTTATGTTAGTTCTTTTTGAAGATAAAGAGCCAAGCCTTGCTACTTTTCGTTTTTTTTGTTTTGTTTTGTTTTTAAGATTTATTTATTTATTTGAGAGAGTTGAGTGACTGTGTGCACAGGGCCGGGGGTGGGGTGGGTGTGGGGGGAGGCAGAGGGAGAGGGAGAGAGAGTCTTCAGGAGACCCCATACCCAGTGCAGAGCCTGAGGTGGGATTTGATCCCTCAACCCTGAGATCATGGACCTGAGCCCAAACCAAGAACCAGTTGCTCAACTGACTATGCCACCCAGGCGCCCCAAGCCTTACTTATTTTCTTTTGAATTTTCCGAAGCTTCGTATGTGTATTAGGATTTAGGTATTTTACCACTCTTCTAACATCCCTAGTAGTCTTCTAAAGCTTAATCCTACAGAATGGAATTTACCTTTTTTTTCTTTAAATTTTTATTTAAATTCTAGCTAATATACAGTGCAATATTCATTTTAGGAGTAGAATTCAGTGATTCATCCCTTACAACACCCAGTGCTCATCATGACAAGTGTCCTCCTTACTCCCCATCACGCCTTTAGCCTATCCCCCATCCACCTCCCTCCATACACCCTCAGTGTGTTCTCTATCGTTGAGTCTCTTATGCTTGTTTACCTCTCTTTCTCTTTTTTTCCCCCATTCCCATATGTTCATCTGCATTGTTTCTTAAATTCCACAGATGAGTGAAATCATTTGGTATTTTTCACTCTCTGATTTAGTTTGCTTAGCATAATACACTGTAGCTCCATCCAAATCATTGTGAATGGAAAGATTTCAGTCTTTTCGAGGGCTGAATAATATTCCATTGTGTTTATATACTACATCTTCTTTATCCATTCATCAGTCGATGGACATTTGGGCTGGTACCATGGTTTGGCTATTGTTGGTAATGCTAGGTTATAAACATCAGGGTGCATGTATCCTTTTAAATCAGTGTTTTGGTATCTTTTTGGTAAATGTCTAGTGCAATTGCTGGGTCATAGAGTACTTCTATTTTTGACTTTTTGAGGGACCTCCATACTGTTCTCCAGAGTGTCTGCACCAGTTTGCATTCCCACCAACAATTCAAGAGGGCTCCCCTTTCTCCACATCCTTGCTAACATCTGTTGTTTCCTGTGTTGTTAATTTTAGCTATGGAGTTCACTTTTAAAAACCACACTTAATTTTTCATTCTTCATGTACTTATTATGTATAGTAAAGACATTTTCCCTTTCCGATCTAAGTAACAAATGACCTGTATCTTATGGTTTTGTTCATTTGTTGTGAATGAAATCAGCAAGAAAGAGAAAAGGACCACTCTAATTAGTCAGGAGGCCACTACTAACCTAAATTAGCCTAGTAAAATTGCATTTAAAAAATTATTCTCGGGCACCTGGGTGGCTCAGTTGGTTGGGCGACTGCCTTCGGCTCGGGTCATGATCCTGGAATCCTGGGATCAGGTCCCACATTGGGCTCCCTGCTTGGCGGGGAGTCTGCTTCTCCCTCTGACCCTCCCTCTTCTCATGCTGTCTCTCTCTCTCATTCTCTCATTCAAATGAATAAATAAAATCTTTAAAAAAATTATTCTCTAATCATTCTCATAAAAAGTTTTATTATAGTTTCTCATATCTGATGAAGGAAAAAAGGGATTAGTCCAGAAGTCAGTCAGCAAGTAGACAACAGAGTAAGGAACTTGGTTTTCAGATTTTAGTCCATTTCATGTATTATCCATACTTTTGTGTATTCCCCTCACACACTGCGACAGCCAGTCCTTCCGGTCCACTTGCAGAACTGTAATTGGTAGGACATTTTATAAAGTTAGTTCAAGTATATTGATAAACATTGCTTGTAATACACTCTTTTCTTATCCCAAGTAAACAGTCTCATTCATCTGATGGAGTTTGATTCTTCCCCTTAGAAGGTAAGGGAATTCCAAGCAACTAAAAATTCTCTAGAAGTTGTGTATACCATCTAAGTGAAACTATGGTATCATAAACCCTAGGTATCTGATTTAAAAAAATCATTCTTTAGAAACTATACATGGTATTTGCTGTTTTTATAATTATTGGATTACCTAAATATAAATGACTTAGTATAGACTTGGATGTTTGATTGATGAACTTTTGGGCTGGATAAGCATGTTTGCAGTCTTGCAAGAATCAAATAAATGCCTATAATGTTGGCTTGAAAATTTCATGGAACTTTATTTGCCCACTTACACAAGGTAATAATTGTGGAATACTGTACTTGCATTAGAGAGCATGAATGCTCTATGCCTTGTATGATGGATCACATATGAAGTAGTAACAACTGAAATTACTTAATACTATTAGCCATTCCTTTCCTGTGTTTGTCACAGCCTTATGAGCTGACAGCTAACATTTAGTGAGCATCAGGCATGGAGCTATGCACAATTTATGTGTGTTATCTTAGTTTGTAGAATTACCTTGTTGGGTAGGCGCTATTACGTATCTCAGGAAACTGAGGCATAGACATTAGATCACACAGAATTATCAGCGGAGGAGTCAATATTTGGACTCAGGTCTGCTAGTCTTACCATTATGTGCCTATTAATGTTAATAGAAATCAACAAGGTTATCACTTGAATTTGTTGAAGTTTGAATCTTCAAAAAAGAATATGCTTTTTTCTTTCACTCACTTACCCTCAAAGTTATGAATAGTTATGATTTAGACTATGTGATGTCTATGCTGGTAGACATCTATATGCATGTAAACAGATATTTCACTATGCTGAGTGAAATAAGTCAAGCAGAGAGAGTCAATTATATGGTTTCACTTACTTGTGGAGCATAAGGAATAACATGGAGGATATTAGGAGAAGGAAAGAAAAAGTGAATTGGGGGAAATCGGAGGGGGAGTTGAACCATGAGAGACTATGTACTCTAAGAAGCAAACTGAGGGTTTTGGAGGGGAGGGGGATAGGGTGATGGGTGAGCCTGGTGGTAGGTATTAAGGAGGGCACATATTACATGGAGCACTGGGTGTGGTGCATGAACAATGACTCTTGGAACACTGGAAAAATAACATAAAATTAAAAAAAGACTATGTGATGGACCTAAACCTTTTGATTTTTTTTTCTGATATGCTTGTTTTCAGGACACCTCAAATGTTTGATTTCAGCCTTACGCAAACACAGTGTTTTCACTAAAAATAGTTAGGCTAGACAAATTGGCTTAGCCTTTTCCCTAATGGTATTGAATAAAGCTGGTTAATGTGTGGCACATAGAAACCTAGCAGAGTTTTTTGTAAGGCAAATCATACTTAAACCCAGGACTAGTCTGTCTTTAAGTACGAGGCTCTCTGCTGTCTTCACAAGACAGCAAAGCCACGGTGGTGAGTTGCTTTTTGTAGATGGCTAATGGCTTTAAAAAAGTGCTCACTAACCAGATGAACAAAGCATTGTTATTATGAACTTGTCTTCTCGCCTCATTGCATCCTAATGGATCGAGCTGTATACCTAAGGTTTCTTTTTTTTTTCTTTTTCTTTTTCTTTTTTATTTTATTTTTTTTTATTTTTATTAACATATAATGTATTATTTGCCCCAGGGTTCATGTCTGTGAATCGTCAGGCTTACACATCTCACAGCACTTAACAGCACATACCCTCCCCAATGTCCACAACCCAGCCACCCTATCCCTACCCTCCCCCCCGCCACCCTTAGTTTGTTTCTTTTTTCTTTTTTTAAAGATTTTATTTATTGATTTGACACACAGAGATTACAAGTAGGCAGAGAGGCAGGCAGAGAGAGAGAGAGGGAAGCAGGCTCCCTGCAGAGCAGAGAGCCTGATGCGGGCCTCAGTCCCAGGACCCTGGGATCACGACCCGAGCCGAAGGCAGAGGTTTTAACCCACTGAGCCACCCAGGTGCCCCCTTAGTTCGTTTCTTGAGTCTAGGAGTCTCTTATGGTTTGTCTCCCTCCCCACCCCTTCCTGTTTCATTTCTCTCCCCCAAACCCCCAAATTCCCGCCTTGCCTCTCAAATTCTTCATATCAGAGAGATCATGTGATAATTGTCTTTCTCTGACTGACTTGTTTTGCTTAGCATAATACCCTCCAGTTCCATCCACGTCGTTGCAAATGGCCAGATTTCGTTTCTCTTGATGGCTGCATAGTATTCCATTGTATATATATACCACATCTTCTTTATCCATTCATCTGTTGATGGGCATCTAGGGTCTTTCCATAGTTTGGCTATTGTGGACATT
>CM053606.1:110531227-110613535 GCA_028646535.1 Procyon lotor
AATTTTTTAGTAGATGACTCTTAACTCAATCACCTATCACAACAAGGTTGATCTTTGGAACGAACCATCTGTTTAAGCATTACCCTAGAATTTCCCCCAGGATCACTTTTGAAGCCACTCGTTTAAATATGTAAACAGGGGGGCACTCCCCACAGGCTGCCACCAGCAGGTCCGGCAGCCTCTCAGTTTCCCATGGCCACCTCCCCCAGGCATGGCACAGGGTCTCACCTCACTACGGCACAGCATGCTCAACTTCATGCTCAACATCGAGGCTGATGGTGAGACCATTCTGCAAGTCCTCCAATCCATTTTCTAGGAGCAAGGGATGACAGAGTCTACACAGCTGGCAAGACCATGGTTCTTTGGTGACCTACATAAACAACAATGGCAGCTTTGCCAATATGAGAGTTTACCCACCTGGATTGGTGGTGTTGGACCTTCAGAATTATGATGGTGATTCTCAAGGCCAAGAAGTTGACAGTCGTTTGAACAAAGTAGAAGAAAGAATGAAAGAACTGAGGACAGTATTGGGTGGTGGAAGCGATTACCACCCTTAGTTTGAGGGGCTTTGGACAGATACTGGCCCACTGCTAATAGTTGCCTGGTTGAGTATGACATAGATAAAGTGGTAGTGATAATAGTAGTGATAATGATGAAGATTCACCTTATCAGAACATTGAAATTCTACACTCTGAAGCAATTTGGAAATATTCTCATCCTTGGTGGGGAAGTTAATCTGGCGGAGAGTGATTTGGGTATACCCAGGCCACCATGGGCAGTGGAGAAGACTATAGCGGCAAAGACACACTGATTCTAGGGGGCAGAGATGGGGGCATATTATGTGAAATTGTCAAACTGAAACCAAATAATATGGTCACTATGGTAGAGATGACCAAATGGTGGTCGATGGATTTAAGAAATACATGTGAAAAACATATGGCGATGCCTGAGACAATCTTAAAGGAGACTGCTCTCAGGTCCTAATAGAAGACTGCATTTCAGTGCTGAAGAGATATGCCAAAGAAGGGAGAGTTTATGTGATTAATGATTTGACAGCAGTTCCAGTCTCTACCTCTCCAGAAAATTCCACATGCGAGTTTTTCAGACTGATTCTTGACCTCTCAATGAAAGTACTGAAACGGGATGAGACACATGTTACACAGGGTAACTGTCAATTTGATGGAAGTCCAGTCACTCCACGAACAGCTTGGGCACCTGTATTGTCCTGTGGGATTCTCAGAGGTTGTCTCTTCTGCCACACTTGGAATTGTGGGTGTTTTACAATTTGCAAGAAATCTGAACCTTGAAGACCAGTATCCCCTAATCATGTGTGCTGCAAATAGCCCTACTGACCTTCATACACTGTACATGACACTGAAATGAGTCAGGCAGTTGTGAATTCCTTCAGATTTTTTTAAAAATTATTTTTAATTTTAAAAATGCAAATGGAAAAGTATATTTTGATGAGGTAGTGTGTTACTTTTTTAAAAGTCAGTTGAAGGATGATTAGACAGCACAAGCAAAGGCTGCTAGATGCACAAAGCTCCTAGAATGTGATTTTGGGTGTGGGCTTTTTGTTTTCGTTTTGGTAGTCTTCAAATTTGGTTGTTTGGAGGCATGAACATCGTTTTGTTCTGGAGGGAAGTTCTTGATGGTGTTTCCCAAAAAATTGACTTAGATATTAAAATTTGGTGCTTATAAGCGAGTTGAGAAGAAATGAATAGCAACGCTTCAAATAACATTGAGAAAAAAGGGAAACTGGTGATCAATATAACTATCACTTCTTAAAAATAATTTTTATTGTTGTCTGTATGTAGACAGGCAGGAGAACTAGTTTTCAGTGAAAACATTTGGAAACACCTTGCAGACACGAGGTATCAAATGGTTATTGCTAACAAAATGTGCAACAAAAAATTGATCTCTCCCATTTTTTCATCTAAAAAGCTTTGCTTCAGGATTAGTGCTGATTTTGACTGTGTAGAATTAATGAATTTTAGAAGAATGCTCTTAATACTTTTGTTCCAGAATAGTCCACCTGGACCACCCTCAACCATATTCTAAAAGGCAAGGAAAAAGGCATTTTACAGAGGCAAAGACTGAATCCCAAAATGGTAAAGCAACTAGTTCAAGGTTACTCAATGAATTTAACAGCTGTCCTGGGTCACGGTCCTACATGCTTGCCAACAGGCTTCAAAGCTGACCTCAGGCCGGGTGACAGTGATACACCCTGCACAATCTGGAGGCCAGTAAAGACTTTCCTGAGAGCATTTGGGGCGAGGGGATCTAGAGCTTATACAATTTATAATTATACTTGTGAATATAGGTGTGCATATAAAGTTTTAGCTATCTACAAAGGGCTTTTTTCTTTCCTTTTCCTAAACCTATGATATGATATACTGCTAAGTAATTCCATGGAAAGAAGTTTCCACAGCCTAAAGAGATGGGAAACACGGCACCTTATATCCCTATTGCAAACATTCTTAGTGGATCAGGAAGCTTATTTGCATATAAAGGGTTGAACAGTCTTGTAGTAAAGATACACCTTTTAAGTTTAACTCAGTGGTCTCTGAATTTGGTTATTAACCATTTTTCCCCCCTCAGTAGCTCTTAGATATTATACGAAACTAATCCTATTTTTTTGCAGAACACTTTTTTGGGAAAGGCTATTCCAAATGTTTATCAAGAGTATACTCTTTAAACATGGTACATTGTAATGAGATTATATCCTAAGATAGCATAAAAAGTTGCTAACAATAAAGAAAACGTTCAGGATACAGCTTGTGAAAGTAAAAATTTTATTTTGATTGATTTCTCAATGTATAGTTCAATATAATGCCAGTTTTTAATGGCAAAAATTTGGTTCCACTGAAACTCCATGATGCTACAGAGAGCTACTACTTTTTCCAGGAAGTAAACAGCTGGAAATAGAAAGCACAACTTTCTAGCAGCATGGCAACTTATTAAACTGCAGACCTAACAAGCCTGCAACTTTTATACTAAAAATGGCACAAACATGAGCTGGTGACAAAAGTGAGAAATGGAGAACAAGATGTGAACACCAAAAGGAGCAGTATAGGTACTGTGAAGACAACAAAAAACCAAATATAGCTATAAGAATTTTTAAGGATAATTATAGAAAAGGGAACCAAATGTTTTACTCAAATGTTTTTTAGAGCCTTTCTGTAGAGATACAAATATATATATATATTTATCCAAAAATATGTTTTATACAGATAAATGCTTCTCAATTAAAGGTGGGACCGAAGCTATAGTTATAACATAAAGCACTGTCTTTTGTTAAGACTAGCCAACTGAATTTTCAATTTCTTTAAGATTAGTGCAGTTTTTCCAAATATAATTACCTGACATTCTTTTTATAGATATAAATCAAGTAGGCATTATTTTTAAAAAGGGTTTGCAGGTTAAACAGTATTTTTTTTTAAAGATGCTGTGCATATCGATCTTATAACAAGCCCCATTAGGAATCATTATTAATAAACATATCAAAAAGGGCTATAGTCAGATTTGCTTCTCTATAGTAAATATTTAATTTTCTGATTTCCAGTTTACAAGTGTTGAAAATGCACAAGAAAGGTTTTACTTCACAGGTACTTTTATGTTCATGTATTTTGATTCAATATATATGGCAATAAATCTCCACACATTGTAACCAATAGTATTTTTTTTTAAATGGGGATGTAACATTAACAACCATTACCTATAATATAAAGCACACAATTATTTTAGTGAATTTACAAATCTTTTTTCCCAGGTGTAAAGACTACAAAAATTCCTAAAAATTAGAGAACACTGAAAACATATTAAAGTTTGACATCCAACTTTATAGTATTTCCATTTTACCCTGAAAGATAACTTAAAAAAATATGACCTTGCTGGAAGAGGCCATCTTGCTAATATAAAAAATTGGTGAGAGCAAGAAATTTTATCACTGATATGTAGAGTTTTTGTAAATAGTTATCTCTCCAAATCATTAGAAAAACGTTCAAAGATAAAAAACAAAATAAAATTATGGTGGTGGTCCCTAAACTATTTTGAAGGCAGGTAGCTTAGTCTAAGCTAAAATATTTTTCTCACTCATAGTAATCATCCTTCCCTCAAATGCCCTTTAAAAAAATGCATGGAACAGTACAATAGCAAGAATCAAAGAGCACAAACTGTATTTTCAAGGACAGAAAAAATCTCTAGTGCTGAAAGATATAGTAAAAAGCAGATTTCTTTGGGGACATTAATCAATTAGATTATAATTCATTATGAAGATTTCTCTTTTCTATTACGGGGAGAGTCTGCTCCATTTGAAGTTACTGTTCCATTTACACCATTTTCTGAAAAGAGAAAAGAATCAGTATTACTTTCTCTTTTTTAATAAAGATTTTACTTATTTATTTGACAGAGACAGAGAACACAACCAGGGGAGTGGGAGAAGCAGGCTCCCCACTGAGCAGGGAGCCTGACGCAGGGCTTGATCCCAGGACCCTGGGATCATGACCTGAGCAGAAAGGCAGATGCTTAACCGACTGAGCCACCCAGGAACCCCAGTATTACTCTCTTCTATAAAGAAATGCAAGTAATATCATCTTTATACACAAAAGTACCGTCAGAAAAGAAAATCTAAAAACCCAATAAAGATCTGTATGCCCTAAGGTAAAACTTATTCCTCAGTAATAAATCTTTACCAGTACTTAACTAATCATAAAACCTGGTAACATGTTAAACACAATGAACTAAAATAGCAAATTTTTTAAAGATTTAATTATTTGAGAGAGAGATTGTGAGCGAGGGAGAGGGAGAGAGAATCTGAGAGAATCTGAAGCAGACTCTGGGACATGTCGGGCTCTTGACATGTCTTCATGTGTTGGGCTCTTGACATGTCTTGACATGTCAAGAGCCCGACATGGGACTTGATCCCACAACCGTGAGATCATGACTTGAGCTGAAACCCAGAGTCAGATGCTTAACCAAGCGAGCCATCCAGGTGTCCCTAAAAGTAGCAAATTTTTAAAAAAGTAACTGTCAATTGCATCTCAATAAAAAATAAAGCAATTACTACTGAAAGCAGAAAAAAGTGATAGAGAAAAGACAGAAAACTCTAAAAAACAATGACAAGAATTTTAAAATAGTAGTCTTAAGAGCAGTACTTTTGGTAGCAATAAAGAACCTTTTCACATCTGTCTGTAACCAATTCTTAGGGATACATTCCCTTATAAGACATAAAGTCAGTGTTTAGGATAACTCTTATGTTTTGGAGTGTACTATGGCTGCCTTCCTCAAGTTATGATGAAGGTATCTATCGATCGACTGTTGGATCTCTATTATTCGACTAACCCTCCTTCCAAAAACATCCATTAAAATTGTAATACAAAAATGGCTGTTTAAAGGAAAAAACAAAACAAAACAAAACCCAAGGCTGCTCTGAATTTCTTGCATAAGGTATTTGCCTATCACTGAATGTGTACGCACAAAGCAATCAAGAAATCAAGCAGAAAGCAACTCCTATGCAAGTACAAAGCTAAACAGATATCTGGTTGGTCTCATAATGGCAGAAAAAAAAATCTGAATCCAGAGTCTGTCAGAGAAGACAGACTATACACATGGTTGATGTTCTAGGAATGAGGATAAACTAGAAACAGATCAGCTTGGACAGGACAGAATGATCTACCCGTATTCAATCCAGAGCCTCTATAAACTCGTCTAGACCTACACCCATTTTTACATAAAACATCCAGTATTCAATTAAAAAATCACCAGGCATCCCAGAAAACAAGGCCAAAGTCCTGAAAGCTAAGAGAAAAAAATATCAGGAATAAATCTTCACTCTTTTCAGCCAGCACCAAATGATGGGCATCTGCTGGGACAACTGGTACAAGTCCTGCAAGACCAGAGGCAAGAGAAAGCCCTTCCACAAGAAGCAGAAGCATGAGCTGGGATGCTCTGCCCCATACACACAGTACCAATCTGGGGAGGCAATGAGAAGTACCCTGCCTTGAGGCTGGATATGGGGAACTTCTCCTGGGGCTCAGAGTGTTGGAGGCACCGGAATTATTGATGTTGTCCACAAAGTACCCAACAATGAATGAGTAGTCCACACCAAGACCCTGGTGAGGAGCGGTACTGTGCTCACTGACAGCACACCATCCAGACAATGGTATGAGTCCCACTATGTACTACCTCTGGGCTTAAGAGGGGGGCTAAGGTGACTCCTGAGGAGGAAGAGATTTTAAACAAAAAAGAATCAAAGAAAATTCAGAAGAAATATAATGAAAGGAAAAAGCCAGCAACAATCAGCACTCTTTTGAAGGAGCAGCTCCATCAGAGTAGGCTTCCTGAGTGCACTACTTGAAGACCAGGCCAGTGTGGCTGAGCAGAGGGCTATGTGCTACAGGGCAAGAAGCTGGAGCTCTATCTGAGGAAAATCAAGGTCCAAAAAGCAAATAAATCCTCCTCCCTCCTATCTTCAACTCATATAATAAAGTTGTTTACTGCTGAAAAGAGAAAAGAAAAAGGTCCTCAGGTGATCCATACCTGGAGTTATCAGACAGGGACATTAAAAGAACAAAGAGTAATAAAAATAACTGAAAAGATGGAGACTTTCACGAGAACTAAAATCTTTAATCCTAGAACTGGAAAATACAGAAACTGAAAATATAGACTTAATAAATGAATTTAATAGCAGATTAGGCACAACAGAAGAAATCAGTGAACCAGAAAAAAATACTTAGACTGAAACTCAGAAAAAAAGGGATGAAAAATGCAGAAAGCAGGAATAGGGTAAAAAGGGCTTAACACATATATTGTAGCCACAGAAGGACAGGAGACAGAGAATGGAGCAGAAAAATATTTGAAGAAATTATGGTCAAGAATTTCCCAAAAATTGTAAAAGAAGTCAAGCCAAGATTCAGGAAGCTCTGTATGACAGAGAACAGGATAAATACAAAGAAAATTGTATTGCTAAAAACAAAGACAGTAATTATCAGACAACTAAATCCAATTATATGCTGCTGACAAGAGATGCAACTTATATTTAAGGACAAGGAAAGGTTTAAAGTAGAAAAATATAGAAAATGATACACTATAACATTTTACCAAAAGAAAGTTGGTGTAGCTGTAGTAAATTCAGACATTTACTAGAAATGAAGATGGACATTCCGTAAGAGAGGACAAATTCAACAGGAATTTATAACAACCCTAAATTTTGATGTACATATATTACATCTTCAAAATATTTAAAGCAAAAACTGATAAGCTGGGGCGCCTGGGTGGCTCAGTGGGTTAAGCCTCTGCCTTCAGCTCAGGTCATGATCTCAGGGTCCTCGGATCGAGCCCCGCATCGGGCTCTCTGGTCAGCAGGGAGCCTGCTTCTCTCTCTCTCTCTCTGCCTACCTCTCTGCCTACTTGTGATCTCTCTCTCTCTGTCAAATAAATAAATAAAATCTTAAAAAAAAAAAACAAAAAAACAAAAAACTGATAAGCTACAAGGAAAAGGTATCTCCTGCAATAACTGACTGAACAAACAGAACTCCTTCTACCAAATCAGTAAAAACATAAAAGATTGAACAATACAACTAACAAATCTGACCTGATATACAACTAATAACCAAGAAATTCAGAAAACACATTCTTTTGAAGTCTAAATGGAACATTTACCAAAACTGAACAAATGCTGAGCCATAATGAAAGTCTCAATAAATTCCAAAGAACTGAGATCATTCAGAATGTTCTTTAGCCATAATAGAATTAAGCTAAAAATCAGTAACAACAAAAAAAACTAGAAAATGCCCACGTAGTTGTAAATTAAACAATGCATTAATAAATGACTGATCTGTTGATCATAAAAGAAATCAGACTGGAATTATATCTTGAAGTGAATTATAATGAAAAAGACATATCAAAATTTGTGAAATTCAATTAAAGCACTGCTAAAAGGGAAAGCTTGCCTTTAATTGCAAGTAATTCACGAGATGGGCATAAAATCAATGATGTAAAGATCCATCTCAAGAAGGTAAACCACAAATAAAAGACGCAAATCAAGCCTAAAGAAAGGGAACTAGGAACAGAAATCAATGATATGACTAAGAAAATCAACAAAAAAGCCCACAAATACTAGTTCTTGGCTAATGGGGGGAAAAAGAGAGAAGGGCATAAATTACTAACATAGGAAATAAAAAATACCAGTATTCTACACAAATTAATAAAAGGATATTAGGAATAATTTTATCAATACACTTGCCAAGTTAGATGAAACGAAAAATTCCTTGAAAAACACAATTTTCCAAAAGAGACACAATAAGGAGTAAAAATCTGAATAATCCTATTATCTATTAAAGAATGTAAATCTATAGGTAAATACCCTTCCCTAGAAAAGATTCTAAGTAAGGCGGCCTCACTGGTAAATTCTTCCAAGTATTTAAGTAAGAAATAATGCTGACTTCACACAAAGGATAAAACTGCCCAATACTTTTATTTATAAAGCTATCGTAACCCTGACACCAAGATCTGATAAGAACATTACAAAAACAAAACCAGGCTAATTAGAGGCCAATCTTTTATACGAACACAGGTGAAAAAATCCTAACAATATACTGAAAACACCAATCTACTAAAAGTGATGTATTACCATCATCAATTTGAATTTAAGCCAGAAATGTAAGATTGGTTTTCTTTTTTTTTTTTTTTTTTTAAAGATTTTATTTATTTGACAGAGAGAAACACAGCGAGAGAGGGAACACAAGCAGAGGGAATGGTAGCGGGAGAAGCAGGCTTCCCGCAGAGCAGAGAGCCCGATGCGGGGCTCGATCCCAGGTCCCTGGGATCTGACCTGGGCCGAAGGCAGACGCCTAACGACTGAGCCACCCAGGCGCCCCGTAAGATTGGTTTTCTATTTGAAAATAAATATGTTACAAAAAAATACTATCAATATCCCTTATGAATATAGATATAAAAATGTTCAATAAAATACTAACAAACTGAATCCAACAATACCTAAAGAGGATTATATACCATGACCAAATGAGATTTATCCCAGGAATGCATTGTTGGCTTAATAGTCTAAAATCAATTAATAGCAATACAGGGTATCAATAAAATGAAGGACAGAAACCATTTGATTTCAGCAGATGCAGAAAAAGCAAGTGACAAAATCTAACATCCTTTCATGATAGAAATACTAATAGACTAAAAATAGAAGGGAACTTCCCTAAGCGGATAAAGGCATTTAGGCAACCCACAGGTAATATCATACTTAATGGTAAAGGATTACATGCTTTCCTGATGGTATCAGGAACAAGATGAGGATGTCTGCTCTCACCACTTCTGCTCAACATTATTTTGGAGGTGTTAGCCAGGGCAATTTGGCAAGAAAATGAAAGAAAAATCATCCAGATTAGACAGGAAGAAGTAAAACTATTTCCGTCTGCAGATGACATGGTCCTGTATGCAGAAAATGCAAAGGAATCCACACAAAAACCATACTACTAAATAATAATCCTAAAAAGTTCAGTGATACTGCAGGATAAAAGATCAATATGGAAAAATCAATTGTATTTCTATATAATGGCAACAAACAATCCAAAAATGAAATTAAGATAGTTCTATTTACAATATCATCAAAAAGAGTAAAATACTTAGGAATAAAAAAAAGTGCAAGATTTACGCAGTAACTACAAAATTTAACGAAAAGAAATGAAGGAAGACCCAAATAAATGGAAAGACAACCATGTTCCTATTTTTCAAGGAAATTGACAAATTCAAAGTAATCCATATCAAAAGCCCAGCTGGCTTTTGCAGAAATTGACAAGCTGATCCTAAAATTCATACGGAAGTGCACAGGCCCCAGAATAACCAAATCATGAAAAAGAACAAAATGGAGGACTCACATTTCCTGATTTCAAAATGAACTAGAAAGCAACATTAATCAAGACGGGGTAGTACTGGCATAAGAATAGGCATATAGACTAACAGAAGAGAATTGAGAGTCCAAAAATAAATTCCTACTTTTTGATCAACTGATTTCCTCTCCTTACCGAAAATAAGTTATTTATTCTGCCCTGTAAGCACTTGATCAACTGATTTTCAACAAGGATATCAGGACAACTCAATAGAGAAAGATTAGTCTTTCAACAAATGCTGCAGGGGACAACTGAACATCATATGTAAAAACAATGAATGTCAAATGGTGCAGCCACTTTGGGAATCAGTTTATTGGATCCCCTGGAAATGTTAGATATTCAATCACCATTTGACCTAGCCATTCCATTCCTAGGTATATACCCAAGAGCCAAAGCAGGTGTTCAAACAAAAACTTGTATATAAATGTTTACAGCAGCACCATTCAACTAGCTAGAAAGTGCAAACAACCCAAATGCCCATAAACTATTAAGTGGATGAACATAATCTGGTATATCCACACAATGGAATAGTATTTGGCCATGAAAAGGAATAAAGTATTGGTATTTGCTACAACATGTATGAACCTTAAGTACAAGTGAAAGAAACCAGTTGCAAAAGATCACAATTTATATGATACCATTTATATGAAATGTCCAGAAAAGGCCAATCCACAGAGACAGAAAATAGGTTAAGAGGTTGCCAGAGGCGGGAGAAGGAAGGGATAGGAAATGACTGCTAGTGGGTATGGGGTTTCTTTTTGGGGAGATAAAAATGTTCGGAATTAGTGGTTCTGAACTTTGTGAATATACTTAAAAACCACTGAAACATACACTTTAAAGGGTGAATCTTACGGTATGAGATTTAGATTCCAACAAAATGGTTATTAAATAAATATCACTGAAAGAAGTTAAAGATAATCGAGGTAAATGGAAGTATATACCATATTCATGGGCTAAAGTGCTCATTTCTCCCTAAAATGATCTATAGATTTGATGTAATTCTAATCCAATATCTCAGCAAGAGTTTCGTTGGAGGGGTTGGGGGAGTGGAAATTGATCAAGATGTACTAAGATGTATATGAAATGTAAAGGCCCAAGTGTTGCTGAGACAAGCTTGAATAGGACAGGGCTGGAGGACATAAACTATCAAATATGAAGACTTTTAAAGAGCAAGCCAGAGTTGATACAGCTTTAAAACTGGAACTCCTATGTTACAATTCCAAGTACAACACCAAATACTAGTTGAAAAAATTACTGCAATGTCAATGCATTTTCAATCCAAAGCCAGAAGGAGAAAAGAGAGTAGATGCAGGCTCAAAGATGAAGGATCAAGCAATCAAGTTATAGAAAAAGATGTTCTACTTTAATTAAAGGCAGATGGGAAGGGGCTGTAAAGAGGCTTTTTTTTTTTTTTAAATATGAGTAAGATGCTTGAAAGCACAAACCACCACTCGCTGGGTTAACTATTAACTACTAAAATGGCCCATATACACTGGTCTAGTGGAAAACTTGGGAGAAGAGAAATTTAGTGGACAGCTTTTGGGAAATAACTGACCCCAGGAATCAATGAACTGTTGAATGGGGTAAGTTTTACTTTGCCTCTGATTTTGCTAAAAATAGAACCAAATTTTCTAAGATTTAGGGGTGCTTGGGTGGCTCAGTCAGTTGAGTGTCTGACACGGTTTCAGCCCAGGTCATGATCTCAGGGTCGTAGGACTGAGCCCTGCATTGGGCTCTACGCTTGGTACAGCGTCTGTTTATCTCTCTTCCTCGCCCTCTGCTCCTTCCCTTGCTCCTGTGCACAGTGCTCTCTTGCTCTCTCAAATTAAAAAAAAAATTTTTTTTTTAAATCTTAAATTTGGAATAAGACCCCACAACATTTTTTTTTAAAAAAATGTTTTTTTTAGTGGTTTTTCCACTGCTTACTGAATACAAACCTGTTCCTTTTCTAGAAGACCTGCCTTTAGTCACTGTTGGTTTCTTCTTCACAGCTGGTGCCTGAAAAGTAGAATGTTCCCTCCACCTCCGAAGCTGAAAGTTAATGAACTTCCACATCATGAATGCTTGGGTAATGCAAATGGATGCCAGGACAGCAATTCTGAGGATATTAAAGTTAATAAACAAAACATTAGAGTATATCAAAGCAATGTCATTGAATGAAGTATTCTATCTTGCACTGAAAGGATTAACTTGGAGCTAAATTCCCACTGGTAACAAGATGATGCTAAGTAAAAAATTATCCCATTAATAGTTAATCTCTAAATGCAAAGAAATCCCTTAGCATTTCAATTCAAACATATGAGACTGCAGCAGGTTTGACATCACATGTATGTGTTCCCCTCCCCCGTATTTGAACTCTTTATTTTTTTTAAAATTATCTACATCATAAATGGATAATATACACTATATAGCAGTATGAAGTGAGAAAAATGTTCAAATTGGCTGTACCTTACGGCTAACACATTGAAGTTCCCAGCACTGAAATCCAGTTTCTGATTCTCTGCTCTTGCAAGGCCAAAGCCAACAGTGAGTACTGAAAGAATTAAAGTCAAAAGTCTTCCCAAAACAAATAGAACTGCCCACAGAGAAAACCTGTAAGATAAATGTCCTAAGTCAAATTCATAAAATTGCAAAGACAGGAATAGAGTCTAATAGGAATCAGATTCCTACTAAGTAAATGCGTATTAAAACAACATTTCTTATTGTTCTGCAAAAAAATACTCTGAAGTAAAATGTCTGGGATCTGCTATATATTATAGCACACTCTTGGGAGATAAAACATAGGAGCTTTAAGATTCTAGGAAGTCCAGGAAAGAAATAATTGACTTTTTGTTTAGCTGATCTTCTTTTTTTATTTTATTATTTTCTCTTCTTTTTTTAAATAAAACTATCATTAACGATCCCCCAAACTACAGGGGCATAAAACAATTCTGAAAAATGCTGGACAAAAAACAAAAGCTGTCCTGTTAACCACACCCAGTTCCCACTTAATAGGCCTAGTTTTACTTTCTTTTTTCAACAAGTTATACTCTTTTAATTCTGTTTTCAGTCCAATTTTCCATTGAAATATTTTACTATCTTTTAGGCTATAAAATCTTTTATCTCGTTTTCTTTTTTCCTATTCCTATCATCCCTGTTATCACTTTCCCATTACTCTTCCACCAAAAGAAAAACATGCATTAAACAAAAGGGCAATTATAACAGAAAAGTAAACCCCCCAAAACCTTCAAAATTACAAGCCCCAATGTAACATCTCTCTAGCAAAGATGAGACTCCCACTGTAGAGAACAAAATACCTACCTGAATTGTAAAATTGTTTTATGTTATTTAAAGCCACTACTAACAGCTTACAGAGTGACATAATTGCCCCCAGCATGGACCTGGGCAACAGCATAGTCCTTGCCAACACAGACTTGACTTTAATTACACAAGAAATAGAATGGCTAAACAACTTACCCTTTCTGATACTTTTCATCACTAAAATAAAACAGGCGGGAAATGTGGAAAAGAAATTCAACAAAATAATGTAGCACCAGAAGAACAAGTCCTAGATGATTCAAGCTGTTAAAAGGACACATTTAAAATGTAAAGGTTAATTATCAATTAAGACAGACTAACCCACTATCTACCCAGTCCATTTACACATCCAAACAAAACCCCAACTTACTTTAAAAGATAAGCTCCAGCAATGTGAAAGAGGTAAAGACCAATGTAGACAAGCTGACGAGGAATATCTTCCTGTAAATAGAGATGCATAATAGATTAAAACACGCTGAACCATTTCTGTGTACAGCATATTGTACTGTTTCATGAAAATTTTATTACAGATTTCACACACAGATACACACTAAATTATGATGTAAAATCTAGCTTTTCATCTTGAGTTGCAGTCACAAATGTTTGTAAAAACTGACAGTGTTAAACTCAATAAACACTTGTTAATTTATGAAATGCATACACATCTCATTTCTACCCTTTTTTGCAGTGTTCCACGTACATATGGAACATGGTCATAGTAGCCTGACATATATATATATATAATAGTATATATATTAAGCCTGGTTAGTACTACTGATGTACTACGGCTGCTGATTTTAATTTTTTAAATGGTGGGTTGATGTTAAGTGAACTGGTCTGGACCCTCACTAAACTCATCTGTGGGATCTAGTACAGTTGAGCGCAGGCCTTTATTGGCTCTCTTCTTCTTACACATTTCAGTAGAGTTACTTCCCCAAATCTTTGGAGAAAGAGTAGAGATTTTACAATTATAGTTTTGAAATTGAAAACTCTTCTCTAGTAAGAATGGTACAAAGATCAAGTGTTAGAAAGGTAGAACATAAAAGAGTCAAATAGTACCATATATGCTACTGTGCTTTGAGACTCTCAGGGAAAAAAAAAACCAAGATATGATATCAAGTTTACAGTGGTTCTTTTAATTAGAGAGAGAAGAATCTCTGAAAATAATCTATCTTAATTTTTAAACTTCCAATGAAATATGTCTCCTTACAAAAGGAGAGAGGGAGGAGCACCCCGGGTGGCTGAGTTGGTTAAATGTCTGCCTTCAGCTCAGGTCATGATTTTGGGGTCCTGGGATCGCACCCCGCATTGGGCTCCCTGCTTGGTGGGGAGTCTGCTTCTCCCTCTTCCTCTGCCCCTACCCCCAGCTCATGCTCTCTCTCTCTCTCTCAAATAAAAAATCTTAAAAAAAAAAAAGAGAGAGAGTGGGAGGACAGTGTCAAAACTAATATGCTGAAGTTCAACACAAGGTGACCTTTTTTGGTCTTAAAGCCATTGTAGAACAGCTCACCCACACTGTTATAAACGCTATTTCACATGCTACGAATACAGGTGTCACTGTATTCATGTGATATACATGTTTCCCAAAATATGGTGTTTCTATCACTGGCAACCTACAATGTGACTGTAGATAGTATACAACAAAACACTTTTAACTGTAATTTTAAATAAAATATTTTAAATTAAAGCAAGTGGCATGTGACTTGGTATGGGAAATACTGCCATATTCTTCAGATAAGTTAATCTAAGCTCCAAACTTCTGAGGAGAAAAGGGACCAGGGGGACTCCTGATACTTACAAGAAAGGCTTTAGAAGTTTTTTAATTGCTGACTGAACACTAAACTCATTTTATAAAACTTGTCTGAGTCAATGTAGCTAATCTGCTGGAATAACTGCTGGAAAAACTTTTTTAAAGAATATACTTCTGGGGTGCCTAGGTGGCTCAGTCCTTAAGTGTCTGCCTTCAGTTTGGGTTGGGATCCCAGGGTCCTGGGATCGAGCCCCTCATCAGGTTCCCTGCTCAGTGGGAAGCCTGCTTCTCCCTCTCCCTCTATGCTCTCTCTTGCTATTGTTCCCTCTGAAGTAAATAAATAAAATCTTAAAAAAAAAAAGAAATAAAAAGGAATATAACTTCAGAAGGGGGTTAAAAAATACTTCATTTTAAAGAATCACAAAATTTAAAAATACATCATTTAACAGAAACCCTAAGCTGCCTATTCTTTTCCTTTCAGACAAAGCTAAAAACACTATCACAAATGATAAACTACTTTTCCAAAAGCCATTCTAGTTCTCTTATCTTTTGCCCTTAAACCTCAACCTTATTAGGTAAGGTGAGGCTGAAGCTTCTTTTCTTTTTTTAAAAGATTTTATTTGACAGAGAGAGAGAGATTGGGAGAGAGAGAGAGAGAGAGACAGAGAAAGAGACTGCGCACAAGCAGGGTAGCTGTGCAAAAGCAGGGGGAGCGGCAGGCAGGGGAGAAGCAGACTCCCCACTGAGCAGGGAGCTCAATGTAGGACTCCATCCCAGGACCCTGGGATCATAACCTGAGCCAAAGGGAGATCTTAACTGACTTAGCCACCCAGGTGCCTGAAGCTTCTTTCTTAAATTCAGGTTCAACTTTGCATTTTAGCTTTGCCCTTTCTGGTAGTCAACCGAGCCAGTAATGAAGAATAAAATACCATCACCAGCTTCCATCCTCACAACCGTCAAATAAATGTTTAACAGTGGCTTTTAAAAAGATTTTATTTAGTTATATGAGAGAGAAAGAGAGAGAGAGCATGCGCACTCAAGTGGGGGGAGGGGAAAGAGAGGGAAGGAGAGACTCTTAAGCAGATTCTGCACTGAGCATGGAGCTGGACATGGGGCTTGATCCCAGGACCCTGAGATCACCACCTGACCTGAAACCAAGAGTCAGACACTTAACCCACTGAGCCACCCAAGTGACCCAAAGTTTGTTAATCTTTAAACAAACAAATAAGCAAAACCTCATTTCTGGCTCCTGGTAGAAAACATTTATTCACATAATAAAATTGTAGGAGGATGTGTTAAAAGTCTTGAGAAGCCAAAATAGCTTTCTCTCAGCCACTTTATTATTCATTTAGACACTAGATTTGAGAATAGTGATCATTGCTCTTGGATGGCAGGCTGACTCCCTAACTAGGATCTGTGATGTGGCCAGTGAGCTCAGAAGGCCGAGTTTCACCAGCCGCCTCTGTTCCTCATTCCCCACGCCCCCTGGAAATGTGTAACCCCAGAGACCATGGTGCTGGGCAAGGTTGTCGTTGGCCTCAGACATACAAGCATCCTGTCACCCCACAAAGACTGGACAATGTCAGGAGTCTGGCTTAGAACAGGGGTGCCATTATAGCCATTTTCTAAATGAAATCTAGGTAAAATTTCTCATTTTAAAAATCATGCTATAGGGGCACCTGGGTGGCTCAGTCGTTAAGCGTCTGCCTTCGGCCCAGGTCATGATCCCAGGGTCCTGGGATCGAGCCCGCATCGGGCTCTCTGCGCATCAGGGAGCCTGCTTCTCCCGCTACCATTCCCTCTGCTTGTGTTCCCTCTCTCGCTGTGTTTCTGTCAAATAAATAAAATCTTTAAAAAAAAAATCATGCTATATCATTCCCATTACCTTTGTAATCTTCAAAGGATTTAGGAATGCCTTTAATATAGAGTGGGTGTTTTCCAGTTTACAACAAGCTTCACTATTCTCTGTAGTTTATATTATACTCTTCTCTGTGACTCATTTATTTTTACTTTTTCTCCGGTTAGGCTTTTTGAGTGTATAAATGTTGCTTTAGAGACACCGGTCAATTTGTATATAGCTGAAGGGAATGTTATTTAGAAAAAGATTTCTTGACGTTCTGTCCTTTGGAAAGCTGTAGAAACTATTTTAAAAGCTCTTGCTTGGGGCGTGGGGTGGTTGAATCAGGTAAGTGTCTAACTCTCAGTTTTGGCTCAGGTCATAATCTTAGCATCAGGAGATCGATCCCATATGGAGTTCTGCATTCTGCTGGTCTCTTTCCCTCCCCTTCTGTCCTTCCCTTCTGTGCGCTCTCTCAAAAATAAATAAAAAATAAAGATTAACAAACTTCTTTTAAACTTGAATGGAAAAAAAGACATAATGAAAATGAGTTATTGGAAAAGCTTTATTAAAGTTCTAGGGGCACCTGGGTGGCTGAGTCATTTATGTGTCAGACTCTTGGTTTCGGATCAGGTCATGACCTTGTGAGATTGAGCCCTGCATTAGGCTCCATGCTTAGTGCAGTGTCTGCGTGTCCCTCTCCCTCCGCTTGTGCACTCTTTCTCTCTCAGATAAATAAATAAAATCTTTGAAAAAAAAAAACTTTATCAAAGTCTCCCTATTTTTTTTTTAATTATAATTTTTTTTTTTTTTTAGATTTTTATTCATTTGACAGAGAGAAACACAGCGAGAGAGGGAACACAAGCAGAGGGAATGGTAGTGGGAGAAGCAGGCTCCCTGACGAGCAAGGAGCCCGATGCGGGGCTCGATCCCAGGACCCTGGGATCATGACCTGGGCCGAAGGCAGACGCTTAACGACTGAGCCACCCAGGCGCCCCTCCCTATTTTTTTTTTTTAAAAGCAGTTTATTGTGTGACTAATAGTTGAAATCCTTAAGATGAACTAGATGCTGCAACAGCTGCCCTCTTGGGCTTAGGTGTTGTTCCTTCATGGAATCCATGCCTGAATCTGCGGTATACAATTTTTAGGTGCCTCATTCGACCGGTCCCAGTGATGTTTCGTCTTTTAGCCTTGGCACTCCAGTTATACTTTCTCTTGCGCTTGGCAGGATAGCCGCATTTGCCACAGGTGGACTTCTGAAGGTGGTAGGCCTTCGAGCCACAGCGGCGGCACAACATGTGCGTCTTATTGCGACGCTTCCCAAACGATGACGTCCCCTTCGTCATCTTGTTTCCTCGGCAGGCCCCAAAGAGCAAAGTCTCCCTATTTTTAATGCTAATGTTTAAATAATTAATATAAGAATGAAGATGGAATGAGGACTTAAAATTCCAATAGTCTCATTTTTCATGGAAAATCTAGTAAATATAGTTCATTCAATCAAAACAATTTCTAAAATTATAAATAACTTCCAGTGACATTTTCAGTTGTTATTCCAACATCTTTTTATTAAAAAGATCAGCCATATACTTTAGTAAATTTCTATTCTTATGAGAAAATGCTTTTTTAACTACACTGTACTAAAAAACTTGATTTTAAACTGAAATATGCCCACATAAAAGGCAAAGATTTCCTCTTAAATCACAGATGGAGCCATTCATGTTTAAATCTTTTCAAAACTCTTATTTATATAATAGGGATCTATATCAATTATCTTGAATAAGAAATACATGTTTGGGTAAGATATATAGCCTTAAAAACCTCAATCAATGTGATTTCTAAGTGCTTATAGAGGTCCTTGAAGAGGAATCAGTAGAGGGAAGATGATGTACTCTGGATAAACTGAGAGGATTCAAAAAATGGCTCTAGTGATGAATGACAGATATGAACAACAAAGTTGCATGTGGAAAGTGTCAACATACTTTCCATGAAGTGGGGAAGGGAAAAAGCATTATTTCTAATTTAAAATACCTCATAGGATACGCAAATATCTATATTCATGTATAATTAAACTAAATGAACTGAATATGAGAAATAAAACATTGGCTATTTCACTGAGACTTCTCTGGAACCCCACATATTCAAGTTGGCTGAGAAATTACATTTTGAATCTTCTTATGGGCCAAATGGAATAATGTTTATATTGAAGCATATATATTGTATGTATTTCAAATATTCTCCCTAAAAGAAACTGAGTTATTTGTGACTAACACACCTCTTGAACTGCTACTAACAGTAGTGTTCCTTTCTTTCTTCATTTCTCTGTAGGATCAGTTCAAAAACAATCACTGTACTAGTTTCTTCCAGTAAAGCGTTCTTCCAAAAATAATTTTCATAGAGTAAATTTTAAGAAACTGTTTAACACATATGCAGCTGTTACTTTCAAATTATGTTAATTACTTGAAACAGTTACTTTCGACTGTCATATGTAGGTGTTAAAAATAGTTTCAGTTAAGTTCTAAGTTATGCAAATTATTCCATAAAAATTAGATTGCATTTCTGGAGAAATGCCATCTGGCAGGAATTGATAAGGAAAGGAAAAAACTTTGAAAACTAAAATGAACAATTACTTTGAAATGTCCTTCTCTTTTACATGGTCAATGACTAAGACAGAGACATACAGATTAATAATGAAGCCCAGAGGTATTATGTCTATGGGTATATAAGTCTGTGCATGGAGACAGCTTTAAATATTTGAGCCATGGTACCAAGACATTAAGAAACAATGATGTTGGGGCGCCTGGGTGGCTCAGTCGTTAAGCATCTGCCTTTGGCTCAGGTCATGATCCCAGCGTCCTGGGATCGAGTCCTGCATCGGGCTCCCTGCTCAGCGGGAAGCCTGCTTCTCCCGCTACCATTCCCTTTGCTTGTGTTCCCTCTCTTGCTGTGTTTCTCTGTCAAATAAATAAAATTAAAAAAAAAAAAAAAGAAAGAAAGAAACAATGATGTTCTCAGCAACGCTGCCCAAAGGAACTTTCTGCAATGATAGAAATGCTCTCTATCTCTGTTATCCAAAATGGCAGACAGTATGGCCACATGTGGCTAAATGAGTACTTGCAATAGGACTAAGTGTGACTAAGAAAGTACATTTTGTTTTTAATTATAATTACTTTAAATGTGGCTGGTGGCTTCCATTTTGGGCAGTGCAGCTCTAGGACATCTGTGGTTCACACTAGGTGCTTACTGAATATGGAAGGGCATCTGGAAACTGTGAGCCTAAGGATCTTATCTAAACACCTGTTCTAAGCCAAAGGTTTTATGGATCTTCATCCTAATCCTTATAATCAACTGGAAAAGCACTCCACTTGAAAAGGAAATCGACATAAAAAGAACTTTCAAGCCACAGTACATCAACTCTATTTGGTGCTGTTTTCTAATCAGTGCAGACAACATCAGTGCAGACAGACACACAGGACACAAAAACCATAGACACAATGCAGTAATAAATCAGGTAGCTATACTCTGGATTAACTACTTGCTGTACATATAAAAATAAGTGTGGCTTTGGAGAAGTCAGAAATGAACTGATCATGTTACACTTCTACCCTGAAAAGCTTCTCAGAGTAAGGGAGCTTTAAACCTGGACACATGTAAATACATACACAACAAACGGAGAGCATAAACAATCTCTACGGAGCCCTACCCAACCTCAATAGTTGTGAACTCAGGACTAAACTTGTCTTGTCCATACTCCTGTATAAGGATTTTAAAAATAATCGCTCCCGAAAAAGGGAATAAGAGTATCTGATTAATTTAATGGTATTCTCAGAAAAAGAATCGATGTGCTGCAATCATAAAATTAAGAGAGTATCAGTGTGAATGAAGCCTAAGGAGAGCACAGAGGAAGAGGGAGCAGGGAGGAGGTGGTACAAACCAGCAAAACCCCCGCAGAGCATGGGCGAGCTGCTGTATTTAGTTTCAAGCAACAGGGAGGTGGTATAGGTTTGAGAGAAGAAAGAGTTAAAGAAAGAAACTAAAGTGTACTCAGTGATATCACAAAGTCTGACTTGAGAAGTACTGAGGGTAAAACAGAAAGAAGAATATTGCACTGCTGCAGTTGTTATTTGTTCAAATAAAACAAACAAACATTTTTCTTACATGCTAAAAAGAATGCTCCACGCATTTCAGGAAAAGCCTCACTGCTGAGTATTTACCTATGGCTTACTTTACTGATTAATCCTTTCAGCTCATTTGTGAAACGCCTAAGAATATCAATAATATAAAATATTACATTATTTGTAATACTAATATTACAGATTTCAAAATTTGTTTAAATTTTATTTTAAATTAACACTAATACAATTTTAAGACAAGTGATTAACATGTCAAATGTAAAAGATTCCACTCTAAGTTAAAATATGACAAAAGGTTTTTTCCAAGAAATATGTGAGGATATTTAGTCTTTGTGGAAAGAGGGGAGGTGGGAGAATTATGGGGGAAGAGTTGAGGTGGGAAAGAAAAATAGAGGTTAGAGACATGAGGAAATATCTAATTTTAGAGTGACTTTTCAAAAAAAGGGAAAAAAATGACAAGACAATTTTTAAAAATACAAAATCCCAGCTTACTTTTTTGGTTTTCTGGAAGTAGAGTTCAGGAAAAGCATGGAACCAGTAAGACAACTGGGCTATGTAGAAAAACTTCATTTGAAATCTGCAAAGAAAGGAAAAAAGTAACTTTTAAAGCACCGTATTATTAAAGAATAAAGTAAAAACAAATGAGGGAAATCAGGATGTACAAATTAGCCACCTTCGTGTTACCATTTCAGGTCTCCCTGCCGTACTCTGTTCCCCTTTAATAACTCCCAGCAGCCACTTCCCTGTCTCCCTAGAATATTCTCATCACCAGTCAATTCCTCTAGATTAAACAACAGATGCAAAGATATCATCTGCAGAACCCTGACGGCCCGCACGCTAGCAGGGAGGAACCAGACCCCCTCGTCCATTAGCAAATTAATACTGATTTGTCATTATTAGTTACTGAAGACATAAAGGAGCATGACTTTGAGGGAATCACCTTACAGATCTTTAAGGTTTCATCAGAAGGAAAGCAGGAAGGGCAAAAAGATGGACACAAAAGCGAAGGTGCCTAGATGAACGATCACCTGAAATTGGTATAATCCTAACTGCAAACATCCCCTGACTTTTTTCTGAGGGAAACATGGTAACTCTACTTGGTTGGAACACTGAGAGAGCCCCCCCCAAATAAATGGAGGCAAACCAGGATTAGAAAGAGGAATACGGCATGGAAGTGTTCCCCAGGAGATTGAGCTCATCAGCCTAGAATCAATAGTCTCTTGACATTGATTCTCTTGACATCTCCAATCCTCCTGCTTTCTCTTTGTTCTCCCTTCTCCTTCTCCTCTAGACTTCTAAAACTAAAAACACAAATCCAGTTGGAAATAAATTTTTGGGGGGAGAGGTGAGATAATCCCATAAAAATATGATGTTTATAACCCTACTGCATTAAAAGCTCAGTGAATTAATATCATTTAAAAAAGTCAGAATGACTCAGCAGCGTGGGTATTATTGCTAGACTTAAAAAAACAAAGGTATGCGTGGTCATGTTATTCCCTTATCTTTTTCTCCAATTCTCACATCACGATGCATTTACTGAATGCTGTCTAGGTGACAAACACCTACATATGGCCTGGCACAACGAAGGATATATAGTATAAAGAGACAGTTCCTACTTGCTGTCAAGGTACACAGTCTTGGTGGGCATGCGCACAATATAAGACTTATATAAATGAAACAATTATAGAACACTCAAGACAACGTAGAGGTATTACCTAAGATATTATACACTGAAAATGACAAATTCAGGAAAGCAAAAGACAATATAGGCTAATGCAGCAAGGGAAAATAATATGGAATAGTTGTGCTAGGGCTGGGCTTGAAGAATGAGTGATTTAGCTGAATGTCTTTGCAACCCTGAGCTTTTTTACAGGACTGTATAGAAACCTTGGGGGCTAGGAAGATAAAAAAGAGACAATCACTATTCTGAAGTTTACAGTGTAAGAGAAAAAAACGAAAGGAGTAAAAAGAGACTAGGGTGTAGAGAAGGAAACAAAAGTAGGGAGAAGCTAGAGAACTGATGAGGAGAAAGGATGAGGGAGAAGGGAACTAAATTGAGATTATTGTTAAAATCAGTTTTTTCAAGCTAATGAACATGTTGGAATTATTATCATATATATGAAAAAAGTAAGTGCACAAGAAGCTTTTGTTCTTACGCAGAGGGACTGCCAATGACATACCTATTGTATGAATTTTCCAAAGTCTTAAAAAGAATGACAAGAATGGGTTCTGCTTAAAAGTAACATGACCATGGTCCATAACTAAGAAAAGCCTGCTAAAATGACTTACGTCATCAGGTTATGGGGATAAGCCCTCCACAAGATAGTTGGGTCTGAGATGTAGTTTTCCTAAGAAAGAAGATATAAAAATTAGCCTACTGAGTATAATGCAAACTTCTTGGACAATAAGACAGTATTTTCATTTCTTGCACATTTATAATTTCCCAGATTGGGCTCCAAAGAGCCCACTGAAGTTAAAACTATTTAGTTGTTTCAGTTATTTCAGTTATTTATTTAATATTCAGTTATTTCAAAAATCAGTTATTTTTGATTCAGGTGAATTGCTTACTTCAGCAAAATGAAAATCACTATGAAGGATATGAAGTCAAATAAGTGTAATTCCTGGCCTTCAAAATTCTTTCACTCCAACAGAGTAAAAAAATACATGTATGCGAACAAACATAAAACAACCAAAAAACAGTAATGGTACATAACAGAGGCAACAACAGCTACAGGAGAGATGAATTCTGTCTCAGGGGACCAGAAAAGGGTTTTGGGAAAGATGCAGCACCCGACAGGAGATGGAGGATCAAGGTGCTGCAAAGTTTTATAGGATGATGTCCACACACTAACCCAAATCTTTTTCTTAGATTACCAGATGTATTCAGTGAGAATTATCACATATGTAAAAAAACCCCCCAAAAACCAAAAAAAACCCCAACAAACCTCTCAAGTGACTTATCTTTAATAAGAATATTTTCCTATTGAAATGTAACACTGTTACGTTTAAAAAGATTATACAATAGATTTTAAGCAGAAATTACATCTAAAGTATCATTAAAGCAGGAAGCATAAAATGGCATGAGCCCTGGAAAGATTGAGTCTTAATCTATTTCCAACATTAACTATTACATACTTTGCTTATTTATTCATCTTTAACATGGTGATTAAAAAAATTTTGAGTCCTAACAAACTCAAAAAATATGTAAACTCCAGAGTGCATATAAATTTCAGAGATTGTTAATACTAACGTAAATACTACCTTCCTCCTCTCACTAGTTAGAATGATACAGTTAAAGGATTTGATTTGATAGTTTTAACTGAAAAGTTACACAATATTTTAAGTTACTTGGACACTACTTGGATTGTTTTGAAAAGAGGAAATCACTAGAAACATTACAGTGCATATAATCACTGACTTCTTACCCTTTTTGCTAATATAGAGATATCTGCAAATGACTACAGGATATAAAAACATTCAGACTAACTAAAAATGAGTAAGACTTTCTGAAACATTAAACACAGTTTAGAATTTCTGCTGTATGAAAACTAATGAAAAGAGAGGCTTACTGCTGAAACTTGATTTATACTAGTTCAATAGGAGAATTCCTAATCTTAGATAAGAACAAGAATGGAGAAGGGATTTTCTAAGGTTCAGGATTTGCTTATGAGCATTAAAAACAGGATATCGTTTTCTGTTCTGGGTATATAACGTAAATACTTTAAGGAGTGCAAACTTAAGCATAGTATATACTTACAGATATAAGAATGAATGTGCCCCAAATACAAGAAAAAAGGTAGAATGCACTAAGCTGACCAGATTCATTAAACTTGCTGTGTTTCGTTTTGGAGAAGTGCATTCGCCTGTTAATTTTCTAAAAAAAAAAATAACCATTAGTAATTAAGAATATATTATAAAGCATATTTAATATGTGACTACTGTAACTATGGAGCGCTAGTATTTTATAAAGTATAGATTTCTAAGATTGTATACTTACATCCAACACATACTCTTGAATTATGGCATGAATAATTATCGCCACTAGCATGTAGAAGAAAACTGTAGCCAAATCTTTGATACCATAGTAATAAAGGGATGCTGATTCAGTAGCTTGTTCTTCTGAAGGCCAAAAAGGACAGAACACACATACACAAAAATATACGTAAGATTATAAAAACAGCACTAAGTACAACATAGTTATGGAAACAAACAAAAGAAGACTAACCTAATAAATATGTTCTATAGAAACATTATAGGTGATTTGCTTTTGGACATCTTGAGTCTTAGGAGTAATGAAAATTGAAGACTATCCAGAAATCTAAGGCCTCAAGAATTACTTACAAAAGACTTGACACATGTTAGTTACAGCCATCAAAGACCAAAAAACAGGGAAGGGGAGGCTATACTCAGATCCTTGGGAAGACTATAAAATTGCTATTATCCCAGGTAGAGATTAGGTTACATCAAAGTTATATTTAGCCTATCTGTCTTTTCAAATTTTCTACCTCTTTTGAAACTAGACACTTCATTATGATTCTGATAGAAAAACTGATTTAACCTCTATCTGAATGAGTTTTGACCTACAAGCACTCTACATAGAGGCAACTGCCACTTAAAATTGTCTTTAATCCTTGAAATTGTTCTATTTTTCAAAACAAATCTTAATCAAATACTTGTGAGTTGCTGTAAATTGTTGTTCCCAAGCTATATATTTATGGAAATTATTTGAGAAAAAGAGTATTATTCTTCTCTGGCATATTCAAATTTCAAAACAAGTTTGTGATTTTGAGATCTGATATCTAAGTCACTAAATCAAATATGACTGACCCTTGAATAGACCAGGTTTGAACTACTTAGGTCCATTTACCTGCAGATTTTTTTCAAGAAATACAGTACTGCCAATGTACATTCTTGTCCTTATGATTTTAATAACATTTTCCTTCTTAAAAATAACATTTTTTCTCGAGTTTACATAATTCTAAGAATGAGGTATGTCATACATTTAACATAAAATATGTGTTAATCAACTGTTTATGTTATTGGTAAGACTTCTAGTCAACAGCAGGCTATTAGTAGTTAAGGTTTTAGGGATTCAAAAAATTTATGTGGCTTTTGATTGCACAGGGGTCAAAGCCCCTAACCTCTGCATTATTTAAGGGCCAACTGCATTTATACAACTGTATAACTGAATTAAACCCAATTAATTCAATGTTATATAATTGATCCTACATTCTAAATACTTGTCTGAGCCAAATACTTGTCTGAGTACGTTAATATTTTATTAACCAAATACTCTTATCCATGCTGGTTAACTGTATCACTGTATTTAACTACAATCAGTTTTCAATAACAACTTGACTTTCACATTGCATAATTTAGAAATAAAACTTTTAGGGGCGCCTGTCTGGCTCAGTTGGTATAGCATGTGACTCTTGATCCCAGGGTCATGAGTTCAAGCTCCACATTGGGTGTAAAGCCTACTTAAAATTAAAAAAAAAAAAAAAGAAAGAAAGAAATGAAATTTTTAAAAATAGAGCCTGAGAGTGTAGGCTGGATGCTATTACAACTCCTAGAGCTTACTGACATTTAGGGGTAGAGCACAACAAAAACACAAAAATAAAATAGGCTTTAAAGGATTGTTACTTTAGGTCTAAAACATAACTCATAGGTCAGAAAAACTAAACCTAAACACTGTACCTTTAGAAACTTTAATTGAACGATAACACTTTACAAATATACAGTATCTATTCTTAGAATTTTCTTATGAAAAAGATCAGAGGGAAGGGAAGGCAAAAAAAAAAAAGTTCTCCCACGTAAAGTCAAGTCCATTTAAAAATATACAACAAATGCCAAACACATAAAATCTGATTTTCATATAATCTATAGAGTGAAGTCAACAAAATACATTTCTTACATTACAAAATCATTAAAATAACGTTCAATCTAATCATGAATGAAATCTATTAAAATCAAAGAATTTAGCATTCATGGTAATTTCCACATTTGTTCAAGTAAAACTTACTTCTACTTAAATAGAAAATCCTGAAAGAAAACTACCTACCTGTTGCAGGGAGGGTAACATTGTACTGAAGAGTAACAAAAATGATAGAGGCTTTCGCTGTTATCTGGAAAGAAAGAAAGAAAGATCAAGTCAATCTGTGACCTTATCCCGAATAGCAGATCAAGGGAGGAAAACACTGTAAGTGCTGTCCCCAAATATAAGAACCAAGGGCACCCTAGTTCTTGTGGCACTATGACAGGCACAACTGAATTCCTGATCACCCAGGGGTTGAGCTTGGGAATGCTGCAGTTCCGATGAGTTTTTGTTATTCCTAACTTTAAGATTTCAAAAGAGACACTCTGTAGTTTCAGTAAATAGGGATTTGACAAAGAGTCTCTACTCTAGACCTGTACAATGAACAAAGTTCCTATGAAAAAAAATTGAAATGTAAATTAAGAAAGAAAAGGAAGCATGGTCACCACCACAAAAATGGATCAAAGGCAGGGTCTGTGGTGTGTGTGCGTCTCTCTCTCATACACCTGGGAGAGTTAAGTGGTCAATAAATATTTAACTGACCTGATTATTGGTAAAAGTGAAGTGGTCAGAACAGAAAAATGAAATGCTTACTCAGTATTTATAGGCACCAGGTGATGTGCCAGACAAGAATGGACTTAACAAAGACGAATGATACAAACCCTGACCACTTGTAGCTCAGCTGGGTCAGGAACACTGGTAAACATATTGTTATAATATTATAGAGTCACTACCAACAGGTATTCAGGATAAACAATGAATATTTTTTTGCTTTTGTTTTTTTCCTGGGGTGGGGAATGAGGCATGTTCTGGAAAGGCTTCTCAGAGGATATGGTGTGGAACTGTTTCTTGTTGGAAAACAGAAGTTCCCTAGGCTCATAGAGGAGGAGGAAGAGGGCAGCAGAGGTAGAACTGAAAGCAGAAAGGTTAAATAGCAGCAAACAGAGGCCTGGTGAGGCTGCACATCAGTAAGCGGTAGAGAAGCCTAGAAAACTTCTCCAGTGCTAGAAAGGGCCTTGTTTGTTCGACTGAATAGTTTAGATTTTATCTTGGCACAACTAGAGAATTAGGAGGTGGAGGAAGTTCATTAGTGCTTTTTGGAAAAATCATGGATGTACCTACTAAGTGGTCTTTCAACCTCCCTCAAATCCATTCTCCACACTGCAACCAGAATCATCTTCTGACCACGTCAACACCTTTCCCCATGCCCACCCATCCCCTACCTCCATCCTGAAAATTCTCTGGATTCCCCTTCTTTCTAGGATAAATAATAAAATCTTTTTTCTTTTTTTAACATTTTATTTATTCATTTATTTACGTATGTACTTACCTATTTATTTGTTTACTTATTCAGAGAGCATGAATGGAGGGGGCAGAGAGAGAGAAAGAATCCCAAGCAGAATCCTTGCTGAGCACAACTCCCCCCGGCCCCGTCCCCCCCCAACTCCACCCCCGCCAATGCAGGGCTCAATTCCACAACTCTGAGATCATGACCTGAGCCAAAATCAAGAGTCGGAAGCTCATTCAACTGAGCCACCCAGACACCCGAAGAACAAAATCTTTAATGTGGCCCATACGTTCATCCACTACCTTTCTTCCCCTCTGCCTCTCCAGCCTTAACTCACACCACTGCCTTCTGGATTCCTCCCATCGCAGGATGCAATTCTATCTGAAACCCTGTTGAAAACCTTCCCCCTTCACATCTCAATTCAATCACAACCTTTCAAGAAAGGCTTTGTTAGATTATCTCAGAGAACTGTGTTCCTTTCTTTCAAAACACATACTCTTGGTGTGATAATATTACTGATTTCTGTCACACTCATTAGAAAGTAAGCTCCGTAAGAGCTGGGACCATGCCTGTTTTTTCACTGTATGTTTAGAGCCCAGCATGGGGCCTGACCCATGTTAAGTGACTGATCAATTCTGTTGACTAAATACCAGATAAAACATAAACTGGAATAAGTACATAAGTCAAACATAAGACTTCTGCAAGAGACCACATGAAAGATAATAAGGCCTGAACTAAGGCAGTGGTAGTGGGACAGAGACAATATTTTGGTAAAAGGCAGAATAAGGTGTGGGAGTGAGAGGGAAGAGTCAAAGATTATGTATGGATACCTAACAGCTTGAACATTGAGGTGAAAATTAATATTATTAATAAAAATGTGGAATACGGGAGGAGAAGCAGCTTTTGGGAAAAAGAGAAAAAACTGAGTTTTAGATGGACTTAGATTTCTGTGAGATACTCAGGTGGAAAGAGGCAGATAAGCCTAAGCCTGGAACTCTGCAGGGAGACCCTTGCTTAAGGACTTGGGAGTCTCTACTTAACAGTAAGCAGTTGAAACTGTGGGGTTACACAAACCATTTATGGAGAGAGCACAGTGTTTGCAGAGAAGCAGGACAACATCAGAACTGTGGAGGGGGCAGAGAAAAAGCTGGTGGCAAAATGAGAAGAAATGACCAGAGAGGCAGAAAGAGAATGAAGACAGCTTGATGCCCCCAAGGCCAAGGGGGAAATGTTTTAAAAAGGTGTGGTTAATAAAGTCAAAGTTTCAAATCGATTCCAGGGGAATCGATTCCATTTACTAAACCTTTGTAAAATGCCACAGAAGCCAGGGGGCCGAGGGGTAAGCCAGGCTCTGAGGAACTGGCCCTCTCTGGGTGGAGTCCCCCTCCCAGGTCACCTGGAAGTTACAAAGAGGCAGTTTGAGAATATGAACCTTTGAAAAAGAGTTGGCAGGAAAAAGAGTACAATGTACTGGACATTTTAAGAAGCCATCAGTGGTCATGGCTTGAGTGATTCCTATGAAGCAGTGAGAGTAAAAACCATACCACAGACTGAAACAAAGTAGTATCCAGTGATAGATGCCACGTCAAGATTTATGTCCTTTTTCTGCGACTGAACGTTTGTGGGGGCAATTAGGAAGATGCCAGGGAAAAGGAAGAAATTAAACATGTTAGGGGTTAATGGAGAAAGATCTGGTAGGAAATGAAATGTAAGGATAGAGCTAGAACTTAATCTCGAAGTTTTCTTAAATGGGAAAGAAGGTAATAATCGATAAGACAGATAAGTTCAAAAGGCAGGAAAAAGGAAGAAACACACGTCTAGTAAATTCTATTTTTCCCAGGGTGGGGAAAAAAAAAAGAGCAATGCCGTCTGTTAAGCATTATTAGGGACTTGAAAGAGGAGTACTTATTTCATTCCTATAGGGAAGAAGCTGGCCAGGGAAAAGTGAAAAAGATCACTGGTATTACTGATGTCTGAGATTAGAAACTTTTGATTTGTAATATAATCTATCAGCACAAGTGTATGACTTTCTCTGGCAACCCTTAGCAATCCACAAATGGAGAAGCACAGAAAAGGCAGAGGGCGGGCTGAATCCGTGGTTGGATATTTGCAGGGCTATTATGGAGAAAAGACCACGAGGGAAAGGGAACTGAGGCCCGGGGTGAGTCTGGACAAGTAGTTCAAGTCTGCAGGGAGAAAGCAAAGCAATGAGGGGGCCAACACACCATAAAAGCTTAGACTAGGTGGAGAGTCAGCACAGGAGCAGTACAATGAAGGAGGTGAAGCGACATGTAGGTTGTGGCTGAGCTTTGCTACACTGGAATTCAGAATCTGGAAATAAAGCAAGCCTGCGTGATAAAGTCCATGCTATGGCCACTAAAGTAAGTTGCTTAAGTATCGTAGATATGGAAAGGTCACTTGAATAGAAAAGGCCAGCAAGGGATCTGGTATTACCATTTGGGACATTCACATGAATGTACTAGAGCAGAATAATGGTATGAATTTCCAGGTCAACACTGCTTTCATGTGATTATTTTTAATAAAGTTGACTGATGACCAAATTTTATTTTTTGATATCTCTATTTAGACTTCCCATATGTCAATACATACATAGTTTCTCCATTTACCTGTTTCTAGTTTAGAATATGAGGTCATGGGATGCCTGGGTCGCTCAGTTGGTTAAGCAGCTGCCTTCGGCTCAGGTCATGATCCCAGGGTCCTGGGATCAAGTCCCATATTGGGGCTCCTTGCTCAGCAGGGAGTCTGCTTCTCCCTCTGCCTCTGCCTGCCTCTCTGCCTACTTGTGATCTCTCACTCTCTCTGACAAATAAATAAATAAAATCTTAAAAAAATAGAATATGAGGTCGCCACTACTGTAGCTAAAAAACTTCTCAGGACTCCTTTACAAATGACAAGTGAAATTCTTCAAAGATAAATTTAATATCAAATACCAAAAGCAACAAAAGTTAGCTTATCTTTCTATAGTAGGCTCCCAAATAAAATTAAAATCTGGCCTTCAGCTAGTTACTTTTGTATGTGGCATTAAGTAGAGCAAGAAGAAAAATATAAACTACGCACCCCAACAAGTTTACAGAAAAATCCTGCCACTAGCCATTTCCAGGCCTCCCTAAGCCTCACACCCAGCCAGCATTACTTTAAACTAATATTACAATCAATTAATAAGACGACAAATTAGTTTGGAATAAAATAAGCTGCAGAAATATACAATACACTCAAAAGTAAACATAAGTGAGTTTATGACAGTTTGGGACGTTTATATCACTGCTTTCCATTTACAAGAAAAGAATGAAACTTACTCAGATACATCTTAACAGGTTCTACAAATTCTAAGGAATTATCTATTCTATGTTGTATGTAAGATCATGAATATCCTAATGTTTCCTTAAGGTCACCAGTTTGGGCTGGTTGTTTTTTCTTGTTAAATTTATACTGTACTTGTTAGAGGCAGGTGTGATTTACTACATTGACTGTATGCTGAAAGATAAAGACAATTTCTGAATATCACATTCCACTTCCCTATCATCTTTTTTAAGTTTAAATAAAATTAAGTTCTTAAAAAAGGAGATGGAAAGAAAATGTGAGCATTAAGACAAGTCATTCTTAAAAACACGACAAACCTCCAAAATGGTTCTAAGATTTGTTCCCCCCAAATCTGCATGACACAAACCACCTAGACTCCTGCAAAGAAGCTCCCTCCCAGAAGAAAATATTCCTCTTGGAAACCCCTAACTCCTCACTTCTCTTATCCTTACCTGGATTCCTAAGCAGCCTTCTATTTTTCAACTGTTCAAATTTTCCCAACTCAAATATGAAGCCATTAACTAAAGACCATGATTTGTATTATGTGGACAGATACTGACTGTATGAAAACCATGATTTCAAAATTTACATTCAATTCTTGATAGCATGAAGTTTCCTTGGAAATTAAACTTAGATTTCTCCAAAATGGACTACTTTTTTTTTTAATCAACCTTTTTACATATAATCTCTTTAGATGCTAACAATGGAACCCTTCTCTCACTGAAAAATGCTGTCTTCTATTTTCAACTTTGATAAATATCTAATGAATAATAATAGCTACTATTTATGGCATGGCTCCTGTAAACCAAGCACTGAACTAAAGCCATGATACACATTAGTTAATTTAATTCTCCAAGGAACCCAATGAGCCCTGTTTTACAGAAAGGAAACAAGTTCTGAGAAGTTAAATGATCTGTCCTAGGTTATCCAGGGAGCAAGCTGCAGAGCCCTAACTTGAATATGGACCCCTTCAGCTACAGCATCTGTGCTTCTACAGTATATTTATATTGACTTTTCATTTTGGCTAGTAATGTAGTATCTATTATCACTTTGTCAATTTCTCCGTAAATCCTGACATTTCCTCAATATATTTACACAAAAGGCCTAAGAGGTTCTACTGCAAAAACATCAACTTCTCTATTATTATAACACAAATACTGTAATTCTATAGTTATGTTAATTTTGAGATTCAGCAGCAATTATTTTAAAAGTCAAACAGCAAAACTAATGTCAATTTTCCCTGATATGTATATAACATGCATTCAAATCCTAAAACTTTAACACATGGTAAGAAAAACGTACAACTTGTACCAACTTCCCTCTTCTGTATCTTATGTTCTCTTTTGAACTAAAAACTTCTATTTAGATCTTTTTTATGTCTATTTAGATTTATAAATTTTATAGATTTACACAGAAATAAAAATCCACTCACTATTATAAAAAATCATTGACATGGGGCGCCTGGGTGGCTCCGTCATTTTGTCCTTTGCTTTTGGCTCAGGTCAAGATCTCAGGATTGTGAGACTGAGCCCCTTGGCAGGCTCCACGTTCTGCAGAAAGTCAGCTTGCCCTCTCTCTCTCTGCTCCTTCCGGCCACCGTTCCCCCTCCCCCACAACTTAAAGAAATAAAATCTTAAAAAAAAAAAAAAAGTGGTACGTGAAGCAAAAGTATAGGTGTTTCCCAGAAATGTGGTAAGAGACTGTGAAATCTTTTACATAAAAGCAAAGTTATACCATTTCTCAGTGTCGGGATTTTTGATAAATAGTCCATTTCACTCAAAGTTTGCAAATGCAGGTAATATTATTCTTAGATTATATGTTTAAGTCTGGAATTCTTACCATATGGAGATGGGTTATGATAAGTTTTTATAAAATTGGTGAATATACGGTACACACAAAAGTATTACTTCTAATATCAAAACAGAAAGTATATATGAATATAAAACTCAGAAAGTGAATACAAATGTTTAGAATTGCATTTTTAATATGATACTCATATAGTACTTTAAACAACCATCAGATGCAGTCACACCATATTATCTGATCCTTGTAACCTAACAGTAGTTGTGAGAATACCACAGGTGCTGTTATTTCCTTACATTGAAAAACGGGCTTAGTCTTGGGTCACCCAATAGTGACCCTGTAGCACAGGGACAGACTAAAAGCATGGGACATATGTTAATTCCCTTCTACCTTCCCTTCCACCATACCTACCACCCCCATAGCAGTGGGCTAAGTGGAATAAACGGCACTGTCAGAAATAAAAATATCTGTGTAGATCCAGAAAAGCCTACCAGAAGAGAAGCAAAAGTAAACTAAAATGTTTTCTTTTTTTTTTTAAATGTTAAGTTTTCTAATAACATTTATAAAACCCACATAGACATCACTTAAAAATTTTATTCATCTTATTCATAAAAAAACTTATTTGATTGGCAGCTCATTCTACTGGTTTTTCTGAAGAATTTTTAATGTCATTCATCCAACAAATACTTTTTAAGCACCTACTAGGTCCCAGGTGTTATTCTGGGTACTGGAAACAGAGTAATAAAACCTCAAAGTTTCTGCCCACACTGAGGTTATATTCCAGGAGGAGAGAGACAAACAATACATAAGTAAAATAATTAGTGTATTTAATGAGGCATAGCGTCTACACAGAAAAATTTAAAAGAAAAGATAAGGATTGGGCGTGTGTACTGAGGAGCGAGGGAAAGAAAATCGTAGGATGTTATATACACGTTCACCTTGCAAAGTTTATTACCCACATTCAACAGCTGTTAAATAAGTCATCAAAATACTAGATATGTGGGAAGAGAAATTTACACACTCCTGACATTTCCATCCTCGCATACTTCACGAAACAAAAAGAAAATCACTCGGCTTCTTGGCACTGCTGTTCAGAAGCGAGATTTATGGATCAGACCTTGTTTCTTTAAGGGAAAAGCAAGAGCACGGCAAAAAGTTCGGCAAGTGGCAATAATACCAGTTTGGGAGAGAAGAATGAAAACAATCGGGTGTGCCTCAGTGTGCCGAACTCGTGGCGGTCACTCGCTGCCCCGCGGCCACCGCCCTTCAAATAGGGAGCGGACGCCGGGCTCCGTCGGTTTCGCGTAAACCCCAAACTCAGTCGTAGAGGCCCCCTCCCCCGAGGCCTGGCCTCCACTCATCTCCAGCCCTCGCCTGCCCGGCTCACCCGACCCCCAGGGCCGACCACCCGCCCGGCCGGAGCCAGTTCGGCAGCTCAGGGGCCGCCCCCGCAGCCCGCCGGCCCCTTGCCGGCTGCCACGTAACCCTTCGCGGGAACCAGGAACTGCGCGGCGCGGCCGACGGGAGGGGACGGGGGCGGGGGCGGGGTGTGCGCGGCGGCTAAGGGGGCGACGCGGCTGCCCCCCGCTCCTGCGGGCGGCGGCCAGGCCTGCCGGGGCTCGGCATCCCGAGGCCGGCGCGGGGCACGGCAGGGCAGGGCAGGCCTGCACCCCGGGGTCTGGGGGGCCGGCACCTCTCCCCCCCCCACCGTCCGGTCCCCCGCGGTCCTGGGCGGAGGGGCCAAAGCTGGCAGTCCGAGGAGGGGGCGGCGGGGCGGCAGGGCGGTTGGGGCGCGGGGCGGACTCACCTCGAACATGAGCCCCAGCAGGAAGACCATCGCCACACAGGAGACGATGTCCGCGTGATTCTGCAGGATGAATTCGTGGCTCAGGACCGGGGGACTCTTAGTGCTTTTCTTGCGAATCGCCATGGTGAAGCCACCGCCCGTGCCTGCAGGTGCTCTTCCCCGGCTCCGCTCTTTCCAGCTGCTCACAGACGAGCTGCCGCCGCCGCCTCCCCCTGGCTGCTCCTCACAGCCCCGCCGCTGCCGCTCGCTGGGGCTTCACTTCCCATCCCACAGCCAGTACGCAGCCGCCGGGGCCGCCCGGAAAAAAAAAAAAAAAAAAAAAAAAAAAAAAAGAAAGCAAGCCCACAGCGGGGGTGAGCATGCGCACCGGGGAGACGGCGCTCGCTCGTGCCGGGGTCGCCCCTGCGAGCCCACAGCGCCGCCTGGGGACCGGAGGCCGTCGGCCCACGGCCCCTCCTGGGTAAGGAATCGGAGCGGCACGCCCACTGCTCCGCTCCAGGATGGAGGTTGGCAGTCGTTTGAGGCGCGAGCTTCCTGCGCCTAGTTAACAGGCTGAGTTCGCGGCAGATCGAGAATGGCCACGTGCAGTGGCGTGCATGGCCGAAAGCATTTCCTTCCCGCCCTCCTGGCTACTCTGGGCTTGAGTGTCAGTGCTTGCTTACATATAGATTGTCGCTTCTTGTAAGCCACAGCCACCACCACGGTAATCAAAACATAGGACTACAGACAAACTACATGAGGGTAAGGTGCCTTCTTCAGTTTTAGCATCTTAAAAATTAACTCGAGTTATTTTAAACACTTTTGACTTAAAAACCATTCGTTGAAAGCTTGCACTAGTTTTTCTTATTTTTATTTTTTTAAAGAACACTTCCTATTTGGTCCCACCTACATCCCCGTCCCTCCCTGCGTCTTACTAAAGACAGAATTAGTTTGGGTTCATTTGCTTCATACTTATTAACATTTTTTAGTAATCTAGAGAGACGGTAAAAAAAGGTTTGTGAACTAGACAGATCTTCCTCTTTCATGTTTCTACCCAAACTAAGACTTCTTTCTCTTTCTCTTAAATCGCACCACTCTTTACCCATTTGCCAAATCCAGAAACCACAGTCATCCTGGATTGATAGCTTTCAGCATCCTTCCACATCTAAACTATTACCACACACAGGTAATTCTATTCCTTTTCCCCCTTACCACTGCTACAGCCTCAGGAGGAGACACACCTTTTGGCTACAAAATTCAACAATTTTGTTGACTTGCTGAGTGGTTTAAGATGATAGGTTTTTGAGTCACAGTTCTGCCACTTACTACTTGAATGATGGTGGACAAGTTACCTAATCTCTGAGACTCGATTTCCTCATTTATTTATGTATTCATTTTTTCAAAAAATATTGAGCATTTACCCATATGCTAGGTAACTGGGGATACAGAACTGAACAAAAAATACAATTAGCCTATTCTTAGGAGCTTTCATTCTAGAGAAGTGAGAGAATCTTTAAACAGGATTTAAAAAGTGAAACAGGTTAAGTTGAGATGAGGGTCCTGGAGAAAAATAAAGCCAAGGGAATAGGGAAAGCACAGGGAAGTTACAGTTGCCTCAAGACCTAAAGGAGGCAAGGGACCAAGCCATACAGCTATCATTTATAAAGAGAAGGCGATTGTAATTAAATGTGATGCAATTACAGGAGATGATTCCAGGAAAGGGCTTAGTAGAGAGTTACAGCTGTCTGCACATTAGCTATTACTGTTCTCCTTTCTGGTCAAGTGATTATTAGTTTCAGTTACCTCCAAATCACCTTTCAGTTTTTACATTGGAACGATTCATCTAACAGGTTCAAATTTTTTTGATGGTTTTCCTTTTCCTTCATGGAAAGCTAGCAGGACTAAACAGCCCTTCATGATTTGACTCCTGCCTACCCAGACGGGCTCAGCCCCAATCTCAGCGTGAGCATTTCCGACACCATATCCTGTACACTTGAGATCACGCTCTCTTCCCATGCTCCCCCCAGCTTTGTGCCTGCTGCTGCTTCTGTCTGGAATGTTTTCTCCTATCCTCTTCATAGACCCAGCCTACTCCCACTGTGCCTTCAAGTCTCATTCATGTATGATCTCTTTGAAACCTTTGCTGACTTCTACGACTGATCTAGGCACTCTCTTAGGATTCAATTGTATTTTTTAAAAAAAGATTTTATTTATTTATCTGACAGAGAGAGACACAGCGAGAGAGGGAACACAAGCAGGGGGTGTGGGAGAGGGAGAAGCAGGCTTCCTACCGAGCAGGGAGCCCAATGAGGGGCTCCATCCCAGGACCCTGACTTGATGACAAGTCAACAAAATTGTTGAATTTTGTAGCCAAAAGGTGTGTCTCCTCCTGAGGCTGTAGCAGTGGTAAGGGGGAAAAGGAATAGAATTACCTGTGTGTGGTAATAGTTTAGATGTGGAAGGATGCTGAAAGCTATCAATCCAGGATGAGCAGAAAAATGAGCAGAAGGCAGATGCTTAACAACGGAGCCACCCAGGCGCCCTTCAACTGTTTTTTGAAAACACATTTTAAAATTTTAAGTTAAAATTTTAATTTTTTTATGATTTATATCACGTAGTTCACCGATTTCAAGTGTACAATTTGGTGGTTTTTAGAACATTAACAAAGTTGTGCAGCCATCCTCATATTCTAACTTTAGAGCATTTTTATCACTCTCCAAAAAAATCCTGTACATGTTACCACTCACTCTCCATTTTCCCTCACGGACTTGGCAGTCCTTGGCAACCGCTGATCTTACCGCCTCTCTAGATTTGCCTATTCTGACATTTCACATACATAGAATTGTGGTCTTTTCTGACTGGCTTCTTTGACTTAAGATAAGTGAGGGTTTAGAGGTTCATCCATGTTGTAGCATGTATCGGTATTTCGTTCCTTTTTATGGGCAAAGTACTGTCTAGTGTATGGATATATCACATCTTATTTGTCCACTTATCACTTGATAGACATTCAGTTTGTTTCCCCCTTTTGGTGATTGTGAGTAATGCTGCTGTGAGTTTTATAGGGACACTTGTTTTCAGTTCTTTTGGGTATCTACCTAGAGTTGCTGGTCACATGGCATTTTTATGTTTTACTTTTTTTCTTAAGATTTTATTTATTTATTTGACAGAGAGAAAGAGCTCACAAGTGGGCAGAGAGACAAGCAGAGGCAGAGGGGGAAGCAGGCTCCCTGCTGAGCAGAGAGCCCGATGCGGGGCTCGATCCCAGGACCCTGAGATCATGACCTGAGCCAAAGGCAGAGGCTTAACCCACTGAGCCACCCAGGTGTCCTTATGTTTTACTTTTTGAGGAACCGTCAGACTGATTTCCAAAGGTGGCGCACCATTTTATCAACCCACTAGTAATGTCTGGGGGTTCCAGTCTCTACTCAACCTTGCCAGCATTTGTTATTAGTAATTTTATCCCTCCCAGTGGTGTAAGGTAGTATCTTGTTGTGTCTTACACGTGCATTTCCCTACTAACGCTGTTGATTCTTAGCTATTTCATGTGTTTACTAGCCATTTGTATATCTTTAGAGAAATGTCTCTTCAAATCCTTTGCTATATACTGAGTCATTATTTTTTTAATTCATTGAGTTATAAGTTTTTAAAATATGTTCTAGATACAAGTCCCTTTTCAGATAACCTGATTTGAAAACATTTTCTCCCAGTGTGTTTGTCTTTCTGTTCTCTTGACGGTGTCCTTCGAAGCACCAAAGTCTTTAAGCCCAATTGATCTGTGTTCTCTTCTATCATTTGCTCTTTGGAGGCTAAGAAATCATTGCTTAGGGGCACCTGGGTGGCTCAGTCGGTTAAGCAGTTAAGTGTCTGCCTTTTGCTGGGTCAAGATCTCCAAGTCCCGGGATGGAGCCCCACATGGGCTCCCCGCTCAGTGGGGAGCCTGCTTCTTCCTCCGCCTTTGCTGCCCTACCCCCTGCTTGTGCTCTCCCTCTTACTCTCTGCTCTCTCTCTCTAAAATAAATAAATAAAATCTTAAAAAAGAAATTAAATGCAAGATGACAGAGATTTACTCCTGTGTTTTTTTCTGAGAGCCCTACATTTTAGCTTTTGCATTTAGGTGTATGATAATTCAGTTGTATTGTGTACATCTTCTGATTGCTTCTGTTTTCTCAGTAAAATATGAAATGAAGTCATCCGGAGTGGGGATGGTACATGAGGTTTGAAGAGAGGATGAGGTAAAACTGTGGAAGGGTGAATGGATTGGGGAACATAATCAGACAGCAGAGACTCCTTGAGACTTGTGGACATAAATTAAAAGTGAGACTTGCCTGCAGTCACACCTCCTGCTTGGATCCAGGTGTAAAGAAGGCAGAAAGCTGGGGCGCCTAGGTGACTCAGTGGGTTAAAGCCTCTGCCTTCAGCTCAGGTCATGATCCCAGGGTCCTGGAATCGAGCCCCACATCAGGCTCTCTACTCATCAGGGAGCCTGCTTCCCCCTCTCTCTCTGCCTGCCTCTCTGCCTACTTGTGATCTCTCTCCCTGTGTCAAATAAATAAAATCTTAAAAAAAAAAAAAAAAGAAGGCAGGAAGCTGGTTTTTGCAAGGCCCGTGTGGCAGAGGGGCAAGGATGTTGAGGTTGTGTGCAGATAAGGGCAGGGTTAATGAAGTGAACACTGTGAGGGCTGGTTGTGCTCCAATCCTGTTTCTCTCTCCAGCCTACAGACCACCCTTTTCTGCTGTGAAAGGCAAACCTCTGCAGACCGCATCCCTGAGGCTCCCTTGCCCTCTCTCTGACTTCTAGTTGAGTTTGGCTGAGGGAAGGCACTGGCCAAAAATCAGAGGACAGTGTTGGGGATTTATTGTCCCTTGATTCCTCCTTGCTCTACTGTTTCTGGCAGTGGCTGTGTTTTCCTGTGGTCTAGCCCTTGTCAGGTAACCTTTCTATCACTGTTCATCTCTCCCTGGGCTCAGTGAGCTCAATCTCTCCCTGGCCTCTTCAGGCTGTTGGTGGGTAATGGCTTCCCCCACTCCCAGTCATCTGGAGCTTCGCTATCTCTCGTTCGTTCCCTCTACCTGCGCACTCCTCTGTGAAGAGGCACTTCATTAAACCCTTTCCAGCTAAACCCTCCTGAACGTGCCATCTATTTCTTGCCAGTTCTCTGACAGATGCAGATAGAGAAATAGTGCTGGGGCCTCTGAATGTGGGCACCCATGCAATTGAAGATGGTTGGAGTGGAACTTGTTTGTTAAGAAGGAAGTGGTCAGGGAGTTGGATGCTGGGAGTGAGTTCAGACGTCGTGCAGTCACTGGCCAGGAGATGGCAAGGGCATGACGAAGGGAGGGAGTGCTGAGGTGGATGGAGGAGGAATGCGTTGGGAGTGAGGAGTCAAGGCAAACCAGGAGGCTGACACACGCTTTACATGGATGTTCAGTCACCAAGAATGACTGGAGGAGTAGAATGGGAGGGGAGCCAGGGAATGAGCCAGGTGCTAACATCTGACATAAATGAAGAGGAGTCAGAGAGTTTAGCAGAAATTGCCACAGGGGGATAGTGGGTGGCATAGTTGGAGGGCATGGGCTTCCAGAAGAGCGGGGGTTTATGAGCGAAGGAAGAAAACTCTTGTCAGCCATCAGGTTCATGAAAAACACCCACTCCACCCCTGGTGGTATGTGAGGAGCAGGAGGGAAGAAACAGCCACCTCTTGACAAGGCACTAAGGAAAGCAGGTTTCAGTTTTCAGTTAGAGCTGTAGCCAGGTTTCTGCGTAAGAGGGTGAAGAAAATATTCAGAAAATGGTGCAAGGTGTGGAGGATTTGGCATTTGACACATCTGGGGTCCCAGAGGATAAAGTAGAAGGGTTTAGGGGCGGGGGGGGGTGGCTTTTCATTTTAGTCACCAAAGGGATGAGCAGAATCGTGTGGGGGAAGAGAAGATGGAGACAATGGATGACACTGGAAGTTTGCTTCTGGAGGGTACCAAGGTGGAAAGTGTTCTACTACACGGTGGAATTATTCTTATGGTCTTTTAGGGGAAAGCAGGGAATCTGTTCTGATTTTAACTTTCTTTTTAGGATTGGCTTCTTAAGGAGTTTATAAGGAGGGGTGACTGCCATTGAATCCTCTCAGGGTGGGTCATGGTAGTAGGGAAATTGGGTCTTACCAAGGCCCTTGGGGTTCTGGAGGATTCTTTCAAGCAGACTGGTTGCTCAGGTATGTCCCACTCTGGGACTGATAGAAGCGAGAATCAAAGTGGGACTGTTGCATTTCCACCTCTCCTCACTGCCAGAAGGATGAAGGGTGAGGAACTGTTGGTGGCATGCCTACTCTATTCCATGCGCTAACCTATTCACATGGATTAGAGCATTCAGTCTTCACAAAAAACCTATGAAATGGATGTTCTTATTTTAATTTAAATGGGGAGACTGAGGCTCAGAGAGGTTAAATCATTTGCCCAAAGTCATGGGGCTGGTAATCTGTTTGCCAAACCCATTCTTATTTCATGTAAGTGGCCCTCCAAGAGCTTCACTTAGCAGGAAGTTGTTGAACCTGAGGGGAGAAATGATTGTTCACCTAATCTATTCCAGAGGATAGTCCTGCCCTGATGGAAACACAGCACTTTTTTTTTAAAAATCAGGTCATTGATCTATTTATATGCCATTGTTATATGATTTACAGTAAGTTTTTGAAATATAAAATTGCATTCATGTTGTAAGGAAGAAATTATATTTCTATGAGGAAGCAATTTCACTCCATTAATAGTTGGAAATTATATAATTTCCTTGAGTATACTTTTTCCTGCTGTGGAAATAGTAAGCAAAATTCATAATGTTGTGTTGTTACTAGTAGGAAAGACTGACAAGAGATGACACATCACACCTGGAGGTGGTTGAGGGACAGCTGGGTGGTAATGGTTACGAAAGTCTGAGACCACCCCACCCTGTGTCTCTCTAGGCCTGTGATCTTCTGACTCTAGAAGCTTAAGGGGCCCAAGGTAGACTTTCTCTCCTTTCACCTATAACTTATTTCATTTTATTTAATCTTGCTTTATTGAACACATCAAGGGGGCCCGAGTCAAAGCTTCTCTGGTAGAAGGGAGATCGGTTTCAGAGAGTGGTGCAAAGTGAAGATAGGGAACCGAATGTAAATGCTGCCAAGAAGTTTAGCTTTGAAGAGGAAGCGAGAGCAGGGTATGTAACTAAAGAGGAATTAGGATCCAGGTAGGTTTTGTGTTTGCTTTTGAGTGATGTGGCAGTTGTACATGTTTAGATGACAAGAAGGAGGGATGAGAGGGAGAGGTTCCAGGGGCAATGGGAAGAGGTGGGAAGGGACTGGGCTCTCTGTGGTTTGGGATCCACCGGAACATAGGTAGAGAATTACATTTACGTAGGAGGGGACCCTAGTTTTCACACCGAAAGGAAGGAGTAAAGGTCAGTAGAGACAAGGCAGTCATGGATCTGTGAGTGGAGATTCTCCCACATGGGTGAGGGGATCCGGAGAGACAGTGCAAGGAAGACTGGGAGCCAGATTCTTTTCCTGAATAATGAATGAATGGGGAGACTAAAGGCGGTAAGCTTGGAGGGAAAGATGGCTGAAGGAGCAGGGGTTTGTCAGTAGTAGGGTGGCACTGTAATTGGAGAGGGAGGGGATTGTCAACCCAACCCCTCCTAAGAGAGCTGAAGGAGATTGGTGGTTCGAGGAGAGGGCTATGGTATAGTCAAAGCAACTGGTGAAGGGACTGTTTAGTCTAACAGTTGAGGATGTGGGGGAATTTATTTATAATGGGATGGCTTATATTAGTTATAATCCCCTTAGTTGCAAGTGACTGAAAAGTAGATATATTGGGTTAAAAGTTAACAGATTGAAAACAAATCTTCAGGAATTGGAGTGCATTGTGGATCTTAGAAATTAGAACGGGGAATTTGACCTCATCAGGACTGTCAACACATCTTCTTTCTGTCTTTTGTTTCAGCTTGCTTCATTCTTCCCTGTCGTAATTGGAATTTACTTAACATGGCAGAGAACACGGTCATTTGGAAGTTCTGTCAGAATAATCCCAAGAAGGTACCTAGACTAGTCTGGCTTGGTAGCACGATCATTTCTGGGTCAATTTCTGGTCACCCTGTGGCTAGGGTGGGTGCGTTTATTAATGGAAGGTGTGGAGGAAGGGGTGTTGGGCAAATAACATGAACCACGACCGGTGCTCCAGAGAACATGATTCTGGAGGTCGAGGAACAGCAGGTAGTGGCTGGATTAGGGGAGAAAAATCCAGTAGCATCATGAACAGGAGTGAATGAGAGTAATAGAGGATGGAGTGGCTTGTACTTGAGGCAATGGCCAAAGACTATGGAGATGCATAGTAGGAAAAGATTTCTGAAATAATCTCAGCAGACACAGAGAGAAGAGGGGGTCTGTTTGTTGTGCTTTCGAGAGGGTTCTAGTTCTCGGGAACAGACAGGAAGATGGTAGTAGGTGAGCGGTCCCTGGGGAGAGGAACACATGCGGAACACAGCAGTGGATGTGGGGGACACTTCCTGAGATAATTGAGCCATTACATCTGCCAGGGAGGCCGCCCAGCAGATCACTTTCACCTGAGGAGAAGGAACTAATGAAAGCATCTTTCTGTGCAAAGTGCTTTCCTAAACGGCTTCTAACATTAGAAGGCCTGATGCCTCAGGGAATTTGTGACTGGTTGAGCTGAGTTGATATCTTGGAGCCATCAAAAATGGTATATGGCTCAGTGCCTAGTAGAATCAAGGTCCTGGGGTGGTGGCCAAGGATTCTTTGGCCCTGTTTCCTTGTTTTCATCAGCCTGTGTGCTCTAAGGCAAAGCTTACAGCACAGATGAAGACAACTAAAATGTATATAGGTTGTTGCAGCCTCCCAGGTGTTGTTGATATACATTAATTTTAACCTCATCAACCTAGAACCTAATGTTATTCCTATTTAAAGTAAGGAAACAGAGGCTCAGCAGAATAACTTAAGGTTTTACAACCATCAAATTTTAATTCCCAAGATGAAGAATGTGCATTTTATCCTATAAAAATCTCATAATCTTATGTAAGATTTTACTAAAGAGTAAATTAGGTGTTTTGTGGTGCTTAATTGGTATAAATCAAAGTGAAATAATCATAACAGGTGCACATATTCTGTTAACAATCACAGGAAAAATAATAGCAACTAATATTTATTGGGTACTAAGCACTGTGCTGAACACTGTGGGTATTTAATACTCATAACAGCTCATTGAGTTAGGTACTGTTTTTCCTGTTATTCCTTTTCTACAGAAGAGGAATTGATTGGAAAATATTATTACTAAACCATTACCAGTACCACGACTATCGTAATGAATGGAAACAGGAATGGGTCACTTACGGGGAAGTCAGTTAGTAGTTTATTTTGATTTGGGTCATGAGCACTAGGCTGGGGAAAAAAGAAAGGGCTCTGTCCCTGAGACTGTCTATGATAAATGTTTAGTTTTGTCCCTGTGAAACGAGGTACATTTATTCCTTAGTGGGCAATTTATGGCTTCTTCCGAGCATCACTCGTAACCACTGGCCTTTGGTTTTCAGATTGGATCTTCATCCTCATATTAGGACACAAATACTACTCTGCTAAGTGGAGTGGGGGCTAAAAGAAATGAGTGACCAAGGACTAATTCAGCTTGGGTGTGGAAGAACGGTGATGGTATTAAGTTTCTTCACACTGATGTGTGGTCCTTGGGAGAGAGCCAAGTGAAGAGTTTCTGCAGTTAACAAAGGATTTAGGCCTGGGGCTTTGGTGAATGATTCAAGCTCAAGCATACATCTGGAAATTGTTCAGCATGATGGTAGTGGTTAGCATCACTAAAATGGATTATATCCTCGACGTGGCGAGTGAAAAGAAAGAACAATGTTATATAGTCTTGAGAGTACCTGTAGCCAAGGGGCTGAAAGGGGATCGAGAGCTTAGTTATGTATATGGTTTTTTTTTTTTTTTAAAGATTTTATTTATTTATTTGACAAAGAGAGAGATCACAAGTAGGCAGAGAGGCAGACTGGGGAGGGGGGAAGCAGGCTCCCTGCTGAGCAGAGAGCCCCATGCGGGGCTCTATCCCAGGACCCTGGGATCATGACCTGAGCCGAAGGCAGAGGCTTTAACCCACTGAGCCACCCAGGCGCCCCTGTATATGGTTTTTAATAGCAATGATTTTCAGAGTGTTTCTCAAACAATAATTTCCTGTGAAGTCTCCATAAAATCTGAATGATGAAACTTCTAAGCCCACCAGATTCTTTCACTCTGTAATCCTAATAACTGATTTATTTTAGGTTTAAATGCTCTTGCAAGGAATGTGCTGGTCCAAAGGATAGTATTATTATAAATTATTTCCCCTGAAGTTTAAATTCGTTAAAAAATACTGAAATAGACAAGTAATAAAATGAGAAAGAAAAGGAGAATAATTATATTAAAGAACTGAATTCTGGCGTGCCTGAGGGGCTCAGTCAATTAAACTTCTAACTTTTTTTTTTTTTTAAAGATTTTATTTATTTGACAGAGAGAAACACAGCGAGAGAGGGAACACAAGCAGAGGGGATGGAAGCGGGAGAAGCAGGCCCCCCGCAGAGCAGGGAGCCCGATGCGGGGCTCGATCCCAGGCCCCTAGGATCATGACCTGAGCCGAAGGCAGACGCTTAACGACTGAGCCACCCAGGCGCCCCTAAACTTCTAACTTCTGATTTCATCTCAGATCATGATCTCAGGGTCATGGGATCGAGCCCCCGTGTTGGGCTCCACTCTCAGCAGGGAGCCTGCATGGGATTCTTGCTCTCCCTCTGCCCCTTCTCTCTCTCAAATAAATAAATAGATACTAAAAAGAAAAAAGAACTGAGAGTGCCTGGGTGGCTGTTGGTTAAACGTGTGCCTTCAGCTCAGGTCATCATCCCAGGGTCCTGGGATCAAGTCCCACATTGGGCTCTCTGCTCAGGAGGGAGCCTGCTTCTCCCTCTCCCTCTCCCTCTACCTGCTGGTCTACCTACTTGTGCTCTTTCTCTGTCAAATAAGTAAATAAAATCTTAAAAAAAAAAAAAAGAACTGAACTGCCCCCCAAAAATTTGTTTTAAGACTAGCTTCTACGATGTGTTTATACACACACACACACACACACACACACACACACACACACACACAATGGAATACTATGCAGCCATCTAGAGAAACGAAATCTTGCCATTTGCAACGACATGGATGGAACTGGAGGGTATTACGCTAAGCAAAATAAGTCAGTCAGAGAAAGACAATTATCACATGATCTCTCTGATATGAAGAATCTAAGAGGCAGGGTGGGGGGGGGTCGGGGAGGCGTGGGGGAGAGAAATAAAACAAGATGGGATGGGGATGGAGACAAACCATAAGAGACTCCTAGACTCACGAAACGAACTAAGAGTGGCTGGGAGATGGGGGGGTAGACATAGGGTGGCTGGGTTGTGGACATTGGGAGGGTATGTGCTATGTTAAGTGCTGTGAAATGTGTAAGCCTGATGATTCACAGACATGTACCCTGGGGCAAATAATACATTATATGTTAATAAAAATTAAAAAAAAAAAGACTAGCTTCTACGAAGTCAAGGCAAAAAGTGATCATGGAGAATTATCTACACATCATCCCATGTACAGTTTTTGAAACATGGTTAATTATTAGTATCACATGAATGAGTCTTACAAGGGGTCTGGGAAACTGTGTATTTTTAAAAATTTCCCCGGGTGATTTTGATGATTGGCAAATTTGACAAATACTAGTCTAATAAAGGAAACATATCAGTTCACAGGAGAGAAGACCTTTTATCTAGCTCTGAAATCGGAAAGGGATTTTGTTCCATGGATACCAAAGTACATTGAATAATAAAATAGACAATATTCTCAATAGCCCTAAAAAAAAAAAACCAAAAAACAAGACCCAGAGATTTTTGTGTGTATCTCGCACTAACCTTTGACAAATAAAAACCGACAACACAATACTAAATTAGAATTCTGTTGATGTAGGAAAACAGTCATCAGGGTTGATAGAAAAAATTGTGTTCCTTAGTCCTCTTCAGAAATTCTGATTCAGTAAATCTGCATTGGGCCCAGAAATGTGCATTTGAAATATTCAAATGCCCCATTTGATGGGACACAAATGGTCCAAGAGTACATTTCGTGCTGGGAGAATGGAGAATAATGGGAGAATAATAGTATTCCTGAAGGTTTCAGGTTTAGATGCAAAATTTCGAGATCTACCATTTGTGACATTTTTACCATTTTAAAACTGATTTAGGGGAAGGAGGCTGGATTAGGTATTTCCACAAAGTATGCTGGGAAGGCTTCTGTGGTACAAAACCAGAGAACTTCCATTAGTGAAAAGTTTTCTTCAATTCTGGGGAAAACCTGAAAAGCATAGGTTGCTTCATATGGCTCTAGAGTATCTGTCAGTCTCACCCTAAAAGGAGGAAGTGGATACTCAGTGGATTAAAATCTTATGGAAGCATAGCAACAAACATGGGAAAACTAATTGACCTGTCCTTTGGTAGAGATGCACTTTCTGCGACACACTTAAGTGCCAAAGATAGCACGGTATTAATATACAAGGGGCGCCTGGATGGCTCAGTCGTTAAGCGTCTGCCTTTGGCTCAGGTCATGATCCTGGAGTCTTGGAATCGAGCGCCGTGTCGGGTCCCACGATCGGTCGGAAGCCTGCTTCTCCCTCTCCCACTCCCCCTGCTTCTGTTTCCTCTCTCACTCTCTCTCTCTGTCAAATAAATAAATAAATAAACAAACAAACAAATAAATAAATAAATAAAATCTTAAATATACTCATGCACAAATAAGGTCATATACATGTAGTCCAACTTGCTGCAGCCTAACTTATATTTGGAAGCCTCTGATTTGGAAAAATACTGTTTTCCTCAGAAGAGTATTTTTCAGGGTCATTAGCCACCCCAAAGTTCTTAAAAACACTAGTAAATATAAGTGAGGGAGTCTGTCATGTCAGCGTCAGCTCTCCTGCAAATTTTGTCCTAAGTAACTTAACTGACAAAGTGTTAGCTGAAGTTTCTGAGAGAGGAAGAGTCTTTTCCTCTTTACATTGGCTAGTTACTGAATCCTAAATTCAGTGTAGATCTCAATAGGAGAAACTGGAACTATGCTAGATCTTGAATGCTGTACTATATTAGGGCTGGAATACAAAGTTGGAATCTACCATACAGCTATAAATAGCACTCTGATGGATTCGGGTGACTTCAGGTCTAGTTATCTTTAGATGGTTTTCATACTGCAGTGAAACTTTAAAGGTCACGGATGTCTTTGACTCCAGTTCAACCTTAATTCTCCAGGATACTAGGGGCAGGATTTCCTCTTAGGGAAAACTTGATGCTTGACCTTTATATCCATTAAGGAATATGAACTTAAAGATTCTTATCCTGAGGGCTATGAAAACACTAAATAAGCATGTATCTCTCATTGTTTCCAACTGCTGATTATTTTTGCAGGAGAAAATTCTATGACAAAAGTGCTTGCTCCACTGGGCTAAAAGAGTTGGAGCTCACCCATTGCATAGTATCAGGTTTTTGACATTAAAATGTTTAATTTATATCAAACTATTTACTTAACTTAAAAATTAAATAGTACTAACAGGAAAACCATTTCTCATTTTCTATTTTTGAGATTTTTTCTGGCATTAGTAAAATGCTTATACTTCTATTTCCTGATTTGCTAATTTTAGACTTTATTGACTTTCTGTTATCTGGGGCGGTGATTTAGCCTTCTCAATCTCCCGTTTTCCTTCCTCTATTACCCTAGACCATAATTTTTAGTCAGCGCTTACATTATTGCCTTTGTAAAATTGCAGTGACAGATACTATTTCATAATTATTCCTTCCTTGCATAGCTTTTGTTTTTTGGAATCCAATGATTGCCTCATTTTTTTCCTCACCAGTAGAGTTTTCCACTTAACTGGTCATTGTTTCAGTTGTTCAACTAGAGCTGTTGTATGACCACCCAAAGGCTCAAACATACCAGATAATTTGTCAGGTCCATTTTCTCCTCTGGAGCCCCCACTTCCTCCTGCTCCAATCTAGGGTGGGTTTTGGGCACACCTTTGTCTTAGAACTTACTTTTGACATTTTTCTATGTTGGATTTACTATTTCAATTGTGTGCCTTTATTTTTTTGTTCTTCTGGAGTACATTATCCAGCAGTTCCCTAGAGGGGCATGCAAATAGACATTTTGAGTTCCTGTACTCACACCATAGAGTGGTAATAAACTTCTTGGATAAATGATTTCCTCCCTTGGATTTTTGAAGGCGTTATGTCTTAATACACACTGTAAAAGGCAGTGCTGTTTTGATCATGCTCTGTTCTAAGGGATTCCACACCTCCAATCCTACCACCATAACCATAACCCAGAATCTTTTAAGATCTCCTTTTTCTCCGGATGTTCTGAAAATTTTATAATGTTATGACTTAGTGTGGATTGTTTTATCTTTTTTACATTGCTGGGCATTAAGCAGACTCTTTCAGCTGAGACTCAGGTCCTTCAGTTCTAGGAAATTTTCTTGTATTTCTTTTTTGTTAATTTCTGACTATTTTCAGTTTTTTCTGGAACCCCTATTACTTTGATGTTATACTTCCTGGTTTCCTCCCAAAGTCTTCTATCTTTTCCCTTCTGTTTCCTCTCTTTGTTTTGTTTTCCAAAGACTTTCTCAACTTCGTTTCCCAAAATTTCTCTTTATTTCGGTTATATATTTTTACTTCCCAAGATTTTTTCCTAGAGCTGTTTTTCATAGTATCCTGTTCTTCTGTTTTACAAATTATAATACTTTCCCTCATCTAAGAATACTAATAATTAAAACATTTGTTCTTACACTTTTTCTCCCTATCCTTGCTTATTTTGTTCTTTCATTTCTGATGAACTTTGGATTTCTGTTTATATTAAGGGATACTGACTGGAAACTATGTGTGGGTAGATGAATGGGAGGCTTCAGATGGTAGGCTTCACTGTAGAGAGATGCGGCCATTCAGTTGTAGAACCCATATATAAATGTATGTTAAGATTTTTTTTTTTGTCTGTACCACCCACTTTCTCTAGAGATGAAATTTCCAATCTTCTGCCTCACAGTCATCTACTTGGAAAGCACTCCTCTGGGGACAGGTAAGGAAAGGGGGATGGAGGTTTACTGTTTTTCCACCTTTTCTTTTTTTTTTTCCTGCCTTTCACTTCTAAGAATAAACTTTGGTTTCTTTTCTGAGGTAGCAGTTGCCTGGCTGTGTAGCACTTGGGTATGTTGCACATATAAGCTTTCAACAATCCCACTTTTAGAACAGAGCACTGCCCCCGCCTTCTGCAGCACCTGGTGCCTCTAGGCCCTAAGGTATCAAGGGGTTGTTAGGGTGAGTTAGCTTCCTTCCCTCCTATAGCAATTTTAGGCTATCATTGTATCACTGCTCTAGCTCTATCTGCAGTCTTTCAAAATTTAATTATAATCTGTGCAATCCACTCTTGCACTCCATCTTCTCCGGTTTCTACCTTTTAGTGCCTTTTTTTTTTTTTTTTTTAAATCTCTGACTCTGTACACTTAATATGTATTTTTTTCTATTGGGTCTTGGAAAGGAATAGCAATAGATATGTGGTAAGTCTGCCATAAATAGTACTAAATAGAATTACATTTTCAAAAAAAATGCTTAATGTTTTTTGAAACTGCCTATAATGTTAATGGATTTTAATGTGGATTTGTTGAGGATTCAGAATGTTAGCATTTATGAGCAATCTTTCAGGGTAAAATTGGTAATATGCAGTAACAATATGATAATATTTTTGAGAATTTAGTGTCATATAATCCAATAATGGGTAAAATAAATATAAACAGCACATGAAGTCTTTATTTAATATTTTGACTTTTTATTTTTTTTGGCTGCTAAAACACTTCTTTCCTAGTGATTATCCTATCCTTGATCAAGCTTTCTTATAGTTTTGATATCTTTCCAGAGGTATTTTCTGCATATACAAGTGAATACACTTATATCTATCCCTCCTCCATTCTCCATTTTAATTCTAAATGTTTCAGAAGGCCCAGCATCAAGGTGGCTGGAACTAAGACTTTCACGATCAATTTATTTCAAATATTGAACTTTTTTTAAGTGTCCTTTCAAGCTCTCCCATTCCCCCCCCAGTGGATTGGGGGAAAAGACTGATTATGGTACATTTTCCTGCTCCTACAATTCCTGGAAGTTGGTAGCGAGTTTCATGCTGATCCATGCTCTGTAAGCAAGGAGGGACTTGCAAGGGAGGGGACACTAATGTATAGTGCTGGCAGAATTAAGAAACACCTGCACTTGAATCTTTTTTCATTTTTTTCAGGATTTTAGCTTCCCTGCTACTAGCCTACTTTTCTTTAAGTGGCAATTGAGATATGAAAGCACTCCCAGATAACTTAAAAACACAAAACAAAACAAAAAAAACAAAAACAACACAAACTCACAGAAACACACAGAGAAGATTCAGTTTGGATAGAGTTGGTCCAGTCATTCTGTGAGTTACTGCAGAGAACTGTTTTATATACACTGGAAGGAAAGGAAGGCTATTCAGTAAGGAGTCAACATTGCTCCAGAATCCTCCTGTGACTCTTCTTTATCTGAGAACAGTCCTCACCCATTCTGGCCACAGGGGTGGGCAAGTGACCAGAGCTGGGCCAAATATAGTATGTCATGTTCTGTAGATCAGAGACTGGCCCAAGGACTGGATAATGAGCCAGCGTAAGTCATTGAGTCCTTCCCCTAGGATTTTTCAAACTGAAGCTGAAAGAACCAGTTTTGCCTGCTGGTTACGGAGTGGTTAGGATGTGAGCCATGTGAAGAAGCCAGTCCACTATGGAGTCTCTGACATGCAAAGAAGGAAATAGGAATGAGAGTTTTGGGGTTATACCGATGGGATCCAAATCTTCCTTCTTGTTCACAAGCCTGGCTCCACCCTTATCCTTCTTAGGTTGGTTACATGTGTCAACGAACTTTTGCTTAAGCTAGTTGAGAATAAGCTTCTGTCAGCTGCAGCAAAATAGATCATACCTATTTAGCCCTAGCTCCATAGATCGAAGTGCCTTTTAGTATCTCCCTTTGGATGTTCCTTGGTACTTCAAACTCATCTGTAGTACAATGCAGCTTTCCTTCCTTACCCATTCTACCTACTCCATTTCCTTTATTTTTTTATCTTATCAGGTCAGCATCTACTCAGCTGTGAAAGCCAGAAACCAAAGCTCTACTAGACTTCTCCCTTTCTACTTGATCCCCATCCTTCAAGATCTAGTAGTTTCTAAGTGCTGTTCCTTTTCATAAGTATTTCTCATATCTATTACCCTGTCTTCTATTACCTTTGAGACCCCTTCTGCTGCTTTTTCGCTTCTCCCACTGTACTGAAAAGGCCAAATATCAGAATCCTTATCCCATCCACCGTTGAATGGGTTCCTTTTTAGTCCCAGATGATTGGTCTGGCGTAGTTACCATAAAGGCTGGTCAGTAATATAAAAGACACAATGGCAGGAAAGTTCTTTTAAACAGGGACAGTGAAGATTAACTATACCAAGCAGGTCCTCCTCTATGAGGAGATCTGAGTCTGAGACCCATAGAGGGTTACTCAGTTGTTGCAAAATAGAAGCTGAAAACATACAGAGAGAAAGCAGAGGTGATGACAAGGAGAATGTAAGCTCTTGAGTAAACAGAAAATGTACAAGCAGAAGCTGTGAGTAATCCAAAACTACTGGGTATACTGAATGAAGGGTAAAGTAATTGGCTATGATGGAAACAAAGAGGAATGAAATTACCATAATGGTTGGGGACAAACTCTTGCTTTTGAGGAGGGAACAAAATAAGGCTAGAACCGCTCTGGACTGTGCTTAGCTTCTTAATTCCTTAATTGTGTATGCTCCAGCCTGTGTGAAGCATGGCTGGATGTCAGTACATTGGTTCCTGTGAAATTTCTGTGTTCCCTGGCTACTGCTTATCTCTATGACCTCAAGCCACAAAAATTATCTACTCTAGCTATAGAACGTAGTTCCCCTACCGTGTGACACTCTGCCATCTCTCTGTTGATGTGCATATACTATTTCTTCTAACTGGAATAATAATCCCTCTCTCCTAAATATTTCTAACTTCTTTACCTGGATTCCACTTTACTCATCTTTGAAGACTGAGCTCAGGCTCCTCTAAGCTTTCTGTAACCCGACCAAATTTAATAGTACTGCGTATTGTGACTGTGCATCTCTATGACTGCTTTTGAGAGCAGAGGAACTGTTCCTCACTGCCTGTTCCCCATTGTTCCCCAGTGCCTGATCCAGTACCCAGCACAAAGCAGGTACTTAATGGATGCCGTTGTTTTTGTTAAAGGTCAGTTGCCTAGACTCTTTTCAAAAACCAGGAAATTTAAGGGGCCTTCCATTATTATCCCTCATCCAATAGATCCAATTGCAGCCGCGCCATGATTCTTTAAAAAGACAATGATTACATGGCTTTGTGCAGAGTTCTTCATTTCAGAATGCCCTTCTCATCCCTGTCCCCTAACTCCTTCCAAGAACAGAAGCAGGGAGACCAGAGTTATGGGCTTTTGCACTTGTCCATGCAAGAGAGGATGACTGCCTGGACTAAGGAGGATTGGTGGAATAAGATAATAGAATAAATAGAATAGCACAGAATAAAAAATTCTAGAGCAGGGACAGTCAATAAGTACTTAAAGAATTGGATGAGATGAGGAATGGGGTCATATCAAAAATAACTATTGGGTTTTTCTGGTTTGATCAACTGGTGTAGTCAGAGCTAGGAAAGAATAGAGGAGATGCAAGTTAAGAGGTACCCCTACATTTACATACATAATCAGATTTCTTGTCTAAATTTTGCTGATATATGCTATACTTAGGAAATAGGAATACTGATTTTTTTGGGTGGTGTTGGGGAAAATAATTATTTTTAATTTACCATTTTAACTATTTTTAAGTTTACTGTTCAGTGGCATTAAGTACATTCACATTGTTTTATGTGTAATCATGACTACCATCCACTTCCAGAACTTTTTCCATCATCCCAAACTGCAATTTCTTGTCCACTAAACACTAACTCCCCATTTCTCCCTCTCTCCCAGTCCCTGGCATCCACCATTACACTTTTGTCTCTATGAATCTGACTATTTCTAGGTACCTCAAATAAGGAGAGTCATACAGTATTTGTCCTTTTGTACTGGCTTATATCACTTAGAATAATGTCTTCAAGTTTCATCTACATGGTGGCACGTGTCAGAATCTCCTTCTTTTTTAAGGCTGAATAATATTCCATTGTCTGTATGGACACCATTTTATTTATCCATTCATCCTTCAGTGGACACTTGGGTCGGTTCCGCCTTTGGCTACTGTGAATAACACTGCCATGAACCTGGCTGTGCCAATATCTGTTTCAGCCCTTGTTTTTAATTCTTTTGGATATATATGAAAAGTGGAATTGCTGGATCATATGGTAATTCTATGTTTCATTTTTGAGGAAGCACCATAATGTTTTCCATAGCAGCTGTACCATTTTATATTCCCACCAGTAATGCATAAGGGTTCCATTTTCTCTACATCCTCCCCAACACTTTTATTATTTTTATTATAATAGCCATCCTAATGGGCATGAAGAGGTATCTCATTGTGGTTTTAATCTGCATTTCCCTAATGATTAGTGACATTGAGCATATTTTCGTGGGCTTATTTGCCATCTTTATATATTATTTGGAGAAATGTCTATTTAAGCCCTTTGCCCATTTTTGAATGGAGTTATTTTTGTTGTTGTTGTTGTGGAGTTCAGTTATTCTGTAATATGAAATGGTTTCAAGAAAACAACAGGTCTCGGGGCGCCTGGGTGGCTCAGTGGGTTAAAGCCTCTGCCTTCAGCTTGGATCATGATCTCAGGGTCCTGGGATCGAGCCCCGCATCGGGCTCTCTGCTCAGCGGGGAGTCTGCTTCCCCCTCTCTCTCTGCCTGCCTCTCTGCCTACTTGTGATCTCTCTCTCTGTGTCAAATAAATAAATAAAATCTTAAAAACAAAACAAAACAACAGGTCTCTAGGGCATGAAAACAAGTGTTACGATAGGACAAACATGCCAGGGACCTTGGGAAAAGGGGCAGAAAAAGGTGAAGATGTCAAAGAAAGTTTAAAAAAAATGTTAAAGTTTTACCTTTAATAAAGAATGAAAAAAAAAAGGATGTTCTCAGGATTCTGAGCTCATTTTAGTACTGTAGTTTGGCAACCTTATCGGTTAAATAAGCATTGCTGGGTTACCCTGAGAACTGAACCACTAGATTTAAGAACACTACTTGTATAAAAAATGCCCTGTCTTACAAATCCTCTAATTAAAAAAAAAACTTTTGGTATATAATATATATGATGACTATATACTAAAATCTAAACTTGAAAACTAAGTTATACTAATGGATCACAGAAATAATTATTATATAATGCTTTTACTTAGGAATTTAATATTTTTATTATAAGTTGATGTTCATGAATCATTTGTGAGATACGATTATTAAAAAATACACAGGATACAGAGCTATAGAACTAAAGCAAAATCATAATACAATTGATAGCAACATGAGAACAAAGCTGTTATGTATAGATAGAAATAAAGAAGGATTACATAGAAATCTGTTAACAGAAGCAGCTGGAGAAAACACTATTATTAGCCATTTGTAATAGATAACTATTCTCCCAAGAATAATACCCAGTTTAACTTAAATAAATTTTATTATTTTTAAAGTAACCATAAATCTGCTAAACATGGATAAACTGTTGGATCTGAATTTTTGGTAAAATGTTATAACATTCAGATTAGATAAGTAACCTACATTATATATTTAACACGTGATATATGTTTTAGAAGAAATAAGACATTATCTTAAAGTATATCTAGAGTTTTTTTCAATGTTCTATACTCTATATTCCTTTAAATAATTATAGTTGAGAAAACATACCATTCTCTAAAAACAAAAAGCTTTCATTAATCTGAAACTAAATATTAGCTTTCCATTTCTTGTCAGGATCCGTGTTGCTAACTGTGGAAAGAAAATTAGAGAGTAAAAATTTAACAAGGGAGAAGCAAATATAATGGATTTTAAGTTATTTTGTGGCTAGAAAAAGCACTAATTCCTAAAATAATTTTGTTGCTTAATATAAAGGTGGTATTTCTTTATATATACAAAAGCACTGCTGAAGTTTCTATATAAAATTCAAGTTTTGAGCTTCTTGATTTTAAGGATTAACCTTCTATAAAGATTGTTAATTTGCTGAATTAATCTAACACTAGTAAACACTTAAGGAATTACTGTTGTAATATTTTTGAGTTTAATACCTTTACTACTGCTAAAACGTTTGGCTGTTCCCAAACCTTCTGCATGTGAAATTCTTTGTGGTCTTGTGGTTGGGAGAAGAGAGGCTATCTTCCCGTTACAGGCCTTTGATTGTAGTTATGGTGGGTAAGAATTGCAACCCCTAAGCAAAATTCTAATTCCTGTGGGAAGCTTTAGATTCCAATTTGTGGTCCACTGGCCTTTCACTACTGACCCTTCGTAGTGCTTTTTTCTCCATCTTACAGTGACATTCAAGGAAGGATGCTGGTGGGTGTTATTTTTCCTAAAAGCAAACTAGTTTGTAAAAAAAAAAAAAAAATTTTTAAATGCTGGTAATAAAATAATTGAAATTTGGAAGTATACTTACATATTTTTCCTTCTTTTTCTAATTTTTTCAAATGAAGTAAGACATTATGTTCAGCCATTTTATGTAAGTGCTCAGGAATATTCTAAAAGAAAAAGAGTGAAAGAAGACATTTCTTTTTTAAAAAAGGAGTTAATCTTGTTGAAATTATTAAAACATGGAAGAAGAGGAAAAGTTTAACTTTTACTTTTAACTTTTACACTTTTATATAGGAATAATCAAAATGATTTCACTTTGTATGTGTCTTGCTTTAGACCACTCTATTTTTACCTATATACCTATATATAAAATAGACTGTAAGATCTATAAGGACACTAATAGTGTTGGTTTTGTTCATTATTGTATACCTAGTGCTTAGCACTGCTTAGCACATAGTGGGAATTCCATATTTTATGAATGAATGAATAAATAGCTATAAAAATTATTCTAGAGTTTTTTTTTTTTATTCTAGAGTTTTGATGGTGCTATGGACCATTGGCCCTATAGTTTATTTATTTAGGTTACATGATAATACCCTTGTACATTTCCCTTGGTTATCCTACCTCTGTCATCCTTTAATTTTCATCTGGAAACTTCCTTAGACTTCTCTTAAACTTCATGTTTGCTTGCACTGAGTTGTATTTTTGACTCACTTCTTACTCAACCAACTTAGCACAGCAACATTGCACATTAATGTTCCCCAAATATAAACTTCCAAAACCAACCCCTCTCTTAAGCTCCAGTACCATATACTATATCCACCACTGTGATCTTCTAGATGTAATTATGTGACTCCTCTGCCTAAGGTCCTTGAGTCGTCATGGCCAGGTTATTGGCTAAAGCGCATATTTTTTAGCATGGCAGTCAAGGCTTCCATGATCTGATCATGTCTGTCTTTCCTGCCTCATTTCCTGGGGCTCCTTTCCTGCCCATCCACATATACATTCTGTGCTCTAGTCATATGCAATCTCTTTGTGGATTTTCAAACATATACAATGCTCTTTTATTACTTGCAGAGCATGTTTTTCCTTCTGTCTAGAATGACTTTTCTCCTGTACTCTGGCTTGGAAAATGCTTACTTCTTCTTCAAGACTAGTTAAATGAGTTTTTAAAGCTTTTCCAGACAAGCCTCGATACCCTGCATCTTCCATCAGGTAAAATTTATTCCTCTTTCTTTTATGCTCTGATATACTGTGTAGAGGTCTTAGACGAAGCCTGGTATGATAGAAAAAACAAGACTTGAGTGTCTGACATCTCACTTTTGAGTATGTGATACCTGGTAGTTGTGTGGCTTTGGAAGTTACTTAGCTCACACCTTCTGAATCAGATTTTTAAAAAGTCTATTAAATTGGAATAATTTTATCTTTATGTATTGAAAATTCGAGGTGTATGAATTAAGGGCCTCAAGTTACATTTGTAAGTGTAAACCAATGAGTATTGAGTCTAGCACAAATAAGGTGCTCAAAAAATGATAAAGTCAGTATTACAAGCATCTGTTGAACATGTCTATCCTTCACTAAACTATGAGTCCTTTGAGGGTAGGGATCTGCAGTCACCTTTGTATCTCAGTACCTAGTCCACTGTGGACTTTCATGTGGCACACGAAAGGCATCCAGTAAATGTTGAATGAGTAAATCTCTCTATAATACCTATGCCATTCTTTACGCAATAGGTATGTGGCACATATTTACAGAGAATACAGTGACTACACCTCTGAATGCAGAACCAGCATTTTTAAGGGATGTACAATTGCTTGATGACTCATCTGGGAGGGTGATTCCAGAGTTCTGTTGTCTGTACTTAAGTTAGGAAAAAAAAAAATCCCAACGTACCAATGTATAGTCTAGCGTGGCTATATTCTAGTATTATGAGGAAATGAACTCTTTCACAGAATTTAAATATTTATATTACTCTTTTGCCAATGGCATTTTATATCTTTAGCTATTTTTTTTTTTAAAGATTTTATTTATTTGACAATGAGAAACACAGCGAGAGAGGGAACACAAGCAGAGGGAATGGTAGTGGGAGAAGCAGGCTTCTCACTGAGCAGGGAGCCTGATGCGGGGCTCGATCCCAGGACTCTGGGACCATGACCTGAGCTGAAGGCAGAGGCTTTAACCCACTGAGCCACCCAGGTGCCCCTATATCTTTAGCTATTTTAACCATTCATCCCTTTCTTTTAAAACAAAGCATACTGAGTATATGATTGTTTTTTGATAACTTGGGCCAATGGAACATTAAATTTCTTTACTAATTATAATTGGCTCCAGGTACTTTTCATTCTCATGTACCTTATGACTATACAGTTTGTAGTAGTGGGAGGTAGTTTTTTTTTTTTTTTCAGTTCATTTATTTATTTTTTAGTAATCTCTGTACCCAACATGGGGCTTGAACTCATGACCCTGAGATCAATAGTCAGCACACACTTCTGCCTGAGCCGGCCAGGTGCCCCAGTAGTGACAGTTTTTGAACCCAGGTAACCTTATTCCAGAGCTTGCATTCTTAATCTCTATACTATCCACACAGCAGATATCTAATAAACATTTGCTGAAAAACAGAATTATACTAATCGATTGTCTCACAGTGCTGTTATATATGTGCTCGGAGGCCACTGAGGTGAGGGCATTTTTTTCTCTATATACTAAGTTATTCTAGTCATGTTCTTTTACCTGTACTTTCTCCTTCTCCCTTGTTAGGCATTGCTACTACTTCTCACTGCTGTTAACCCAGTATGTCTCTCACAGATCACCCTTACTTGCTATGGGCTAGGATACCAATCATCAAGATGGCTCCAATAACACATAAATCATTACAAAACATAATCATCAGGTTGTTGGTAATAGTTTCTCCTACAAGATGAAATATGTAAGGTTTAATGATAGCTTGGAATGTTTCTTTTGGGTTCTCTAGGTCCATTTTTATTTGTTTAACCTCTGTGTTTGAGAAAGTTGAGATTGCTGATCTCAAATTTATACAAGCAGCACTACTTATAAAATTAACAGACTTATTCTGTTCTGGGTTGTGGTAAGTTTACCATATCTATAGTCTATTACAAAGATTATTCTTATAAAACTATTGCTATGTACAAATAAGATAAATGAAAATTACCTTGTAAATGTTTTTTACAAGCTCCATTGCTGTAAATGATTTTTCAAAATTATCACGAAACAATGTAAGAATTTGCTGTTCTCGGATATTTCTGTGAGAAATGTATTCTAGAATTTTAGCTTCAGGGTTATGGATTACTGGGCCATGTCCTGAATTAGAATCATAAAAATTATTTCAACCCGATAAAAAATAATCAAGTAGAAATGAAGTTAATTTGTTCTATTTAAAAATAATTCATATGATGTACTGAAAAAGCATACTAAGTATATAACAAATACGAATTATTTGGAAAACCATACAGGTAGAAGAGATTTAAAAATTATATGCAATGCCAAAAAACAGAGAATTATATAAAAATCTGTATGAAGTGTTATATATATTAAAAATAAAAAATAAACATTTAACAGTAAAAATAGTATCCACAAGAGTAATGATAGGTAATACTTACAGAGTGCTCATTATTTGCCAGGCATTTCTAAAGGCTTAATATATATTATTCTTATAAGAGTCTGATGAGGTAGCAACTATTATTATCCCTTCTTTATAGCAGAAGCTGAGGTATGGCGGGGGTTGGCAGATAACTTGTGCACATTTACATGGTGAAGAGGAGATGGACCTGGAGTGCTGACTTGAGAGCTTTTAATCACTCTATGCTCTTAGCCACTGTGCCACACTTACATAAGAGATTGAAAAGGGGAATGGAAAAAGTAGCTTCATGTAACTAAGATCAATTCAAAATTCATAAGAACCACAGTAAAACCTTAAGAATCTGATGTATAAGCTAGTATTTCAGAAATGTCAACAACCCAGATTAAGTTATATTAAAATCTAGTTGCTCTTTAAGCCAGTACAAATTAATATGTGACACAAGTCTGCAAGAGGGATGTTTAAAATATTTGAGAACAAAATATTCAGCAGCGGACTTACCTGTTACTATGTAAAGCGCATGGACTTTGGTTAGAATGTTGACAATCATTTACTTGTATGGGGCCATGAAAGTCTGAATCCCTGAGCTTGTTTCTTCAGCCTGACAGTGAAGATACCTCTACCTGCTTCACTGGGTTTTTGTTTTTTAAAGATTTTATTTATTTATTTGACAGAGACGGACAGAGAAAGAGAGGGGACACAAGCAGGGGGAGCTAGAGAGGGAAAAGCAGGCTTCCCGCTGAGCAGGGAGTCCAATGTGGAGCTCGAACCCAGGACCCTGGGATCACGACCTGAGCCGAAGGCAGACGCTTAGCCAACGGAGCCACCCAGGCGCCCCTTCACTGGGTTTCTGTGAAGACAGCGCTGTAAAAGTCCCTGCACAGCACTGGCCGGGCTCTCATATATGGTGGCTGTGGCTACAGAACGTAATTTACATGTAAGCTCCTGCTGTGCCAGGAAGCCGGTTCACCGGATTCATTCAAGCAAACACTCTTAAGAGCCATTACTAGGCAGCCTGTCATTAGCTTTGCTTCATTCAGTGTGAGTGCATCAAACATGTACTCTCTTCTCTTTAAGAACAGCTGTCAGGGGGCGCCTGGGTGGCTCAGCCGTTAAGTGTCTGCCTTCGGCCCAGGTCAGATCCCAGGGGCCTGGGATCGAGCCCCTTATCAGGCTCTCTGCTCTGCAGGAAGCCTGCTTCTCCCACTACCATTCCCTCTGCTTGTGTTCCCTCTCTCGCTGTGTTTCTCTCTGTCAAAAAAAAAAAAAAAAAAAAAAAAAAAAAAAAAAAAAATCTTAAAAAAAAAAAAAAAAAAGAACAGCTGTCAGCTTCCATTCCTCTTATGTCATAGGAATCCAAATGCCCGGCTCCACTATGTCTCCTATCCCCTCAGCAAGAGAAACTCTTAAGAGAATATAAGGGTACTGATGACACTCTATTTACAGATCTTTCCGTGGCACTGGTTAGGAACAAGTTAGAAGGACTTAAAAAATTAGGTAACCTAGTTTCTTTTCCCTTCTGGGCCCTCTTGTTGAGTCTTATTATCTTCCTCCACTTTTAGGATGGAAGGGAGATTCATACTGCAGAGCAGTGCGTGACAGCTGAGATACTAAAACAGGTTTCTTTTTCTGGAGAAGTGAAATTAATATACAGTTTTAGAGCTGACATGGAAGCTACGGCTATTTCAGTGGTGTGAGTTAAAGAAACTGAAGCTCAGAGTTCACGGCTAAAACGTGGCCTACAATAGAAATCTAATAATTAACAAAAGTGAAAATACCGTGTGGAGTGAAAATACCATGTGGAATGAAACCGTTCTCTGATTCCCAGGTAAATTTATTTCCTTTGTTTAACAGTTCTCGTAACAGCTGTTTAAGGGTGTTAAAAAATAACCCTTACGTCTTTATAAAGTAATTGCTATAAAGCTCAGCCTTATTAAAAAAAATTATTCATTTACTTATTTTAGAGAGAGAGAGGGAGCACATGAGTGGAGGGGCTGGGGGGGGCAGAGAAGGAGGGAGAGAATCTCAAGCAGATTCCCCACTGAGCGCAGAGCGGGCTGGATGGCTGGATGTGGGGCTGCATTGGATGACCCTGAGATTATGACCTGGGCCATGAGCCAAAGTCAAGAGTCAGTCACCCAACCGAATGAGCCACCCAGGTGCCCCTAACTCTCCAGCTTTTTTAATTGCATGGCTAGATAAGACTTAGGGGCATAATTTAAAGAAGCACTTTATGGGTATCTCTTCAAACTCTGAAAACATATAAAATACACACAGAGACAAATCACAATGAACCTTCTTCATCATTTCACACAAATGGTTTGCTAGATTTAGGCAACTACCCACCTGGATATATAGTATTAGCTTTGATCTTCAATAACTCTTTTAGGGAGTTCATATAATCATAGAGGTCTTCGAATATAGTTGTTCCTTCCCCTAGGATGCAATCTCCAGAAAAGATAGCATTCTCCTCTTCTAAAAGTAGAGCCATATGATCATCAGTGTGGCCAGGTGTGTATATAACTCTGGTTAAAAGAAAACGAAGAAATTGTAACAATTAGAAACTCTTAGGCTTAGAAGAAATTATTCTCCAGCGTTATCTTTAGATAAGACACAAGTGATGTAAAAACCGGGTAAAAGGCTTTTTCTCTTGTGGCCCACTGAAAATTATCATCAGAAAATTCTTTCCTTTAAATCAGATTTCCTGCTCTGAAATACAAATTCAATTCTTTTTCCACCTTTTTTTATTTTATAAATAATAAGCACGCACCAATTACAGAAAATTTTGAAAACAGAAAGGAAATATGAATTAAAGGAGATAGGAATTCACAACCATTCCACTATCAGAGACAGTGCTTTTATTATTTAAAAACATCTTTTTTTTTTTCAATTTTCTTTGCATAGATATTTATTTTACAATATACTTTGTGGTGAGATTGTGAGAAAAAGCACTTTTATAAGTTGCTGTTGGGAGAGCAAAATGTAGAGTTATGACACATATGGAGGGGAATTTGGCATTTTCTAGCAAAATTACATAACCCTTTGACCCACTGGTCCCATGGCTATAAATTTACCCTGAAAATCCATGTTCACAAATACAAAAAATATATACAAGTTACTCATTATATTATTTATAAAAACAAAATATTAGGAAGAACCTAGATACCCAACCACTGGACACTATGGACACATTGTGGTACAAACACAACCACTGAATGCGATGCAGCAGTCATCAAAAGAAGGATGAAGATCTCTGTGAACAGATATGGAGTAATTTGCAGGATATATTGTCAAGCGGTAAAAAAACAAAGTGTGGTTCTTTTCGTGCCTCTGCTTTACTGCTGGAGAAGGCCGTGAGCTGTACCTGTGTTGCAACCCAACTACCTACCCCAGGCCAGATCTTACTCCAGTCTTCCAGGCCACACAAGGCGGGCCTCGGGACAGGGTGGCTGGTGTGGGCCCTGGAGCCTGGGGCCCTGGTTGGTCTGGGGTTCGGATCTCTGAGATCCACAGGCCCCTGTGCTCCACTGCCACCCCGATGAGGCCGCATGGCCCCGGGCCAGTCCCTGACATCAGCTTTGCTGAATGTGCCATAAAGCAGACCCTTGATGCCCCCCAGGCCTACAGACCCTTTGCAGTCAGACAAATTCTCCCCCTGCCCCACCTCCTTTTGGCCTTATCACCAACCACCTTTCCACACAGCCATCCAGACTGAGGAAGACCCGGAAACCTGGGGACCACGTGAGCCACGGCTGCAGCCCCACTGGCCAGCATCGGAAGCATCCAGGCTTTGGGGGTAATGCTGATGGCATGCGTCACCACAGCATCAGTTTCGACAACCATCATCCAGGTTACTTTGGCAAAGTTGGGCTGAGACACGACCTCTTAAAGAGGAACCAGAGCTCCCACCCAGCTGTCGGGCTTTGATACTGGGGACCTTGGCTGGTGAGCAGACACAGGTAAATGCTGCCAAAAACAAGAAGGGAGCTGCTCCTATCATTGGCGGGGTGCGACTGGGCTACTACAAAGTTCTGGGAAAGGGAAACTCCCCAAACGGCCTGTCACCCCAAGACAGGAGAGTAGAAGAGCTGAGCAGAAAATCCACGTGTGTATGGAGGCTGGGTCCTGAAGCCATGGGAATGGAGGTTCATTAAATGCTAACTAGGGCTTTCCTCTCAAAAAACCGAATCAAAACAAAGCATGGAAGAATGTTTATAGTTGCAAAAAAAAAAAAAAAAAGAATGTTTATAGTTGCTCTTTTGTCTAAGAAAGTTGGGGAAATAAAAATGTTTATGTATATATTTTCTTATTTTTGTAAAAAGAAAGGGACGATAAATAAAATATGAATGGATTATAGCTGCCTATAAGAGCAGGCAGGTGGGATGTAGGGAAAAAAGATCCAAGCTAGACTTCTCTGATGGTAACTTTTTTATTAGTCTTAACTTTTGAGCTATGTAAATATATATTCTAAACATAAGACTGAAAACATGAAACAAAATGTGAACATTAAATACAGAAAGAAATGAATCTTACTATATGCTGGGTAGATAACACAGTCGTGCTGCTATTAATTCAAATAATTTTGAAATACTACGATTATACATCTTTAGTAGAGTGTATCTTAAGGTTAAAAGAAGTGGAAAGATATTTTGAACTTTACTTAATAGGTTTATTGTTGGCAGTGTTACTGGTTACTGTGTTTCTGAAACTATTTTGTGTCTGCTGTACGATAGTGTAAACAATAAATTGATGTTGAGGACCAAGGTTTTTACTGTGGGATAAAGAAAAAAAAATACGTGAATGAGGGAATTAAGGTTTTGGGGCTTGTTTCTCATCTGAATTGAGGAATTATTATGAATTCATCATTTCATTTTTTCCCCTTGCTCTATGAAAATCCCGGAAGTAATGACACTCCAGTAGTCTTGAGCACATGTGACACTTAGTTCTGGATGGAACTGAAGTACCATTTCCCACTCAAAGAAACCAGGGCTTCTTGCCGACATGGCTGGCTCCAGGTCTGGGACAGGAGAAGTAAACTGTGATATGGAGGCATCTCTTTTTGTTTGATTAAACCCGCTGCAACCTATTGATGAAAGTACTCAATGTTACATGAAAATAATTCCAAGAGGCATATTTCCACAACTACAAGAATATGTGGGTGTGGGTGTGTTTTGCATCTTATGGACAATCTTACGAATAAGCACACAAGCGATGTGTTTACAAACAGACACCCAGTCGTTTTTAATCTACAGAAACTCACTTGGAGAACCACTCTTTTTCAGAGTCTGCAGACTGCCTTATCTATTGATGTATTCACAGTCCACCCTTTATTTGTCCCCCCCACCCCCCACTCCAGAACTCTGTAATGGTTTTCTTTGATAACCAAGGCAATAGATTTCTTAAATTAGGGGATCAGAAATTCTAATTCTCCAGTCACCTGGGTAGCTAATGCTTTAATCTGCATAAAAACTGTGTTAAAATTCATTTCACATAGGCAGAAGGAAAAAAGGAGATGACATCAGAGGTGCTTTGCTAAAGATCAGAGGAACTGCAGCTGTGGCCTTCCCATTCATCAGGTGGCACATTTATCTAGTTCTGCCACTTCTGTGATAAAGTAGACTTTATAAAGATGGCTCTCTTAGAAGATTTAGAACAGTCAACAAAAGCTGTCAGACTGACTTTTCTTTGAGAAATGGAACTCAGGTCACTAGAAAATTCTTGAAGGTTAGGGTTTGATTCAGAATCAAACCCTACTTAAAAACCTGCTTCCTACTTTTTTACTAAAGGGTTCTTGGTGGGTATTGTCCCCATCTCTAATGTATTCACCCCCCCACCCCCCGCCCAAATTGGCAAATAGACCAGATCAACTAGACATGAAATACTTGAGGTCTCAAGTAGATTTTAACCTTCTGTTTATGGAACTTTTGCTTAATGATTAATCTTCTTGTTAATATTTAAAACTATTGGGTTTTACTGACTTTATAAAAATGGAAATTGGAAAGCATCATCATCAGTAAACTCCATGTTTTACTCAGATTCTAGTATAATTATAATTTATTTTTGTGAAAAGGTTATTTACTAAGTCATTTTTAAAAAGACTTACTTATCTTAGAGAGAGACACACACACAGAAACAGAGACAGAGTGGGGAGGGAGACAGAGAGACCCTTATGCACACTCCATGCTGAGCGTGGATTCCTATGTGGGGCTTGAGCTCACGGCTCTGAGATTGTGACCTGAGCTGAAACTAAGAGTTGGCTGCTTAACCAACTGAGACACCCAGGCACCCCTGTTGTTTCTTGATCTGAAAGCTGCTCATATGATTTGTTCAGTTTGTAATAATACACCATGTCGCACATGGATGATATGCACACTTTTTCTTTTGTATACTTTATTTTTATTTATTTATTTAAAAATTTTTAAAGATTTTATTTATTTATTTATTGGAGATAGAGACAGTGAGAGAGAGCACGAGAGGGGAGAAGGTCAGAGGGAGAAGCAGACTCCCCATGGAGCTGGGAGCCTGATGTGGGACTCGATCCCAGGACTCCAGGATCATGACCTGAGCCGAAGGCAGTTGCTTAACCAACTGAGCCACCCAGGCGCCCTTTTGTATACTTTAATAAGAAGCTTAAAATAGGGGAGTTTGGGTGGCTCAATGAATTCGACATCTGCCTTTGGCTCAGGTCCTGATCCTGGGGTCCTCGGATGGAGCCCCACACCACGCTTCCTGCTCAGTGGGGAGACTGTTTGTCCTCCTCTCTCTCTCTCTGCCTCTTCTCCCTGCTTGTGTCTCTTTCTCAAACACATAAAAGTTTTTTTTTTTTTTTTTAAAAGATTTTATTTTACCAAATAAAACAGTTTTTATTAAAAAAGCTTGAAATACATGGTCTGTTTATGGCAGATAGGTGGTCATTAACTACCAAGGGCCAAATGTTCTTAATCTGCAAATTAGGTATAGATCTATTATCCGTGATTTTGTGATAACTAATAAACCAGTACTGTGATTCCCAAGCCTTTGAGATAGATCTTTAATGTGTGACAGGGGAAATTCAGTATTGTCAAGAATATTCTATGAAGAATTAGTAATGTAATGTTTATTATCTTTTGGTATCATAAAAAAATTATAGGAGACACTATCCTATTTCCAACAAGAATAATTTAAGAAAATTGCCCAGAAATTAGCTGGGTTTATAAATTTAATTTACAAATTAATGGCGTGTTAGGAAAAAGGGAACACTGGCTTGAAAGGGGGCATGGATACTCAGTTCTTTATCTTCTTTTTCTCATTCACCTGCTTATCTACTCCCCTCTTTGTAGGTATTGACTACATGTTGGATAAATATTCAGTGCTTTCTATATGCCAGAGACTGACGATCTGAAGATGAATCTGGCTTTGCCATGTATCAGAGAATAGCTAGCTTATCATCAAATCTCCTTCCTTTTTGTCCTGGGCATGAAGTTAAACCCTATTTCCCAGCTTCCCTGCAGGCAGGAGTGGCCTATGACTGAATTTATAGCCAATGCAATGGAAGGTCTAGTCTGTAAAAGCCTCCCATGAAAGATCCCTTCCATGCTCCTTCTCTGCCACCAGTGGACTGATGGAGGTGAATAAAGCAACCTTGAAACCAAATACTGAGGATGGTGGAATCACAAGATGGAAGGTGTCTGAAACATTACTTATGGGGGGGCAGGGGGGCGGCGGCACGTGATAATCAGGAACCTTTCCTGGACGTTATGTGACTAAGAAGAAAACTTATTTCACGTATGAACCATTAGACATTTGGAGGTCAGTTTGCTACAGTGACTGGCATTAACAAATACTGTGAACCTAAGGGATTGATGACCTTTTATGGAGATACCTACTTAGACAAAAATTACAATACAATTTAGTAAGTGCTATGATAAAATAATAAAAGTTATATGGAAGTTTGAGGAGGAAAGGGGTGCCTGGGTGGCTCAGTTGGTTGAGCGTCTGCCTTCGGCTCAGGTCATGATCCTGGGGTCCTGGGATCAAGCCCCGCACCAGGCTACCTGCTCACTAGGGAGTCTGCTTCCCCCTCTCCCATTCCCTCTCCCCCTTGGCTTGTCCTCTCTCTTGCTCGCTTGCTCACTCTCTCAAATAAATAAAATCTTAAAAAAAGTCAGAGGAGGGAGCAGTTAATTCTGTCCAGAAAGGATTCTTGAGGTAAGTAACATGTGAAATGAAGTCTGAAGAATGAATAGGTTAGAATTTCTGAGTTAGACAAGTAGGGGGAAAGCCGTGATGCCTACCTGGTAAAAGGGAAGGCATGAGCAAAGGCATGAATAATGTGTCCAGGTATCAGGATATGGCTAATTGTATTTGCAATGGCAGTGGCAGGAACTTAGACCAGAAGAGTGGTTTGGGGCCAGAGAGCGACATGGTAAGGAGAATAAACATGATCTCGTATGCATGAAGAGGTATTCAAGGTTTCAAGTGACATTGGGTACGAAGGGTAGATTGGAAAGGGGAGCCTAGAGATAGGAATAGTAAATAAGAAGTGGTGGTAGTGGACATGAAGAAAAAGGGACAGCATGGACCAACATTTTTAAGGTAAACTCTAACACGATTAGATGTGGTGGATGCAGAAAGGGGGAGTGATAAAGATGAATTGGAACCAGCTTCTGTCTCAGAAGAAAAAAATAAAATCTTAAGTGCTGAGAGCAGTAGGTGTTCTGAAGTCAGAAAGCAAGTAGATTGTGGGGGACAGAGGAGAACCCTAGGTAGTTCAGTTTTAAAATTACTGAGTTTGAAACAACTTTTCGACCTCACTTAGGTCATGGGGGATTATGGGGCTAACCTAAAATGTATTTACTTTTGGTAGGGGTCATTTTTTGGAATTGACAGCATGAGAAAGTCCTGAATTTAATTGATGAGTAGAGCCCTAAACCATCTTAGCAGGAAATACTAATCTATTTTTTTAATTTAATTTTATTTAAAAAATGGTAATCAAATAACTAAAGCAACATAAAAAGGGTGGATAGAGTGAACAGTCTTTCTTTTTTCCTATTTCTCAAGCAACCTGGTGCTTCTTCCCAGAGTAACCATGTTATCAGATCTTTTATATCCTACCTGGGATATTCCTCGCTCATTTAAGCAAATATTCAGAAATCTTCCTTTACTCCCTTTTTATAAGACACATACATAATCTCTTCCTTCCCTGGCTAAAGGACATTTACTGACCTGAGAGTGGCACCTTTAGTTTTTATCACATCTCCATCTTGCAGATAAACATATTGTTGCTTTCCATCTCCTATAATTTCTTCTCTCGGAGGATTCCGTGGGAGTTTTTTAATGCAATATGCAGTGTCTAGTAACAAAACATGTGAAATATATTAAATCATGCTTTAAGTGATAATTCAGCCTTTTAAGAGATCAACTTTCTTTCCTAATCTTTTTCCTGTATTTGGCTTTTACAGTAATTTCTTAAGCCCTTTCTCTACCTCATTAATTTATTTCAGTCATTTTTATTCTTTCTTGTTTCAAACTCCTTGCTTTTGTGACACTGTTGCTTGATTCATGATTTTGTTCCTATAAGTCTACAATCTTCCTAGTCGTTCAATTTTGCACTCTTGTCATTTCATATTTAATATCTAATTTCATTAAAAGTATGCTCTCTTTAAATTCTTCAGTGGAAACAAAAAAAATAAGAGATCAACTTTCATAGACCTAACACTGTGAATGACTGCAAAAAATATTAACATCAAGAGACAAGAGAAAATGGGACGGGTTATAGCAGCCTATCTCTGGGATTTGAACTATTTTTTCTACCTCAACAAAAGAGTTTTTTATTCTCATGCACTTCTAGGTCTACATAAAAGCCTTTGTGATTTTCTAGTCACTCTTATTTTACATAAAAGTTTGAAAGTAGTTCTCATAATCTTGGCTAGCTTTGATATCAAGATGGGTGTTGAAGAGGCAATACAGAACCAAGGAATGTTATTCTGTCTAGTCTTAGCGTATAGCAAAAGTAGTCATGGCATCATCACAGTACTTTGTAATAAAAGGATAACATAATGTTCTCTCTGTGACTGCTGAAAGGATACCCCAAACCCAGAGCTGAGATACTAAACCATTAAAACAAATTTAACCCATACTACCTCTCACTGACGCAAAGAAAATCAACCGATCAATAGCTGGGTGCCAAGTATACCACATACAGTGAACATAAGCACTGTGACATTGAAGTGCTTAAAAACTATCACAGTTGGAGAAATAAAACTTACAAATAAGAAGTAATTAGAGAACTATATTCAGTACCACTTAATGCATACTACATGGGCAATTCAGCTAATAAAAGCAATAGTTTAGAGAAAGAAAAACAATTAGGAAAAAATGCACAAATATGACAACTTGAAGTATGGCTTACAAGATGAATGGTTTGGGAAAAGGTACAGAGGATGATTTGCAGGTAAGGGGAACTGCATTAGGAAAAGCAGAGACATGACAATGAGCATGCAACAGTGTGCAACAATGTATGCTATCAACTTGTCTAATGCAAAACACTGGTTGAGATGTGGAGATAAAGAGGGACTGGATGAGCTCAGATCATGGAAGGCCTTAAATTGCCTTTCACAGAACAGAGGAATTTAAACTCTACCCTATGTGTGCCACTGTACGCTCTTTAGAAAGAAAACCAAATAGTGTTAACTGGTTAATCAATATGGAAGCTCTAGGTGGGACACTGGAGGGCGAGAGATCAGAAAGACCAGGAGGGGATGACTTGTTAATAACCCAGCTGGAAGGATGTGAATATTAGAATTAAGGTGAGCGCAATGGAAACATGGGAGAAAAAGACAATCAGAGAAAAACTGACAAGGCACAGAAGTCAGGCTAGTATGGAAGATAAAGGAGATAGAAATATTGCAAATATAATAAAGATAAAATAGAACAGGGACTAGACCTTCTCTCTCTAGCCCCAAACTCCATTATTTTGGATCTTAGAGGCTGAAGCAAAAAATAATACGCTATTCTGGGAACTGGCATTACATAATAAGGCTGTCTTCATTCTGGAGTGAGATGGGGAGGTTTTTTGGTATGTGTTTATTTTTAATCTGTATAATTTTGTCTTTCAGTAAAGGAGGAGAGGTATTATATTTCTAGTTATGAGACCTCTGGTACACAGTCCTTCCAAAAAACTCACCATTATCTCAAAATTACAAATGTCATACTATGAAATAACTTTGTGTCAGTTTTTAAAGTTAGGTGCAAACATAAAAACACATATCCTACTCACAATAACAATCTGTCTAGGGAGGATGGAGAAGGGCATGCTGAAAGCAATCATATAATAATAATTATTATATTTAATAAAAGCTTATGGAGATGTAACTCCATAGTATAAAATTCACCCTTTCAGAGAGTACAATTTAGTGTTTTTAAAGTATTTCCAAAGAGCTGTATAACTATCACCACTATCTAATTTTATAACATTTTCAAAACCCCTCAAAGAAATCCTTTACCCAACCGTAGTCACTCCCTATTCTCTCCTCCTACCAGTGCCTGGCAATCACTTATCTACTTTCTGTCTCTATCATATGATTATTTTAACAGTAGAAAACCCTTACCAAAACTTGGTAAAGGTTTGAATAATGGGTTATAACATCATTGTTAATGCTAAATATGGAAGCTGATACAAACATGTGATATTATAATACTTTCTAACAAAAATACAATCTAACTGAATGACATAGAAACATACATTTGACTCCTAGGACTGGAATGTGAAATACATGGCAAAGACCCAACTTCAGCTGCAAAATAAATCACAGATCTATCAGATCACAAAATATATTTTATAAGATTTATCCAAAAACAAACCAAAACACTGGGGCAGCCGTCTAGTAAAATTGTGGTTTCCTGCCAGCCACTGGGAGTTCCGGAGTTATACACTGATTGTATCTTAAACATTTGAAAGCAGGTTGCTGTATCTTCTCACAGAAATCTTATAAATGGCATTCATGATTTCGGTGTGGCCTTTAAAACCACAAGTTGATAGCATCATAAAGCAGCTGAAAAATTTCTGCCATACTAATTATTAACTGAAGTAGTAAAATGATATGGAACAATGAAAATAATAAAACAAAATGGAACAAGAATGCTAGCGATTGAGGATTTAGAAAATGAAGAAATACATAGGCTCTTGAGGGGAGATTCTGAAAGGTACTTCTGCACAATTTCAGTGCTGAGTAACTCAAGGTCTACATGCAGCTGGTCTAGCTTCAATACAGTTGAGAATGAAAGTCGACAAGCTACTTCTCAAAGTATTAAAATTTTAGTGGCTACAAAGCAGGGTCAAATTTCTCCTTGATTTTCTTTAAATCATAATCTATTATACAAACATTATTTTGTATGGAACCCAAAATGATTTAAATTTTTTAAAGATTTTATTATTTGAGAGAGAGAGAGTGTGTGTGTGTGTGTGTGTGTGTGTGCTGTGCGCACGCACGGGGAGGAGGAGAGAATCTCAAGTAAATTCTTCGCTGAGCATGGAGCCTGACATGGGGCTAGATCTCATGATCCTGAGAACATGACCTGAGCTGAAATCAAGAGTTGGACGCTTAACCAACTAAACCACTCAGGTACCCCTAATTTTTAATTTAAAGATACAGCTTAAGTGTCTGTTAACAGATGAATGGATAAACAAATCCTGGTATAGTCCTACCATTGATTACCACTGGGCAATAAAGGAAAGACCTACTGATACTGAAACATAGGTGATCTCAAAAACATGCTGTGTGAAAGAAGCTAAAGAGTGATTCTTATGCTTCCATTATGTGGCATTTTAGAACAAGCAAAATTAATCTATAGTGAAGTAAAGCAATCAGTGGTTGCTAGAGGGGGAATTGTTGCAGACAGGCACCAGAAGACCTCTTTTTGGGGTCATGAGAGTATTCTCTACGTTGACTGGATTGGTCACAAAGGTATTTATCATACTATACTCTTAAAATGGGTACATTTTATGTATATAAATTCAAGCTCGATAAAGTTGATTTATGAAGGAGAAAAAGTAGGCCATGAACATTTAAAATGTTTAACATTAACATTTAATGTAACATTAATTTAAACTCATGCTAAAAGAGTTGGCCAAAGCTAGTCAAGAACCTTCAGCATAGTTTTTTAATTCACAAAATGTAATGGGTAGATAGATAAGAGAAAGGTGAGGAAGTTAGACTGAAAGATGATTTCCTGTGGTATACAGTCCTCTAGGATGGTGAGAAAGGAAGTTAAGAGGGTAAGAAAGTGAGATTAGAGTGTTTTTTATAACGGGCAGCCTGGTGATATGGGGTGCTTTGGTTGATAATATCTTGGTGTCCCAACTGTAGTCTCAAGTCCTAAAAAGAAGACATTTAAAAATATTTAAAAACACAAGTTGAGTGCGTATGTATATCCCTTTTGTGAATGAATGTTCCTGACCTCCTGTCCTTCATATGCTCTGAACTTGTGAAGCACACCCCAATTCCAGTATCTCTGCTCCTGCAATGTCTTCCATCTGGTACAGCCTCCTCTCGGATACCTGTATAGCTTCCTCCTCCTCCCTATCCACCCTAGATACAAGCCACTGCCCTTCTGTCACTGTATTTTCTCTCTCCTTTTTCTTCACTTAGCTTTATTTTTCTTCATAGCACCTATCACCATCTGACCTATTATTTATTTACCATTTACCTTCCCTATTAAAATGCAAGCTTCATGAGAGCGGAGTCTTTGTTTTGTGCACTGCCACATCCTTTGTGCCAAGAACAGGGCCTGGACAAGAGAGGTTGCTTGAATATTTGTTAAAGGAAGGAAGGAAGGAATGAATCCATGTGTGTGATGGTGTGATGGGGTAAAAGGACAGAGCTGGTAAAGTGTCAGTACTGAACAGGTTTCATGGATGGAGAATTGTCAATACAATGATCTTTCACCAGCATTTTAGTGGATCATAGTAATTGCCTTAAAGTTACGGAAGACCTGAGATCATTTTTGGAGTGTGGACAGTAATAGCTACCTCACAGACCCACGTAGAGTGTTTAGCACAGTGCCTGGCACACAGTAAATGCTCAAGAGTGGTTAGTTATTATTAACTCTGAAGCAGCAACTGTCACTATTACTACTACAGACAAAATCCAAACTGACCTTCACCCCTGAGCAAAGGGGAAAAATAAGAGGGATAAGAGTTTTGAAATAGAAAATAGTTTTCCTCTCCTCTTTTGTTAAAATTGGGGGCAGTATTAAAAGTATATTCATTTCTAAAAGTACCACGCAAGGATATAAGGTGTTCAGTAAATGACTGACTGGCTTACTTAGTTCTGTAACAGAAATAAATTATTCTGAAAACATAGTTTTTCTCAAAGAGCTTAATGTTTTCTGTTTACCATTATTGATGCTTTTACAAATATCTTCTATGCCCCCAGTATGATCACAGTGCCAGTGAGTCACTATGATTTCCTGGATTGTTGTGTTAAATTCAGTCAGAGCCTGCTTTAAACAGTTGATATATTCTGGCATTGCTGGTTCTCCAGTGTCAATGAGGATTCTCCTGAAAATTAAATGGACGATAATTACACAGTTGGAACACAGAATTAACAGAAGCATATTGATAATTCACAGATTATTATTAATTATCACACAGATAATTCCTATTGCATTTAAGAAACTGCTTAAATTGCTTGGCTTTCAATCTGCTTGAAAACCAGCTATATGATATTTTGTCTTAACTGTTATAATCTCACTGTAAGAAAAGTTCTCTGGAAAAATCTTAGAGCTCCATGTAAGACTGAACTTGGCAAGTTCAAGGCACAATAATATTGAATACTTACATAGCACTTAAATATGGCACTATTCCAAGGACCTTACGTATTTTAACAATTGTGTTATTCACCACAACTATTTAAATGAGGTACTTCATTATATAACTTGCCCGAGGTTACTCTGCAAATAAGTGGCAAAACCAGCATTCAAACCTGGGTATTCTGTCTCCAGAAAATGTGCTTTTATCTGCCTTTGAGATCTTTTACAACATACTCAGACGTCTCAGAGATATGAAATTATTAGATTCAGTGGTATTCCTCAAGAAACCTAGTCTTCTGCATTATATACAAAACTTCACTGAAGTTTTACATTGGCTTCCTTCCACATGAAAATGAAAGGAGTAGGGAAGCATGGGGAGATGTTTGAGTTGCTTTATTTCTTTCCCTAGACAACCCTATTAGTTATATTTTTCTGCTTGTGGTTCGGAACCTTCTTTATACTTTGTATGCCCTTCCTCACCATTTCATGGGATGATGGTCTTTCTCTATAAAGTTTTCCTGAACTATAGAAATAAGGGGAAAATCTTTCTCCTCAAGAACCAACTCACAAACTTTTTAATTCATGCTGCTTCACAATAACACCTCCTTAATTCAGGTTGGGGAGAGAAGATTAGTCTTGATGAAAAGTCTCATTCATTTATTAATAAATACATTAATAACTGTATGAATTATCTACTATATGCCATGTCTTTCTTGCAAGACAAAAAATCCTGTTTGCCTTCTAGTGGAAAGTGGGAAGAGGGAGCTATGAAAACAAACAGTAACAGTGACAGATAAACAACAATCTGCAGAACATTCAAATGGGGTAAATATGACCTGAAGTATCTGGATGGCTATTTTATATTGGATGGTTTGTTTTCCTAACCTATTCCCTGAAATGCATAGCCAATAAACACAAATTGTCCTCTCATGGGGGAGGGCACAGAGGTGGAGAGGTGGGGACAATGGCCTTATGATCCATAGGCTTTTATCTACACCTCAAGTTCCATAGAGCAATGGCTCTACTTTACAAGTACACAGATTTATAACTGTCCCTTCTGGAGAAAGGGGAAACTAGATGGATATACTAGCCCAAGAATACATTATGAGGTTCTGCAGGCAGTGGAAATATAAGGAGGAGATGGTTAAAAAACATTTAGGAGGCACAATCAACAGGATTTTTTTTTAAACAACTGGATGTGGAAGGGAAGCGAAAAAATTGATGATTTTGAGGTTTCTAGGTAAGATGACTGGTGTGTCATTAACCAAGACTATAAACACCGAAAGGAAGCAAATTTGAGATGAACATGGTTTGGATCATGATGAATTGTGATGATGTTGCCAGCCATTGTCCCCTGCTTTTTCTTCATAGCACTTATTACCATGTGACATATTATATATTTACATTTTTACTAATTTTGCCTATCTCTACACCCTCCCACAGCTACAAATTGAAGCTCCATGAGGGAAGAAACCTGGTCCGATTTTGACAGAATCTAGACTGTGGCACGTATTAGATAAGAAATGTTTGTTGGATGAATAAATAAGGTAGTGGCTTTCTTTTTGTTTTATTTAATCATCAAACAATCCCGAGATTTTACTCTCATTGTACAGATGAGGAAACTGAGGCCTTGATAAGTTAGACAAATATGTAATACCGTAACTTGCCTAGAGTCATTAATTTTAGCACAGGATGTATTTGGGTCCATACCTTTCTAACTGCAATGCCCATTTTCTTTGGATATGGGGAAATACTTCAATAGGTTTTGACAGACAACTTTGGGTAATGGGTTCTTAACCTTTTTAATATTTTGGGCCCCTTTGGCAGTGTGATAAAGCCCATGGACTTGTCTCAGAATAATTTTTTTGGAGTGTATAAAATAAAACATGTAAGATTACAAAATAAATCAATTCTATTGAAATAGTTATCAAAATTTAAAAAATTATGCTATAATGTTACCTGTGCTTCTTTATTACCATATAAAGTAACAAGATCAGCACCAAAGCTTAGAATGATCATAATTTCTTTTTTTTAAAGTTTTTATTTATTTTTGAAAGAGAGAGAGCGCGCACACGCATGTGCGCACGCACAAGTAGGCAGAGCAGCAGGCAGAGGGAGAGAGAGAAGCAGACTCCCCGCTAACCTGAGCGGGGAGCCCAGTGGGCGCTTAACCTACTGGGCCACCCAGGTGCCCCAGTGATCATAATTTCTAAATGGAGATAAATATACATACTATTTTGAGATATCTATCATGACTGTAATATGCAATGAAAATATTAGAGGAAAAAAACCACAGGTACTGCTATTGCTACTACGGTTTGTTGACATATCCATAATTGAATAAAGGCTAATTTTCAGTTTGATGTTAGTAATTGTATAATCCCCCCACCTACCCCCGATAAAGTCAGACTCCCTGAACTATATCGTTTTTGGGACCACAGAGTTCCTATTAAGAACCCCTGATTCTGGTAGAAGAGGAAGAGAAGAGATGATAACATCAAGCTATTGAGCTACTAGAAGGAACTATTGTTTGGTGATGTACCCCTAGTTGTCTAGAACAGTTCTGGCACAAAATATGCACTCAATAAATATATACTGGATAAGTTTAGCTCAAATTCTAATGAATGATTACCATGTACAAGATACTGCGTTATATTCGTTGTAAGATGAAAATCATTAGGTATTTTCTGAGCACCTACCATGAACCTAGTGTTGTCCAGATGCTATGAAGGAAGAAGTGATAATAACAGCTAACATAATGGTATGCTTTCCATATGCTAGGATTTGTTAAGTGCTTTTGAAATGATTTTTCATTTAAATTGCACTGAATCCTCATAACATTCTTTGAGGTAGATGCTATTCAATTCTCATTGTACAAATAAAGAATCCGAAGCTTAGAGAATCAACTGTCTTGTCTGAAGTCATAAGCTAGGGTTCCGATTTAGGTAATAAGTGTACAGAGTCTTAACTTTAATTACTATGTTAGATTGCCTTTTCCTATTAAGAGATAAACTATTTGCCAGGGAGTTACAATTTTGATAGTAAAGGTTAAAATTGCAGCTTTTAGAGTTTCTTGAACAGAAGAGCAACATGGAAATACTCTTCAGAAGATCTGGCTATTATTTATCCATTCAAATGTTACTGAGTACTTACACACTAGGCATCACACTAGGTTTAGTAATGCTTTAGGGAAATTCATTTGGCATCCACAGACACATCCACAGGCATCCACAGAATGAAGGAAGACTAGATAAAACCATAGTTATCAGAAATCTTAGAGTCATAATAATGAAAATGAAGAGAAAATGTAAACATTCATTCTTCCAGCAAATATTTACTGTACTACTTGTACTGGGTACAAACCTCTGCTAGGAAATGGGGATATAGTAATAAGCCTTCATTGAACTTATATTGTTGTGGGGAGTGAGGAAAGACTTGAAGCGTCATCATCTTTTTTTTTTTTTAATTCTTTCCTTACTCCCTTCCTTCCTTCCTTCTTTCTTCCTTTCCTTTCCCCTTCCTTCCTTAAGATTTTATTTCTTTATTTGAGAGAGAGAACAGAGACAGAGTATGAGCAGGAGGGAGGAGGGAGAGAGAGAATGAGAAGCAGGCTCCTTGCTGAGCAGAGAGTCCGATGTGGGGTGAGATCCTAGGACTCTTGAGATCATGACCTGAGCCAAAGGCAGATGCTTAGCCAAATAAGCTACCCAGGCGCCCCATAAAGCTTCTTCTTAGACAAAAAATCATATTATCACTGAGATAGGGACCATGAAAGTGTGGAGTGCTAACACAGTGTATTATATCAACCTAAGACAGTCTAAGGGGTTAGGGATAGCTCCCTTGAGGAAATGATATTCTGACTAAACTCTACAGGATTAGTGAAGTTAGCTGGGTAGAGAGGGGTAAGTGGGAGACCCTGAGGAAAGCATGCATGAGAGCCATGCAGCAGAACAGCCGTAACACATCTGGCTGGATGGGAGAGAAGCTGGAGATGAGGTTGATGAGACAAGCGGAAACTGGAATATGCAAGGCCTAAAAATTTTCATTTTTAAAATATTATTCCTGCAAAATGGGGGAGAATGAATAGAAGAGGGACAAAAATAGTTCCAAAGAAGCCAGTTAGGCTTTATAAAAGCCTAAGCAAGAGTTGGGCTAGTGTGGACTGGGTGAGAACAGGGAGAACTGATCTTCAAAGTGGCATGGAGGTGTGTGCAGGAAGCAGAGAAATGGCAAGGAGCATTTGCCTTGATCAAATATGGGGATGGTTCTGTTTACCAAGATACAGATGACTGAAAAAGGACCAGGTTTAGTGGAAAATCCCATGAGTTCAGTTTGTGAAACATTGAGGCTTTTCTAAGATTTATTTGTCAGAGAGAGAGAGCGAGCGTGCACGTATGCACGCACACACAAGCAGCAGGAGTGGCAGGCAGAGGGAGAAGCACGCTCTCTGAGCAAAGAGTGGAATGTGGGACTCGATCCCAGGACCCTGGGATCATGACCTGAGCCAAAGGCAGACACTTAACGACTGAGCCACCCAGGCGCCCTGAAACACTGAGTTTCAAGTGGGTGTGTCATCCAAGTACAGATTTGAGAAAAGTAGCCAGCTATTGTAGCCTGAAGATCAAATCTGAGTTTTATCTAAACTGGAGCTATAAAATTGGGGGCTATTAATGGACAGAAAATAAGTGACACCAAGGAAGGTGACACCGAGGAAGTTGATAAGATCACCTAGGTAGAGAATATAGATGAGAACAGGAGAGACTAAGATTACATCTTGAGGAACTCCCACACTTAAACATCTGGTAAAGAGGTTGATTCCACGAAGGAGATTGAGAAAGAACAGCCAGAGAGGTAAGAGGAAACCAGGAGACTGTGGCATTAGCAAATCTAGGAGGGAATGGTCAACAGTGTCAAAAGGTACTGAAGTTCAGATAAAATGGGAATGGAAAAAATACCATTGGATTTGGTGATATAGGAGCCACCTGTGATCTTAGAACTGTTTTGTTCAGAACAGGTGGATATCAATGGCTGAACCTCTTACTTGAACCCAATTAGTATTCATCTCTTGCCAACTGACTTCTACTTTATACAGTAGAGTAGCACTATCTACACGTTAACTTATTCTAGCTCAACTATATGGATTCATCATATGTATGTCATATATGTGTGATTCCACTGGCCATTCCACTCCATGACTTTATGCAAGTCATAGTGGAAGCAGTGTAAAGTGGGAGACCATGAATGTCTTCTCTCAGTCACTTTCGGGTTCTTTATGTCTCTTTTAGCACAAGCACTTTGCTAGAACCACTGAATGTGGTTCTAGTGTTTAAAGATTTAAAGACACTATGTATTTTTCATACAACATGGCCCCTAAATGCAAGCCAACTTCTTTCTCTGGTTTTCAAACAGAACCAGCCATCTGCTTCATTGCTGGAAGAAAAAGCAGGCTGCACTGAACTTATTGTGATTGTACATGATCTCCAACGCATGCCTCCTAAGAGACTTCTTAGGGTAATTTTGACTATATTCAATTTTTAGAATAGGTACTGATGTTAGAACTAGTTTAACATGACACACTGAAGAGAGAAGAGAAGGCCTCTAGACTTCTGGGCGGAGGGACTTCCAGGCAAGACAGACTCGACCCTAGATTTAAAGTATTTTTCTGCTGAATTCTCTATCGTTCTAGATTCTGGGGGCTGCCTAAAGCTCCTGTACATACTTGACCCTACCTTGTTTCTTCTGAACCTAACTTCTGCCTGTCTCACTTCAGTACTTCAAGCTCCTTCATTCTGCTCCATTAAAATTCTGATTTACTGGAAAAAGGCAAATACAGCAGATACTTCAAATGGAAACTCTCAAATTACTATTAAACTGTTTTTTTTTTAGAAATCAGTTATGTTAATTTTAACACATCTTGAAATATACAGTTAAATTCTATGCTTAAGGGGAAGTGTACTTTATTTTTATTTTGTATTAGGTAGGGTATACTAAAGACGAAGCATATAAAAACTGTTCAATACACATTGTGCAGTACACCGTATCTCCCCACTTGGGCAAAATTACACTAAAACAACGCAGCTGAACAAGAGAAAAATCTTAGAAATACAGATAGGTTATTCCATCTGCAAAATAACTTAAATGAGGCTACACATTAGTAACAAAAACCAAGATAAGTTAGTCCGCTCCTCTTTTGCAAGAGCTAGGGGGCTCCTTTGTGTTTCAGACTCCAGCTATTTGGAAGCAAGAAAATCCTGCCCTCTGCCGCTGAGTTAAGAAAAAGGCCTCAGGGGGCGCCTGGGTGGCTCAGTCGTTAAGCGTCTGCCTTCGGCCCAGGTCAGATCCCAGGGTCCTAGGATCGAGCCCCACATCGGGCTCTCTGCTCTGTAGGAAGTCTGCTTCTCCCGCTACCATTCCCTCTGCTTGTGTTCCCTCTCTCGCTGTGTTTCTCTGTCAAATAAATAAAATCTTTAAAAAAAAAAAAAAAAGAAAAAGGCCTCAGCAAAACAAATCACTTTTTTTGAAGGGCAAGTTATACTCTGAGCAAATCACTAGTGAAAAGTCAGAAGGTGAGCCAAGTAAATGCTTTCCTGGATTTTTAACTCCTGGCGACCCTAATTTCTCAACAGCTTAAACACTCACCCTGGTACTCAACATTAGGCAAAATCAATTGGGCTTCAAAAACAAGTAGTTTTGTTTTGCTTTCTCAATATTTCTCACTCCTTAGCTATTTGTAGGTTAGAGGTTACCAGCCAGTATTTTTTTTTTTTTTTTTTTAACAGCCAGTATTGTGATCTGGGGGAGTTCTGACATGGCGTCTGAGGATGGTCCTGTGGGTGGGGTTGCCTGGACCGGACCCTGAGCTACAGGTTGTGGGGGCGCACAGCCTCTCCGCCTTCGCCCAGCCCTGGCCCAGGCCCAGCTCTGTGCGTTCCGCAGGTAAGGACGTTTGCTAGAGAGGAATAGCGACGTTTACCTGGTGCCGATCCCTACCAAGTAGGTGTTGGTGCCCTGGAGGGTCATGGGTCCCGGGTTACAGCCCAGGACGCGCACCACCCGACTGGAGAGCCGCTCGATGCGCTGTAGAACAGCCGACATATCCGCTTCTGCAGCCCGCGGGCGCGCGGCGACTG
>CM053606.1:110613635-110624672 GCA_028646535.1 Procyon lotor
GGAGAGGGAGAAGCAGGCGTCCTGCCGAGCAAGGAGCCCGACGCGGGGCTCGATCCCAGGCCCCTGGGATCTGACCTGGGCCGAAGGCAGACACTTAACGACTGAGCCACCCAGGCGCCCCTAAGTGCTTTTTTCTAAACACTATCTCATTTAATTCTCGCAAGGACGCAAGGAGGAAGGCACTGTTTTTTGTCGGTTTTACAAATGAAACACGGGGATTCGGGGACTTGGCAGGGTGGCAGCTGTGTGAACCCAGCTCAGAGTCTGAAGCCTTGTTCCTGGCTACCTTGCCCCAACGCTTGTCCCCCTCTCGTTAGATTCAGGGAGCTTGCCGCTGTCTCCTTGCGTTGTGTTCCTGCCCAGAGACCGAGGTCGGCCTTGAGTTTCTTCCCATTTTCGCTATGAGGAGCCCTTTTGTAATCTGCTAAGCATGAACTATCCTAGTATTAACTACTCCTCTCTAGTAAAAAAAAAAAAAAAAAAATCGAATTACAGTTTGCCTAAAAGGAAATGCACAGATCCTACTATCCGTTTCATTGAGTGTGATAGTTGTATGTAAGCTACCTCGGAAGAGAGAGAGGAGGTATCCACTGTCCCAAACCATGTCTTTCAAAACAAGCGAGAGACCGGTGCATTAGATGCTTGTGGTTCTGACATTTAGGGAACACATTTTAACACATTTAACATTTTTTTTTTTTGCAGTCATCTCTGAAGAAAAGACTGTTATTAATATTACAGTATTTGTTTTACAAATCATTAGTTTAATATTCCAGATTTCTTGAAAGACCCCCCCAGTTTTATGGGTGACAAATTGCTTTGCTTTGTGTCTCAAAGATGTAATGGAAAAGCGTTTCAAAAACCTTTGCTGAAAGGGCAATGTGCCCTTTAAAAAAAAATGTTTGGAAGCACCATCAAAATTCCCCACATCAGGTATTTTCAACTTCTCAGTTTTATTTATTTGTAGTCACTTAATGGGTATTCAGTCAGGAAGCTACCTCCCTTTTCTTTTTTAAAAAACCTTGTGCTGAAAATTCAACGAACCTTTGAGAGGCGGGTGGAACAGTAATTTCTGGGACTGGTGGGCAGTTCCATTCTTTTATCCCTTGGTTTTTTGTTTTAAGTTAGAATTTCCATTATGGCTTCCATCTCTATTTCTTTTAATTCATTGCCAAGGTCTTCATCTGCCAAATGGACTCAACAAATAACTTAAAACTTAAGTGACTTCCATTGAGTCATACAAAAAGCCACAGGCCGAAGAACGGGGATAGAGGTTGGGTAGTGAACTTGGTTTAGACAAATTGAAATTGGGATGATTGTGGGATATCCTGGTAAAGAAATCTAATTTCTTTAGATGACTGTTGGATATAAATGGGTTGAGCTTAGAAGAGAGATCTAGGCTTCTAATACAAAATTGTCTTTGCGGATATGGTTAGTAATGTGACTTGAAGTTTAAGCTCTTTTACAAGAAGTAAGAACAAAGGTTTTGGGCAATCCTCTTGGGTCCCCGCCCTCTTTGGGAGCTTTGTACTCAGTAAAATTCAGTAAACTTTGCTTTGCTGTCTACCAACCACCCCCCCCCCAAACAAAAACCCAAGATTTTATATTTTGTTTAGTTACATTTATAATCATTTATCATCTACCTACAATATGTTTAGTATTATTGTAGACATATGAGGGGGTGTTAAAATTATAGTTGGCTTTTTAGAGGCTTATAACCAGGAAGGAGACATACATTATCTTGTTTTAAAGCGTTTGTGAGTAAATCCTAGAGAAGTATAGCTGAAGTGATGGGATTACAAGGAGGAAAGGGGAGAATCAAATTAATTGGGAAGATCTGGGAAAGCTTAAAGGTGGTGGGGTTTTGAGCTGATTCTTGAAGAACTGATAGAACTTGGTCAGGTAGATAGAGGTAGGAAGGGCATTCTAGACAGTAAATAATCTTGAGAAAAAGCTTGGAAATAGAACAACTGTAGTATTTATTTTGGGAACAGACACCAGCAATCATTCCTTGGGACGGGTTTTAAGAAGGTATACAGTTTGAAAAAGGTAGGACTAAGTTAAAAAATATTTTGTGAATTCTTTATCAGAGTACCTCAAATGTAAGAATCTCTCTCCTTCCTTTTCAAACACTTGTTGTCTACTTGGATATTCTGTGAGGTCAATTGTATTTCTTAAAACTTAAATTCTGAATACAGAAAAACCTTGTAACCTAGTCAGCCTCTGAGAGGAGCCATGTTATTCCTTCTCATAATGTGTTAATTATAAAGGGGTGTACTGTACTTGCAATGATACAAACTCTCTTATCACATGAAAAAAATCCCACATATGACTAACAGATGACTTCAGTTTCATTTTAGTGTTTGTGCTTAAAGGTTTACACGCCCTTTAATGGTACTTGTTTTCAGTGAAGAAGAAATAAAAGATTCCTGTGATGAAGATTTTCCAGAAGAGACTTTGAGTTAAAGAAGGCTTTTTATACTTGACAAGTAAGTCTGTATTTTATGTGTGTTGAATTTGGTTGACAAATGAAAGTTTGCTAGTTTTTACTTCTTCAAACGTATGCTTTATTACAAAGAGATCATCTACAGTGGGCAAAGGCCGTATATTTTGGCTGGCAGCCAGTTAGCCACATAGCTGAGTTGACTTCTGAATGAAATTGGATTGAAACTGTTCTATTAAGTCAGCAAGTGTCACAAATTCTCTATAAAGTGAGATTTTATAGGTGGTATTTCTTCTAAGGTGATAATTGGAAAAAGTGATTAACCGTAGGGATAGAGATGAACTAGCCTTCATACAAGTTATGTCACTGTGTGGTTATTGAAGGAGGTGTGGACTTTCTTTATGAGAGTGGCTATATTTATTTCCTTGCTTTGTAGTTCTCTTTCTGGTTGGCATTATGTTCTGCCTGACTAAATTAGGAATAGAGACATTGCCATGTCACATCAGTCTGTTGAAACGATGTTTTGCTAATAACGAAGTTTCTGAGTTTCTTAGAAAGTATTTTTCTCATCTTGTAAAATTTATTTCAAAACTGCTAGTATTTTCTATATCCATGGCCAGGTAAAGGAAACTCTCTTTGTGGGGAGAGTGGTTAAGAAATGTACACGTGAAAAAAAAAAAAAAAAAAAAAGAAATGTACACATGGAGTGCTTAGGTATTAAAGTCTGTAATGTTAAGGAAATTATCTACATTAAAATAGATTTACTCGTTAGAGATAACTCATTTAAATACCCAGCATCTCTAAGCCTCAGTGTTTTGGCCAGTAATAACTTTCACATAGAGATTTGTGAGGATTAAATAAAATGTATGCATAATAATCCACGTATAGTAAACACTGAGCAATGATAGCTACTGTTATTACTTTTTTTCCATTATATATGTGATGTTCTCTCCCTCCCTATATAGTGAAGCTTAAGAAGTTACATTTTTTAGAATATTAGGACAGAACTTGGAAGCACATTAAACTCATCCAGTAAAACCATGGTAAGGAATTTGCCAATGTTTTGTGGAACTTTTGTTTCTGGAGGACATATTTGAAATCTAGTACATTAGATTTTCTAACTAGCTGATCTTTCCATCTGGAAAACTTTTCCACGTGATAGTCATATGACTAATTTCATTACTTATATGCTATTTTCTCAGTGAGGCCTGTCCTGCCATTCAAGACCTGAGCTGAGATCAGGAGCCAGACACTTGACTAAGCCACCCAGGTACTCTCTGTCCCAACCATTCTAATTAAAATTGCAACTCATGATGTGCCTATCTCTACTTCTAACTCCTAGGTTTGTGTTTTTTCCATAGCACTCCAATATAACATTTAATTTCACTTATTATTTTTATTGTTAATTGGCTATCTTTCTCTGTTCAGATATAAGTTCCACAAGGGCAGGGACTTTTTTTTTTTGTCTCTTTTGTCATTTGATAATCCCCAGAGCCTAAAACAGTACATGGTAGGTTCTAAGTAAGTATTTAATTCTATTGAACAGAACCTTCTGATTAAATCTTATCCTCCTAAACTCCGTGCTTATGTCTTTCATTTTAAGATAAGAAACTTACCATATGGAAATTCATAGCCTGGTAGTTTGGGAAAACTCAGATTTGTTTTTTTGGCCACAAAATTCTTGTCAGAGAAAGTAGTGATAGAGAATTTTTTTTTCAGTAAGAAGAGTGAAATACGCTTTACTATTATTTTGAAAACTTTAAATAAAATTCTTATAAGTGGTAAAATGATAAGAACACTGTACGTATTAGCCTGTGTGTGTTTTCAGTAACACTTTCACCTCCTGGTTTTTAAAGTGATAAGCATTCTTTATAGAGCATGTAGAATGTTAGTCTACTTGGGTAGCCATAACAGTAACCATATACTATGTGACTTAAACAACAGACATTTATTTTTACATAGTTCTGGAGACTAGAAGTCCAATATCAAGGTGACAGCAGGGTTGGTTTCTTGCGAGGCCTCTCTTTTTGGGTTGCAGATGATTGCCTCCTAGCTGCATATTCATGTGGCTTTTCCTGTGTGTATATGGGAGTGGGGAGTGTGTAGAGGGGAGGTTTCTGTTGTCTCTTCTTTTTATAAGGACACCAGTCCTATAGGCTCAAGGCCCTGTCCTTATTACTCCTTTTAATCTCAGTTACCTCCTTAGAAGCCCATCTCTAAATACAGCCACATTGGTAGTTAGTATTTCAACATAAGAACTTTGGAGGGAAACAGTTCATACATATAGAAAAGAATAAGAAGAGTGAAAAAGCGGAGGGTCCGCACAGGTAGCCTCTTCCACTGCCCAGCCTAGAGTTCGTGCGCCGCCATCGTCACCCACCTTCACACTCGGCCTTCAGCCCTTGCCTGGGAGGGGCTCTGGGCGGCCCTCAGGCCAGTGCCACCACGATAGCCCAACCCCAACCTCACGTGGACTCACTTTTCATGCCCTTGACTGCAACCTGCTGGACGTGGGGCCTCAGGGTCCCTGTGGCCCCTGCTCCAGATGTGGGCGCTCAGGCTGTGTCTGATGCCTGCCGGAGCCACCAGGAATGGTCAGGAACTGCCTTTCAGCAAGTGGGTGTGACCCCCATCTCTGCCTGCCCCCATGACCTTGGACCCGAAGGACCACCTTCTGCCGGGGATCATCTAACCCGCGCCTCCCTGAGTCCCACAGGCAGGCAGTCACCGGGCTGGGGAAGCCCGCTTGGTCAATAAACCACTAATTCTGCAGCCCTTAAAAAAAAAAATTGATTTTGCCTGCCATATAAGGAGACCCTCCCTTATTAGGGTGATTAAAAAGCACAATTTGTAGAAGAGCATCTCTTTCCTTTTATTGGTAGTAGAGCTTACACCTGCTGTTAATGCTGCCTCTTGTTTTGGCATTCTGTGTTCAAACCCACCTCTGTAATAGCTGCCACTGAAGGCAGATTTTGGTAGACTTTGAAAACTTGATTTGCTTGAAGCTCCATATGCTTCATGGCTTGCAAAACATAATAGCCTGCAAATTTTGCAGTGGTAATGGTCATTCCATTTGCTACCACTGTACTGCCCATAGCTTTGGCTTGGCTTCCTTGGATCCACCAAGAGGTTTATCCCAGCCCAGAGGCTGCAGCCACCAATTCCATGCCTCTACCAGAAAGCACCACTGGCAGGTACAAAGGACCCAGAAATATGGGAAGAGCTATGAAGTCAGATAGATGTTGTCTGTAGATTGCATTCAGCCCACATTTATAAAATAGGGATCACAATAGTAATACCTGTCTCCAAATTTTGGTGTATGATTTAAATGGGGACATTATATGTATAAGATTATTCTAATACCTGGCACATAGTGAGTGCTAAGTAAATGTTAGCTAACGTTTGTCCAGTCATTGGTATTCTTTAAAAGTATTATTTTCTATTGTTTTTATTTTAAGAGATTATGTAAGTAATATATGGGTACATGTCTTTTGTAAAAAATTCTAACAATATAAAACAATAATTAATTATCGGATTGAAGTTGCATTTGCTTTCCATTCCCAACTTCCTTCCTGTCTCTGTATATAATTAAAAACCCACAAATGCTATATTTATCCTTCTGGCACTTGTTTTTTTCACTTTATATGTCTTGGAGATCTTTTGAGGTCAGTTTATACAAAACTTTTTTATTTTTAAAGGTTGTGTGGTGTATTTTCTTTTTTTTAAAGATTTTTATTTGACAGAGATTACAAGTAGGCAGAGAGGCAGGCTGAGAGAGAGGAGGAAGGAGGCTCCCTGCTGAGCAGAGAGCCCAATGCAGGGCTCGATCCCAGGACCCTGAGATCATGACCTGAGCTGAAGGCAGAGGCTTTAACCCACTGAGCCACCCAGGTGCCCCGTGTGGTGTATTTTTTACTATGGTGTACCATAATGTACTAGGTCTCATTTGTTATTTAGGTAGTTTTCAACTTTTTGCTATTATATAGAAGGTTTTGCAAAGACTATATATCTTTGTGTACATTTGTGACTATTTCCCTAGTCTTGATTCTTAGATGGAATTGCTGAATCAAAACCATATTGGGTGTGGTACATATACAATGAATCTTGGAACACTGAAAAAATAAAATAAAATAAAAAAAATATTAAGTTAACTATAAAGAACACACTGATGGTTATCAGAGGGAAGGTGGCTGGCGGGGTGGGTGAAATAGGGGATTGAGGAGTGCACTGTGATGAGCCTTGGGTGTTGTATGGAGTTGCTGAATCACTGTATAGTACACCTGAAAGTAATATCACATTGTATGTCAACTAACTGGAATTAAAATAAGATTTAAAAGCTATATTAAGAATTTTCACAGCAATTGCACTTTTGTTAAATATTTTTTAGTTGCTTTGTAATATTTGTGATATTTATATGTATATATTTATATAGAATATATTTATATATTTGTATATTTATATATATTTGTAATATTTCATTTTGTGAATCTACCATTATTTTTTTTACCAATTTACCAATTCCTTATGCTGACACAGATTGTTTCTAATTTTTTGCCACTGTAGATGGACTTGTGATAGATATCTTTGTTAGTAGGTTATGGTTTTTAAAAGGTAAGTAGTCAGGAAGTTTTCAACTAATAAATATATTTCTGAGGTTTTTCCTTCCCAAAACTATTATAAGAATCATATTTAGTCATAATATATTATTTTTAGAAAAATAGAAGTTTGATAAAATTATGGCCTAGGGTTTTTTATATTATACTCAAGATTTTTAGAATTTATTATATATGTTTCATTTTAGGTGTTGTCATCTATAATGAAGATCATTGAAAAACAGAAGATTGAATAAAGCCTTGTAACATTGGACCTGGATAGGAGATTTAGAAAAGAAAATTAAAATTAGTCACTTCAGTATTAGTGTTTCAATATCATAATATTTATTCTTCTGAATAAATTTAAGGAGTAGAAATTAAAATTCAGTGCTATATTAACAAATTCACTAACAGATATTCTTTTTTTCTTTTTTTTTGTATGAGAGGAGAAAGGAGAAACAGGTAACCAAGAGCTCTAGTGATTCATGATGAAATACACTAAATTGCATTTTATGTTTTCAGTTCTTGGCATTATAATCTATATAACTGATTTAATTGTGGACATTTGGGTATCTGTCAGGTTTTTCTATGAAGGAAGAAATGTTTTTGGTATTTTAACAGTAAGCTTTATGCTCTTTGGAACACTTGTGGTGCAGTGTTTTAGTTACTCTTGGTTCAAGGTTGATTTAAAGAAAGCAGGCCAAGAGAGTCAGCACTGTTTTCTTCTACTTCATTGCTTGCAAGGAGGAGTTTTTACAAGGTGAGCATACACTTTTGATCATTAACATTATTTTTCTTTTATGCAAACAGAAACTACCTTTCTGTGTATGGGTAGTCAAATGTACAAAGTTCCCCTATTTGCATGTAGCACAAAGGTTACTTGCTCCTCACTGTTAGTGCTTAAATGAGTCATTGCCACTGTGAGAATTTTCCAGGTTCATTGATAGAATGTTTTAATTTACCTTGGGGCACCTGGGTGGCTCAGTTGGTTAAGCATCCAACTCTTGATTTTGGTTCTGGTCATGATCTCAGGGTTTTGGGATCCAGTCCTGTGTCAGGCTCAGTTCAGTGTGGAGTCTGCTACTTCCCTGCCTCCTTCCTGCCTTTCCCTGCTTACAGATGTGCACACATGAGTGCGTGTGTTCTCTCTCTCAAGTAAAATCTTGAAGAATGTTTTCTTAAATTTCAGTTCAATTGGGGTGCCTGGATGGCTCAGTGGGTTAAAGCCTCTGCCTTCGGCTCAGGTCATGATCTCAGGGTCCTGGGATCGAGCCCTGCATCGGGCTCTCTGCTTGACAGGGAGCCTGCTCCCTGCCCCCCTGCCTGCCTCTCTGCCTACTTGTGATCTATCTCTGTCAAATAAATAAATAAAATCTTTAAAAAAAAATGTTCAACTCAATTAATATATAATATTAGTTTCAGAGGTAGAGTTCATTGATTCATCAATACCCAGTGCTCATTACATCCTGTGTTCTCCTTAATGTCCATCACCCCATTACTGTATTCCCCCAGCCCCCTCCCCTCCAGCAACCCTTAGTTTGTTTCCTGTGGTTAAGAGTCTCTTATGGTTTATCTCCCTCTCTGACTTCATCTTGTTATATTCTTCCCTTCCTTCCCTCATGATCCTGTGTTTTTTCTCTAAAATTTCAAATATGAGTGAGATCATATGATTATTCTTTCTCTGGTTGACTTATTTCACTTAGCATAATACCATCTAGTTCCATCCACATTGCTGCAAATGGCAAGATTTAATGATGGCTTCAAGATTTTTGATGGCTGAGTAGTATTCCAGTGTGTGTGTGTGTGTGTGTGTGTGTGTGTGTGTGTGTGTGTACACACCACATTTTCTTTTTTTATTCATCTATTGATAGACATTTGGCTCTTTCCATAGTTTGGCTATTGTGGACACTGCTGCTATAAAGATTGGGGTGCAGTTGGCCATTTGAATTAAGTTACTTTTTTGATATGTACTCACTTTTTGGTGGGGGATTGGAAATGACTCACTTCTGTGTCTTATGAATCTTTTATCTTCTATTTTGTATTCCAAGCCTGATTATATAAATATAGTTTATCACTTGCAACTCTGATAGAGCCCTTAATTTTTAAGATTTCTTGTACCATTCATTTAACTAGATGATATTTTTACTGTAATAATTGCAATAGCCATGTGGCTAATTAGGTACAGACTCAAATGCAGAACTAAAAATAATCTCATCTTGTTCATGGACTCCTGGGTGGCTTAGTCAGTTAAGTGTCTGCCTTTGGCTCAGCTTATCATCCCAGGGTCCTGGGATAGAGTCCCATTTCAGGCTCCTTGCTCAGCACTTCTCTTTCTGCCTGCTGCTCCCTCTGTTTGTGTTCTCTTTCTCTCCCTCTCTCTCTAACAAATAAATAAAATCTTTAAGAAAAAAAGAATCATCTTGTTCAAAACCTTTTTTTATAGGTAAGCTAGGACTCTAAATATGTCCTGAGAATTCTGTGATTTTCCATATATATAATTTCATTAGAACTTTTCATTATTATCTTAAGGCATTTAATTCTGTTAAAAGCAATATATATTTTATAAAGAGAAAAAGACAAATATTAAAAGGATGACATATTGTTTTGTTACAGTTAGATTTTGAATTTGAGCTATTTTAACCACCATCTTTCTTAAGAAATATTTTAGTGACTATAGATTTCTAAAGTGTAGTTATTTTGTCTCTGCATATTATATCCTCTTGGTTTCCATTGCTGCTCTTTAGGAATTAGATATCAGTCTTACTGCTATTCTTTTATTTTTTAAAAAAATTTCAAAATTTTTATTTTTTTAAAAGATTATTTGAGAGAGAGAGTGCAAGAGAGAGAGATCACGAGCAAGGGGGAAGCGTAGAGGGAGAAGCAGACTCCCTGCTGAGCAGGGAGCCCAGTGCAGGACATGGTGCTAGGATCTTGGATCATGACCTAAGCTGAAGGCAGACATTTAACTGACTGAGCCACCCAGGTGCCCACTGCTGTTCTTTTAAAAGTATTTGATCTTTTTTTTCCACTCTGGCTGCTCTTAGGTTTTTTTTTTTTTTAATTTTCAATGTTTTAATTTTATTTATTTATTTTTTAAATTTTTTATTAACATATATTGTATTATTTGCCCCAGGGTACATGCCTGTGAATTGTCAGGCTTACACATTTCACAGCACTTAGCATAGCATATACCCTTTCCAATGTCCATAACCCAACCCCTATCCCTAACCTCCCACCCCCCACTTCCCAGCCACCCTAGTTCGTTTCATGAGTTTAGTAGTCTCTTATGGTTTGTCTCCTTCCCCATCCCATCTTATTTTATTTCTCTCCCCCACTCCCCCACCCCCTGCCCTACCTCTCAAATTCTTCATATCAGAGAGATCATGTGTTAATTGTCTTTCTCTGACTGACTTATTTTGCTTAGCATAATACCCTGCAGTTCCATCCATGTTGTTGCAAATGGCAAGATTTCATTTCTCTTGATGGCTGCATAGTATTGCATTGTATATATATACCACATCTTCTTTATCCATTCATCTGTTGATGGGCATCTAGGTTCGTTCCAAGTTCCAATGTCCAATGTGGACATTGCTGCTATAAACATTCAGGTGCACGTGCCCCTTCGGATCACATTTGTATCTTTAGGGTAAATACCCAGTAGTGCGATGGCTGGGTCCATTTTCAACTTTTTGAGGAACCTCCATACTGTTTTCCAGAGTGGCTGTACCAGCTTGCATTCCCACCAACAGTGTTGGAGGGTTCCCCTCTTTCCGCATCCTCGCCAACATCTGTCATTTCCTGACTTGCTAATTTTAGTCATTCTGATTGATGTGAGGTGGTATCTCACTGTGGTTTTGATTTGTATTTCTCTGATGCTGAGTGATGTGGAGCACTTTTTCATGTGTCTGTTGGCCATTTGGATGTCCTCTTTGCAGAAATGTCTGTTCATATCTTCTGCCCATTTTTTTAAAAATAATTTTATTTATTTTTTTCAGTGTTACAAGA
>CM053606.1:110630748-110642797 GCA_028646535.1 Procyon lotor
GCTCACTTCTGAGGCTCTACTCGCCTAAACGTATGATTCCTAAGGTTGGTTTTATAGAGCTCTGAGAGTCAAGAGAGCCATGGTACACGCAATAGACTTGTCAGCTGGGGTCAGATTCTGCCAGGATGTACCAGGTATCTCCTTGAGAGCCTCATGCAATTTCTACTTGGAGTCCCAGCCTCGCCTTAGTCCCAGCATTATCTCTGATTTTCAAGTTCTTTAAATTTGCAGAATGGGGTTAATTACGTAACCTTGCAAGAGTTGTTCTGAGTCTCAAAGGAGAAATTTTATATGTAAAAGGAGCAGGAAAAATATAAAGGATAAACCTCAAACTCAGGATAATGGTTACCTCCAAGAAGTAGGGAGGGAGACACCTTATGAAAAATAAAATTTTAACCTTTTTTTCTAGGATCCGATTCTCTCTGTCGAACTCTGGATAAAGACTCCCTTCAGCTACCAGAAGGTAGGCAGGGCTTCTTGCCTGGATTTCTGTGCCTGAACGAATACAGTCGGTTTTCTCACTGGCTTTCCTGCCTTGGCTTTCCCCTAGGTCTCTGCCTCAAGCAGACGATGTTCGGTGACGTGCGGCACTTTGGCGTGTTCTGCAGCAGCCTTATTGCCAAAGGAGTCAGGTTTGGGCCCTTTCAGGGTAAAGTGGTCAATGCCAGTGAAGTCAAGACCTATGGAGACAATTCTCTGATGTGGGAGGTAAATGAAATTATGTTGCTGGTGGGTCCACATAGTGGGAGATGATGCTGGTGGGGAACAGTGTTGGCTTCTGGCCCTCTGGGAGGATCCTGGCCTGGGAGAGGGCACACTCTGCTGTCTGAGCTGTCTGTTTTGCAAGAGAAAGAGAAAGAAAGGCAGATGCTCATTCCACAACACCTCTGCATGCATTCTTGGTGTTTTGTGGTGCCTTAAATCCGTGTTCATCCTAAAGAGTAGTGATGGAATATACATTCAAAGAATTAATATTTGTCTATATTTATAGGCAACACCAGATGCTTTAGAGGTTATATACAGTGTGCTGAGAATAGGCCAAAGAGCAGAAAAACACATTTTAAAATTTGTGGTATCATTTATCTGTGAAATTAGCTGTGGACTTTGAAAAACTGATACTCTTGATTTTGTTTGGAACATGCTGGTAAGACTCCAGTTTGTCAGAATATATCCGATCCCTCTCCTTGACCCTGAATTTCTACTTCTAGGATTATGGTTTATTAGGGTAATCTGAAAGTCAGAGCATGTGGAAGATGTTAATCACAAAGTTGCTTATAATAACAAAACACTGGAGCCGGTGGAATTGCCCACAGCAGAGAAAGAATTAAAATATGGCTCCACTAATATGCATGACAACTAGGAGGGGATAAAGCAGAAAACTAATTGGTTGTCTAAGTTGGGAATTAAATGCATCCTTCTCTTGTTCCCCTTTTCTCTGCTTATGGAACTAACGTACTCACTATAAAAGTTTGGAAATTAAGCAAATGATGAGAGTAAGAATCTTTAAAATATCACAGCACCTATAGAGATATTCTTAAGCTAATAAATCTATTTGGGCTTAACTATATTAATAAATAATAATAAATACATTCAGTGGACTCATGCATGAGATTCGTACTATAAATTTTTAATACTTAATATTACTTTATAGGTTAAGGGGGGGGAGTACATTTTAAACTTTGTTTTATTTTATTTAGATCTTTGAAGATGGTCATTTGAGCCACTTTATAGATGGCAAAGGAGGTGCGGGGAACTGGATGTCGTATGTCAACTGCGCCCGTTTCCCCAAGGAGCAGAACCTAGTTGCAGTGCAGTGTCAAGGGCAGATCTTTTATGAGAGCTGCAAGGAGATCTGTCACAACCAAGAGCTCCTTGTGTGGTATGGAGACTGCTATGAAAAGTTTTTGGACATTCCTGTGAGCCTTCAAGTCACAGAACAAGGGAAGCAAGCTCCTGGGCCCTCTGAAGGTGAGTGCACACCTTGGCCTTTCTCAGTGAGGCTCTTCCAGTAGGACTTGGCTCTTTTCTGAACATGAACCCTCCCCCCCCCACACACACACACACAGCGTCTGCTGACCTGTGGAGCTCCTCCCCTCCAGAGGCTAATATCCCGGGAGACCAAACTGAGGGTGTCTCTAACCAGGGGACACTACCCAGCTGGAGGAAAATGCCCTTATCTTTCCGAAGCTGCTGAAGCTACTTCTAGTCACAAGGATACCTTTTCTTTTTCCCCTTCACCTCCTTCCGGACTAAAAAATAGAAGCAAAATAAATGGATGCAACCTTTTGCTTAGGTGAGCGAGTTTCTGATTCGTTTCTGCTCAGACTGATACAGCCGATGACTCCATCAAAGCTCTATCCAGAGCAGGGCTTTCCAAATGGGGGTTGCAGTGTCTTAATGTGGTGGGAAATCAATCTAGTGGTTTAGACCATCTTTAAAGGAAAAAAAAAGGAATTAGAATAAAGTAGAATAGAAAATGTCGATGTGAATCTCAAGTAAGAGCAAGCATTGTTTTGGTGACGTTTTTATCTCAAATGGAGATGTGTGTGTGCATGCTAAGTTTCAAATAGAAAATGTTTTTCTTACTATGGATCTTTGTCACCTTTGAGGAGCACTGAGCTAGACTCTCTCTCTCAAATTTTAATGTGGATGTGAATATCTGGGGATCTTGGAAAGATGTAGATTCTCATTCAGGGCTGGGACCTGAGATTCTGCATTTCTATCAAGTTTCCAGGGGAGGCTGATGCTGTTGGCCCCTGGACCACATGTGAGCAGCAAGAAGCTAGAAAGAAGACCAGCAACCCACTCCCTGGGAGGGAACCTCTGGAATTTGCATTTTCAAAATGCTCTCTGACTGATTTTTACATACACAAAAGCTTGGGAATCCCTAATCTAGTAGGTGGTATGAGAAAAATGCAAATGACTATAATGTGTATAATACGATGGAAGACCACCTTATTATGTTATAGTAAATGTAATAAGTAATAAGTTAAAAAGGAAAGTGAATTGCTTTCATCACACACTAGGTGATTGTGTGCATGTGTATCTCCCTTATAAACCAAGACCCTGCGAGGCAGGAAATAATCCTAAATACCTTAATATCCCCTTCTCCTGGATCCCAGTGTATATTGAATGAAAGCTGAAGTGCTTAGGACCACCTTGGGAAAAGCTGCTTAGGGGTGAGATGTGTTGGGCTGGGAGAGGGAAGGCAATGCAGGTTTGGGGAATAGTGAAGCCAAAGGCAATGCAGGTTTGGGGAATAGTGAAGCCAAAGGCAATGCAGGTTTGGGGAATAGTGAAGCCAAAGGAAGAAAGACATGCTCTCAGGGATTAGGAAGTGAATGATGAACAGGCTCTTATTTCAAGAATCCAAATAATGAGGGCCTGTCGGAATTGTTTTAGTAAACTATCTTCCACCATGTGAATGGTGTGGGGATAAAGTCGGGGGTGGTGGTGAGATTGTGGGACTCTCTTAAAGTCTATGGATCTCACAGTTGTCTCTTACTTAGCACCAAACCAAGTAAATCTTTTTGGTCACTTCCAAAATGTACTGACAGTTTTCGAAACAAAAGCGAAAGACAGATTTGAGAAAAATACATGCTTGATAACTCGCAAAATACAATCAACAATTACATGATTATCAAAACTTTGATTTCTCAATAATACTCTTCTGGAAATTTGTCTTCAGAAAATAGTCCAGAAGGGAAAAGCTTTTGTTCATGAGGATTTTTACTATGGCACCATCCATATTAGTGAAAAATCACAAACAACCTAAATGCTCAATAGTAGATTAATTCTTATGTAAGTGATGCTATATTAACATATAGAATAATATGCAGAAATCAAAAATCCCCATCTGGTAACAAAGAACAGGGATGAGGGCTTAGGATAGTAAGTGAGGTTGAATAATAGGTATTTGGGACAACACGTGGAAGGAAATTGGTAAACGATTTGTTGGAAAGAATTATGAATGAATTCATTTTTTTTTTTTTTAAGATTTTATTTATTTGACAGAGAGAACGAGAGATCACAAGTAGGCAGAGAGAGGGAGAAGCAGGCTTCCCTGCTGAGCAGAGAGCCTGATGCGGGGCTCGATCCCAGGATCCCGAGATCATGACCTGAGACGAAGGCAGAGGCTTCAACCCACTGAGCCACCCAGGCGCCCCTGAATTCATTTTTTTTTTAAGATTTTATTTCTTTATTTGACAGAGAGACAGCGAGAGAGGGAACACAAGCGGAGGGAGTGGGAGAGGCAGAAGCAGGCTTCGGAGCAGGGAGCCCAATGTGGGACTTGATCCCAGGACCCATGACCTGAGCCAAAGGCAGACGCTTAACTACTGAGCCACCCAGGTGCCCAGTTCATTTGTTTTCTGCTGTGAAGTGGTTTTGGATAAGACTAAAAAGGAAAGAAAAATGAAAGTTCTCTGTCCTCTCAAAAGAACTGTTTTCCTCAAAGGCTTTTGACGAGGGTCGATGGAAACTTACACCTTTTTTTTTTTTAAGATTTTATTTATTTATTGGACAGAGAAAGAGAGAAATCACAAGTAGGTGGGCGGGGGGGGGGGGGGAGCAGGCTCCCCGCTGAGCAGAGAGCCCGACTTGGGCCTCGATCCCAGGACCCTGAGATCATAACCTGAGCCGAAGGCAGAGGCTTTAACCCACTGAGCCACCCGGGCACCCCCACCTTTCAAGTCTTGAGTGGGAGGGAAGAGTCTGGACCCTATGTGGGCGGATTATTTGAGTATGCAAGCCTGAGGAGTGTGTGTTTTGGGGGATGGAGGTGTGGAATGTGAAGACGACTCTTAATTGTCACCAAACCCTGCACTGTGTGTAGTGGGGCAGGAAGAATCATTGTCAATATTGGGAAACCCCTCAGCTAAAAAGAGTAATTGACTGAGGTAGGACGGGGTGGGGTGGGGGAGGAGAAGAAAGAAAGAGAGGGAACGGGATAAAATCATTAGGTTAAGTTAAATTCCCAAAGACCTGAGCAGAAAATGTAGGCAGCCGAAGCCTAATTAGTAAGGGTGGCGTGTCCTTTTTTGCCTAAGTGATTCTCCTGCACGCTCGATATCGAACCATCTTTCTGAATTTTGGTGTGCTCTAGTGCTTTGATTTGTAAAATCCCTGATCCCTACCTTGTACGCCCTCTCTTCCCACTGCTGGAACTGGAAGGCCAGGTATTTTTTTGACCAATGAAAATGCTCGCTCTGAGCTAAAACCACCCTAGCAAAGGCAATTCTGAGCATATTAGCACCTCAATGAAAGTGATAGACATCCCAGGCAAGGGGTAGTCCTGGGGTTGGCGGTTGCCTTCCTAGTTATTTACTTAATGAATGGTTTATTTCCTTAGCCACCTGTTAAACGTGCCTGGGATGTAGTTATCAACTAACAAAGCCCCTGATGGATAGCTTCCCTGCAGTCCTGGTGCTAAGAAGATTTCCATCTACAGACTCTTGCATATACTTAACTGGTGGCTCTTCTCTCCCTCCCCGGTCCAGACGATGGGGTCTCAGTGATGCATTCTCAGTCAAAGCTACTTGATCCTCTGGAATCCAGAGTGTCCTCAGCAGGGATGCTTTTGTAGGTGGCCCCCGGTCCTCTCCCCTCCCCCAACAATAGACACCCCTGGACCCCGCGCACCTCCCTTGCTAGAGTCGGCTGAACCCTCTCTAACCTCTCTCCCCCTCCCTTCTCCACTGATAAAAAGAGATTTACCTTTCTGGGTCTTAAGTCTGTCACTGGGGGATAGTATCTCTTGTACTGGTAAGAGCTCAATAAGTGATAGGATTAAATTAATCATCATGATAACCCTATGAATACAATGGAAGGCAAGGGAATGGTCATCCTTACTCCCGTACATTTTGTTCTAGCTCTGGAATCTTTTCCAAAAGTTCAGAGAAGTACACTGCAAGCTAAACAGGTGCCTAAGACTTTGTAAATATGCCAAAGAACAGACCTTGTGAAGTGTAGGCAGTAAGCTGTTGGTGTCCATCATGGTCTGGTGTTCGTCCTTGACCAAGGTGAACTGCTCTGGACTTAGAGCTTAGACTAATATGAAAGGGACACAAGTACATATGTTTGGTATGTTAACCTAACCTCCTAACCCATGCCAGTTCAAGAACTGTAGGGTTGGGACACCTAGGTAGCTCAGTTGGTTAATCGTCTGCCTTTGGCTCAGGTCATGATCCCAGAGGTCCTATGATCGAGTCCCACGTCAGGCTTCTTGCTCAGTGAGGAGCTTGTTTCTCCCTCTGCCTGCTGCTCCCCCTGTTCATGTTCTCTCTTTCTCCCTCTCTCTCTCTCTCTCTGACAAATAAATAAATAAATTTAAAAAAAACAAAACTGTAGGGTTGGGGGGATCACCTGGGTGGCTCAGTATGTTAAGTGGGTTAAGTGTCTGTCTTCTAAGCATCTGCTTAGGTTGTGATATCAGGGTCCTGTCAAAACAGCTTCGTTGGACTCCCTGCTCAGCAGGGGAATCTGCTTCTCTCTCCCCCTGCTCATGCTTGTGCTGTCTCGCTCTCGCTCGCTCTCTCCTCTCAAATAAATAAATCTTTAAAAAAGGAACTATAGGGTTGAACTGCTCATAAATAGGGGTGGAGGCAGGCCTCAGCAGATACATTTCAGGGAACAAAAGAGAAGGAGAATCTACAAATTAAGAGATTGAACAGACATAGCAAACCAGAGACAACAAGAAAACTTTGAATCCGAAATTGAACTGATTGGAAAATAATTATACGTATGTGTGTACACATGTATTTCTTTAAGGAATAAGAGTTAATTGTTCAGGTAGGACAGTGGCAATATGGTTACTACTTTTTTAAAAGTATTATCTTTGAAAGATTACAGTTTGAGGTATTTATGAACCAAAATGATCATTAGTATTGAAATGGTCGTGGAGGCAAATGAAAACAGAATTAGCTCGGAGTTGGTCGTTGTGAAAGCTTGGTGTTGAGCACATGGGGGGTTATTATTCTATTATTTTGACTTTAGTATATGTTTAAAATGTTCTGTAATGAAAAGTTTTTAAAAATCCTCTTGGAGGAAGTTCAGAATGAGTGAGGGGACCTCACAAAGCCACGGGCCCTTACTCCCCTGTGTTTGACAGAGGCTGCAGAAGGCTACAGATGCGAAAGATGTGGGAAAGTATTTACGTACAAATATTACAGAGATAAGCATCTCAAGTACACCCCCTGCGTGGACAAGGGAGACAGGAAATTCCCCTGCAATCTCTGCAAACGATCCTTTGAGAAGCGGGACCGGCTCCGCATCCACATCCTTCACGTCCATGAGAAGCACAGGCCGCACAAGGTAAGAAGGAGGGCGGCCCAGGTCTCACGTGGCTTCCGGGCTCCTCAAGTCCCTGAGCACACGTTGCGAATCTCCTGGGTCTGAGTTGCTGGGACACGGTGCCCTGATGGGACAGGGTCTGTGAGGGAGAGGACACTGCCATGAAGGGCCGACATGAGCTTGCGCTGGGACAGATGCACAGGTAGAGAGGGGCGCAGAGGAAGGGGGTCCACTTGTACCTCTCACAGAAGGGGTGTCCTTGAGCTCAGTCTAGAAGGACAGCAGGTGTCTCTGATTTATATCCGAGGCAGGGTGGGCTGGGGACGCGGAGAGGGTTGAGGCATTCCAGGCGGGAAAGAGCCTGTACATTACTTTTAGGTGACTGCACCCTGTTCCATCATCTGTGCAGGCATACTGACAATTCTAGATAAAGGTGAAGCATGAGCGTGGCCCAGGGAATGGAGGGCCTCTGGCACGTCGAGGATTTTGTCAGGAGGAAAAGCAACAATGGCAATAAGGAGCCATTTTCTGCCACTCTGGATAGCTGGTCGCGCTGCCAGGCTTGGTGCAAAAAAGTACAAGCAACCGTCCAGCTTATCTAGAAGAGGGATGGGACCTAGGTGCAGGTGTTCATCAACACAGAGCACAACACAGTATAAGTTATGTTTTGCTTATTAAGTCAAAACAAGTTGCAGAATATATATATAACGATGCCATTTGAAATGGTTTATTACACAGGCCATGCGTGATGCTCATACACAAATGGAAAAACACCAAGTAACGCCTCAAACCACTGTCATTTTGGGAATATGATTAAGAACAAAGCCAAGAGCAATTTTCATAGTTTCACTTGGTCAACGTTTAGTTTTTTATTTCCAGTCTTTATTTTTTAACGTGAGAAAAGAATATATGCTTGGTAAATAGAATTTGGAGAGAACCCGACAAGCCCCCTGCTAGACCATGACCCATGTGAAGACACTGAAGGTGTAATTTCTTTTTGACGTATGTCTGTGAACATGCGCCTATTTTTAATATACTTGGGGTCATTATGAGGCTGCTTTTCTGACTTAACACTGCTTCGTGAGTCATTCATAAACAGGAAAGGCTGCTTCAGTGTACGAGATGGATAGGCCTTCGCTTATGTAACCAATCTCCCACTGTGCGAATTTTCCCCCCAGTGTGTCTGCGGTGAACAGTGTCCCATAGAAGTCCTTATCTCGGTTACCCACGTTTGATGACTTCTTTGGGGTAGATTCTTAGAAGTAGAAAAACTGGGTCATAGGCTGTGTCTAATTTGAAGGCTCAAAGTGAGGGCTGAACGGCTTTCCAGGGAAGGTGTGTGTGGATTTATAGTGCAGACGGTGAGGCTTGCCGTGAAGTAGGCAACACAGGGCTATCCTTCCATGTTGCCACTATGGTAGATGAAAGTGCTATCTTCCTTATTGTGCATCTTAATTAATAACGTGGTTTACATGTTTCAACTATATCGGCATTCTGTATTTGTCCTGCGATCTGTCCACGTGTATCCTTGGAAAATACGTCTATTGCTATGGGCTTTTATAATATTATTTTACAAGCCGCAGTTTTTTTTTGTTGTTGTTTTAAGATTTTATCTATTTATTTGACAGAGAGAGAGAGAGAAATCACAAGTAGGCAGAGAGAGAGGGGGAAGCAGGCTCCGTGCTGAGCAGAGAGCCCGATGAGCCCAATGTGGGGCTCGATCCGAGGACCCTGAGATCATGACCTGAGCCGAAGGCAGGGGCTTTAACCCACTGAGCCACCCAGGCGCCCCTACAGGCCATAGTTTATCAGTTCTAGGTTTTTATGTTGTTTAACAAGGGATGGTAAGCCGTAATTTCCATTGGTAGCATTTTCTTTTTCAGTTAGCACAGCAAGTGATCTTACCCTGAGGGGATATACGGTCCTGAGGTATTTGTCAGACTTGCTGCAGCTGGATCAGAGGGTGTTGGCTAAATAGAAGCTACAAGACTGCTTGAAGGTCATCAGAGCTCCATCAAGATATTTTCTACTAAAATGTTGGCTGGGTCCTTCACTTCAATTCTGGAGACAGTGGTGGTCTCGGGTTGGGGTTTGAGGGGAGAAGCTGTACTCAGGTGGTGCCATCTTTGAAACTGGGGGACTGTAGACCAGGCTGCCCGTAGATGACAGGGATGACAAGGAAGGTGTGGAAGCTGGGAAGAGTGAAGTGAGGAGCCGGTTTTATGGTAGAGTGGGGGAATAATCATTTTATTTATTTTTAAGGTGGGTTTTTTGTTTTGTTTTGGGAGGGCAGGGTTTTGACAGAGAGACAGCGAGAGTGGGAACACAAGCAGGGGGAGCAGGAGCGGGAGAAGCAGGCTTTCTGCTAAGCAAGGAACCTAATGTGGGACTTGATCCCAGGACCCTGGAATCATGACCTGAGCTGGAGGCAGATACTTAATGACTGAGCCACCCAGGCACCCCAGGAATAATCATTTTAAATTGGCAATACAAGAAGATGAGTCCCATGCCCTCCGTGTTCCAGAGAGGTCTTCTTTAGTGATCTCTTTGCTAACTCTCCCTGAGTAGGCTTGTCTTTTTTTTTTTTTTTTTAAGATTTTATTTATTTCACAAAGAGAAAGAGATCACAAGTAGACAGAGAGGCGGGCAGAGAGAGGGGGAAACAGGCTCCCCGCCGGGCAGAGAGCCTGATGCGGGGCTTGATCCCAGGATCGCGAGATCATGACCTGAGCCGAAGGCAGAGGCTTAACCCACTGAGCCCCCCAGGCGCCCCTAGGCTTGTCTTTTATCATGACTCAGGGGTAGGGGGGGTGCAGGCACCTGGGTGGATCAGTCACTCAGTTGGTTAAGTGTCTACCTTCAACTCCAGTCATGATCTTAGGGTCCTGGGATGGGGCCCCACATCAGGCTGCCTGCTGAGCAGAGAGCCTGCTTCTCCCTTTCACTCTCCCTCTGTGTTCTTTCTCTCTCTGTCTCAAATAAATGAATAAAACCTTTAAAGTCCTATATATCATGGGCGCCTGGGTGGCTCAGTCACTAAGTGTCTGTCTTCGGCTCAGGTCATGATCCCAGGTTTCTGAAATCAAGGCCCACATCAGGCTCCCTGCTCGGCAGGATTCCTCTCCCACTCCCCTGCTTGTATTACTGTATTCCCTCTCTGGCTGTATCTCTCTCTGTCAAATAAATATATAAAAATCTTTATTTTTATATATATATATCTTTATATATATAAAGATTTTTATATATATAGTCATTATATATATATATATAATGACTATAAATAGCATCTCACATGGGTATGGATCTCTAGCCAAAAATTCTGTCCTGAGCTTGTGGAGCATATGTCTAGCTGCATTCTGAGCATCTCAAGTGGAATTTCTCACGGCACTTCTGTTTCTTATTTTTACCACTAAACAAAACATTTTTTAGGCTCTTTTAGGTTTTTTTATTTTACATACTTTAAGTTGGAGTACTTAGCTTTTAAGGTGATCAGATATATTTCATTTGCAGAAGCAGAAGCTCAAAACAAAACATTTACCCTGAAAAAAAAGGAAAAAACATCTTCGGTGAAGCAGATATGCAGAACTGAAGATCAATTATTTAAAAAAAAAAATCAGTTTCTTCTTGAAAGAGAAAAAAATTGATTGACAGAAATGTCCGAAGATGCTGGGTGCATAATCAGCAGTGGAGAGCCGTGTATTATCACCCCTGTTTCCAGCATTTAAAACCTAAATGTACCTACCTCCTTTTCAGATGATTTTGTCAAGCAAAATTAACGAAGAACACAAAAATGTCAGAGGAAATGCCTGTAGTTCGTAACAATGAGTCCAAAAAGTTTTATCCAGGATTAGAATGTTAGTCCTCTTCAACCTCCTGAAATTCCTGACCACTGGAGAGAAGCTTGTTATTCCACAAATCATTGTTTCTTCTTCTTTTTTTTTTTTTTTAAGATTTTATTTATTTATCTGACAGAGAGAGAGAGAGGTCACAAGTAGGCAGAGAGGCAGGGGGAAGCAGGCTCACCGCTGAGCAGAGAGCCCCATGTGGGGCTTGATCCCAGGACCCTGAGATCATCACCTGAGCCAAAGGCAGAGGCTTTAACCCACTGAGCCACCCAGGTGCCCCAAAAATCATTGTTTCATATATTCCACCAATTGCTCAAAATTATGCCAGACTTTTAACTTCGCTTGTATTTTGGTTTTGACTTCTAAGCTTTCTGTTTTTGCTAGGATTTCTAATTACAAGTGGAAAATGCAGTTTCTTAATTATGTAATGATACTGACATTCTTGTTGAAAGCATTCTGTAGGGAGCTTATTCGCATTTGAACCTGTTGCTTTCTAAGCTTATGAACTGTCATCTTTGGGATAGGTATCATCACTTTCCTAAGTTAATTCCACTGATCTTTTTTTTTTTAAGATTTTATTTATTTATTTGACAGAGAGAGATCACAAGTAGGCAGAGAGGCAGGCAGAGAGAGAGGAGGAAGCACTTCCTCCTCTCTCTCTGCCTGCCTCTCTGCCTACTTGCGATCTCTCTCTGTCAAATAAATAAATAAAATATTTTAAAATAATAATTTTCAAAAACCTTTGAGACATCTCTTTTCTCTTATCATTTGATGGCAATTTGTTTCTTATCTGTTTATAAGTAATTGGCTTTCTTCTTTGTGGAAATGGTTCTTTATCTTTGGAATTCTGAAATTTTAACAGAACATATCAGGTTGGATGTCTTTTTCTTTTTTTTTTTTTTTAAGATTTTATT
>CM053606.1:110643297-110660902 GCA_028646535.1 Procyon lotor
TTGCTTTGGATTCACTTTTTCCACACATCCTACCTTTCAGAAAGTGGTCAATTTTCTGCGCCTAGAATTGGTGGTCTTCCTCTCTTATCTCTCTTGTTGAGTTTGCAGGCTTTTAGAATGGTTTGATAACTATCTAGCTGAACTTCTGGCATCCGACACTATTTCAGCCTCCTACACCTCTGCCATCTTGCCTCTCTCTTGCTTCTAGGATTTTTCTCTTTATCATTGGGTTTCTATAATTTCTGATTTATCTAGGTGTAGATTTATTTTTTTTTTTTTTTGCTTGGGATTGCTGGTCTTCTTAATTTTGTGGATTATTATCTTCCATCAGTCCTGCACAATTCCCAGCCATTATCTTTTTTAATATTTTCTTTACTATGTTTCCTTCTGGGACTCCAAATATAAGTTAGATATCACACTAACATGAATGTTGCATGTTAACTGTTTTGAACTTTTATTTTTGTACTCTCTGTGGTACATTCTGTGAAAGTTTTTCATAACTCTTTTTTTTTTTTTTTTAAATTTCACTAATACTTTTATTGTGGCCAAAATGTTTCTACATCCAACCTCTGAATTTTATTTTAGTTTTAAATTTTTATTTAATATTTTATTATTTTTTAATTTAAATTCAAGTTAGTTAATAAATAGTGTAATATTGGTTGCAGAAGTATAACACCTCGTGCTCATCACAGAATTTCCATACTAATACCTATCACCTAGCCCACCTCCCCTCCAGCAACCCTCAGTTTGTTCTTTATAGTTAAGAGTCATTTATGGTTTCCCTCCCTCTTTATTTTTATCTTATTTTTCCTTCCCTTCTGTTCATCTGTTTGGTTTCTTAAATTCCATATATGTGTGAAGTCATACAGTAGTTTTCTTTCTGTGACTTATTTTGCTCAGCATAATATACTTTAGTTCTGTCCATGGCATTGCAAATGGCAAGATTTCATTCATTTTGATGCCTCAGTAATATTCCTGTGTGTGTGTGTGTGTGTGTGTGTGTGTGTGTGTGTGTGTGTGTGTGTGTGTATACCACATCTTTATTCATCAGTCAGTGGACGTTTGGCCTCTTTACCTAATTTGGCTATTGTTGATAGTGATGCTGTAAATATAGGGGTGCATGTGCCCCTTTGAATTAGCATTTTTGTATCCTTTGGGTAAATACCTAGTAGTACAGTTGGTGGGTTGTAGGGTGTTTCCATTTTTAACTTTTTGAGGAACCTTCATACTGTTTTCCAGAGTAGCTGCACCAGTTTGCATTCCCACCAACAGTGCAAAAGTGTTCCCCTTTCTCTGCATCCTTCCCAACATCTGTTGTTTTCTGAGTTATTAATTTTAGCCGTTCTGACCAGTGTGAGGTGGTATCTCATTGTGCTTTTGATTTGTATTTCCCTAATGATGTTGAACATTTTTTCATGTGTCTTGGTCATTTGTATATGTTCTTTGGAGAAATGTTTGTTCATGTCTTCTGCCCATTTCTTAACTAGGTTATTTATTTTTTGGGTGTTGACTTTGATTAGTTCTTCATAGATTCTGGATATTGGCCCATTATCAGATATGTTATTTGTGAATCTCTTCTCTCATTCTGTTGATTGCCTTTTAGTTTTGTTGATTGTTTCCTTCACTGTGCAGACACTTTTTCTCTTGATGAGGTCTCAATAGTTTATTTTTGCTTTTGTTTCCCTTGGGTCCAGAGATGTGCTAGTAAGAAGTTGCTGCAGTCAAGGTCCTAGAGGTTGCTGCCTGTTTTCTCCTCTAGGATTTTGATGGTTTCCTGTCTTACATTTAGGTCTTTCATCCATTTTGAATTTATTTTTGTTTATGGTATAAGGAAGTAATAAGGAAGTAAGAAAGTTTCTTTCTTCAGCATGTAGCTGTTCAGTTTTCCTGAGCCTTTGTTGAAAAGACTGTCTATTCCATTGGACATTTCTTTCCTGCTTCATTGAAGATTAGTTTGCCATAGAGTTGAAGGTCCATTTCTGGGCTCTCTGTTCTGTTCCATTGATCTATGTGTCTATTTTTGTGCCAGTGCCGTATTTGTGCCAGTACTAATCTTGATGATTACAGCTTTGTAATACAGCTGGACGTGTGGGATTGTGATGCTTCCCACTTTGCTTTTCTTTTTCAATATTACTTTAGCGATTTGAGGTCTTTGAGGTTACACTGATCTTAGAGGAAAAACTCTGTTTTTCACCATTTTGTATGATGTTAGCTTTGGGTTTGTCATATATGGTTTTCATTATGTTGAGGTATATTCCCTCTATGCCCACTTTGTTAGAGTTATCATGAATGGATATTGTACTTTGTCGCATGCTTTTTTTGTATCTTTTGAAATGATCATGACTTTTATTCTTTACACTTGTTTTTTATATTGATCTTTTATCCTATGACTTTGATAAGCTCACATATTAATTCCAGTAGTTTTTTTTTTTTTTTTAAAGATTTTATTTATTTGACAGAGAGAAACACAGCGAGAGAGGGAACACAAGCAGAGGGAATGGTAGCGGGAGAAGCAGGCTTCCCGCCGAGCAGAGAGCTCGATGCAGGGCTCGATCCCAGGCCCCTGGGATCTGACCTGGGCTGAAGGCAGACGCTTAACGACTGAGCCACCCAGGCGCCCCTCCAGTAGTTTTTTTGTAGACACTTATTAGTTCCAATAGCTTTTTTGTAGACTCCTTAGGATTTTTTTTACATAGATAAGCATGTCATTTGGAAGAAAGATACCATACTTTCTTGATTGCTGTAGCTTTATAATACTCATTGAGGTTATGTATGCTTTCCTCCTCTTTCAAGTAGACTTTATTTTTTAGAGCAGTTTTAGGTTCACAGAAGAACTGAGCAGAAAATATGGTTCTCATATATCCCTAACTGTCCTCCTACCACCAACAGCTTTCCATACTAGTAATATTTCTCACAGGAATGGTACTTTTGTTACCAAATGATGACCTTTTATTGACACATTATCATCACCCAAAGTCTATAGTTTACATTAGTTTATTATTGGAGTTGTACATTTTGGGGGTTTTGACAAATGTATAATGACATGTATCTACCATATAGTATCAGATGTAATAGTTTCACTGCCCTAAAAATACTTTGGGCTTTGTGTCTTCATCTCTACTGCCCCTAACCCCTGGCAACTACTGATCTTTTTACTATCTTTGTAGTCTTGTCTTGCCCAGAACACTACAATTAGAATCATTGAGTATGTACCCTTTTCAGATTGCTTCTGTCACTTAGTAGTAAACCTTTAACATTCTTCTGTATCTTTTCATGGCATGATAGCTTATCTTCTTTTAGCACTAAATGATATTTTTGTGTGTGGGCATATCACAAGTTATTTATCCCTTCACCACCTACTGAAAGATATCTTAGTTGTTTCGAAGTTTTGGGAATTATGAATAAAGTTACTGTGAATATCCATGTGTAGGCTTTATGTGGGCATAAATCTTCATGAATTTGATAAATACTAAGGAGCATGATTGCTGAATCATATATTAGAATATGTTTAATTTGATAAGAAAATGCTAAACTGTCTCCCAAAGTGGCTTTACCATTTTACACTCCCACCAGCAGTGATTGAGAGTTCATATTGCTCCACATCCTTATCAGCATTTGTTGTAGTATTCTGGATTTTAGCCATTCTTATAGGTGTGTAGTGATATCTCATTTTAATTTGCATTTCCCTAATGACATATGATGTGGAACATCTTTTTATATGCTTGCTTGCTATCTGTATATTTTCTTAGGTGAGGTGTCTGTTCAGATCTTTTGCCTGTTTATTTCATTATGTCATTAATTTTTTTATTGTTGAGTTCTAAGAGTTCTTTATATATTTTGGATAACAGTCATTTATTACATGTCTTTTACAAATATTTTCTCTTGATCTGTAGCCTGTCTTCTCATTCTCTTGACATATCTTTACTTTCAATGTGTATGTATCTTGTTTTTTTTTAAAGATTTTATTTATTTATTTGACAGATAGAGATAGCAAGAGAGTTTTTTTTAAAGATTTTATTTATTTATTTGACAGAGATAGAGATAGATAGCAAGAGAGTTTTTTTTAAAGATTTTATTTATTTATTTGATAGAGATAGAGAGATAGCAAGAGAGGGAATACAAGCAGGTGGAGTGGGAGAGGGAGAAGCAAGCTTCTCACTGAGCAGTGAGCCTGAAGTGGGTCTCGATCCCAGATCCTGGGATCATGACCTGAGCTGAAGGCAGAGGCTTAATGACTAAACCACCCAGGTGCCCTGTATGTATCTTTACATTAAAACTAGATTTCTTCTAGACAGCATATAGTTGGGTCTTGAAATCATGTCATTATGTTCTTTTTCAAAATTGTTTTGGCTATTTCAGGGTCTTTGTATTTCCACATGAATTTTAAATCAGTTTTCTAGCTATTGTAATTGACATTGTTTTTTTATAATTTAATTTTTTTCAATTATTTGTTTCCATTGAGTAGAAATACAGTTGATTTTTTTTTTTAACTTGTCCCTTGAGACCTTGTTAAACTCAGTCCATTAGTGTTTTGTTTGTTTGGTTTTCTGGTATTTTCTGTTATTCACTATGTCATTTACAGGTAGGAATAGTTGGATTTCCTTTTTAAAAATATTTATTCCTTTTATATTTTTGTCTTGTCTCATTCTCTCTGTCTGGGTTTTCCTGTAAAATGTTGAATAGATGTGATGACAGCGACATTTTTGGTTTGTTCCTGATCTCTTGGATAAAGTGTTGAATGTTTTACAATTAAGTTTGATGTGTCCTGTAGGGTTTTCATAGCTGCCCTTTATCAGATTAAAGAGATTTCATTCTCTTTTAATATTGTTGAGGATTTTTAAAATGGATTGATGTTTAATTTTGTCAAATACTTTTCTTGTATCTATTGAGATGATTATATGGTTTTCCATTAATTCATTTTTCATTCATTGACTTAAGATTATTATACCAACTTTGCATTCCTGGAACAGACCCTAATTGATCACGATTTCTTTCTACATTGCTGAATTCCTTTTGCAAATATTTTTAAAAGAAATTTGGTGTCCATGCTTAGAGGTATATTATTTTACAATTTTCTTTTAATAGTGTTGGCAGATTTTAGATTAGTTTTATGCTAGCCTCAAAACAGAGTTTGGAAAGTATTCCTTCTTTATTTTCTGAAGGCGTTCGCATAAGACTAGTACTATTTCTTCCATAATTGTTTGAAAAAAATGTATTAGATGGAGTTAATGTGTGTAGATTTTTGAGAACAAATTAGATATCTGATACAGATCTGTTCAGATTTTCTATTTGATTTTTTGTCAGTATTAGTAAGTTGTATTTTTCAGGAAATTTTTCATTTCATCAGACTTGTTCAGTTTATTGGTATAAAGTTATTTCTGATATTCCCTTATTGTAGTTTTAATCTCTAGGATCTTTAGTGATATGACCTTTTCTATTCCTGGCATTTTGTGCTCTTTAACCTCCTTTCTCCTCCCTGCTCTTCAGCAGTCTTGTTTGAAGTTTATCAATTTATGTCTTTTCAAAGAACCAAATTTTGGCTTTGTTATTTTTTTTTTTCTATTCCTTGTCTCTTATTTATGTCATTGATTTTTGCTTTTGTCTTTATTATCTTTTCTTTCTATATACTTAGGGCTTACTTTATTATTTTTTTTATCTAGTTCATTTCTATGAAAATCTCTATTATTACTACTAACCCTTTCTTTCCTAATAAAAGCATTTAAGCTATAAAGCTTTTCCAAACCCTTGAATTAGCTATATTCCAAATATTTTGATATATTGTGTAACAACACAGCATATCATTATCCATCAGTTCAAAATATGGCTTTTTGCTTTTCTTGTGATTTCATCTTATACCCAGATGTTAGGCTGGGTATAATTTAAAAAATTTAAAAAATTTTTCATGTCTTCAGGTGTTTTGTGATATTTTAATATTGATTTCTAATTAATTCTGTTTTGACAGCTAATATACTTTTAACATTTGAATATCTTGTAATTTATTTTGGTTTGTCTTATACCCCAACATATGGTCCATCTTTATGATTTCCTATGTACTTGAAATGTATGCATTCTGTGGTTGTTTGTTGTAGTATTCTAAAAATGAAATTTAGTAAATATAGTTGATAGTGTCATATAGAGATTCTACATTCTTAATAATTTTTTGTTCTGTTAGTTCTGTTGGAACAACTGGGTAGCAACTTGGGAAAAAAAAAAAAGCCTGTGTAAATTGTAATTGGATCTTCATATGAAAGTCAAGCTAAGCCCATACCCTAGCATAGCACACGATCTTGAAAAGGGTCTTGAAAAAGGTTAAGCCTATTCCGTGGTGACAGTGAACTCTTCAGAAGTAGCTTGATAGACACATAGTGTTGGGTATTGGGAAAACTTTAAAATGTTGCAGTTTATGTCTTCAGCCTCCCAGTCTTAATGTGACAAAATATGTGTTCTAATTGCTCTAGACAGAGCATCTGAAAGGATAAATTGGAAGAGTTTTGTTTCCAGAGTAGCCCTACCCCCCCAATCCAAACAAGAATAAGAAAATAATTTTTTGTCTCTATTGCCATATAAAGACCACAGATTGTAGAAATGCACCAGAATGGAAGTAAGAGGAAATAATAGCAAGTATATGCAGCATAAGAACAGTAAAGTTTTGATTAACTTTAGAGTTGGGCTAATTTAAGATTGCATGTTATGGATTATATTTCCAGGTAAGATACCAGACCCCAAGATAAATTCAATTGAATCAAATATTTAATATGAAAAAACAAAAGTACTATAAGAGAACATGGGAGAATTCCTTTATAACCTTGGAATCAGGAAAGACTTTCTAACCATAACTCAAAACCCATGAACTATAAAAATTTGACCTAAAAAAAAATGCATGTCAGTAAACAAAACAAAAGCAAAACAAAACAAAAACAAAAGCAAAAATTCCTCAAGTAAACAAAAACAAAAGCAAAGTAAAAAGCAAAGCAACATTAATAGGGAAAAACATTTGCAACTTATAGCCAACAAAGGGCTAGTCTCACATTTAAAGGGTTTCTGAAGTCAAAAGTAAAAGAAACATATATTAGAAATAGAATAAAAAATGGTAATTTTCAATAGAAGAATGGGAAGAGAATAAAGTAGTGCGTAAAGGAAATACAAGTGGCTCCTAAATTGTGTAAAAGAAGCTAAACTTTGTTCATAATTTTTAAAAAATGCTAATTAAAATTTTACTGATATATTATCACTTGCCAGATTGACAAAAATCCAGGTGATAATATACTCTTTTGGAAAGGCATTGGAAAGCAGGACTCTCATACTTTGTTTATGGTAGTATAGATTGGTACAATCTCTATGGAGGGCAGTTTGATTATATGTCAAACAGATATGTTTTCAGGCCAGAGGTACCTCTTCTGGGAATTTATCATACTTGCATACATGTAAAATGACATATGTACACAATTTTTCAGTCATGGCATTTTTTTCTTTTCTTTTTTTTTGTAAAAGTGAGAAAATGGAAACAATTTAAATGTCTGCTGGTAGAGTTTATGGTATATCCAAGGCAATGGCATGCATATAGCTATTACAAAGAATGTTAAGTAAGATATATATACTAAGATATATATATTTTTTCTGTCCAAGTTTTTATTGAAATTTCAGCGAGTTAACATATAGTGTAACATCAGTGTCAGGTGTAGAATTCAGTGATTCATCACATGTATACAACACCCGGTGCTCATCACAAGTGGCCTCCTTAATACCCATCACCTATTTAACCCACCCCCCTTGCCTACCTCCCCTCCAGTAACCATCAGTTTGTTCTCTATAGTTAAAAGTCTCTTTCTGGGTTTGTCTCTCTCTCTCTCTTTTTTCTTCCTGTGTTCATTTGTTTGGTTCCTTAACTCCACATATTAGTGAAATCATTTAGTATTTATCTTCCTTTGACCGACTTATTTCATTTAGCATTAATACTCTAGCTCTATCCATATTGTTGCAAATGTTAAGATTTCATTCTTTTTGATGACTAATGTTCTTCTGTGTGTGTGTACACCACATCTTCTTTATCCATTCATCAGTTGATGGACATTTGGGCTCTTTCCCTAATTTGGCTATTGTTGATAGTGCTGCTATAAACATCGGGGTGTATATATCCTTTCGAATTAGTGTTTTTGTATTTTTTGGGTAAATACCTAAAAGAGTAATTGCTGGTTGTAAGGTAGTTCCATTTTTACCTTTTTGAGGAACCTCCATACTGTTTTTCCACAGTGGCTGCACCAGTTTGCATTCCCACCAAGAGTGTAAGAGGGTTCCTCTTACTCCATATCCTCATCAACACCTGTTTCCTGTGTTACTAATTTTAGCTATTCTCACTTGTGTGAGGTGATATCTCATTGTAGTTTTGATTTCCTTGATGGTAAGTGAGGTTGAGCATCTTTTCATGTGACTGGTAGGCATGGATAGTTTCTTTGCAAAGGAATCTATTCATGTTTTTTGCTCATTTTTTAACTGTATTATTTATTTTTTGGGTGTTGAATTTGATAAATTCTTTATATATTTTGGATACTAACCCTTTATCAGATATGTTATTTGCAAATATTTTCTGCTATTTTCATAGGTTGCCTTTTAGTTTAGTTTTGTTGATTGTTTCCTTTGCTGTGCAGAAACTTTTTATTTTGATGAAGTCCCAGTAGTTTACTTTTCCTTTTGTTTCCCTTACCTCAGGAGACATGTCTAGAAAGAGGTTGCTATTGCTGATGTCAAAGAGGTTACTGCCTGTGTTCTTCTCTAGAATTTTGCTAGATTCCTGTCTCACATTTATGTCTTTAATCCATTTTGAGTTTGTTTTTGTGTGTGGTGTGAGAAGGTGGACTATTTTCATTCTTCTGCAAGTTGCTATTCAGTTATCCCAACACCATTTGTTGAAGAAACTCTCTAAGAAGCATTTTTATGCAAAAAGATAAGGTGTAGACAGAAGGTATGATATGCTACAATCTGTGTAAAAGAAGGTGGTGAGAGCCTTATATTCTTGTTTATAGCCTTGCATATGCATAAACAAACTCTAGAAGGGTACACATGAAACTACTAACAGTGAATTCTTGTGATCACAGGGGTGGGTGAAAACCGAGTAGTTGGGTCATACGAGTGGGATGAAATTTTTTCAGTGAATAACTTTTTGGTTTTTGAGTTATGTGAATATTTTGCCTGCTCAAATAATTAGACAAAAAGAAAAAGGAAAAATCGAAATAGGTTGACTTTAGTGAAAAATGCCAGCTAGATAAAGATACTCTCTTCTTTTTGTCATCCTTTTTCTTTATCTTTGTAAGTGTAGGAATTGGCAGAATACTGAGACAAGTAGTGAGAAATAAGCAAAACTTAAAACAGTAGAAGTGGGCCAAATTATCTCAGGGGTTGTGCAGACTAAGTATAGAAAAACTTGAGATATACTAAATTATGGATTCATTTCCCTATAGGATAGCTAAATTGAATTTGTGTTGGTAGATGAAAGACAAGGAATATCAACATGAATTATTTATTAGATATAAGTGCCTGTTGTTACTAAGTATGCTGTTACTGCTCAGGGGTCTGTGGAGAAGAATGTTTCTTTTTCCAGAATATGAATTAGATGACACTTTTGCATTTCCATTTTATGTATGATTTGTGATAAAACTTTTTCTCTGCCAAAGGAGACTTTCCTTTTGATGGGTATATGAAAGACATTTGAATTATTTGAAATATGGATGTTATTTTTGCCCTTTTTAAATACATTGTAAAAAAAGTTCAAATTGTATAAAATAGAGTAGAGGGGGTGATGAGTCTCCTTCTACCACAGATCTCTACTTCTTTGTAGAGTTTCGTAAATGGGCATTAAACAGTTGATCCCTCTTTCTTATTTTCTATCTGAAATTCTTTAGAGAGAGTCTTTTAGTAATGTTCAAATATGCTAGGTTGCAGTATTGATGAAATTTTAGGATCTAGACCTTTTACTGCAAACTCTAAATATCTGGGGATTTTCCTAGATTTCTTAGTGTTGATGATCTCTCATTGAATTTTGTTTTGGTAAGAGAATATACTTTGTATGATTACATCCTTCTTGAATTTATTGAGATTTGTTCTAAGGCCCAGCATATAGTCTAACTTGGTGAATAGTCCATGTGCATTTGAAAAGAATTTATAATTTGCCATTGTTCAGTGTAGTGTTCTGTACATGTAAATTAGGGCAATTATGCTTGATAGTGTTATTAAAATCTTCTATATCCTTACAGATATATATTTTTTGGCCTTGTTTTTCTTTGAGTTGCTGAGAGATAAGTGTTAAAATCTTCAACTAAGATTATGGATTTGTCCTTTTCTCCTTTTATTTTTGACAAATTTTGCTTCAAGTATATTAAAAGCTCCATTATTAGGTATATACAGATGTCTTTATGAAGAATTGATTCTTACATCATTATGACATGACCCTCCTTAACCCTAGTAATATTCCTTGATTTGAAGTCTTTTTTGTCTGAGATATTACTATAACCATACCAATTATTTTTTGTAAGTTCCTTTCAAACTATCTGTTTGAAATTTGACCAAAAACAATGAGTTTAAAGAGAGACTGTTGCAAAGCACCAAAAGTTTATCTTGATTTTTTTAATCCAGTTTGACAGTCTAGTTCAGTTAAAGTGTTTAATCGATTCATTTACGTTCTGTGTGACTACTGATACAGTTATCTTCTGGCTTTTGTTGTTTCTGATGAGAAATCAGTTAACATTATTTTTGTTTCCCAGGATGGAATATATCTTTTTTCTCTGTTTTTGAGATTTTCTTTTTATATTTGATTTTCAGCAATTTGAATTTGATAGGCCTATGTATGGTTTTGTTTGTATTTTTACTGTTTGGGTTCTTTGAACCTTTTGGATCTGTATGTTGTTTTTGCTCAAATTTAGAAAATATTTTTGGGTAGTATTTTGTCAAGTAATTTTTTCTTTTTTTTTTTGCCCCATCATCTCTTTTTCTTTTAGGACTTGTGTATACCTGTGTTACCAAGATTCCGTGAATCTTTTTCCCCATTTTCTCTGTGCTTTAGTTTGCTAATCCCAACATCTGAGTCATCTGTGGTATGCTTCTGTTAACTGGTATTTTTTGTTAACTCATTTTCCTCTGTATGTCACATTTCCTTGTTTATTTACATGTCAAATTATTTTTTATTGTGTAGTTGACATTGTGATTGAGACTTTGTAGAGACTGGTTTCTGTTATCTTCCATTAAAAAAAAGCAGATGTTAAATTATTGGCAAATTACCTTGTGTTATGGAGGCTTGGTTTAGATTTTATTAGGGAAGGTGTATTTTGATTTTGTCCTTAGTTCAGGGAAAAATCTCTGAAACCTGAAATATGGTCTTTACTCCTAAAGCGTGTCTCTTTTGGGGTTTCAGTGGAATGCCTGAAGTATCTACCAAGCCCCTCTAACTCAAACTCTAGACTCTATATTGCGGTAGACAGCTGCTGAAATCTTTGCTTAGGTTATTTCTGGCCATTTTTCATCAGTTCCTTGGAGTCTCATCCCATACATAGTAAGGGGTCAACCATGTGTCTGAGGAGAGTATATGTGGATTTAGGGGTTCTCTACTCTGTGCTTCCTCTTTCCTGAGATTCCCCCCCCCTGCCCCCCCTCTTAATTTCTAACCATTCTGGCAGCTTCAAACCCAGTCCTTTGATTCTTTGGGCCAGCAATATATTTATTTTCTGCTTGAGCTGTATCTGCTTTGTGTGCTTTGGGCTATGGGATATCTTCAGAAGAAAAGCCAGATAAATGTGTATCTTATACAGTATGATGCCCTTTTTAAAGGTTTGAATGCCATCGCGTTACTTCTTACTTTTGGTTCCTCTTCTGTGGTTTGTTTTCTTTTATATTTTGTTTAGAATTTATGACTGTCATCAGTTGGAGGATTAGCCTGATATAAAGTAATCCATTAATAGTAGAAGCTGGAGCTTTTTTTGAATCTCAAATAAAAGACTGTGTTGTGACAAAATATGATAAAAATGCTCCCTTTGTTTTTTTTCCTTTGGCTTCTTAATCATTTGTGCCATAAAACTGAAACAATATCTTATTGACTAAAAAATTATATTCATACTCCCCTTTCCCATGAAGTTATCCTTTAGATAAGCAGAACTTTGTATAGATTTTCCATTAATTGCTACAGAATTGGAAAAATCTCTCCCTGAAGTTACTGGAAATGTTAATGTGAACATCTATAAACAGCTCTACCTTTTTTTTTTTTTTTTTGTTTGTTTAAAAGTCACCTGTATGGTCCTTAACATGTACCAGATACTGGTCTAAGCATTTTACTTGTATTAACTTTCCTCACCACAGTTCATTGGTGTGGATGATTGCTTCCATTTTTCAGATGAGGACACTCAGAAACAGAGAGGGTAAGCTAGGAAGTGGTGGAGCTGGGGCTTAAACTCAGGCATTCTGGCTTTATTAGAATTTGTACTCCTAGCCACTGTGCTTTGCTACTTCTCTCACTCTATGCTGTGGGTATGTACCTGTTAATATTTGCCAAAGATTTATAATTACTTTAGGAAGAGGAACCTCATATTGTATTATGTAATAGTATTATATAATACTATTATATGTGGGAACTATATATATGTGGGAACTTCCTATTGTGTCAGATACCCAGAAAAGATTCAAACACAACATTCCCCTGTAAATCTCAAGTATCAATCCTAGGGAGTATTAATCATTTTTCTCTTCTGTACTTTTAGAACACAGTATTTATATTTCTATTGAGTAATTTCTTCTGCCTTGTGTTGCAGCTAATAGTTTACAGGCTTGACCTTCCTATTAGATTATAAGCTCATTGAAGGTGGAGATTACACCTTCATCATTTTTATAGACCTTCTGCCTTGGCATCTAACCCACAATAAATATAATAGATCGTGTTACTTAAAAGTGTGATAAAATATACTTCATTTAAAAAAAATTTATTTTTTTTAATGTGGTAGACTGTTCTGGGGTCAGAATTTAGTGATTCATCAGTTGCATATAACACCCAGTGCTCATTATATCAAGTGCCCTCCTTAATGCCCATCACCCAATTACCCCATTCCCCTACCTATTTACCCTAAAAATATACCTGTTTGCCACGTAATGAATCTTTGTATATCCATATATGTGTATATCTTGTTTACAATAGGAATATTGTGTTTTACTTCCAACTTTTCAAAATTCGTTCTTATCAACTGTCTCTTTATCTTTATAGAAGAAATGTGAACTTTCTTTTATTAATTCATTCAGCAAATATTTTCTGAGAACCTACTATATACCAGCTATTGTTCTAGTTGATTAGGAAATAACAATGAACAAAACAAATTCCCTGCTTTCATGTAGATTTCATTTTTGTGAGGAGGTGAAGATAAATATGTCAAATGGCGATGAAAAAAAACACAGGATAAAGAGAATATGTTGGAGAGTTGTGCTACTTTAGATGCTGTGTTCTGGAAAGACTTCTATGAGGAAGTGGCATTTGAGTAGAGACCTGAATGGAGTTAAGGAGTGTATTTATATATTTTCTGTTTCAAGTTTTCTATTTTTTTTTTTAAGATTACCCATTTATTTGAGAGAGAGCAAGAGAGACCATGCATGCACAAGCGAGGAGATGGAGAGGGACAAGGAGACACTGCGCTGATCTCAGAGCCTCATGCAGGCTCTGAGATCATGACCTGAGCTTATTTTTTTTTTTTAAGATTTTATTTATTTATTTGACAGAGAGAGAGAGAGAGAGAGAGAGAGAGAGATCACAAGTAGGCAGAGAGGCAGGCAGAGAGAGAGGGGGAAGCAGGCTCCCTCCCCCGATGTGGGGCTCGATTCCAGGACCTTGAGATCATGACCTGAGCTGAAGGCAGAGGCTTTAACCCATTGAACCACCCAGGCACCCCATGACTTGAGCTTAGATCAAGAGTTAGATGCTGAACTGACAGGTGCCCCTTAAATTTTCATTTTTTAAAGAAATGGTTTAATTTCTGTCAGCCTTGTTTCCATTTTGTTTAAGAGTTTGTGGAAGAGCAGCTTAAGACCACTCAATGGTTGTTCCTACCCATTCAGTGGCCTGAGCAGTGGGAGCTGCAGACCAGTCTTCAGTGGCTGGCTGGGTGTTTCAGTCTTCAGTAGGGAACTGCTAAATAGGCACCAAGGGTATCTGCATGCCTTTAGACAGGTCAGCTGCTTCAGGTTGAGTGGTGGTGAACTCAGGAGCTGAAGCAGTCTATTCACCCTGAAATTCCTCCTTGGTCACAGCCTTTTTAGAAGCAGCCTGTTCTTTTTCTTTCAATTTCTTCAGAATCTCTGTAGAAGTGGAGATCTGGTATGACGTCCCATGGGTGTTCATGGGAGATGGTGCCATACATGTGCAAAACTTCCTGGCCTGGCATCTACCACATCCGACCCAGAAGAGTTCCAGGCAGAGAGAGTAGCAAAGACAAAAGCCTTTAAGTTGGGGAAAAACAGCAAGAAGGGTATATTGGAAGTGTGAGAAATATAAGATGGAAAGGTAGTGGGGGTAGTGTATGTGTGAGGCAGATTATGAAGGGCCTTTTAAAATATGGTAAGGACTTTGGGTTTTATTCTAAGTTTGATGGGACAAAATGTGACATTTGAATTATATTTAACAGATTCAGTCTAGATGCTATGTGCAGAATAGGATGCATGAGAAGCAGGAATAGAGTCAGAGACCAGTTATGAGGCTATTGAAGTAATCTAGACCAGAGATGTTGGCTGCTTAAATTACGATTGAGGCAGTGAAAATGATGATGTTTGATGTGTTCAAATTTGGATGGATATATATATGTACATACATATGTGTGTGTGTGTGTGTGTTTGTGTGTGTGTATGTATGTATTTTTTATTAACATATAACATGTTATTTGTTTTAGGGATACAAGTCTGTGATCAGTCTTAAGCAATTTACAGCACTCACCATAGCACATACCCTCCCCAATATCCATCACCCAGCCAACCCATTCCTGCTACCACCTCCACTCCAGCAACCCTCAGTTTGTTTCCTAAGATTGAGCCTGTTATGGTTTGTCTCCCTCTCTGGTTTTGTCTTGTTTGATTTTTTTTCTCTCTTCCCGTATAATTCTCTGCCTTGTCTCTCAAATTCCACATATCAGTGAGATCATATGATAATTGTTCTTCTCTGATTGACTTATTTCACTTAGCATAATATCCTCTAGTTCTATCCACATCATTGCAAATGGCAAGATTTCATTTTTTGATAGCTGTTTAATATTCCATTGTGTATATATATATATATACCACATCTTTTTTGTCCATTCATCTTTCAGTGGACATCTAGACTCTTTCTATAGTTTGGCTATCGTGGGCATTACTGCTATAAACTTTGGAGGTACATGTGCCTCTTTGATCACTACATTTTTATCTTTGGGGTAAATACCCAGTAGTGCAAATCCTAGGTTGTAGGGTAGCTCTGTTTTCGGCTTTTCTGAGGAACTTCCGTACTGTTTTCCAGAGTGGATGCACCAGTTTGCATTCCCATCAACAATGTAGGAGGGTTTCCCTTTCTCTGCATCCTTGCCAACATCTGTCACTTCCTAAATTGTTAATTTTAGCCATTCTGACTGGTGTGAGGTGGTATCTCTTTGAGGTTTTCATTTGTATTTCCCTGATGCCGAGTGATGTTGAGCACTTTTTCATGTGTCTGTTGGCCATTTGGATGTCTTCTTTGCAGAAATGTCTGTTCATATCCAGTCTTTGGGTACTGGTTGAAAACTGATTTGTGATCCAAGATGTGATCTATTCTGGAGAATATTCCATGTACACTAGAGAAGAATGTGTATTCTGTTGCTTTGGGATGGAATGTTCTGAATATATTTGTGAAGTCCATCTGGTCCAGTGTGTCATTTAAAACCCTTATTTCTGGGTGCCTGGGTGGCTCAATTGGTTAAGCAACTGCCTTCGGCTCAGGTCATGATCCTGGAGTCCCGGGATCGAGTCCCACATCGGGCTCCTTGCTCTGCAGGGAGCCTGCTTCTCCCTCTGACACCTCTCTCTCTCTCAAATAAATAAAATAAAAATAAATCTTTAAAATTCTTATTTCCTTATTGATCTTTTACTTAGCTGATCTATTTCCGTGAGAGGGGTGTTAAAGTTCTCTATTATTGTATTATTGTCGATGTGTTTCTTTGATTTTGTTATTAATTGGCTTATGTAATTGGCTGTTCACATGTTAGGGGCATAAATATTTAAAATTGTTGGATCTTCTTATTGGATAGACTCTTTAAGTATGATATAGTGTCCTTCATCATATCTTATTGTAGTTTTTGGTTTAAAATCTAATTTGATACAAGGATTGCCACCCCAGCTTTCTTTTGATGTCCATTAGTAAATGGTTTTCCACCCCCTCACTTTAAATCTGGAGGTGTGTTTGGTTCTAAAGTAAGTCTCTTGTAGACAGCATTTGATGGGTCTTATTTTTTTAATCCAGTCTAATACCCTGTGTCTTTTGATTGGGGCATTTAGCCCATTTACAGTCAGGGTAACTATGGAAAGATAAGAATTTAGTGCCATTGTATTGTCTGTAAGATTACTGTTACTGTATATTGTCTTTGTTCCTTTCTGATGTATTTTACTTTTAGATTCTCTCTTTGCTTAGAGGACCCCCTTCAATATTTCTCCTAGGCCTGTTTGGTGATAGCAAATTCTTCTTGTTTTTGTTTTTCCTGGAAGCTTTTTTTTTTTAAAGATTTTATTTATTTATTTGACAGAGAGAGATCACAGATAGGCAGAGAGGCAGTCAGAGAGATAGGGGGAAGCAGGCTCCCCGCTGAGCAGAGAGCCCAATGTGGGGCTCGATCCCAGGACCCTGAGATCATGATCTGAGCTGAAGGCAGAGGCTTTAAACCAGTGAGCCACCTAGGCACCCCGATTTTCTGGAAGCTTTTTATATCTCCTTCTATTTTAATGAGAGCCTAGCTGGATATGGTATTCTTGGCTGCATATTTTTCTCATTTAGTGCCTTGAATATATCATGCCAGTACTTTCTAGTCTGCCAGGTCTCTCTGGATATGTCTGCTGATAAAATCTAATGTTTCTACCTCTGTAGGTTCCAGGTCCCTTGTCCCAAGCTGCTTTCAGGATTTTTCTCTTTGTCTCTGAGATTTGTAAGTTTTAATATTAGATGTTGGGGTATTGACCTATTTTTATTGATTTTTGAGGGCAGATTCTCTGTGCCTCTTGGATTTTGATGCCTGTTTCCTTCCCCAAAGTAAGGAAGTTCTCCTCTATAATTTGCTCCAATACACTTTCTGCCTCTCTCTTTCTTCTTCTGGGATCTCAGTTCTAATACTGTTTTGTGTTATAGTATCACTTATCTCTCTTTTTTTTTTCTTTTTTGGATTTTGCAAATCTTGTTTTTTATTATGCTAGTTCCTAAATTATTTCTTTTTTTTTAAAAAATTTTATTTATTTTTTTCAGTGTTACAAGATTTATTGTTTTGCACCACACCCAGTGCTCCATGCAATATGTGCCCTCCTTAATACCCACCACCAGGCTCGCCCAACCCCCACCCTTCTCCCCTCCAAAACCGTCAGTTTGTTGCTCATAGTCCACAGT
>CM053606.1:110661402-110694439 GCA_028646535.1 Procyon lotor
GATCCTAACCATTACCTGGATAATTGTCAGCCTGAATTCCCTTTCTGACATGCTGTTAATGTCCATACGTAATAGTTCTGAGGGAGAGGGCGCAGTCTCTGGGTTCTTCCTCTGTTGGGTGTTCCTCCTCCTAGTCATTTTGATGGGAGGTGGATGAGAGGATATATAGTTGGATATTTCACCCACGATCCAGGCAGGGTGCACTCTGGAAGGTTTAGGAGCAATTGGGATTCACCACCAAAAAGAAAGAATAAGGATAAAAAAGAGAGAAACAGAAAAAGAGGGGGTCTCAGCCAGAATGGGCCCCAACAATAAGATTTATGAAGTATGTAGACCAAGAACAAACATATAGACCGACGAGAGTAGATGACAAGAAATAAAAGAACCTAGTCAGAATGAACCCCAGGAATAAGTTTTTCTATAATACTAGAACAAAAGCAAATAGGCAGAAACTCTGACAGAAGGATAAGATGGGAGGTTGGTTATAGCTCCTCGTGTGCGAGGACGGTTATTTATCATTGTATTAAGCCTCTAGATATAATGTTAAGTAGTTTAACAAAAAATAAAAACAAAAAAAAAATCAAACCAAGAAATGTGAAAACAAGTGAATAAAATTAAAAAAAAAAGTGAATAGAAAAAAAACCCTCGTATCTATGAAATATACAGGTTTGAGGGTATTATCAAGCACTTAATATTGATTTCCCCTAATGTTGGGGGTTTAAAAGTCTTATGGTGACTCTGTGGTTATAGTCTTTTTTTTTTTTTTTGACTTGTCTTCTGGGGGAGGGGCCTGGCCAGTTGTTTTCCAGTCAACCTTGCTTGGGTTGAGTCACCCTATCCCCCAGTCAAGGGGCAGAGCTCTGTGGAACCTAGTTTCTCCGTCTCTAGCTCTCTGAAGGCTTTTGGCCTTTTGTAGCTTTTTCTCCTTTTCAGAGAGTCTGAGCGAAGGATCTGTCTGTCTGTACCCAGACCTCCCTGTCACAGAGAAGCTGCAGTCTGCTCCCCTCTGGGTGGACCAGAAGGAACACTTCCCTCCGCAAATCTCCCAGCGCAGCTGCCTTTTCCAGGCAGCACGCACTCAGCAGTTTGGCGGCTCCACGCGACTAAGCGCGCTCCCCTGCACTAGGGGCTCTAGGCCGCGGCAGGGTGTGGCAAGATTCTTGCCAATATTACTGCACCCGCAGGCAGTGCAGTTCTTGCCTTTGGTGGTACACCATCTAGAGAGCGCTGTACATGGAGAAAAGCTGTGGGCTCCAGGACCACAGCAGACTCTCTAAGGTGCTTTCAGGAGCATGCGCACCCGGCCCACAAAATGGTGCGGGGAGCGGGTCCCTGCCCCCCACTGGTCTCTCTTTGAGGTGAGCGGTGTCTTTCCCGGGGGGCGTGGGTCCAGGCTTTTGCTTACGCCCACCCCCTTCCACTCGCTGCTCCTCAGAACGTTATGCTCTTTTTAGGTGTTTTTAACCAGGCTCTAAGTTATTGCCACTCTGCAACCACCTGGCACTTTCCTTTGTGGTATTACTGTCCTTGCGCCGCTTCTGGTGGCTCCCTCCCCCTTTTTTTTATCCTCCGTTACCGTTTTGCGTGTTCCCGCTTTGCTTTACCTCTCTTCTGCTGTCTTCTGCTCCCGTGGAGATCCAGAAGTGAAAAGTCTTGCTCCTGCGGCTGATTTCATGGGTGTTCAGCGTGGTCTGGCAGATATCCAGCTCACTTTTGGGGACAGGTTGCAACAGGGTGTCCTACCTCTCCGCCATCTTGCCCCTCCTCCAGTATCACTTATCTCTTGAATTCTCCCCTTGTGGTCCAGTAGTTGTTTGTCTCTCTTTTTCTCAGCTTCTTTAATTCTCCATCTTCTTCTATATCACTAATTCTCTCTTCTGCCTCATTTATCCTAGCAGTTAGAGCCTCCATTTTTGAGTGCACCTCATTAATAGCCTTTTTGATTTTGACTTGGTTAAATTTTTATTTATCCAGAAAGGGATTCTCTAATAGCATGTATGCTTTTTTCAAGTTCAGCTAGTATCTTTATAATCATCATTCTGAACTCTAGTTCCATTATCTTACTAATGTCTGTATTAGATCCCTGGCAGTCAGTATTGCCTCTTGTTCTTTTTTTTTTTTTTTTTGAGGTGAGTTTTTCAATTTTGTCATTTTGTGATTTTGTCCAGAGAAGAATAGATGAATGATAGAACAAAATGCTAAACGAGTAACAACAACCCCAGAAAAATATACACTAATCAAATCAGAAGAGATCTGAAACTGAGGGGGAAAGAAAAAAAAATGAATATGATCAGGTTGTTGAATAGAACAGAGCCACACATGAGATTTTGGGTTTATTTTGGCCTGTTAGAAGAAACTGTCTCCCAAAATTTTAAAGAAAGAAAAACTCATATATATACAAAAGTAAGGGTAAATATGATGAAGGGATGGAATATGACTGTAAAAATGAATATTAAAAAAGATTTTAAAAAAGGAATTGATAAGGTAAGAAGTTGGTTGAAAAAGAAAGAAGAAAAAGTAAAAAAAAAAGGAGAGCAATGCTATACACTAGATTTAGGGTATATTTGGTCTGTTAGAAGAAACTGCATCCCAAAATTTTAAAGAAAAAAAATATATATATACAAAAAATAAGGTTAAATACAATGAAAGGATAGAACATGACTGTAAAAATGAAAATTAAAAAAGATTTTAAAAAAGGAATTGATGAGATAAGATGTTGGTTGAAAAAAGAAAGAAGAAAAATTAAAAAAATAGAATAAAATAAAATTTAAAAAAAATTAACTTTGAAAGACTAAAGAATCATGGATAAAAAGCCTTGAAATCTGTGTGCTGTATTCCCATAGTGCTGGAATTTTGCAGTTTTCATTGACCAGTACACTTGGTTTGGGTTGGATGTTCTTGCTGATCTTCTGGAGGAGGGGCCTGTTGCAGTGATTCTTAAATGTCTTTGCCCGAGACGGAGTGGCACCACCCTTGCCAGGGGCCAGGCTAAGTAATGTGCTTGGGTTTGCCTCAGTAGCTTTTTCCCCTGAGAGCTCTCCGTACAGCTTTAGAGGATAAGAGTGAAAACGATGGCCTCCCAGTCTCTGGCTCCCGAGGAGGCAAAAGCTCGAGGCCCTACTCCTCAGTGAGCCCTCAGAGAAAAGCAGTCAATCACTCCTGTCTCCCTGGTCTCCAGCACACTCTGTGCTCACCTGGCCTGTGACTGTGGATTTCTATCTGTGGTACATGACCCAGTTTGGAGTCTTCAAACCCAGCAGATTCCTGCAGTGCCCTCCCACTCCCCTCCTCCCATGGGAGGAGGGGGAGTCTGCCTGGATCTGCTGCTTTTTGAGTCTCTTGCTCAAAGAGCAGTGGCCCGACTGTGCCATTGATCACAGTTTATGGCAACGCCGAGCTGAGAGCCCACTCCTGAACACACTCGGTCTTTGCAACCAGCCTCCCTGCTCAGACATCTGGAAGCTCTGCTGCACTCAGGCACCCTTAGGCTTTCTGTGACCCAGAGGGTCCTGAGACCACACTGTCCCAACAAGAATTCCAAGCCCCCTACTTAGCCACTGGAGTGACATCCCTCAGTGGAGCAGACTTAAAAATTCTGATTTTGTTCTCCACTACTCTATTGCTCGCTAGTAGCCAGCTGACACAGGCTTCCTACCCCCCGCAATCCGTCTTCCCATATATTGGCTCAGATTCACTTCTCTGCATATCCTACCTTCCAGAAAGTGGTCGCTTTTCTGTTCATAGAATTGCTGGTGTTCTTTGATCTCATGTTGAGTTTGTAGGTGTTCAGAATGATAACTTATCTAGCCGAATTCATGGGACCAGACGAAATTTAGGTCTCCTACTCTTCTGCCATCTTGTTCCTTTCATCAGCCTATCTCAGATTTGAATATATTTGAAGATAGAATCAGAACCAAGAGAACCTGCTGAGCAATTTTTTTAGGGTATGAGAAAAAAAAGGTTGTAAATTTTTTCCATGTTTTTCATCTAAGCAATATGGTAAATGTTAGTACCATTTACTAAAATGGGAAACATTGACAGAAGGGGCCAACTGGAACAAGATACATACTGAGGAATAAAGAGTTTTGATAAACTTTGGACTAGAATCCTGTTTGCCTTTTTGCTAGCCCCAAATTTCTTAAGTGTCTCAATATATTTTCTTATTAGTTTTGCTCGTATCATAGTAACTCATGTTCATTTTAAAATTCTTTAAGAAGAAGAGCCTGAGTAAGGGTGTTTTAAAAGCCTTGAGAAATTACATATTTTCTTGGATGGTAATGGTCAAAGAGCTTAGCACCTTGTAGATAACGGGTAATTGCTAGGTTCAGTCTCATCTTCAACTTTGAAATTTTAAGAGCATGTATCTATCTTGTAGTTAAGATAAATTATGTGAATTGAGCATTGTCGTTTATCTTTCAGAAAGTAGTGGTTAAGACTAGGAATCGTCAGATCAGGTTTAGAGTCTTGGTCTGCCCTTTACTTTTAGTTAATCACTCTATCATTCTCATTCTTAATTTTCTCATCTCTGAAATTGGAATAATACCTACTCATCTCACATAATTACTATGAATATGAATTGAAATCATGTATGCTCAACAGTGCTAGCATACAATGACTATCAAATATGCAATTAAAGTTTATGGAATTTTTTTTTTTAAGTTTTTTCATTTGAGAGGGAAAGTGAGTGCATGAGCAGGGAGGAGAGTCGGAGGAAGAGGGAGAGGGAGAAGCAGACTCTGCTGAGCAGGGTTCCCAATGTGGGGCTTGATTCCAGGACCCCAGGATCATGACCTGAGCCAAAGGCAGCCACTGAACCAAATGAGCCACCCAAGTGCTCAAAGTTTATGGAGTTTGAATTGCAATAAAGTCATGAGATATTTACAGAGTTGAAAGAAATTTGTAGTGGCGAAAGTTTGTGGGAAAATACTATTTTTTTTTATAAAGATTTTATTTATTTGACAGTGGGAAACACAGCAAGAGAGGGAACCCAAGCAGAGGGAATGATAGTGGGAGAATCAGGCTTCCTGCTGAGCAGGAAGCCCAATGCGGGGCTCGATCCCAGGACCCTGGGATCATGACCTGAGCCGAAGGCAGACGCTTAACAACTGAGCCACCCAGGTGCCCCAAAATACTATTTTTTTTTAAGGATTTTATGTTTTTGCTAGAGAAAGCATGTACATGGGCTCATGAGTTGGATGAGGAGCAGAGGGACAAGCAGATTCCCCTCTGGGCAAGGAGCCCACTGTGGGGTTTGATCCTAGGACCCTGAGATCATGACCCGAGTTTAACAAAGTCAGATACTTAACTGACTGAGCCACCCATGCATCCTAGAATATTCTGTACTTAGACATGTTACTTTTTCCAAAAGTATTATATATATTAACATACATGTTATTAAGAATATTTTACTGAAGATGAATGTTTGTGTTACAGGTATTGGTTTGCCTTGAAAAAGGGTTATCATGTGGCTTTCAGAAATAGCAGCAAAACTGATAACTTTATAGAAGAACAAATTGATCCACATAAAGAAGTTATAGATAGAATGACTGATTTGAGCATGCTCAGGCTATTTGAGACCTACCTGGAAGGCTGCCCACAACTTGTTTTGCAGCTCTACACCTTTCTGGAACATGGTCAAGCAAATTTCAGTCAGTGTAAGTCTTTCCTAACACCCTATGTTAAATGGATGCTCTGAGATTTTTTTAAAATTTTTCTTTTTATGGGGAAGGGTGAGGGAAAGAGAGAGGGAGAAAGAATCTTTAAGCAGGCTCCATGCCCAGCATGGAGCCCAGTATGGGGCTCGATCTTACAGCTCTGAGATCATGACCTAAGTCGAAATCAAGAGTTAGATGCTTAACTGACTGAGCTACCTAGGCACCCCTCAACTATATAACTCTTTGAGAGGTTTTAGAAGTTTTCTTACAGTTTTTTTCTTTTTAGAATTATTCATTTTTTTTTTGAAAAAAAGTATACTGTGGGACTATCAAAAAGTATATGAAGATATATTGTCTCCTCCCTTCTTCCCATTACTTCTTTTGTCTGCCCAGAAAGGAAATTATTATTGTCAGTTTTTTGATGATTCTTTCAGAAAATTTTTAAAAAAGCCTATATTCTTTTCTCTTCTTTTTTCTTTTACAGAAATGGTAACATAAAAGTTGACTTTGCTTTTTGCACTTAACAGTATGTCTTCGAGATCTGTCCATATCAGTACAGAAAGAACTCCCTCATTCATTTTTATTATCTGCATAGTATTATAAATATGGGTGTACCATGATTTATTTAACAAAGCCCCATATTTATGTTACTTTAGGTTGTTTCTAATATTTTGCTATTGTAAAAAAAAAAAGCTGCAGTGAATACTCTTACTCAGGAATTATTTTGCATGTGTGAAGTATATCCATAGGGTAAATTCCCAGAATTGGAATCATTGGGTGAAAGTGCAAATGCCACAAAACAGTGAAAATTTTCTAAGTGGCTAATATATTGAGATTTTCTCATTTAGGGTAAAATGTTCATATTTTTTTTTTTAAAGATTTTATTTATTTGACAGAGAGAGAGGGGGAGATCATAAGTATGCAGAGAGAGAGAGGGAGAAGCAGGCTCCCTGCTGAGCAGAGAGCCTGATGCAGGTCTTGATCCCAGGATCCTGAGATCATGACCTGAGCCAAAGACAGAGGCTTAACCCACTGAGCCACCCAGGTGCCCCTAAAATGTTCAATTTTAAAGGACAATGTTTTCATTAAACCTTTTTTAGGTATTTAATTTGAGATGTTAAAAAAACCCATTTGCTATATAATAGCCACAGTTTTCATTAATGACTCTGGTTCTGTGTATACTTGGATTCATCTCAGAGGAAGAGATTATAATTTTCACTGGAGTTCCTTCTGTGCTAGAGTCACCTGTGAGATCAGTTCATTCCCTCAAACGGTCTTCCTGTTTCTAATTTCCCATAAACTGTTAAACTGTAGTCCCTTCTAATATTTTTACCTTTACTTTGATTGTTAGTCATACATCAAAGAGAACCTACTTATGAGACCTTTTTTTCCTTGTGATTCAAAGAAATTGTGGGTTTAGACTTAAAAGTTATAAATCGCATAGTTCCTGAAGCTCGAAGTTCAACATTTAGAGCTGCAGCCTATATTATATTAGGTTTTCTGATGATTCCAAGTATTACATAGCATCCAGACCAACGGTGGGATCCAGGAACAGCTGTCTTTATGTTAGGGTTCTGTCCTTATCCTTTAGTTTCTTCTTGAAGTAAGAAGTTGAGGTGTTAGTTAAAAATAGCAAAAAGAGAAATCTAATTATAGACTTAGTATAAAAAATGACGTAGCCATTAGAAATATCATTTATAGATAGCTATTTTTTTTTAAGGTTTTATTTACTTATTTGACAGAGAGATCACAGGTAGGCAGAGGGGCAGGCAGAGAGAGGGGGGGAAGCAGGCTCCCCACTGAGCAGAGAGCCCGATGTGGGGCTCGATCCCAGGACCCTGAGATCATGACCTGAGCCGAAGGCAGAGGCTTTAACCCACTGAGCCACCCAGGTGCCCCTATAGATAGCTTTTAATATCATAGGGAAGTAATTCTCAAATAAAGTTTAGGCAAAAAATTTATGAAATTTTCTATCATACTTTTTTTTTTTCCTTAAAACAAGCTTTGGTCAGTTTTATTAAAGAAAAATTTTGCTTGATTTGCTATACTGTGTCTGTTCTGGCTTGCTTCTAATGATACCAGAATCACCTGGATCAATGATAGCCAGTGTCATACCCTACAGTATTTCTAACATGCTGTGCACAATTCAATATTATTGCCACTGTAGTGATGGACACCAGTTTTAGACAATATGATGTTGTATTCTATTTTAGATTTCCTCAAGGCTGGGCAGTTGTTGGTGAGGATGACCAGTTTCACTTTGCTGTGTCTAATCATTTTCAGAGTCCGCTTGTACCCCAACATGTACTCTCCACTTTTCATACCGAGTTGGAATGTAGAGTTGATTGATTCCAGCCACTTTTTCATCTTCTTTGCAGCCACCATCTTTTTGCCTTAGATGCAGGACAACCCCAACCAAAAGCAATTGCCAAAATGACCATGAGAGAGAAAGGAAAGAGTTTCCACAATGCAAAGCTTTTCACTGCCAAATTTTCTATACTACTTTTAAGGATACAGAGAAATTATTATATCAAGAATCTGGAGGAAAATATGCAAAAATGTCAACTCTGGCTGCTTCTGGATAGGATTAGGAATGATTTTATTTCATCTTTAAACTTTTCTAAATTTAAAAATTTTCTATGCCACTCATATATTGTTTTGAATCAAGAATAATTCAAGAATTAGATTCTTCAAAAATCAATAGTCAATTGATTCTTCAGTAATCAAGAAGAATAAAGTGTAAGAAAAAATCAAGTTATATATAGAAGTACTTCAGGAAACTGACCATATTCTTTTATCTTTGTATTCTTCTGAAATTCTACTAAAAAGGAGAGTAAAGGAGTAAAAACAGTATAAACCCAAAAGGACAAAGAGAATGCAGAGGAGAATAGCAGATTAGAATGTCAACAAATGTTTAGAAGATGGAAAGCAGATGAAAAACAGATTATTTAAATAAACTCTACTACTGAAAGGCTAAATTATTTGAACTAATCCTCTCTCTGAAAATATGTAAAACAATTGGATATTTTCAAAAGTCTTCATGTACATGAAAGTGGGAACACAGCAGTGTTAAGTAAGATTCTGAAGGCATTTATACCTAGAGGGTTTTTTGTTTGTTTGTTTGTTTTTAACCATACCTGTAAGTAGCAGATTCAGTTTTGATAGCTTCCAGTGTGTGGACTGAAGACAAAACTCAATCCTCATAAGGGAGAGACATCTGATAGAAATATCTAATCTGTAAAACTGGTACTCCAAAAGTATCCCTCCTCAGGGCAAGGTGTGAAGTTACCTTCCTCATTATCTACTTTCAAGACATAGCAAGAAATATTGCCTTGCTGCTGAGTAGAGCAGGGAGACATAACAGTGTAACAATTTTGCAATCAAAATTCTTATCTTTAGTTCAAAAAGCAAAACAAAACTAATATAAGCCAAGGAATGAATATAGTTTATTTATTTTTAGTTTTTTAAAGATTTTATTTATTTATTTGACAGAGAGAGAGATCACAAGAAGGCAGAGAGGCAGGCAGGCAGAGAGAGAAGGGGAAGCAGGCTCCCTGCTGAGCAGAGAGTCAGATGCGGGGCTGGATCCCAGGACCCTAAAAGTATGATCTGAGCCAAAGGCAAAGGCTTTAACCCACTGAGTCACCCAGGCACCCCTGTATGAATATAGTTTAAAGTGGTCCCAGACTGATGGTGACCCTAGCCATCTGGCACAAACAAGTTTAAATCCTTCCTGGAGGAATTTGTTTTCTCTTAGCCCTCAAATAATTTTCACAGATAGTTTTCCAAGGAACATGAATGGTTTACAGTAATTTATAGCACCCCCCCAAAAAAATAAGGCATGATGAGTAAGAACAGCAGGGGAAAAAAAACTTATTAAGTCCTTAGATATTGGAAATTAACCAAGTATAAGATATGCATCCTATATGTTGCAAGAGATAAATGATGAACTTAAAAATATGGAATAGGAAACTATAAAATATGAATTGTGTATTTGAAAAACAAAAGAGTAGAATTTATGAGAATGAAAAAATTTAAGAATTAAAATTTACTTAGATAAGACATAACTGTAGACAGTGATTCTATGCTAGATCAGAAGAAATTATTCAGATTATGCTTTATAAAGACAAAGAGATGGAAAATATGAAAGAGATATTAAGAGACGTGGAAGGTGAGATGCAAGGTCTAATACACATCTGAGCAGAATCTGTGAAGGAGAGGAGAGAAAGAATGGACCAGCAGTAATTTTGAAAAGTTAATGACTGAGAAAAATTTCAGAAATGATGAGAGTCACCTACCCACAGATTCAGGAAGCCCTTCATCTTACAAGTAACTAAGTAGAAAGAAATCCATGCCTTAGCATATTACTACTAAAGAAAATTCCAAATAATGTACTTCATACAGAACAGAGGTGTTCTGAAATGCAAGAAGGAATAAAGAGGAAAGAAATAGTAAATATGTGGGTAAATCTAAATGAATATTAACTGTAAAATAATATTATGTGGTTAAGAAAAAGAAGGAAAGTCTAAGACAGTGACACATAAGTCCAGTAGAAGATAATGGAGTTAAAGTGTTTTGAATTCCTTGCGTAGTCCAGAAGAAAGGTAAAGCAAAGGTGGATCTGGGTTTTTTGAAATGTAAAACTTAAACATTTAGAGAGACCCTATGAACTTAAACATTTAGAGAGACTTAAAGAATATAATATGGAAACAAATTAGATATTGTGTTAGTCTGTGTAGGCTGCCCTAACAGAATTCTACGGCTTATCCATCAGAAATATATTTTCTTGGGGCACCTGGGTGGCTGAGTCGTTAAGCGTCTGCCTTCGGCCCAGGTCATGATCCCAGAGTCCTGGGATCGAGCCCCGCATCGGGCTCTCTGCTCGGCGGGAAGCCTGCTTCTCCCACTACCATTCTCTCTGCTTGTGTTCCCTCTCTCGCTGTGTTTCTCTCTGTCAAATAAATAAAATCTTTAAAAAAAAAAAAAAAAAAAAAAAGAAATATATTTTCTTAAAGTTCTGGAGACTTGAAATCTAAGATCAAGGTGTCAGCAGAGTTGGTTTCTGTTGAGGGCTCTCTCTTTGGGTTGCAAATGGCCACCTTATTGCTGTTTCTACACATGGCCTTTCCTCTGTGTATGGAGAAAGATCTCTGGTGTCTCTTCCTCTTCTTACAAGGACACTAGTCCTATCATACTTGGGCCCTGCCCTTTTGACCTTATTTAACCTTAATTACCTCTTTAAGGCACAATTATTTTTTTTCTTTTTTTTTTTAAGATTATTTATTTATTTGACAGAGAGGAGAGAGATTACAAGTAGGCAGAGAGGTAGGCAGAGTGAGAGAGGGAAGCAGGCTCCCTGCTGAGCAGAGATTCTGATGCTGGGCTCAATCCCAGGACCCTGATCATGACCTGAGCCGAAGGCAGAGGCTTTAACCCACTGAGCCACCCAGGCGCCCCTAAGGCACTATTTCAAAGTGGAGTCACTTTGGGGGTTAGGTCTTTATCATATGCATTTTGGGGGAATACAATTCAGTCCATAAAAGGCATGAAAGTAAACATCTAAAAAAAATAAATTACAGTAAATTACATATATAAAAAAGCTGGCAAATACCACAAATTTCACAAGAGGAAGAAAAGTAACATTTTTATTATTTTGATAATTCTGACTTTTTTGGCTACATACTCTGACTTTTGATTTGATAATTTTATAATTTTTTGGAGGAATAGAAAAATTATGTTTTCTAGCATATTTGATTGAAATTTGTTTTTATTTTAACTTAGAAAAGCTTCTTTCAACTTCATAAATTATTAATCATATCATGTATATTTTTTGGATTGTTAAGTTTGGAAAAACACTGGCAGTTTCTTCAGTAATGTGCTATAGGATCAGAATATATCACATTTTTTTTGATGAAGTAACTAATTTTCAATACTGTTTGAAGTGACAACACTAGTTTATTACTGATGTCTCATTTAGTAAATATTGGTAGTCTTAGGTTTTCTTCACTGGTGTCAGTAGTGTCAACCTCAGAAAGAAAATAATAATCTGTATATGGATAGTTTGACAAGGTCTTTTCAGACTGAGAAATACATAAGCAAAGATATGGTTTGGTAAAACAAGGAATTCAGTTTGGATAGAGTGTGATTTAATGTTACATTAGCTAAATGATCAGAAAAATAGAGTAGGTAGATTAGTAAGAAATGGGAAATAGTGTCAAACTAATGTCAACTGGATAAGGCTAGATAGACCATTATGCCTTAATGTTAAGTAATCAAAGGCCTGTTGATGGCAATATAGTAAAGTGTTAATATCAGGCAAACTGCTTGAGAATTCTATCTCTGTCACTTAGTAAGATCTTAATTATTTAAACAGATCTTATAAACATATCCTTCTAACCTAAACTAAATGTATTCTCAACTCAATTTCCCTTAAATCTCCAAAATGACTACAGCCACTTCAATACACCCAAGGGAAATATAAGAGAGAGTAAGTGGGAGTAGAGACAGGGCATTTAATCAACTTCAGTTAAAAATGTCTTATTTTCCAAAATCTTATAAAAATATGTGACAGAGTGAATACATTGCTAGGGCTTTCCTAGGCTTGGAAGGAACCTGGGCAAGTGTGAGTCCCTGAAATTTAAACTTCATTACTTTTGTTATAAATCTTTCTATGAGGTAAAACATTAACATTAAACTTTGATATACTAAATATGCGCATATGTTGTGATTTCTAGCAAAACCACCAAAGAATAAAACAGCATATGACTGAAGGATGTGGGTTATTAGATTGAAAGGGAAATAAAAATGGCCATACTGAGCCCATCATTATAGCATTCAGAGAAGCAAGGATAAAGATAATGTTCTATAAGATGTGAGAGAAACTGAATGACATTGAAATTCTTAACTGTAATACTTGAAACTAGAGCTTATAGAGCAATGAATTTGAAGTTTCAATGGAGAACATTTTAAAAAAAATTTTTAAGGATTTTTATTTATTAGTGCACGAATGGGGTAGGGGGTAGAGAGGGAGAGGAAAGGAAGAAGCTATGCACCCCTTCTCCTTGCTGAGCAGGGACCCTGATGTGCAGCTTGGTCCCAGAACTCCTGACCTGAGTGGAAGGCAGATACTCAGCTGACTGAACCACCCAGGCACCCTGAAAACATTTTTTCCTTTTTTTTTTTTTTTTTTAAAGATTTTATCTATCTATCTATCTGAGAGGGAGAGAGGAGAGTGAGCATGCAGGGGGAGGAGCAGAGGGGAAAGGACAAGCAGACTCCATGCTGAGCACAGAGCCTGATTTGGGTCTTGATCCCAGGACCCTGAGATCTTGGTCTGAACTAAATCAAGAGTCGGATGTGGCTGAGCCACCCAGGTGCCCCCTGTTTTTTAACTTTCAATTATGTTTCTAGCAAGACTGTATATCAAATGTGAGTATAGAATAAAGACATTTTTAGACATACCTGGTCTCCAAAATTTTTGCTTAGGTTGCAGCTTCTCACAGGAATATCTGGAGAATGCTTGATCAAAACATGAGAATAAAGCAAGGAAGACTTGAGAACAGGAAACAGGAATTTAACACCAAAGAGAAGTGAACAGAAGTTCTGGGAAGGCGGGAAGCAAACCTTGAGAACAACCACCTTAGACCAATAGGATCCTATTCTTAAAAAAAACAAAGAAAAGGAACAAACAAATAGATGTGTATATAGGGGAGTTTTACTAATTAATTTGAAGATTTTCCTACGAAATATTGATAGGCTTATGAAAAACTAAGCAAGTAAACAAAAAATGAACAGTTTTAAAAGAAAGGAAATATATCAGTGTAATACTTGGCTGAACAGTAAAATAAACAAACTGGTACTTATGTAGTTATAATAAGATAAACACCAAATACTGACTTTTACCAAAAATTGTGATGTTGGACAGATGGAGGGAGAAGAAAATGCAAGAAAGGTGTGTATTTATGTATGTATATGCTAAATTTTCTTCTTTTCAAAGAGGAAATCAAGAAGCAGTGTCTAAAGCAGATAAAGTATTTTTCTTTGTTTTTGTTTTGTTTTGTCTTAAAGTATTTGTTTTATTTACAAATACAACAATAAATGTCAGAAGAAAAGCTAGAAGAGTTTTAGTGATTTCTTCTGGGGGTTGTGACTGAGAGGTGAGGAGAAGTGGAGCTCAGTGACTTTTAAATTATATATATGTATTAATTTGTTTTTATTTATTCAGTTGTTATGTATATATGTATTAGTTTGGTAGAAGTTAAAACTAATTAGAAAAAAAGCACAGAACAATTTAGGGGAAAGCAGTGCTTTAATTAAAATACGTTTGAATTAAAGAAGAAAGAAAAAAGTCCAGCTAATTGTATGGTCCAGAATGGAATATGCTAAAACCAGGAGAGTAGACAAAGGCATTTAAAATCATCATAAAGGGGCACCTGGGTGGCTCAGTCGTTAAGTGTCTGCCTTCGGCTCAGGTCATGATCCCAGGGTCCTGGGATCGAGCCCCGCATCAGGCTCCCTGCTTGGCAGGGAGCTTCTCCTGCTACCATTCCCTCTGCTTGTGTTCCCTCTCTCTCGCTGTGTTTCTCTCTGTCAAATAAATAAAATCTTTAAATAAATAAATAAACAAATTATTAAATAAAATCATCATAAACTTCTTCAGTAGGTCAATTTATTTTAAGTCTGTCTTTTTATCCTAATATATAGACCTCCAATGAGACTAAATGGGAAGGAATAGCATTCTATATTCTGCCTTAAATTCTTTTAAATCCTCTAATGCCTTTGCTTTCAGTTTTATAAAAGTTCCCAGCTCTGACAGGGGAGCTAATGGCATCCTTTTCAAAGTAGTAATGAACTTCTGTTATTTGTTAGGGAAAAGAAGAGGTAAAGATGTCAAGTCTATAGAAATTTGTAAGTTTTAGAATATATTTATTTATTTGACTCATCATCTAAAAAATGGGAAATTGAGCTTGTCGATACCTTGTACTTACATGAAATTTTTCTGTTTAACCTCCCTCTCTTCCTCCCTTCCTTCTTACTGCTGCCCCCCATTATGCTGTCTTTTGGTGAATTAAGTATATGTTCGAGGTCAAAGGCAAAGAGACCGGAAGAGCTCGTACTGTTACTGTAGTCTCTTAGAGGACTTCCAGAGTATGCAGTTTCTGTTATATCAGTTGCTCAATAAAATTTGTACAGTGAATTTATTTAAAATCTTATAAAGCAGTCTAATATAGCATTTAAGTACACCAACTTTGAAATAAGGCAGATTTAGCTTCAAATCTCAGCTCTCTGCAACTTACTGATTGTGTGACTTAGGTCAAGTAATATGTATGTTTTTTAAGGATCAATTCTTTCATATGTAATATGGGAATATTAGTATCTATTTCAAAGGATTTGATGAGATGAGTATATAAAGTACCTGATATGTTTGTGGGTGTGTGTATATACAGATAAAGCATGTATGGCATACAGTAATTTAATATTGCTGTTATTATTCCTATAACAGTATATCTATTTCTTATCTTTTGTTTTGTAGATGCAGCCATTATGGTCTCTTGCTGTGCTATTTCTTGGTCAACTGTTGATTATCAAGTAGCTTTAAGAAAATCTTTGCCTGATAAAAATCTTCTTAAAGGATTCTGTCCCAAATTCACATACCTCTTTTATAAGTGGTTTACATTATTATCTTGGATGCTGAGTGTTATACTTCTTTTATTCTTAAATGTTAATATTGCATTATTTCTATTGTTATTTCTTTGGTTTTTAGGGATATTGTGGGCATTTAAAAAGCAAACTCAGTTTTGTGCTTCTATAAGTATGGAATTCTTATACAGAGTTGTTGTTGGATTCATTCTTACTTTTACTTTTTTTAACATTAAGGGTCAGAATACCAAATGTCCAATGTTTTGTTATTATATTGTAAGGGTACTAGCCACAGTGGGGATATTGGTTGTGTTCTGGGTTTCCCCAGTCTCTATTTTTAATTCAGACTATTTTATGTCTGTCAGTATCACTGTAGCTCTTACTCTTGTCCTTGGAATTATTTTTCTTATTGTTTATTACGGGACCTTGCACCCAAACAGAAATGAAGAAACAAAACCTGATGAAATTGATGGAAAAGCAGCTCAAGGAGATTGTAGAATAAAGTATTTTCTAATGGACTAGCTATTAATTTGTGAGATATGTTTTCTTACTTCTTTGTTTCATTGGTTAATAAAATGTTATGTGTGTGTGTTCTTATTTTTGTCCATTTATTTATTTTGCCTTAAATTAATTTGAGATCAGTTTTAGTACATTAACTATGAATGTAAGAGAGCATCATAATATTATTTAAATTAATTTTTCATTTGGTTTTAAAAGTCTTGGGTACTCAAATACATTTCCCTCTTGCCTAGTAGAGTTGCTAGCTTGAGCCTGAATTGGAAGAAATGTCTGGTTCCCCTGAATTAGAAGCCTGGAATTGAGCTTCCCTTCAACTTTTCCTTCATTGTTTCTTTCTTTCTTTCTTTTTTTATGTTCTATTAGTCAGCATATAATACATCATAAGTTGATGTTGTAGTAGTGTTCAACGATTTATTAGTTGTGTATAACACTCAGCGTTCATCCCAATATATGCCCTCCTACATTCCCTCATTGTTTCTGAATTAAAACTAATGCTTGTTTTTGAGAACTGTGAAGGGAGAAGAGCAGAAGTTCCTGTTTTGTTGATTCAGTGCATGTATTTTGAATTGGGCACAGATTGAGTAGAGGGAAAGGGAAAAGAAGGAAAGAGTAAAAAAGCAAAACATCAAGTTTAACTTTTTTTTTTTGGTAAAGATTTTATTTATTTGTCAGAGAAAGGGAGAGAGAGAGCAGCAGGCAGAGGGAGAAGCAGGCTCCCGCTGAGCAGGGAGCTTGATGTGGGACTCCATCCTAGGACCCTGGGATCATAACCTGAGCTGAAGGCAAACGCTTAACCAGCTGAACGACCAGGCACCCCAAGTTTACCATTTTTAAATGTACTGTTTAATAGCATTAACTCGCATTCACCTTGTGCATCTTTATAACTTTTTCATCTTGCAAAACAGACTCTATTCCTACTTAACAGCTTTCTGTTTCCATCTCTCCAGCCTCTGGGAACCACAGTTCTGTTTTTCTGTTTCTATAAATTTGACTACTTTAGATAACTCATGTAAAGGAAATCAGAGTATTTGTTTTTTCATGACTGACTTATTTCACTTAGCATATTGCCCTCAGGTTCATTCATTTTGTGGCATGTGACAGGATTTCCTTATTTTTTAAAGGCTGAGCAATACAATATACATATATATTGCATATATATATATATATGCATATTTTCTCTGTTTATCCATCACTGGATTGCTTCCATCTCTTGGCTATTGTGAATAATGCCATTATGAACATGGGTTTGCAAATATTTCTCTGAGATCCTGCTTTCATCTTTTTTGCTGGTATACTCAGAAGTAGGATTGCTGAATCATATAGTAAATTATTTTTAATCTTTTGAGGAAACTCTGTACTGCTTTTGATAGTGGCTGCACCATTTTACAATACCACTAATAATACACAAGTGTTCCAGTTTCTCCACATCCTCACCAACACTTGCTGTATTTTGTGTTTTTGGTAGAGGCTATCCTAATGGGTGTGAGGTTATATTTCACGGTAGCTTTGATTTACATTTCTCTATTAGTGATGTTAAGCATCATTAATGGTGGTAATGTTAGCCACTTATATATCTTCTTTGAGGAAATGTCTATATCTGATAAGGGGTTATTATCTGGAACACAGAAAGAATTATAACTCAACAATAACAAAACTAAAATAACCTGGTTAAAAAATAGGGAAAGGACTTTAGGTACCCAAATCATATATTAATGGTTTTCTGCATTATTCCTTATACTAAATAGTAAATTTTGGTCCTAGGAGTAAATACTGAGGACAAGTGGATTAGGCTCAGTTCCTGGAAATAATGAAGTTTTTCCATCAGATTCTCATTTCTTTTCCAGTTTCTTACCCTTTCTTTCCCTTGGGTAGGGTTTTAATGAATGAGTCCTCAAACAATAGCTTTCTCTAATACCAGGAGAAAAAAATTTCCATTTCTATATTTAGTCTTATAACTTAATGTAAAACTGCTATATAGCTTTCAAGATGAAGGATAAACTTATTAGGTACAATGCATTTCAACTATCAACACTATTTGAAAAATAAACAGTAAGTAAAAAGTTTTACTACTATGTGCTTGGCTATGTGCTACACTATGTGCTCGACTCTGCTAGGTGCTGTGTGGGTACAAAACAAGTGTGTAATAGAGTTCTGTTTCTTGAAAAGTTTACATACTGAAGCATTTACAGAAACTCACCATCTATCTTTCAGAATGTTTACTGTTTGTGATTTTCATTTTATAGTAAATGAAACAAAATATTGAATAACAGGTTATATTTATAGAATATATAAACTGAATAAGATGTTTCCTGTGCTACTCTTTGAGAAAATTAGGCAGCATTGAAAAACCTTGCAGGAACTAGGGAATCTACAGTGTACTTTGGGCACCTGATCCTGGTAGTGTGATCCCCACTTATTGCATATCTCCTTATCTCTGAATGTTTGGTGGTATGTGCATATGAATGAGAGTGAAGATGGGGAAAGAAGGTAGGATCACTTAGTAGCACTTTAATCAGAATCTTTGAGTCATAAAGGACAAAATGAAAGTCCTAAAATGAAAGTACTTTCATTCCCTTCTGAAGATTTAAATGTTTATGTGTTATCACTTCCCTTCAGCATAGAAAATATCTCTTAGCATTTTCTGTAGTTTAGGTTTGTTGATGAGGTTTTTTCTTTAATCTGAACATGTCTTTATTTTTCCTTTACCTTACATTTTTGCTGGATATACAGTTCTGGGTTGACAGTTTTTCCCCCCTTTATGCATTTTAAAGATCATTCCACTAATTTCTGGCCTCCATTGTTTCTGACGAGAAGTTAGTGATCATTGAAGTCCTTATCCCCCATATGTAATTTGTTATTTTTCTCTGGCTGTTTTTAGATTTTACTGTTTTATTTGCAGTAGTTTGACTACTGTGTTATGTTTGTAGTTTTTCTTTGTATTTCCCTAATTGGGGTTCTCTGAGATTCTTGAACATATAAATTTTAGTCTTTCACCACTTTCGAGTTTTCAGCTGTTCTTCACATATTCTTACTATCATTTTACCTCTCCTCTTGGACTCCATTTATGTTAAACTTATTGATGGTATCCCATATATCTCTGAGGGGCTCATTCATTTTTATTTTCCAATTTATTTTTGGTTCTTCAATAATTATTGGATTTGTTTTCAAGTTCATTGACTTTTTCCTTCATCTTTAATCTACTGTTAAGCTCATTTAATGGCTTTTTAAGAATTTCAGAGATTTTGTTTTTATGTTTTAGAATTTCCATTTTTTTATTTTTCTACTAAGATTTGTATCCTTTTTATTCATTATGAGCATATTTTCCTTTATATCCTTTATTGTAACTACATTGGATATTTTTATTATTTATTTATTATTTATTTAAAAGATTTTATTTATTTATTCGTCAGAGAGAGAGGACAAGCAGGGGGAGCGGCAGGCAGAGCAGGTAGAGCAGGCAGAGCAGGCAGAGGGAGAAGCAGGCTCCCTGCTGAGCAAGGAGCCCGATATGGGACTCGATCCTAGGACCCCAAGATCACGACTCGAGCCGAAGGCAATGGCTTAACCGACTGAGCCACTCAGGCGTCCCACATTGGATATTTTTAAATCCTTGTGTGTTAATTTCAATATCTGCATCATCTCAGGTTTGGTCTTCATTGATTGCCTTTTCTCTTGAACACAGGTCACATTTTCCTGTTGCCTCATATGTCTATTAATTTTCTTATTTCCAGGAAGTTATGAAAGATGTATTTTAAAGATTTATTTTTATTTATTTGAGACAGAGAGAGAAAGAGAGCATGAGAGGGGAGAGATCAGAGGGGGAAGCAGGCTCCCCGCGGAGCAGGGAGCCCGATGTGGGACTCGATCCCGGGACTCCAGGATCATGACCTGAGCCGAAGGCAGTTGCTTAACCAACTGAGCCACCCAGGCACCCGAAAGATGTATTTTAGATCTCTCTTGATCCTGTTTGTTATTGAGAAGAATATATAACTTTTTCTTTTAGCAGACTGCTAACTTGAACTTTGAACTATAAAAAGTCTATTTGCTCAGCCTTCAGTGTGCTGCTTGGATTCTGCCTCTCATGTATAGTTTAGTGTCAGAAAATTAGGAAGACTTAATATATGGAATAAGGCTTACCCTCTATTGTCCTTCTCAGATTTTCACCCTCATTTCTTAGCTGATGTGGCCATTTCTCAGCATACTTTGTCTTCTGGGCCTTAACCACTAAGATTGTAGGTTTTTCTGTTTTTGTACTCACTATGTTGACTGAGATCTATCCTCACTAGTGCCATTCTTTCTTAAAAATGTTGACTTCTTCAGTGTCTGCCTGCTTTTTTCCTCTCAAGTGCTTTGAGGTAGTTTTCCCCTATATTTTGTCCAGAGTTTAGAGTGGTTATTTGCAAGGGCTTTGTGTAGTAGGAGATACAACCATCTTTTTAAAATCAATAATAGTTTTAATACTCTGTAATATATGCCATTCTTTCTGGGTATTTGTTTAAACATGATGTGTAAATTTCTTTTAGTTAACATTTAATCTTCCCTTATTCCTACTTACTCGACCCTCACAAAGCTCCAGCAATACAGATATTATTTTTTTCCACTACTCTTTAGCTGGGCAAACCATGCATTTGGCAAGTTACTTGCCAAAGGATCAAATCTCATATTTTCTGAACTCAAGTCTAGTTTACTTTCTGTAGAACCATCCTGATGAACAGATTAAGTGACCATCAGCAGCCTAGAGCTGATACTTAAGTTATACATGATTTAAAAATTATTATGAATTACTTACCTAAAATAATTTTTAAGAAGTCTGGCTTAAATAGTTTTTGGTCTTAGCTCAGGATGTGGCTAAGGTTCTGTCACTGATAGTTTCAGTAATTCAATTAATATATAATGGGAAATAGCAATTTATGTAATGGAAAATGAGTAGAAAATAGTATACATCCATTGAAGAACTTAAATATTAAATTCCCCACACAAACCTGGATTGAACACATTCATTGAACAAATATTTTCCCACTGATTTTAGAGACAAGGAACAAATAGGTGGATACTGGTAGGATGTTTTGGTTGGTCAGCAAGCTTTTAAAATGAATTTTTCGGGACGCCTGGGTGGCTCAGTTGGTTAAGCAGCTGCCTTCAGCTCAGGTCATTATCTCAGGGTCCTGGGATCGAGTCCCACATCAGGCTCCTTGCTCAGCAGGGAGCCTGCTTCACCCTCTGTCTCTGCATGCCTCTCTGCCTGCTTGTGTTCTCTCTCTCTCTCTAATAAATAAATAAAATATTAAAATGAATTTTTCATATTCATTGAATTTACTTTTATTCATTTTATTCTTTGGTTTTCTGTATCATTCAGTTATGGCTTTATGGCATTTTTAAGTCTCCCCAAATAAATGTAAGCTTTTCTTAGAGTATTTGGTGCATATAAAAGGCCTGTTGAAATTTAGAAAAAGCATAGGAATAATTATGAGCAATAGTCATAAAAGAATACTCACATATACTGTATTAGGGTTCTTATACATCTAAGAGGAGATTTATTATAGGAATTGGCTCACGTGGTTATGGAGGTTGAAAAGTCCCATGATATATTGTCTGCAAGCTGGAGAATCGTGAAAGTCAGTGGTGTAATTCAGTTCAAGTCTGAAGACCTGAGAATTTTGGGGCTAATGGTGTAATTACTGATCTGAATTTGAAAGCTTAATGTCAGAGGTGCCAATGTCTGAGGGCAAGAGAAGGTGAATGTCTTAGCTCAAGGTGAAAAAGATCAAATTTGCCCTTACTCAGCCTTTTTGTTCTATTAGGCCCAATAGATTGGATGATACCCACTCACGTTGGGGAGGGCATTTGCTTTACTCAGTTCACCAACACAAATGCTAATCTCTTCAAAAAACATCCTCACAAACACACTAAGAAATAATGTTATAATAGCTATCTGGACATCCCTTAGTCCAATCAAGTTGACACACAAAATTAATCATTACATGCACTTATCTGCATTCACGTTTGCTTCAGATATGAATAAAAATGCTTCCCTTAGACTAGTGGTTCTCAAAGTTACTGTGTATCCAGAATCACCTGCAGTCTACATTAAAACAGATTTCTGGGCACCATCCACATTTTTGTTCACTAAACCTTAGATGGGGCTTGAAATTTGTATGACTAAGAAGTTCCCAGATGTTGCAGATGCTTTTCGTCTGCTTTGAGAAGTACTTGCTGATTTTCAGAGGCTAGTAATGCTGTTAATAACTAGTTTCAAAATAGCCACTAGAGGGCAGTGCAACCACAGACAAACTGGATGTGCTGCTTAATAGGTTCCTTGGTTTATGCTATCAACTATATTATTCCTAAAAGCCATGAGAATACCAAAGCCAAACACTAATTTCCTGTGCAATATCTTGAGGCTCATTCTCAATTGTAATATAAACCAAAGCTTGTACTTATGATTGTGGGGGTTGGACATGTATAATGCAGCTCTAAAGCCCATTTCGTGATCATGATAAATGAAAAGTTGGATTTCTCTAAGTGGGCATTTGCACATATACCTAGTAGTCTCTGAGGTTAACAGGAACTGTTTGTGGTTTCCCAAAGAGACTACATTTTGATAATAGGTTTAGTTTGTTATGGAGATAATTCTACACTTAAGTGTTATTTATTGTTTTAAGATACAACTTTTATTTTATGAAAGTGAGACCTAAGTACTTTTTAAAGATATTATAAACTTAGTAGATCAGTTTATACTAAACCTCAATTGGTAGAACATAAAGATCCACATGGTGTAGGGGATTTGTAATTTTTTTCTTTTAGATGTTGCTTTGATGGTAGAGAAGGATTAGAGAAAAATCAAAAGATGTAGTTTGCAGCATTGTTGTTGTATTTTCTGTGTGCCTGACTTAGTACAGAACTTGAAAGCTGCCTTTATTGTGACTATTACTACTTTTAAAAAATTAATTTTGATAGATAATAGCTGTCAAGTCATAGACATCTTTCTGAGTATCTTGATATCTTGACTTGAACCAGCAATTGACTTTCATTGTATTGCAGAAATTTTGATTTGAAAGCCCGAAAACCTGAGTTTGGTTCCTTGCCTTGACATTATTCTCTATGTGATTGTGATGAATCATTTAATCTCTCTTAAGTCTCAGTTTCTGCATATGTAGAATGCGAATTATGCAATAACAACAAGTATCTTCCTGGGCTATTGTGAAAAATCAGTGAAATACCATATATAATAATCTTTTATAGATTGTAACCACCCCTGAAATTTTCTGTTTTTGACATTCTTCTACCAGTTTGGAGTATATTTTGAACTTGGTTTTGATGTTGTTATACCTTTGTAAAATTGCTTCCACATGTACGAAATAGGAATACTCACATAAAAAACATATCACAAAAATGTTTAATCTTTTTGCATATAACATCTTAATTTTTCATTATTTTTTTTCTTGTGTGGTGTATATTGTTCCTCATATGTAGATAATATGATCTATAGAGACAGCTAAATACAACTAGTTATTAATGATATCAGGATTAAGATTTAAATTGCAAATAACTTTTTGGACTTTGGACATATGCGTGAATATGTTCATGTAGTGTGCATATATGAACATGCATTTTTTTTTTTTAATGGGAGAAGGAGCCAAGGGTCTTTACTGGAAAGAAGAAACTTTACAGTACATTTTGAGTAAGTGCAAAGGCTCCGTGGGCCAACTGGTGGGGGCATCAGCTTGTGATGGGTTGGGCATCACTAGGTCTCACCTTTGTGCAGTCGCAACCAGATGATGGTACTGTTTACTCTTCACAGATGCAGCCACTATTGCTTTTTGGTGATAGATGGGACTAAATTAGGGACTTCTTTGGTGCCTGGAGCTGCCTTTGGGTCTAGCAAATTGTATGGGTCCAGTCCCTTCTGTTCAGCCATCATAACCTTCCTCTCCAGCCCATTCACCTGCTTACCATCAATAGGAACAACATTTCCAGATGCCATTGACTGCAGAGACTGCATCGAGACCATGGGCCCTGAGGGCCTGTGCGGCCAGCACTCCAACTCTGTGACATAACCTTGAAGCCATCATGCCTATCACAATGCGTTTGTATGAATGGTAAGATTTCATTAAATAATTGTTGGTAAGTACTATTTCTCTTAATTTTTTTATGGACCACAGAATCTCTTAGCTATGGTTGCTTTAAGATTAAACACTAGTTTTACTTATAATTTTTGTTTCTTATCTAGTAGTATGTCTTGTTAAGTAGACATAAGCTTACATAGATAAGGGATTATATTTCTGTGACCCTCAGAGGACTTTGCATAGAGTTTGCAATAGCAGCATAGTATGTTACGTTTTTGATTCCCTGGAAAAAGGAATAGAATATATCTCATTCCACAGAGCACTAGGAAGATCCCCTGATTTCCTTTTGGGGGCAATGAATCAAACTATTGGTGTTTACTTCTGAGAGCTGTCTGTGTTCAGCACTGTGCTAAGAGAGGGCTTGGTAAATATCTGTTGCTTATTGATAGATCACCTCCAGAGAGTGATTTGTGTTTTTTTTTGGTCTATGGATGAAAAGTTCTTTTCAAAAAATTGTGGATGAAATAACTTGTTTGCATTTTCCAAGTATATGAAGATTATTGTGGTAGTCTGTCTTTATGAAAAAAAGTTTTATTGCAATATAATTCACCTACAACTCACCTGTTAAAATGTATATAGTTCAATGCCCTTTAGTGTATTCACAACATGTTCGATTGTTCCATAATCAATTTTAGAATGTTTTTATCATTTCAAAAAGAAACCCTGTATCTTTATCTATTAATCCTGTGATGGTTAATTTGTATGCTGACTTGGCTGGGCCACATACAAGGCCCAGAAATGTGTTGAAACACTATTATGGATGTTTCTATGAAAGTGTTTTTGGATGATATTAATATTTAAATATACGGACTTTGAGTAGATAGTTCTCTATAACATGGGTGAGCCTCATCCAATCAGTTTCAAGGCCTGCATACAGCAAAAGATTGATTTCCTCTAAGCAGGAGGGATTTCTGGTCTTCAGACTTGAACTACATCATCAGTTAATCCTGGATCTTCAGCCTGCTTTCGTCACCCTGTAGGTTTTGGGTTTATCAGCCTCTACAACTGTATGAGTCAATTTCTTAAAATAAATCTCTTTCTTCGTATATACACATATCCTATTGATTTTGTTTCTCTGGAGAACACTAATACAACCCTCCCCTCTCATCTTCCTTTCCACTGCTCCCAGCCCTAGGCAACCACTAATCTACTTGCTGCCCATAAATTTCCCTATTCTGAATTTTCATAAATGGAATTATATAGTATATGGCCTTATGACTGGCTCCTTTCACTTAGCAGTGTTTTTAAAGTTTATTTATGTTGTAGCATATATTAGTACTTCATTTCTTTTTATGCTGAATGATATTCCATTGTATGAATATATCATATTTTGTTTATCTGGTTGTTCATTAATGGACATTTGGGTTGTTTCCACTATTTGGCCATTATAAATAATGCTGCTATAATCATTTGCAGAAGTTTCTGTGTAGACATGTTTTCATTTCCTTTGAGTGTATGCCTGCAGGTAGAATTGCTGGGTCATATAGTAACTTTATGTTTAATTGTTTGAAGAACTGCTGTTCTTCACCAAAGCAGCTGTACCATTTTATATTCTTATTAGTAGTGTATGGGGGTTCCAATTTCTCCATATCTTGCCTAACACTTGTTATCTGAGTTTTTGATTCTAGCCACCTAGTGGGTAAGAAATGGTATCTTCTGGTTTTGATTTGTATTTCCCTGATGACTAATGATGTCAGGCATCTTTTCACAAATTTATTATTGGCCATTTGTATATCTTTTTTGGAGAAATGTCTATTCAGAACCTTCACTCATTTTTTTAGTTGGGTTATTTATCTTTTTGTTGCTGACTTGTGAGTGTTCTTTATACATTCTAGATTCAAATCCCTTATCAAATATATGATTTACAAATATTTGTTCCCATTCCATGGGTTATTTTTTCACTTTCTTGATGGTGTCCTTTGAAGGACAAAAGTTTTAATTTTGATGAAGCATAATTTATCAGTTTTTCTTTTGCTACTCATATTTTTGGCAAAATATCTAAGAAACTTTTGTCAAATCCAAGGTCATGAATATTTGCCCGTACATTTCCTCCCAAGAATTTCGTAGTTTTTGTTCTTACATTTAGGTCTTTAATCCATTTTGAATTAGTTTTTATGTATGGTGGGAAGTATCTAGCATTCTTTTGCATCCAATTGTCCCAGCACTATTTTTTGAGGAGACTATTCTTTCCCCATTGACTGGTCTTGACACCCTTGTTGAAAATCAGTTGGCCACAGAAGTATGGGGTTATTTCTAGACCATCAACTCTATTCTGTTGGTCTATTTGTCTGTCCTTGTACTAGGACCACACTGTGGTGATTACTGTTGCTTTGTAGTAAGCTTTGAAATTGGGAATGTGTTTTGAAATTGAAAAGTGTGAGTCCTTTCCTGTGAGAAAAAAGCCCTTATTGTTTTGACTATTCTGGGTCCTTAGCAATTTCATATAAATTTTAGAATCAGCTTGTTAATTTATACAAAGAAGCTGGCTGGGATTCTGATAGGGATTATGTTGAATCTGTAGATTTTTTGGGAGAGTAATACTATCTTAACAGTGTTAAGTTTTATGTCCATGAATGTGGGATGTTTTCCCACTTATTTAGATCTTCTCTAATTTCTTTCGACAGGGTTTGGTAGTTTTTAGAGTATGAATTTTACACTGTTTTTGCTAAATTTATTCCTAAGTATTTTATTCTTCTTGATACTCTTGTGAATGAAATTGTTTTGATTTCATTTTCGGATTTTTCATTGCCAGTGTGTAGAAATACAATTAACTTTTGTGTATTGATCTTGTATCTTACCAACTCGTTAAACTCCTTTATTAGTTCTACTCGTTTATAGTGGTACCTTAGGATTTTCTGCATACAAGGGAATATCATCTGCAAGTAGAGATTGTTTTACTTATTCCTTTCCAATGTGGATGTCTTTTACTTCTTTTTCATATTTAATTCTCTTAGCTAAAACTTCTAGTGCAATGTTGAATTAGAAGTGGTGAGAACAGACATCTTTGTCTTGTTCCTTATCTTAGGGGAAAAGCTTTCAGTCTTTTACCATCAATTATGATATTAGCTCTGCGTTTTCATAGATGAGCTTATCAAGTTGAAGAAATCCCCTTCTATGCCTGGTTTGTTCAGTGTATTTTATTGAGAAGGGGAGATGGATTTTTTCAAATTCTTTTGATATGATTTTGTGATTGAGATGATTATTGATGACTTGTTTTTTGTTCTGTTCATTTGATGTATTACATTAATTGAGTTTCAGATGCTAAACCAACCTTGAATTCCTGGAGTAAATCCACTTGGTCATGGATCTTTCCTTTCTTCTTTCCTAATAACTGTCTTTATCTGTATATTGTTGTGTTTAATGGTGTCTCACCTTTGTCGGAGGCTGTTTATTTTTCTTCATTCTTTTTCCTCTATGTTCTTTAGTTTACATAATATCCATTAATCTGTCTTCAAGTTTACCAATTCTTTCTTCTGCCCGTTCAGATCTACTGTTTATCCCCTTCTAGTAAATTTTTTATTTCATTTATTGCATTTTTAACTCCAGAATTTCCATTTGATTCTTTTTAAAAAGAATTTCTATCTCTTTTCTGATTTTTCTATTTGGCACAACAGTGTTGATATAACTTCCTTTACTTCTTTAAACATGGATTCTTTATTTCTGTGAACATATTTATAATGACTACTTTGAAATATTTTTCTGTTAAATCATACCTCTGGTTGCTGTCACAGGAAGTTTCTGTTGCCTGCTTTTATTTTTTCTGGAGTATGTGTCATACTTTTCTATCTCTTTGCATGCTTCTTAATTTTTGATTATTGTTAGAATGATTAAGATAGTAAGATTATTCTTATTCAAGAATAATTCAAAATTATTCAAGAATAATAATATTATTTTGATTATTCTCTTTAATTATCAATATGGTAATTTTATGGACAATTTACATAATATATTTTAGTAGCTCTGGGCACTTGTACCCTCATTCTGGGACTTGTTATTGTTACTTGCTTGTTTATTTGTTCAATGATTGGCTGCATTATTTTAGTACAATCTATTCCCTGCTTCCCCCACCTTCCTCCCACCCACCAAGGTTAAGAATCTGATGTTGCTCCTCAGGGAGGCACAGCTTTTAAGTGTGCCCACAGTCACTTTGGGATGATAGCAGCAGTGGTAGGGCCCTTTACCACTTTTCCCCTGACCATAGTCAGCTGTTAAAACTCTAGTAATTGCTGCCTGGTTGCCCTGTTTTTTTAGAAAAATGTCCTAGGGCATAAATTCCTCTACAAATGAATCCAATCAAACTGTGGCTCTTTGGACAGAATAGTTTCTGAGATCAGTGTGATATTTGTTCTGACCCCAGGAAGGCTCCTCCCAGCTGTCTTATTCTCCAGTTCTCTAAACTGCTGACCAACCCACAGTCCAGGCCTTTTCTTTATTACACACACAAATCTCCTTCCAATTGCCTTTTACCACAGCCTCCACTGTTCTTGAGAGTGCTCTTAGGTTAAACTTCTCCAAGCTCTGCTGCAAATGAAATCAGTTTCTTTGTGGAGAGATCAGAAGTTATCTCTTTTATGGCTGCTTCTTCCTTAGGCAAAATCTCTGGGCTAGGACTCTGGAGCTGGAAGTGGGAACAATGGCAAGCTTCTCTACTGGGGACTCCCCACTGTAGGAGTCTCAGTTCCACAAGTGGAAGTTCAGGGGAAGAAGGGTGCTCTCACCTCTTGACCATACTTACCTGGGACTTATCTCCAGCCACAGGCAGCTGGGGACAAGATGAGAAACACTGAAATCTTGCTACCTTCTAGGAAGAAAGTTCCTCCCTCTGGGAGAGAACTAGGGAAAGAAGGAGCCACGTCTTCCTAGCTGCAGCAGTCTTGAGTGGAGTGTCTGCCTCACTGTGCTGGGTGTGGGGTGGAAGAAATGGTCTTAATTCAAATACCATAGACTCTCACTTATAGGAAGTTTCTTGGGTTTTGTTGAATAGATGTTTCTTCATTTGCTGTTTACACGTAGGACCAGTTCCAGAGGCTTTAGTTGCTTGCTTTTTAGTAATTCTCTCCAGTTTGACTGGGAGTGAGTCAGTGGAGCTCTTTGTGCTGTTATGCCACTTTCATAGCAGTCTGTTGCTCTTGACAACTGTCCACTAACCTAATATTATGAAGATTCATTCAACTCAAACCAGTAAGAAAGTCTCTTAATTCATTATGGGAACTCAGGGCCGTTAAGGCACCCACTTAAATAGAACTCTCTTTTTATATGAAAGTGTCCAGATAACTTCGAATCAGGGATGCTTGGAGATCCAGCTCCCAGTTTAGTTTTTCCTAAACACTTTTCCTATGATACAATTTTTGTATCATTATCGTTTGTAACATTTTATGTCTTTCACAAAATAGTTGTATTTATTTATTCAAAGATTTTATTTATTTATTTGACAGAGAGATCACAAGTAGGGAGAGAGGCAGGCAGAGAGAGGGGGAAGCAGGCTCCCCACTGAGCAGAGAGGCCGATGTGGGGCTCGATCCCAGGACCCTGGGATCACGACCCGAGCCGAAGGCAGAGACTTTAACCCACTGAGCCACCCAGGTGCCCCAAAATAGTTGTATTTAGACATTGACCTCTTTAAGTCAGTCTTGGTAACATGGTTTCTTGGGTTTAAGTTTGGAGTAGCTTAACAGCTAGCATTTCAAGTTGTCACTCACCTCCTTGTTTATATTATTAGCAACAGTCAAGCTGGCAGGCTTGGGCAGTGCAGTTATAGAGTAAAATAGAGTTCTGCATTTGTGGTCTTACTCAACTGGTTCCTTATGTGGAGTTATCTGGCTGGTCTAGAGGCTAATGTCTGGATTAGCCTGGATTACTTACTTGTGATTATTTGGGACAGGCAGAGATCCTTCATTTTCTACTGCTAAGTAGTAATGTGTAAACGAAGAGCAGAAGCCCTTTTTAGCTCTATTGTATGGGAAAGCATAACATTTCCTCCTTTTTTTTTTTTTAAGATTTTATTTATTTGTTTGAGAGAGAGAGAGCACGAGCAGGGAGAGGGGCCAAGAGAGAGGGAAAAGCAACTCCCCGCTGAGCAAGGAGCCCAGTGCCGGACTTGATCCCAGGACCCTGGGACTGTGACCTGAGCTTAAGGCAGATGGTGCTTAGTTGATTGAGCCACCCTGGTGCCCCAAAGAAAGCACAAAATTTCTATTTCCATCCCTGAAAATACTCAAATATCTTTTTGTTGTATATATCATTCTCTGTATAAAGGAAGAAATACTTTACCTACATAGAAAGCAAACCTGAGTCGTTAAAAGACAACAAGGCAAGATTTAAGATAATTATAACAAATTTGTGATATTAAGAGACAGAATTCTTATGTTTTATTTTATTTATCATGCTAATCACTCAGATCTGATTTTTTGGGATCTTTAAGTAGGTTTAGACAATCTAATGTCAATAAAATGTCTTACTCTTGGTTATAATATATAAGCATGTGTTTTTGTTATATATCTTAATCTCTTCCCTGTTCATGGTTGGTACATTTGGCCTATATAGGGACTTTGAGAAATCTTTAGAGTTAAAAGTCTTTCCAGTTTTCAGCTGAAATGAGTTTGTGCTTTTGCCAGAATTGTCTTGCCAACTGTTTTCTTTTTGACAATGAAGAATGTAAAATTTTGTCATGGACTTTTTCATACAACTCAGGTCCATGCATTATATAGCTGAATTGTGCTATATTGGCCCATGTATAGTGGGCCTTACTAGTAGGACTCACTTCTTCATGAAATAACAGCTATTTAAAAGGGGGATGGAAGACAATGAAGGGAAGGAAAAGAAATAAAAAAAGAACAATTCTTCTAAGGACATAGTTCAGACATGGGGTATATACAGATGAATTTTTCCCCCGTTTTTTGTGAAGAATTTTGAAAACCAACTGACAGATCATGTATCATTCTTGATCTTGTCATTTTATTTATTATTTTTAGAGAGGGAGAGAGAGAAACAGGCTCCATGCCCCCACACCCAGTGAAGAGCCCAACGTGGGGCTTGATCTCACAATCCTGAGATTATGGCCTGAGCCAAAATCAAGAGTCAGATATTTAACTGACTCAGCCTTCCAAGCACCCTTTGACCTTAACATTTTAACCTAGAAGTAAATAGAAAACAAATGTATTTTTTTCCCCCCATAAGGTATGGTCATGACATCTTGAAAAACCATTTTCAGTAAATTAAAAATAATAAGCTATTGTTCCCTCTGTTTGACTACTGCCATTGTGTAGAAGGAGAGCATTCCATGGAGTTGTTTTAATTACCCTGTCGGTATGCACCATGACATCTGGTGGCATTGGTGAGCTCACCTGATGGACCACAAAGAACCCTGATTTATGAACCTATAACTGAGTTTCCAATAAACATTTGTCAAAATAATGTATTAGTTCAAACCAAAGCCTTCTTTATTTATTCATATAAAAGAGCACTTAACTTTCAACAAAGAATTGCCTATCATCAAAAACACTCTATAAATGAATCAAATTTATGAAGACACGGTTCTAGAGGGTGACTGCTCACAGACTACAGCTTACTTTAACTCTTTAGGGGATTTAGTGTTCTTGCTTGCTTATTTTCACCATATTCTTTCATATTTTTACTTTCAAATAATATGTATTTTAATATTCACTTGTTAAGGTGCTTGTTATGTAATGAATATGGTGACTTAAAAATATTTATTCAGTTGTGAGACTAGTATATCTATAGCAGGTATCGTTCTATAACTATTTCAAATTCTGCTACAACAACATACTTTTATCTGTTCTTATTCAGTGTACTTCTAAATAAGAACAAAATGTATATTGCCCTCAAACTAGTTTGTAAATTGCTAAGATTTCTGTTGAGGAAATTATTACTGATTTTTATTTAAAAAATTTTAGCTATTTTACTTGTTTATTCATTAACAGATTAGTCTGATTCTGTTGAAAATTCACACTGATAAGATATGTAGTTTATACAGCATGTATCACTTGGAGACTTTACTTTGTAGAGTACATTCTTATAAAGCACATAGGAAACATTTTAATGTTTAATAGTTACTATCTTTTTAACTGTAGTATATAATACTACATAAATACTACATAATACTACATAATACTACATAAAAAACTTACCATTTTAACCAATTTTTTTAAGTTTTTATTTTAATTCCAGTTAGTTAACATACAGTGTTATATTAGTTTCAGGTGTACAATATAGTAATTCAGTAATTCCATACATCACCCAGTGCTCATCACAAGTGCACTCCTTAATCCTATCACCTATTTAACCCATCCCCCACCAACTTCCCCTCTGGTAACCATCAGTTTGTTCTCTGGGGTAACAGTGTTTCTTGATTTGCCTCTCTCTCTTTTATTTTCTCTCTGCTTGTTTGTTTTATTTCTTAAATTTCACGTATGAGTGAGATCATGTGGTGTCTTTTCTGACGTATTTCACTTAGCATTATACTTTCTAGCTCCATCCATGCATTGCAAATGGCAAGATTTCATTTTTTTATGACATTCCTTTTTATGATATTCTATTGTATATGTATACATATGTGTGTATATATACATATACATAATGCATACATATATATACATATATATACATATATCACATCTTCCTTATCCATTCATATGTTGATGGATGTGTGGGCTGCTTCCATAATTTGGCTATTGTAAATAATGCTGCAATAAGCATAAGGATACATGTATCCCTCTGAATTAATATTTTTGTAATTTTTGGGTAAATACCCAGTAGTGTGCAGGAGTGTGATTACTAGATCATAGGGTAGTTCTATTTTTATCTTTTTGAGGAATCTCCACACTGTTTTCCACAGTGACTGTACCAGTTTGGATTCCTACCAACAGTGCAAGAGTTTTACGTTACATCCTCACCAACACTTGTTTCTTGTGGCTTTGATTTTAGCCATTCTGACAGGTGTGAGAGGATATCTCATTGTGGTTTTGAATCACGTTTCCCGGATGATGTGTGATGTTGAGGATCTTCTTACATATCTGTTGGCCATTTGTATGTCTTTGGAGAAATGTCTGTTAATGTCTTCTGACCATTTTTAATTGGATT
>CM053606.1:110694939-110772617 GCA_028646535.1 Procyon lotor
CACTGATTCTTTCTTCAGCCTCATTTATTCTAGCAGTGAGAGACTCCATTTTTAATTGTACCTCGTTAATAGCTTTTTTAATTTCAACTTGGTTAGATTTTATTTCTTTTATTTCTCCAGAAAGGGCTTTTATTTCTCCCGAAAGAGATTCTCTAATATCTTCTGTGCTTCTCTTGAGCCCAGCTAGCATCTTGATAACTGTCATTTTGAACTCTATTTCCGACATATTACTAATGTCCACATTGAGTAGGTCTCTCGCCATCGGTACTGTCTCTTTTTTTTTTTTTGTGGTGAGTTTTTCCGCCTTGTCATTTTGTCAGGGTAGGAGTAGATGGGTGAGAGAGAAAGATTCTCTGGGGTTCTGCAGTTTTCACTGATTGATCAACTAGGTCTTGGCTGGATATTTTCGCTGATCTTCTGGGGGAGGGGCCCGTTGCCGTGGTTCTCAAATGTCTTTGCCTGAGGTGGAATTGCACCGCTCTTGCCAGGGGATGGGCCAAGCACTTTGCTCAGGTTCACTCTCGGGAGTCTTTCTTCCCTGAGTGCTTTCCGTACCACCCTGGAGGCTTGGAATGAAAATGGCGGCCTCCCAGTCTCCAGCCCAGAGGAGCCGAGTGCTGGGCTCTGCGCTCCTCCACACGCCCTCAGGGAAAAGCGGTCAATCACTCCCGTCTCCCTTGTCTGCCGACCGTGCTCTGTGCTCAGCTAGTCTGTGGCGGAGCGCCTCTATCTGTGGCGCAGGGCCCTGTCTGGAGTCCCCAAACCAGCAGATTCCTGCTGGGTGCTCCTGCACCGCTCCTCCCGGAGGAGGAAGGAGGGGGTGTCTCCGGAGCTGCCTCCCGTGGGGTCTCCGCTTGAAGTACAGCAGCCCTATATGAACTATATGTCTATATGTCTCAGTTCATATAGTCCAAGGTAAGTCTAAGCGGACACATTGTTGCACGGCTCCTTTGCTGCCACTGGCTTCTCTGCCCCAATACCTGGGAGCTCTGCCGCACTCGGGCTCCCCTGGTCCCTCAGTGATCCCATGGGTCCTGAAGCCACACTGTTCCCGCGAGGGCTGAACCCCCGGTTAGCCTCTGGAGCAATGTCCCTCAGCGGAGCAGACTAAAAGTTCTGGATTTTGTGCTCCGTGGCTCTGCGGCTGCTGGGAGCTGGCCCCTCCCCCCGGGGTCTCTCTTCCCGTCGCTTTGGATTCACTTTTTCCACATGTCCTACCTTTCTGAAAGTGGTCGATTTTCTGCTCCTAGAATTGCTGTTCTTATTCTCTTCTCTCTCCTGTTGTGTTTGCTGGCTTTTAGAGTGGTTTTGTGCCTCTAGCTGAACTTCTGGGAACCAATGCTTTCTCTGCCTCCTACACCTACGCCATCTTGCCTGCTCTCTACCGAAGCCTCCTATGCTTTTAATTAGGATTGCATTGCAAGATTTTAATTAGGATTGAATCTTATTGGATGAATTTAGGACGAGATGATTTATATTTTAGCCCTATTGAGTTTCCTAATATTTCCAAATCTGTATAGGTCTGCAGTTTTTCTCAGCAATATTTTATAAATTCAGTGTACATATTTTATTAAATTTATCCTTAAATATTTAATTTTCATGCTAATCAAATGGTATGTTCTCAATTTTTCTAATTGTTCATGCTAGGATATATAAATACAACTAATTTTTAAATCTTGATCATGTATCCTATAAATTTGCTAAATTCACTTGTTAATTCTAATAGCTTTTTCTTCATTGATTTCTTAGCATTTTTTATGTCCACAATAATTTATTTTGCAAATTAAGACATTTTACCTTTTCAAGTTGTATGGCTTTTCTATCTTTTTTTTTTTTTGCATTATTTCTCTAGTAGCACCTCAAACACAATGTTGAATAGAAGTTGTTATAGCTGATATCTTTGCATTGTTCCTGATCTCTGGAGGGTAAATACTGTCTTCGTTATTAAATACGGTGTTAGCTGCAGGTTTAGTAGGAAGTCTCCTTCTAATCCTAGTTTTCTGAGATTTGAAAATTATGAATGTTTATTGAGGTTTGTAAAGTGCATTTTCTACTTTTATTGAGAAGCACAGATGTCTTTTCTCCTTTATTCTGTTAATATGGTGAATTATATTGATTTTTTTTTCACATGTTATACCAACTTTGTATTCTTGGGAAAATCCCACTTGGTCATAATGTATTATACTTTTTTGGTATCACTGGAATTAATTTTCTTATATTTTATTAAGATTTCTGCCTCTATATACATGAAAAATATTAATCTTATATTTTCTTTTCTTATACTGTCCTTGCCTCTCAGTATTGTCTCATAAAATCAGCTGAAGAGAGGTCTTTCCTCCTCTGTTCCTCCTCAAGTTCTTTCTAAAGAACTGATATTATTTGTCTCTTAAATATTTGAAATAATAATAATTCACTTGAATAAGTGAAGCCATCTGAGCCTGAAATTTTGTGAGAACAGTTTCATTCTTAATCAATTTCTCTAATTGATATCGCAACTATTTAGAATGTCTCTTTCTTCTACAATCAGTTTTGGTAATTTGTCTAAATTTTGCCAAAATTTCTTTATAGTAGTCTCTTATTTTTTTTTAAGATTTTATTTATTTATTTGACAGAGAGAGAGAGATCACAAGTAGGCAGAGAGGTAGGCAGAGAGAGAGGGGGAAGCAGCCTCCCCACTGAGCAGAGAGCTTGATGTGGGGCTCAATCCCAGGACTCTGAGACCATGCCCTGAGCTGAAAGCAGAGGCTTTAACCCCCTGAGCCACCCAGGCGCCCCTCTTATTCTCTTTTAAGTGTCTGTAGGATCTTCATGATTTTCCTTCTTTTGGTGCTAGTATTAGTAATTGAGTTTTTTCTTTAAACTGGAATTTCTTTTCAATTTTATCAGACTTTTCAAAGAATTGGTTTATATTTTATTTCACCTGAGCTGAAGGCAGAGGCTTTAACCCACTGAGACACCTAGGTGCCCCAATAATTGCTATGTCTTCTTGATGGATTCTTGATTTTATCATTATAAATGTCTTTCTTTGACTTTAGTAACAATACTTGTCTTAAAGTCTAATTTGTCTACTATTAGTGTAGATGCTCTAGTTCTCTTTTGCTGACAATTTGCATTATATATATTTTTTCATCATTTTTCATCATTTTTCTTCTAGCATACTTTTGTCTTTGAAATTGAAGGGTCATGTAGTCAGTATATAATTAGATCATGTTTTTTCTATTTAGTTATTTGTTTGTTTGTTTTTAGATAGGATAAGGGATGGATGAGAGGCAGAAGGAGAGGGAAAGAAAGAATCTTAAACAGGCTCTATGCTCAGTGTGAAGACTGACTTGGGGCTTGATTCCACAATCCTGAGATGATTACCTGAGCTGAAATAAAGAGTCAGACACTTAACTGACTGAACTACCAAGGTGCCCCTAGATCATGTTTTTAAGATCAAGTCTGCCAATTTCTGACTTTTAAATGCAGAGCTTTATCCATTTACATATAATATAATTATTATGATTAAAATTTATACTTTCCATTTTACTACTTGTTTTTGTATTTCTTTTCCTCCTTCAGTTCCTTCATTAATGATGTCTTTTGTGTAAAATAGTTATTTTCTAACATATTTTAATTCCCTTCTAATTCTTTTGGTATATATACTTTTAATCTTTTTTAATTTGAGTATACTTGACACACAATGTTTCATTAGTTTTAGGTGTACATTATAGTGATTCAACATCTTTCCATGTTATGCTGTGTTCACTACAAATATAACTATCATCTGTTACCATTCATTGCTGATACAGTATCAATGACTATATTCCCTATGCTGTACCTTTTATTGCTATGACTTTTTCGTTCTATAATTGGAAGCCTGTATCTCCTACACTCCTTCCATTTTGCTAATCTTCCCCTTCCCTCTGGCAACCATCAGTTTGTTCTCTTTATTTATAAGTCGGATTCAGCTTTTTGTTTTTTTTATTTGTTTGCTTTGTTTTTTTTAGATTCCACATATGAGTGAAATTATACAGTATTTATCTTTCTCTGTCTGACTTATTTCACTTTACATAGTACCCTCCAGGTCCATTCATATTGTTTCAAATGACATGATCCCATCCTTTTTTTTGGCTGTGTAGTATTCCACGTGTGTATACACATACACACAGAGACACACACACACACCACATTTTCCTCATCCATTCTTTTATTGACAAACAATTAGATTGCTTAAGTATCTTGGTAATTGTAAATATTGTTGCAATAAACTTAGGAATGTATATATCTTTTTGTATTAGTATTTTCATTTTCTTTGGGTAAATATCCAATAGTGGAATTACTGCATTAATTATTTCTATTTTATGTTTTTGAGGAAATTCTATACTGTTTTCCACAGTGGCTGTACCAATTTACATTCCCACCAGAAGGGCACAAGGGTTCCTTCTTATCCACATTCTTGCCAACACATGTTATTTTTTATTTTAACTATTCTAATAGGTGTAAGGTGATATTTCTTTGTGGACAAATTCAAGTGAAATCAAATACATGCAAGCATTTTGAGTGGAGTCTTCTAGGGGAACCACTAGACAGGTAAAATATTACTTCTTGAGGATGAATTTTGTTCTACTCCCTCTGTAATTGGGAATGTGAGCTGTAATTTTTTTCAAGACTACCTGGACTGAGGTATAGGACTAGTGCAAGTTAAAGTGAAGTTCAATTTCTTAGTTAGATTTAGCTGTTTTTCTTGATTAGATGTTTCCCAGATTTCTACAAGCCTTTTGTTAATTTCCAGAGTTCTGAAAAAGTTAATTTTGACAGGTTTTTGGACCATATTTTGGTTGCTTTTATGGAGGGTCAAACTTTTGGAGGTACTTACTCTGCCAGTTTTGTTGATGTCACTCTGCAATCAGTTTTGATCTTAGAAAACACTAACTTGGACATCCAATTAAGTGAACTATTATTTCCCTACCCCAAATTCTATTATTCATATTCATATCCATATTGTAGACCAGTACTACAAAAAATTGCAGTCTGTTATCCTAGTTATATTTTTAATTTCTTCGAAAAATTTATGGAAATTTGTTTTCTTTCTTGCTATATAAGGAGCTATACAGTATATTCATTTTTTCCTCATGGTCCAAAGCTTAAAATATTTACTATTTGGCCCTTTACAGAAAAAATTTGCTGACCTCTGTTCTAATTCAAGGTCTAGAGATTTCCTTCTATGTTTCTTCTAGAAGTTTTATAGTTTCGGGTTTTCCATTTAGATCTATGATCCATTTTGAGTTAATTTTTTTATTTACAATATGGATCCATGTTCATTTTTTTCTGTATGGATATGCAGTTATTCCATCACACTTTGTTGAAATAGCTGCTTTTCTCCACTATATTGTCTTCACACCTTTGTAAAAAATCAATTTGTCTATCTGTGTGGGTTTATTTCTGGGACTGTACTCTTTTCCTTTGATCTGTTTGTCTTATATTTATGCCAATATCATGCTGTTTTGAGTACTACAGCTTCATAATAATTTTTGAAATAGTGTAAGTTGTTCAACTTTATTATCACTTTTTCCCCCAGAATTGTTTCACTCTTCTGGTCTAGCATTTTTTTTAGGTCTTTAACATTTTTATATGCAATTTAGAATTAGTTTATAAATTTCTACAAGAAAGTCTTGTTGAGATTTTTATTTGGATTGTGTTGAATATATAGATCAATTCAAGGAGAGTTTACATCTTTTTAAAAAAAGATTTTATTTATTTATTTGAGAGAGGGAGAGATAGAGAGCAGGGATCAGCAGAGGGAGAGAGAGAGGCAGGCTGCCCTCGAGAAGGGAACCTGATGGGATCATGACCTGAGCTGAAGGCAGATGCTTCGACTGAGCCACCCAGGCAACATGAGGAGAGTTTACATTTTAATACTATTGAGTCTTTGAACCTGTGAACAAGACATATCTCTTCATCTTCATTTGTTATTCTCTCAGCAGTATATTATTTCTAACTCTAAGGTCTTAGAGGACTACACATGCTACAATACTAAACATAAGCATGGGAGCCCTGATTTTTGATCCAGGTTATCTGGTTTTAAATTTCAGCTTCACTATTTAATACACTCTAGCTCCATCCATTTCCCTGCAAATGGCAAGATTTCATTCTTTTTTCATGACTGGGTAATATTCCATTATAACTATATATCTATATCTATAGCTATAGCTATATCTATCTATATCTATATATTTGACTGCCTCCTCCTCCCTTTCCTCCTATTTCTGCATTACCATAGGTACAGCTTGCATAACTGGCTCCTATACTATCCTCCATGCCTTTAGCACCACTAACTCCTATTCCTCACTATCATAGAGCAAAGGGCACCCCAAACTGTTGGGCCATCTCCTTATGAGGTTCTTACTGGAGCATCTCCTGAATCAATATGAAAGGGTCCAATGCTTGCCTTGGACTTAAACTTCCAAGTTTAACTTAATTTCCCCACAGGTGCCCCTGGTAAAAATTGACAGTGTGGAACAAACTGATTGACTTTTAATGGCGAAGGTGCAACATATTCAGTATTTGAACTAATTTAAGTTTGTTAGTTTAAGGTATACATGTCTTTATGTTTACAAGCATTTATTATAAAATTTTCATTCTTCTAAAGTTTACTAAAGATCAATCAAATAAGCTCCTATTGTCTCTGTTGCAATTTATCAACAAAAAGAAGACTTAAATTATGGTTAATTTTGTCTGTCAAAATTTACCCATGTTTTCATGAGTAATTGTTAACAAATAGATTAAATAAATAAAAAGTTTTATCAGTAAAACTTTTAAATAGCTTTCAAAATTTTTAGTAACCTGAACCTTTGAAGTTTTGCTAAATTAAATGAAAAATTTGATTGAATTCATTGGATATCTAAGTCTTTTCCAAATAAGATAAAATACTAAAGCATTGGTTACTGAATGTAGGTTTATCTCCTTTGATTTCTTATTGTGAAGAAACTGAGGATACTTGGATCCGCTGATAAATATGCTTTATTGAAAGATCGTACTATGGAAAAACATGGTTTATTGAAATTATGGAATATAGTCATGAATTTCAGATCTAAAGGGCACTGGTGTACAGTTCATAACTGGTTACTACTTAATTTTCACTGAAGCTTAGGTTTCTAAGAGTTAAAAATCTGCTCAGTGTAATCAAGACTGATGAAAATAAGGAAAGCAAATCTGTATGTAGGAAAATAGGAGATATATGAAAAAGATATAAGTAATGGAAATACATTTGGTTGAGAGAAAAGTAAGGTGATTTTGTTCTAAAATGAGGCTGGAGAGAAAAAAAGGCTTAGGACAAAATCTGAATGAAAAAGAAGGCTCCTGAAGGGAAATCTTTGGAAAAGAATTTTATTTGTGGTGAAATTTATGAATGGATTTTAAAAGGGCACTGATATAAGATTGAAATTCTGCTTTTCTCTTTGTAAAAAAGACAGTTTTCTTGGATTGTTAGTCTGCTCTTGGTAAGAAAATATAAACAAAGTTTTCTTTATTTGCCTAGAAAAACAAGTTCCTGTGGTTTGTATTTATCAGGTCTTAGATTACTTAAGAAAGTTAAAACTTCTTAGTGTTAAAGGAGCTAAGTTTTGCTAACAACCAAATAGCTTACTGTAGAATCCCTTATTGGTACCTTCGTTAAATATAAATATTAAATTTATATTGATCTGTAATTCTATTTAGGTATGTGTGTTAAAATTTTATAAAGTTTTTAAAAAACCTCCCGAGATTTAAATGGTAAATGAAATCTTTTTGACTAATTAGGTTTATTTTATATGATATGTTAAGTTACTTGGAAATCACTATCAAACCAATAATGATGGGTCCTAGGTTGTATTGTAAGGATAAATGCTCTAACTCTTCTAGAAAATATATGAAATTCCTGAAGTTTTAATATGTCCTGGTATAAGGTCATTATTTAAATTATTGAAATGCATGTCACAGAAATAACCAGATTTCTTTGTCAATTTCATTATAATGAATTCTTGTATCAGATCTTTAACTGTGTCCATTTCTGAGGTTTTTTTTTTTTTTTTGTCATTAATAGTCATTGTTCTGATGCTCTTGCACTATGTGTTTCATTTCAAGAAGATTCATAAAATGGGCTTTTGACAAATACAGGTTTTTGATATCTGTAAAATCATAGTGCTGAACTGGGTAAGAATTTCCAGAACTAACGGGAAAGCTTCACTGAAACAGAACAAAAATTAATAACATAGGACTGAATGAATTGAGGAATTTGATTATAGTTTTTTTATGACCCTTGATGGAAACACTGCTGATTCTTTAATATTTTTGCTTCTAGATTTAAGTAAAATTTCCCTTAAGATATCCATGACTTACAGAAATATGATATAATATACCTTTGTGAACAGATTGAAACTTCTAACTTTTCTCCCTACCTGTACCCTCCAGAATTCAGAAACTTGTCAACGAGTATTCCTTTCTTTCATGGCAATTATAATTATTTTCATAAGTTCAATGAGAATCTGTTCTCCTTGTTAAAGGACACCATTGGAAACACTGGTTCTATGACCAAGGCTTTGACTGGAATGTCATATTTGAGAGAGACGTGTATAGACTCAGATATGACCAGACAGCTTTAAGGAATTAAGGTTGACTTTATGGAGCCAATAAAGCCTCTTGAGAATGTTGACCTGATACCTTGCTTACAGAGTCCCCACCAACCTTACCAGGTGAATAAAGAATATCACTTCATGGCAGGTGCAGGAAACCTTAGGATATTTTGGGGACCTCAAGAAGAGAAATATCTCCAAATCCACAGGTATTACAAGCAAGTCTGACAACAAATATTTGGCTTGAATCTGGCCTTGAGAGGCCATTAAAAGAGGCTATTAAGGGATGTCTGGGTGGCTCAGAGGGTTAAAGCCTCTGCCTTCGGCTCAGGTCATAATCCAAGGGTCCTGGGATCGAGTCCCGCATCGGGCTCTCTGGTCAGCAGGGAGCCTTCTTCCCCTTCTCTCTCTGCCTGCCTCTCTGGCTACTTGTGATCTCTCTCCTCTCTGTCAAATAAATAAATAAAATTTTAAAAAAGAGGCTATTACAAGTTCAGTCATAAAGTTCAATCTAGAGATTCTTTATGAAAAAAGGTCTAGCAGATTTAAAGTGATTTTAGTGATCAGTCCCTATTCTTGCTAAGCTTATATAAATAATTAGACCAGGTTTGTTAAAATTGGACTTTTTTTTTTAACAAATGAATTATTCTTGATTTGGCTATCTCTAGAAATAAGGGTGAATTGAGAGAGAAAAATTATGTTAATGCATCTGTATGGATATTAGATTCTAGATTTGATTGTCTTTAAATATTTGTTATTTGCCTAAGCTATACAACTGGAGATAAACTTCAGAGAGATTGCCATAATAGCTCATGTATAGATGATGCTCCTGCTTGTATCTCTGTGGGTAACAATAAAAGAGACCCCATGAACATATGTTTATTTAAACAACTGGACAATGGGATGGACTCTCCAACAATTATGTAACCCAGCTATCACCTTGATCAGTTCTGTGTGGCTGGAATAACAAAATTGTTCCTAAGGAACATATAAACAGTCAGTTTATACTCCAAATCATAGGGTTAACTATGAACTTGTGGAGATAATGGATGGCCTCACCTTCCTTATAATTGGATTGGGAAAATGCCCTTGGGGATGGCCTTATCTATCAGGACACATCATTTCCTGCTTGCCAGTAATTTCTTATAATTAGGATATTGTTAAGGCTAGACATCAGGCAAAGAAAGCTTCTTAATGGTTTTATTCCTTAGCCATATTTGTCCTGGGAGCCACCTATTGATGTAAAATTACAAATAGAAGCTTTAGTCAAGCATAGGGTGACTACTTTTAACCAAACCCAACATGAAGTCACCCCAATACCAGCACACATAGGGATATAGGGATATTTCTATAACTAAAAAGAAGGTTTCTTTCTGGCTTATGGTAAATGTTACATGAGACTTTCTAGGACAAGAAAGTCTCCTCAGACTTTCTTTATCTTCAGACTATCAAAATTTTAAGTGAATATACCAACTTATAGATAGGTTTATGACAACAAATTCCCTGGCTATGTAGTCCTTCCCATCAATACACTCAAGAAAGATTATATCAAATCTGGAATGGATATATGTGGCTTAATCCTACAATACAACAACTAAGCCAAGGGGCTTTTTTTATGTTGGAAAGAGAAAAACCTTATCCTTGATTTATGGCCCAAAGATACTTGCCAAATGGGATAGCTACCTGCAGAAGCCTATTACCACACCATTATTTTTTCGGCACCTGATTGGTTTACTACTAACTGGACAAGGTAACCAGACATCAGTTGGCTAGCACCTAATGGAACACAATGGTAATGGCCATGGATTCCACCAGGCTGGACTGGAACATGTTGTATAGGTCATAATTGGATGCATGGCTCTGGCACTAAGACTACCATAAGTCCAGCTAATCTTCCATATGTAACACAATGATGGACAAGATCCATATTCTGTTGGTATGACCATCTATCTGATATTGATTTTTCTTCTATCAGTAGGTTTAGAAAATGTCATATGGAATATGGAGGCCCTTGATAAATATACAGTTAAGGCCTTGAATGACTCAAATAGCATTACATTATTAAACACTAAGGTAACTTAAGTGTGTAAAGCCATTCTACAAAATAGAATGGCATTAGATACCTTAACAGCAGCACAAGGAAGAACATGTGCTATTATTAAAATAGAATGTTGTATCTACATTTCAGATTATGACAAAAATATAACAGGATTACTTACTGACATAAATAACCAAAATGGTGCTTTTAAAGGCCCTACATAGCACATAATGATTGGTTAAAATTTCTGGTTGGGAGGTATACTATGGTTTACCCTGAAGGGTTTCTTTGTCATGCTTCTTATTTTTATTATAATATTAATCCTAATATGTTGTGTCTTTTACTTTGTTCTCTCCTATTGTTGAGATACATGCAAGGACTTCCTGACTTCTTTGCCTGGCTGACAGATAATCCTTATGACTCAAAACAAATTCACCCCAATGTCCACTCTGCACTCTGTAGCAATGGCCTTCCATGATAGTTACTTATAGGGACAGATAGTGAACAATTTTGTAGTGACAGGGACATCTTTACAACCCCTGTCAGCTTGAAGAAGTTCAAGAGGATGGGCCCTTCACCCTTCAACAACTTTAAAGATTTAAGGACCAAAAATTGGTCAGGGGAAAATTATGAGGTATAGAAGCAGAAAAATGGACCAGTTAGCTTAATGCCGGGAAATGCTTCAAGCCCAACTCCTGGATCACCTGGCTCCTGAGCCCAGCCCTGCCTTCAGAGGAGTCTCGGAGTCACCTCTGGTACTGGGCTCCAGGGCAGTCACATGGTTGGCAGAGGTGGCTGGGGCTTCCTCACCTGCATCCCGAGAATTTGGACAGCCACTGGCCTGGGTCCTTGAGGATTGCTCCTTGATATCCCTAGACAATTTGATACCAAGATAAAACACTGGAGATATAGTGCTGAGTGAACAAAAAGTACAAGGGCAAAGACTAGAGACATTCCCTGCCTGTGATTTAGGGAGAAAAACAAGCTGTTGGACTTTGAGGATCAAAACATAAGTTTTTGCACACCAACATTCCCCCACCATGCTGTGCATTTATCAGTCACTTAAAAAACATATTTTAGAAAAAAGATGGTGGAGGAGTAGAGGACCCTATTTCAACCGGTTCCCTGAATTGAGCTAGCTATCTACCAGACCATTCTGAACACTCACAAAATCAGCGTGATATGTGAGAAGATAAATCTGGATCTCTGCAAACAGAGTATCTCTGGTGGTTGTTCTTGAAGTATGAAGCGGGAAGCTGCGATTCTGTGGGCAGATATCAGAAAATAAACAGAAGGGGCAGGGAGACTTCATGAACTTGCATGGGAAGGCAAAAGCCTCCCACGCTGGCGACCAGGGAAAGACTCCCAGACCTGTAGTGGCAGGGAAAGGACTTTAGGGCAGCCCTCCAGACTGAAACCTGGAGCTACAGGGGCATGTATGCAAACTGGGAGCAGCTTGCAGTTTTAGAAGCACAAGCGGCAGAGACATGCCTGGGCCTGGGAGCAAGGGCTAGGGGTGCTGCTGTGGGACACACAACCCAAGAGGCTACAGTTTTTAGCAGCATAGACAGAAGGGGAGACAGTGTGGCCTGGAGAGCTTAGTGAAGAGCAGACTGCGATCTCTTTGTTCTGAGATAGAGGTCACATTTGCTCCGACTCTCAGAAGAGACATGGAAAGCCACCAGGGAAGGCCATCAGAGAACAAAACCCCCCCAAAACTGGTTTTCACTGAGCCCATCCAACACAATGGGGGCAGGGCAACATTGCCCAAACAGAGTTGCCTGAGTAACAGTGCAGCAGGCCCCTCCTCCTGGACACAGGCAGGAAAAACAAGAGGCTGACAACTCTAATGTTCCTATAAAACAGGTGCATCTTGCTTGGGTTGTGGTCAACACTTTGGACTTTGTACATTCCCTCAACCACCCCTCAATAGAATGACTAAGAGGAGGAACTCCCAGCAAAGGAAAGAAACAGAGACTGTGGCCTCTGCCTCAGAACTAATGGGCATGGATATAACCAAGATGTCAGAAATAGGCTTGTGAGTAACAATTATGAAGGTGATAACCAGACTTGAGGAAAATATTAATGACAATATAGATTCTCTAAGGGCAGAAATGAGATCTAATCAGGCTGAACTTCAAAATGCTATGAATGAAATGTAGTCTAAACTGGATACTCTGACTGCCAGGGTGAATGAGGCAGAAGAACGAATTAGGGAGCGAGAGGATAAGATGATAGAAATGAAGGAAACTAAGGCAGTATGGGAAAAACAAAACCCAAGCAATCAAACTGCGAGAGATTAGTGACTCAATGGAACATTCCAATATCAGAATTATTGGGATCCTTGAGGGGGTGGAAAGAGAGAAGTCCAGAAGATATATTTGAGCAAATTGTAGCTACGACCTTTCCTAATTTGGGGAAGGAAGCAAGCATTCTTGTCCAAGACACAGAGAGAACCCCTCCCAAGTTTAATAAGAGCAGACTGATGCCACAACATATAATAGTACGATTCACAAATCTTAGATTCAAGAAAACAATCTTGAAAGTGGCAAAGAGGAAGAGATTTCTTATGTACAGAGGGAGGACCATCAGGATAATGTCAGACCTGTCCACAGAGACCTGGCAAACCAGAAAGGACTGGTGAGACATATTCAGGGTACTAAATGAGAAGAACATGCAGCCAAGGATATTTTATCTAGCAAGGCTTTAATTCAGAATGGATAGAGAGACAAGAAGCTTCTAAGACTGGCAGAAACTGAAAGAATACATGACCACCAAGCCAGCCCTGCAAGAAATATTAAGGGGGCGTTCTATAAAAGGAAAAAGACCCCAAGAGTGATATAGTACAGAAATTTACATAGAGAATCTATAGAAACAAGGACTTCACAGGCAATATAAAGACAATAAAATCATATCTTCCAATAATCACTCTCAATGTGAACGACCTAAATGCTCTCATGAAATGGCACAGGGTTGCAGATTGGATGAAAAGACAGAACCCATCCATATGCAGTCTACAAGAGACTCACTCTGAACCTAAATATACATCCAGACTGAAAGTGAGGGGATAGAGAACCATCTTTCATGCCGACAGACCTCAAAAGAAAGCTAGGGTAGCAAATCTCATATCAGACAAATTATATTTTAAGCCAAGGACTGTAGTTAGAGATTCAGAAGGACACTAGATCATTCTTAAAGGGTCTATCCAAAAAGAAGATCTAGCAATTGTAAATATTTATGCCCTTAACATGGGAGCAGCCAACTACATAAGCCAACTGTTAACCAAAATAGAGACATTGATAATAATACGTTAATAGTAGAAGACCTCAACACTTCACTCTCAGCAATAGATCATCTAAGCAGAAAATCAACAAAGAAACAGGAACTTTGAATGAGACATGGGACCAAATGGACCTCATAGCTATACACAGAATGTTCCACCTTAACACAACAGAATACTCATTCTTCTTGAATGCATGTGGAACTTTCTCCAGAACAGACCACATACTTTCTCCAGAACAGACCCGTATTTGGGTCACAAATCAGGTCTCAACTGATACCAAAAGACCGAGATTATTCCCTGCATATTGTCAGACCACAATACTTTGAAACTGGAACTCAATCACAAGAAAAAAATTGGAAGAAATTCAAACACTTGGAAGCTAAAGACCATCCTGCTTAAGAATGTTTGGGTCAACCAGGAAATCAAAGGACTTAAACAATTCATGGAAACCAATGAGAATGAGAACACATCAGTCTAAGACCTATGGGATACTGCAAAGGTGGTCCTAAGGAGGAAATATATAGCCGTCCAAGCATCACTCAAAAAAATAGAAAAATTCCGAATAGCAAACTAACTTTACACCTTAAAGGACTGGAGAAAGAACAACAAATAAAGCCTAAGCCAGGCACAAGAAGAGGAATAATTAAGATCAGAGTGGAGATCAATGAATTAGAAACCAGAAATACAGTAAAGCAGATCAACAAAACTAGAAGCTAGTTCTTTGAAAGAATTAATAACATTGATAAACCACTGGCCAGACATCCAGAAGAAAAGAGAAAGGACCCAAATTAATAAAATTATGAATGAAAGGGAAGGGATCATGACAAACACTAAGGAGATAGAAGCAATTATTAGAAAATAGTATTAATAATTATATGCCAATAAATTAAGCAACCTGGAAGAAATGGATGCCTTCCTGGAAACGTATAAACTACCAAGACTGAAATAGGAAGAAATTGACAACCTAAATAGACCAATAACCAGTAACAAAATTAAAGTGGTAATCAAAACCCTCCCAAAAAATAAGAGTCCAGGGCCTGATGAATTCCCTGGGGAATTCTACCAAACATTCAAATAAGAAATAATACCTATTCTCCTGGAGCCATTTCAAAAAAATAGAAACAGAAGGAAAACTTCCAGACTCTTTCTATGAGGCCAGTATTACTTTGATCCCCAAACCAGGCAAAGACCCCGTCAAAAAGGAGAATTACAGACCAATATCCCTGATGAATATGGATGCCAAAATTCTTAACAAGATCTTGGCTAGTAGAATCCAACAGTACATTAAAAGTATTATCCATCACAACTAGGTGGGATTTATCCCTGAGATGCAAGGGTGGTTCAACATTTGTAAGTCAATCAATGTGATAGAACATATAAGAGACAAGAGCTATATGGTCCTCACAAATTGATGCAGAAAAAAACATTTGACAAAATATAGCAACGTTTCCTGATTAAAACTCTTCAGAGTGTAGAGATGGAGGGAACATTCCTCAATGTCATAAAAACCATGTATGAAAAGCCCCAGCGAGTATTGTTCTTGATGGGGAAAAGCTGAGAGCCTTTCCCTTAGGAACATGACAAGGATGCCCACTCTCGCCACTATTGTTCAAGATAGTACTAAAAGTCCTAGCAACAGCAATCAGACAACAAAAAGAAATAAAAGTATTGAAATTGGCAAAGAAGTCAAACTCTCTCTCTTTGCAGATGACATGATACTTTATGTGGAAAACCCAAAAGATTCCACCCCCAAATTACCAGATCTCATAGAGCAATTCAGTAATGTGGCAGGATACAAATTCAATGCACAGAAATCAGTTGCTTTCCTATACACTAACAATGTAACTGTAGAAAGAGAAATTAAGGAATGGATTCCATTTACAATAACACCAAAACCCATAAGATAACTTGGAATAAATCTAACCACAGAGGTAAAGGATCTAAACTCTAGAAACTACAGAACACTTATGAAAGAAATTGAAGAAAATACAAAATGATAGAAAAACATTCCATGCTCGTGGATCAGAAGAATAAACACTGTTAAAATGTTTATGCTGCCCAAACCAATCTATACTTTCAATGCCATCCCTATCAAAATCTCAATGGCATTTTTCAAAGTACTGGAACAATCAGTCCTAAAATTTGTATGGAACCAGAAAAGACCCCAATTCACCAAGGAAATGTTGAAAAAGAAAACAAACCTGGCAGCATCTTGTTGCCTGATTTCAGGCTATATTACAAAGCTCTGATCACCATGTGCCAACATGATACTGGCACAAAAACAGACACAGATCAATAGAACAAAATGGAAGCCCAGATATGGACCCTCAACTCTATGGTCATCTAATCTTCGACAAAGCAGGAAAAAATATCCAATGGAAAAAAGACAGTCTCTTCAATAAACGGTGCTGGGAAAATTGGACAGCTCTATGTAGAAGAATGAAACTTGACCATTCTCTTACACCATACACAAAGATAAACTCCAAATGTTATGAAAGACCTCAATGTGAGACAGGAATCCATTAAAATTCTAGAAGAGAACATAAGCAGTAATCTCTTTGACATTGGCCATAACAACTTCTTTCAAGACGTGTCTTTAAAGGCAAGAAAAACATAAGCGAAAATGAACTTCTGGGATTTCATCAAGATAAAAGACTTCTGCACAGCAAAGGAAACAGTCAACCAAACAAAGAGGCAACCTATGGAATGGGAGAAGATATTTGCAAATGACACTATAAGACAAAGGGCTGGTATCCAAGATCTATAAGGAATTTCTCAAACTCAACACCCAAAAACAAATAAGTCAAAAAATGGGCAGAAGACATGAACACATACTTCTCCAAAGAAGACATACGAATGGCTAACAGACACATGAAAAATGTTCAACATCATTAGCCATCAGGGAAATTCAAATCAAAACCACATTGAAATAGCACCTTACACAAGTTAGAATGGCAAAAATTGACAAGGCAAGAAAAAACAAATATTGGAGAGGATGTGGAGAAAGGGGAACCCCCTTACACTGTGGTGGGAATGCAAGTTGGTATAGCCACTCTGGAAAACAGTGTGGAAGTTCCTCAAAGAGTGAAAATAGAGCTACTCTATGACCCAGCAATTGCACTACTGGGTATTTTCCCCAAAGATACAGATGTAGTGAAAAGAACAGCCACATGCACCCCAATGTTCATAGCAGCAGTGTCTTCAATAGCCAAACTGAAAGAAGTGGAGATGCCCTTTAACAGACGGATGGATAAAGAAGATGTGGTCCATATATACAATGGAATATTACTCAGCCATCAGAAAAGATGAATACCCACCATTTGCACTGACATGGATGGAACTGGAAGAGATTATGCTAAGTGAAGTAAGTTAAGCAGAGAAAGACAATTATCATATGGTTTCACTTACTTATGGAGCATAAGGAATAACATGGAGGACATTAGGAGAAGAAAGGGAAAATGAAGGAGGGGAAATCAGAGATGGAGATGAACCATGAGAGACTATGGACTTCGGGAAACAAACTGAAGGTTTTGGAGGGAAGGGGTGGGGATGTGTTAGCTTGGTGATGGGTATTAAGGAGGGCACATATTGCATTGAGTCCTGGGTGTTATATACAAACAATGAGCCACAGAACACTACATTAAAAGCTAATGATGTATGGTGACTAAACATAATAAAAAAAATTTTTTTTTAAAGCAGCAAAAAACCTATAGCCTGTGTGGTTTTGATAAGGATCAAATACATGCTGGTTGCTGTATTCTTTTTTTTTTTTTTTTTTAAGATTTTATTTATTTATTTGACAGAGTGAGAGAGGAAACATAAGTAGGGGGAGTGGGAGAGGGGGAAGCAGGCTTCCCTCTGAGCCGGGAGCCCGTGCTGTGCTTGATCCCAGGACTCTGGGATCATGACCTGAGCCGAAGGCAGGTGCTTAATGACCGAGCCACCCAGGCACCCCTGATTTCTATGTTCTTAAAGGTGCATGACTGCCTGTACATGTCACTGATAGTTAATATTGAACTGAATGATAAGCACCAGAGAAATCTTGTGAAAGTAGTTTTATGAGTAGAAATCCATAAAAAAATGCATTTATAATCTAATAGTCACTGCACATTCCGTACCCCTTGAGCACTAAGCATATAACCACCAGCTTCATATAGCAAGAGTGCAGCTCTTTCTGCCCATGGATCCTGTCCCTAGTATCCATGTATTATGTGGGACAGGACAGGATCCTGTCCCTGGGATCCAAGTTTATTATTTAAATAAATAAACTTGCTAAGTTATACCGTAAAATATCTCGAGTTTTTCTTAACTATTGTGCCCAATAAGCCTGCAACATTTGGAGTGCTTTTTAATGTGATTTTTTACATGATCAGTTCATTTTCATCTTTCAAAATTGAGCTTAAGTCCTCAGAAAGTCCTTCCCTGGTCACCCTATCTAAAAATCATTCCCCATCCAGGCACTGTTATTTCCTGTTACAGAGCCTTGTTAATTTTTCTTTTGTATCATCTTTCTTACCTTTATAATTACATTCTGTTTATTTGCTAATTTAATCATTTATTGACTGTCTCTTATCTACACTGAAATGTTCAGAGTATAGTGGTTATCACTTTATTTTATTTTATTTATTGTAATATAACCAAATCTTAAACTGTGATTATTTACCCCCATATAACCAGTGTCTGGAACTTTGTTAAATGAATGATTGAATGAATGTATCTGAAGGTTTCAGAAATTATGAAGAAATCTAGGAAATCTGGGGCAAATGGCCACACATACTGGTAGCATTAAACAATATTTGTGTTGTGTTCCACAGAATACATTTGATGGTCTGGGACTTTTGTCTGCACTAACTTGCTATTGGTAAATGTAACTAGGGATTGAATGGTCCTAGAGACTGTGCATTTGACACACCTCTCCTAAGTCATTACTGGAGAATTGAGTTACACTGGCCTATTTACAGTGTGGTTGCAGTTTGGCAAGGCCAGGTCCATGGCTGGCCATCTGTGTCTTAGGTGCTTCTGGTAGCTCTGGAATGGTGAGACAAAAGCACTCCTGTCTTTCTAAAGCTGATGAAGAACAGACTTCTTCCCTGGAATGAGGCCGAATGGTAATGTGCCTCTAAGGACTGCACTGAGTAAACCTTTAGAGCAAGGTACAGTCAAAGCTGATTAAAATCACACTATTTCATAACACTGCTTACAGGCAAAGACGTACACCAGGAAGCTGCAAAGAAAGAGAACTGGCTGCCCAATGAACAGCAGCCTGGCTCTGTTCTTTCACTCCTTAAGCCATTTGTTTAGTATTGCATAGAAATTGATTTCCTGCTTTGTTTCTTACACATCCAGTTTCCTCTGTGAGTCTGACTTATTGATAAGATGCCTTGTAGATGTCTTAGTTGAGATAAAATGACTGTTTCTCTGTTGCTTCCTTTAAAGAAAATATTTAGTGACATCTTAGGAAAATTGAGAAAAAGAATTCTATCTCTTAGAAGTCTTTAGTATCTTAATAACATGTAAAGAGTTACCATTCTTTCTCTGAGACGGGACCATATTTCCAGGAAGCTGTCCATTAGCATTCTAGTAATCAGTCTCTGAGTGGTGATGAAAAGAGTGTTGATCGTGGAATTTAAAGAAGAGTTCAAATTATCACTGTTACTTAACAATGTGAGCACTTTAGGAAAGTCACTTAACATCTCCACGCCTTAATTTTCTCATGTAAAATAGAAGTAACAGCTGCTTTACCTAAGTCATACTGTTGTTTTAAAAATCAAATCAAATAATGGACATGAGGATACTTTGTATGCTGTAAAGCCCTTTGCAAATGTAAAGTGCTTTTGTCCTTATCAAAGCTTTTTCTCCTCTCTTTTCCTTAAAATGTTAACATTCTCCAACCATTAGTTAATTACTCCTTTAGGGCCACACTTTTTATCCCCCCAGACAGGCAGTTGTCAGGCTTTATGATTCCATCTGAAGGAAAGTGGAAAGGAAACCCTAAAGTCTTTTAAGTGACGTGCGAGCTTTCAAAAAGAAGGCTGGTCTTTTTCTTGTCATGTCTCTTCTAGCAAGGCCCCTATGGAAGTACAAACTTCAGATAGCATACACTTGGAAGAATATCATTAGCATGTATTTATTAAGGGGGATTCTAGATGCATTAATTTAATAAACCTAAACCATTACTTTACTGTAGAGGAAAACAAACACCTTCCACATCTATATCCGTATCTATATATTAAAATACACATAATTAAAATTAGCTTAATTGTAATTAAAAATCAGTTTAATTCATTGTATGGCATAATATTTTAAAATATTTTTTCCCGGGGCGTCTGTGTGGCTCAGTGGGTTAAAGCCTCTGCCTTTGGCTCAGGTCATGATCTCAGGGGCCTGGGATCAAGTCCCGCATTGGGCTCTCTGCTTAGCAGGGAGCCTGCTTCCCCCTCTCTGCCTGCCTCTCTGCCTACTTGTGATCTCTCTCTCTGTCAAGTAAATAAATAAAATATTAAAAAAAATAAAATATTTTTCCCAAGCAACAATTTTTTATTAAAACCATTCTTATTTTCATCCTCTAAATTTCATCAGTACAGTTTTAGTGGTTTGATTATATAGGTCTTATCTATTTATCCTAACTGTCAGAGAAGAAGATCTTGTCAACACTATTTTAGATAGTCTGGGAAGAATAGAAATATTTGTGGCCGTGAGTAATACAAGTAGAAGTTAAAGGATTCTTTTTTAAAAGATTTTATTTATTTATTTGACAGAGAGAGATCACAAGTAGGCAGAGAAGCAGCAGAGAGAGAGGAGGAAGCAGGCTCCCTGCTGAGCAGAGAGCCCGATTTGGGGGGCCGATCCCAGAACCCTGAGATCATGACCTGAGCCGAAGGCAGAGGCTTAACCCATTGAGCCACCCAGGTGCCCCAGGGATTCTTTTTTAATATTTGAATCTGTTAGTTTCCCCCAAACTATTATAGTTACTTACATTTGCCACAAAACTTAGAAATAAAATTTACTGTTATATTTTTGCAATAATTTAATATGATAACTATAATGATAAATAATATATTAAGAAAAGAAAAATGAATACATTCAACTTATGGCAGCAGGCACATAGGTTAGATAACCACTTTAACTTAATAACTGCCCAGGAGAGTGAAATGGACATTTTCAGTACTCAGTGGAAGTTGGCTCTGAGCAGTAATGTTAGCTTTAGTTGTTGGCAACAAACAAGCTGTAGCTTGTTTCCTTCCGTCCCTGCTCCCCACCCTAATTTAAGACTTTATCTACTCTGAAAATGTAAAAGAACAGAATCCTCACCCTGCCCCCAACGTACATGCACACACACACACATACATATACAAGCTGATGGCCAAGTTCCTGAAAATTCTTTGATAGGAAAATTCATGGTTAAAGGATATAAGACATTATCAGATAAAAATAGAGTTAAAAAGATTGAAGATTTTAGGATCTTATAAAAGTTCTTGTAAATAATCTTAAAGTCAAGAAAATAAAACAACATAGTAAATGAAATAAAGAATGGTCAGTAATATTTAACCATTTGATAATAATAATGGGTACTTCACAATTACTTTCCATCAATCAATAGCTTGCTTTTCTTTTTTTAGATTTATTTATTGAGAGAGAGAGAGAGAGAGAGAGAATGTAAGCATTTACACTCATGTACTAGCAAGGGGGTGAGGCAAAGGGAGAGGGAGAGAGAGAGTCCCCATGCAGACTCCTTCTTGAGCATGGAGCCCAGTGTGGGGCTCCATCGTAGGATCCTTATGACCTGAGCTCAAATCAAGAGTTGGATGTTCAACTGACTGAGCCTTCCAGGTACCCCTCAATTGCTTGTTTCTTAGAAAATTTTTAGGACCTCTATCTATTAGAGTTTCAGTGAGATGTAAAAATATGTCCAGTTGCCTTATGGAAGATAGCACAAATACTAAAGGGCTGTTGTGTGTCTGATGCCTTGTTTGAATGCCTTTTGAACTTTAATGACCCAGAATTGTTGACTCCAGTCTCCAGTTTCCATTGTGGTTCCAGAAATACAGCATAACTTAGAGACCTTAACATTTACCAAGCTTTGTATAACCTTATTTTGCATATTTGACGTAACTAAATAGATATTTCCTAAATTATGTCCTCAACCCAAGATTCTATATCCTTGGCTCTGGTCACTGCAATGTGAATAAAAACACACTACCAGCTTTTCTGTATAATTCAACTTTCTCTCTCCTTACAGAAGTAGAAGTGCAATTCCAAGGTCCAAAGTTACTTTTCTTCAGCTTCCTTTATCTCTGGAGGAGAAGCCAATGAGCAAACTTTTCTTGTTGTTCTGCTTTTCTAATCCAAATCACCAATTCTTTCTTTTTTTACTTATCTCTCATAGGAATGACTTGTAACTTATGGACTCTGGAACGCAAATGCTCATGGTTGCTGAAAAAGGTATGCAGGAGACTAGAATTTCTGGTAAGAGCAAATTGTTGGAAAAAAAATTTTGTTCTTGGGGAAAAGTATTTTTACTTAGTATTTTTCAATATTTTCATATCGTAATTAGGCAGGTTTGTGAGACTGTTCTATGAGAGAAGTTTTGGATGGGGATGGAGTGGGGATAGGGCTTAGGGAAGAAAGGGGAACGAGTACTCTTGAGTCCTTGATGAAGTGGACAGGGGTTTATATAAAGGAGTTGGGGGTGATCCTGAAGGAAGAGCACTTGGAAAGCTGAAGATAAACTTTGTCCTTTGCACTGTTTTATCTAAAATAGAAATAAAGTCTCCATTCTCAAAGAACTGGAAATCTAGTTTCTATAGCAAGGATTTCTTGCCATGGGATTGTGAATCACTGGAATATATTATCAAAATAATATGTAGTCTTTTGACATTTTTTTAATGAAAAAGATCACAATATCTTTAGAAGTGGATTAACTTAAATAGAATAATGTGTAGAGAATACTGGAAAAAATGAGCTGTATATACTCTGATTTTGAGATAGTGACTAAGTAAGTACAAAACAGACCATTTTCAGTTAGGAAAAAACTGACTATTTCAACCATTGTGTCTTTTAGAAAAGGAATATCTAAACACTTGATTAATTTTATCCTCTATTGTACATGTTTTAAATGTTAGTATGGTGTCTGGCACATAGTAAGTACCTAACACTTTATGTTGTTTTTAGCAGAACATGACACAAGGTTATTGTTTTCAGTCTAAAACTTAGAGCTTTTATAGCTCTGTTCTTTATTCAGGGCTGACACTTCTTACTTAGCTTTCCATTTCCTAGTCTAATAATCATATTTTAAATTTTTTCATTACCATCATAGTAGTTTATTAAGGATGCCATAACAAAATACCACAGGCTGGGTGGTTTAAAAAGCAGAAGTTTGTTTCTTCATTGTCTGGAGGCTAGAAGTCTACCATGAAGGTGTCTGCATGTTTGTTTCTTCTGAGGCCAGTCTTCTTGCTTTGCAGATGATGCCTTCTGGCTATGTCCTCACAGGGTCCTCCCTCAGTCTCTGTGTGTGTGTTGTCTGGGTCTTAATCTCTCCTTCTGATAAAGACCAGCTACACCGGATTAGGCCCACTCATATGACCTCATTTTACCTTAACTACCTCTTTAAAGGCCCTATCTCCAAATACAGTCTAAAGTAATGGGGGTTAAGACTTCAACATATGAATTTAGGGGGAGCACAATTCAGCCCACAACAAACACCTTTTTAAATTTTTTTTTAAAGGTTTATTTATTTGTTGCACACACACACACACCAAGCATGAGCAGTAGGAGGGAGCGAGGGAAAGTGAGAAAGAGAATCCTTAAGCAGATTCCCTGCTGAGCAGGAGCCAGATGTGGGGCTCGATCTGACGATCCTGAGATCATGACCTGAGCCAAAACCAAGAGCTGGACACTTTAATTGACTGAGCCACCCAGGCACCCCCATAACAGCCATCTTAAGAAAAATGTACTGCTTCAGTTCAGACAGACCTCCAAAATAGGTATGTGTAAAAAAGTCAGATGAGGACTACGTTGATTTGAAAATCTTCTCCTAAAGGAATTATATCCTCTTGCCAACTATATTTAAGAACTAAAAGAAATTGAACACTAAGTTTAAATAACATATATTCCCTTTCAAATTCTGTATAGGAGCCCAGGGCAGACATTTATACCCTAGAACATTAGGAAGGACAAAAAAATAGCATCTAGTGAATAGCTACGATTACATGATGAATACTATTTTATAATCTTGAATTGTGGTATATAGTCTTAGATTTTGGTGGGCTTACTTTAAATGAAAGCACTTCTTGAAAGACGTAACTCTCAAGTACAAAAGCTCATTAGGGCAGCAAATACTCACTAGTATATCACAGAGGTCCTGCAAAATTTCTGTGCTTTCTCCATTCTCAAAGTAAGGTTAAAAGGTCTAGTGTAGTTTCAGTGGCAAGAATATTTTATTTTGAGGTGAATAAAGTTCCACATTCATCATGATTCTCTGGTTTTTCCTGTGTGTGAACTCTTTGAAACATGGTAGCCTGATCTTTGACAAAATTTTTCTAGAAGTTCTCTTTTTTCTGTTTGAGTTATTTGGTGAATGATAAATTGTAGTCTGTAGCTTTTCCTCCCTCCCCTCCCACCTTGTTCTACTCCCATACTGATCATATCTCAGTCTTTCTTCTTTCTGCTGGAGTTCTCAATTGGACTTGGTTGATTTTCTCATCTTGACTTCGTTAAGTAGCCTGCTCAGATATGTTGAAAATTTGTTAGCCTGAATTCTTCTCTAAATTGCCTGGGAGGTTTTCTTTCCTCTTTTTATGCCTTCCCTCCAAGTTTTCCTTGATATAATAGAACGTTTTAAGCTCATACAATTCTTTCACAGAATCCTGACAAGATATCATATCTTGGAAAAAGTATCTTCATAATCTAGTAAAAAGGACATTTCCTTGAAGACTGGCTTAGTAGTTCTCTCTTCAGCTCCTGGAAACACCAGGTTCTTGTGGTTCTTTCATGGGACCACCCTGAAGAGCTTCTTTTGATAGGGATTCAGTCACTTCTATGTCTCCCAAACACATTGTACAGCCATGTCTGTGAATGTCATTGCTGTCATCTAGAATTTTAATAGATAAGCCATGGGGAAATCTACCAGACACCTGGAAACTTAAGAATCCTTTGAAAATTGATCATTCATTTGTGGGATCTATGGACACGCTCTATTAACTATCCAACTTCCTTCCTCTTTCCTCTACTCCTGCAAAGGTTATGCTGGAAAAAGGAATTTACTGCAAAGAAATTTAAAGGCAAATTATACTTCCTTCAGAAAGGTCCAGTTTATTTTTTAGATGATATCGTATATACACATATTTATAACTTATATATTTATGTGTAATATATATTTATAATTTATTTTGTAATTGATTTTAAATTAGGGTATGTAATTAGAATAAATAATTCATCAGGAAAAATTAGAGTCAGAGACCTCAGAGTTGTAGATTAATGTATGTTGATAAAAATGAGGTTATATTACAGCTTATTTTGGGTCTTTGTTTTCTAAGGAAAAACTGTATTAACTGTGTGTTGGGTCAAGGCATTTGTATAATCAACTCTCAAATGTTGAATTTGTACTCTGGTTTCCCAAGTTTTGACTGGATCTTGGTATATCTTCCAAAGTGTGGACTATAGAAATCAGGAGATGAAATTTGAACTAATTAGTTTTGTGATATGTCAGACCTTTGTAAAAGATCTATTTGCTTTTGTTCTATTAGCAAATCAAACACTGACTTCTTTTAGTTTGTCTACTATGTTTTTTCATTGTTAAACAATTTTCATCCAATGACATAAGTAGGTTACATAAATTTTGCCTATTTTTGGATAAAAAATACTAATTTAGCCTAATTTAAGTCAGATAAAATGGCCTAAATGGTTCTTATATTTAAATTATGAGAAATTTGGAGGCATGGAGACTTCCTTTATTTTTTCCACGTAAAGTCTTTTATATTTATTCATGTTACTTCCTTTAAGAATTGTAATAGCTCAATCTGTTTGATTTTGTAGGCTTTCCATTGTCCATATTTAGAAGATCTTTTTCTGTTACAGCTAATTTATGAAACTCTTTAGGTGACATTGCTGTCCTAGCCTCAAATATTTATATGTAGAAATGGAACTGAGCTGTTTAATATATTAATATTAATAAAGATTTAACTACTTTTAAAATAAAACACTTATAACATTAAAAATGAATAAATTTCTGGTGATGCATTTGTATGCTATTCTAGGTATAACTTAAAAAGAAAAAGATTTCCTTGAAGCTATTTTTTGAAGACCATTTTTTTCTAAAGGTTAACAAATAAACACAACGCAGGCTACAGGCTCATAATATGTAGCTTCTCTAATGATCCTCCAACTTTTAAAATTTGTTAGACATAAAAGCGGTGCTAATCTGATTAGTAACTGTGATTGAGTAAATCTACTGTAAAAATGGACCATGTTCTGGTTTTTAACATGATACCATGAAAGTCATTTGAGAACTGCCTCTGTGGAACATAAAAGTCTCTTTGATGGAATATTTATTCCATGATTAAAATCTATCTCTATATACATATATATGTGTATGTGTATATATATGATTTGTGTTATTTTCATAAATAGTTATAAAATTTAGTTCTTGGAAAACTGATAGGAAAGAAAAACATTATGATACAAACAAATGTCAGTCAAGTCTCAATGTGAGAGTGGTTACGAGATACTGAGACTCGAAATTATCCAGTGCTCATTTAACTTCCATCCTTCTCCCTGATTCCAGACCTAGGTAGAAAGAAGAGAACTAATGTCTGAGAGGCTGTTGTGTATAAGCATTTTTCATGTGTACCTCATTTAATTAGAAGGGTAGAAGGAAAGATGGAAAGTTTGTGACGTTGAAAAAAATCTGTACCTACATTGTGAGACATTGGAAATATTCCTCAAGTCTTCTAGCTAGGCTGTAGCATATTTTTACATGTCACTTTAGTAGTCACAGATACTTCTTTTAAAGCAAAAAAATTCATTCCTTGGCATCCACATACACTGCAATTAGACTTTTGGCAAAAGTCTCTGGCAGTTTAAGCAAAGTCCAGAGAAATGTCAGCACTGCTTATTAATGAATTTATTTGAAAAAAGGAGGTCATTTTTATATTATTAATATATATGAAAATATACCAAGAAAGGAAAGGTTTTAAGCAAGTCAAATAAAAAAATCGCTTAATTTATAGTTAACCTAGAATTTAAATGGAATTTTCCATTTTTATTATAGTTAGATATCTGTTAAAATATCAAATTTTGTGATTGTTTTATTTTTTTATAAATAAAAATATTTATAAATATTTTTTACTCAATATTTCTTTATAATCCAGTGAACACCTTATAACACTTATAACACTTATAAATCCAGTGAACACCTTATTTATAAATAAAATCACTTTAACCTTTATAATGCTTTTTGCACAAGATTTTCATTATTAACAGTGTCATAAAACGTGTGTGCTGAACATTATGTAAGATACTTTATAATATATGACATAGGAACAATTGGCTGAACAAAGTTAGATTTTTATTTCAACTTGGCTATTGGCATTTTCCCTTAGTTCCAGGGCACTTTCTGAAAAAATCAATTAAGTTCAGTAGTCTTTTAAGGATTTCAAACAGTACACTTTATTTTATGGAGGAATTTTACATTTTCAAAGAAGATAAAGGTTAATGAAAAATTTTCAATGAATAAAGAAGTAGATTCCAAGTAAACTTTGGATTTTAGATGCATGATTTATCAATTCATACATCCCTAAGTTCACAGTGATATCATATGAATGGTCTCCCTATTGCAGTTTATGAATATATAAGGAGAAAACCAGTAGTGGGGATACCATATGGGGAGTGGGACAAGGACTTCCAAGGTTTGGGGCTGTGGGTTGAATACCTAACCATTTGTTTAGATTTTGATAAAGATTGGTGGGGGTAGGAAGAGGAAATGGTCCTTAGGAGAATAGAGTATATAATGACCATGAAGATTAAATTATCCCTAGTTATATTATCTGTTGGGTCATTAAGAGTCCTGAGAATAAGGTCCAAGTTCCCATTCTAAGATTTTTACATGCATTATTTTTTCCATCTCTACCTATTACTTCCCCAACAGTTTTCAGTTATAACCATTTAGAAGAAATAAACTGCTTTCATCGTTTTTTTTTTAAGTGAAAAAAGAACGATGTATTATTGACTCAAGTAAAGACACCAACCTGCTTTCATTGTTAAAAGAAAGAGAAATTCTCCTGTGGAAAGCCATAATAACCAACAAAATAAATGGCACATCTGATATTTCTTTGTCATATATTGTCACAAATGCTTGTGTTGTGGTTTGTCATTTTAAAAAAGGAATGGAATTTATTTTTATTGCCCCAGTGTGAACTAAATCCTAGCTCTTCTGCTTACCAAATGTGTAACCTTTGCAAATTACTTAATCTTTCTCTGGCTCAATTTCTTATTTGATATAAAGGAGATAATAGATAATGTTTTCTTTATAAACAGGAAAATATAAGTAAGGCATTTAAAACAATTAGCATGAAGTGAGTGCTGGCTACAACTTTTATTGTTTGTTATTATATACTTTAATTTCCAAGAACTTCTGGGGATCTGTAGGACCTAGTTCTGTGTTAAGAAGTATAACTTTTTGGATGAAGGGCCCATTTTTAAGCCCCTTGATATGTATTTTCACTGTTTCCCCAAAAAAGATTTTACTAATTTGTGTTTCCAAAGTACCTGTGAAAGTTCCCATTTTACCTCATCAACGCACTATTATTTATAATTTGAATCTTTGTTAAGTTATGCTCAAACATGGTACCACATTATGGCTTTAATTTTCATTGATGATTAAATAGGTTATTTAAAAATGAATTTATTTCATAAAATTTTAAAAGTTTATTTCATAAAAATGAATTTATTATTTGTAGAAGGTCCTTGTACTATTTTTCTTTGAAGTCTTCTTGTTTTGCTTTTTTATTTATTTTATTTATTTATTTGACAGAGAGGAGAGAGATCACATGTAGGCAGAGAGGCAAGCAGAGAGAGAGGGGGAAGCAGGCTCTCTGCCCAGCAGAGAGCTCTATGTGAGGCTCAATCCCAGGACCCTGAGATCATGATCTGAGCCGAAGGAACCTCTGAGAACCCACTGAGCCACCCAGGCGTCCCTTGCTTATTTATTTTTATGAGGCCTTTGTTTATTATGGACATTAGCCCTTTGTCATATTTGTTGTAAATATTTCTTCTTTTTAATTTTATATTTCATGTACAGAAGTTTTAAGTGCTTATATAATGAAATCTCTTGATCTTCTTCCTTTGTGATTTCTTCCATTGAAAAGCCACCATTCTTAAGATTTATGAAAACAAGTGCTAGTTCAGACTAAGTCCTGATTAATAGAGTAATTTATTCATCAGCTTCAAGGACTTGGAATCATTTCTTTGTGTGAGCTTAGGAAGTCACTTACTTTTACTGTAATTGAAACTTATCATCAATAATCAACAAAAGTCTCTTACTAAATATAAATTTATCTAAACATATATATATCTATAAATTTATATACTTCTCTAAACAAATTAGGTATCCAATATCTGTTGATATAGCACATTACAAGTTACAAAACACTTCTAACATACATTCTGTAATTTTATTTCATCTCCTACAACTACCTTATGGAGTGGAATAAGATGGAATTATTATCTTATTTATCTAATTCTCAGTAAGTGTGTAGCTTCTCTTAGGTTATACAACTAGTAAATAGCAGAGTTTGAACTTAAACCCAGATCCTCCAATTCCAAATCTGTGTTTCATTCGTCTTCATGTATTTGAAAAATTACATGTATACCAAGTAAAATTTTAAAGATCTAACTTCTTTGGGTTTGAAAATTTCAAATTCTTGCTGCTCCAGATGCCCTACTAGAGGAAAGGAAACAACATTTGTTGAGCTAGTATTTATATTTAAAATATTTACAGTGGGCCATTAACTTGATTAAAGTATCCATTAATACCTTTTTATTCTCCCCCCTTTTAAAGATTTATTTATTTACTTTAGAGAAAGCATGCAAGTGAGTGAGGTGGGGAGGGGCAAAGGCAAAGGGAGGGAATCCTCAAGTAGACTCCCCACTGAGTGCAGAGCCTGAGGTGGGGCTCCATCCCAGTTCCCTGAGATCATGACCTAAGCTGAAATCAAAAAACTGAGGCTTACCTGACTGGGCCACCCAGGTACCCCCTTTCTCATTTTCCCTTTATCAGGAACTATATCATGTCTTATTTGCAATGACTTCTTTTCATTCATCTCGTCTCCATGTTATAAGCCCACCCCCCCAATCCCTTTTTGTTTAAATCATCTTTTGGTAAGGCTTGGCATTTTTACTCCTATAGCAATCTGTGCTGACTGGCCAAATCAGTCATACTTCTTTCTCTGTCAATGATAAAACCCACGTTTGGTTGTCATAAATGTTTAGGCCCAGGGTGCTATACGTTAATCATTATCTCCTTTGATTTTCAAAGTAGTTCATAATATAGATATTATCATTTTTTCCATTTTACCGGTGATGAACAAACTTAGGTTAGCGCCTTGCCTAAGGCCTCACAGCTAGTAAATATTGGTGCCATGCTTGGAGTTCAGGTGTTTTCCTGCTGCATCCTACTGACTCCTGGCAGGGATGATTGAAATTCTTTTCACCTGTTATGATCCTAGAAGCAGTTTTTCTTCTGTGTCTGAGCAGCTGTAAATGCACTTCTTGGTTCCCATCCCATAAACCTAATTCCATCTCAGGGTCATTCTGCACAGCTTGACTTACACATAAAAATTAACTTTAAGAGGTTTACTTTAGCTTGATAGCCATCTATTCACTGATCTAGAAAGCAGGTATCCTGAGTGCAATTTCCTTTCTATAAATGAATACGTTGCCCCACTCTTCTATGAGCTCATTCTTATAGAGTATCACATTTGCATTATTGTTCCAGACTAGATGAGGACATACTGACCTACAGTTTTCAAACCCTCTTGGTCTTCAGATTTCCACAAACAACAGGGTTTGGGCATTCATTAGACCTGGACATTGAATTTTTTCTCCCTTTCGGGTACAAGTAAAAGAAAAGAGAAATGGAAAGTACTTAGCAAAGATAGGCATGGATAACTGTTAGAGTGGAAGAAAAGATTTGTAAAAAAGGATGAAAGATGCTGAATTCCCACAACATAGACCAAAGATAATTGAGAGGGGGAAATCTTTACTTATAGGATATTAAAAAAGGAATTATGTTGAGAGAATGAGCTGAAAGGAAATTTAGTTGTAACAGTTTTTAACATAAAAATATAAAAATTTGGAATGCTGTGAATTCATTGCGATATTCACATTAATATTACTGACTAACCTCTATTAAATGTTATTATGTGCTAGACAGTTAATTCATTTAATTCTTGAAACAACCTGTGATAAAGGTATACTTTTATCTCTGTTTTAGAATTGAGATTTAGAGAGGTTAATAACTTGCTACGGATCACAGAATAGGTAAGTAATGAAACTGCTACACATACTTAATAGCACCTCCCATGCTTTGTTATTATTTACTTGTTCACTGTCTACCACTTTCCCTACCAGAATGTTAAGCCCCATGAGAGGAAATCAATATCTGTCTTTTAAAAAAACTGCTATATCCCCAGTGCCTGGTTCAGGGCTGGAAACTTAGAGCTTGCTCATTATATATTTATGAAATGAACAAATGAATGGATGAGTGAATAAAATCATTCTAATCTCAGAACCATACTAATCCTTTTGCAATAATGTGTAAAAAGTTTCTCATTGGTTAGATGAATGGACAAAGAAGATGTGGTGTATATATATACACAATGGAATATTATTAGGCCATAAAAAGAATGAAATCTTGTCATTTGCAACAACGTGGTTGGAGCTAGAGAGTATAATGCTAAACTAAATAAGTCAGTCAGAGAACAACAAATACCATATGATTTCACTCATGTGGAATTTTAGAAACAAATGAACAAAGGAAAAATAAGAGAGGAAGAAAAACCAAGAAAGGGACTTTTCAAAAAAGATTTTATTTATTTGACAGAGAGAGAGAGCACAAGCAGGGGGAGTGGCAGGCAAAGGGAGAGAGAGCAGCAGACTCCCCACTGAGCAGGGAGCCCAATGTGGGACTCCATCCCAGGACCCTGGGATCATGACCTGAACTGAAGGCAGATGCTTAACCAACTGAGCCATCAATGGCATCCCCAAGCAATAGACTTTACTATAGAGAACAAACTGATGATTATCAGAGAAGTGGGTGGGGGGATGGGTATAATAGGTGATGGGGATTAAGGAGTGCACTTATCATGATGACCACTGGGTAATGTATAGAATTGTTAAATCACTACATCGTATACTTGAAACTAATATAACACTGTATGTTAACTATACTGGAATTAAAATAAAAAGCTTAATAAAAAATTTCTCATTGGTTTGTCATGTCTTCCTTCAAGCACCTTTGTATAATTTCCCTGAGGCTTTTGTAGATTCAAAGGAGAAGTGTAGCTAATTAATACAAAATTCCTTCCCATCCCCAAATATTGAGCTTACCTCTATGTAGAGATGGTGGAGACAGTGTTTAGAATTTTACCAATTTGAATTAGTTTTATTTCTCAGAATTATAATTTATACCAATTTTTTCTATAACTTTCATGAAATTTAGGTAAATGGGCAAATAACAGTGTCACAACTGTGACTGAGATAGACATGTCTTGGCCTGCATTGAAATTATTCTTTATTTATTAGTTTTGAGATTTCTGTCAGATCTTCATTAATTTTTGAACTTAATATAATACAGGACAAGCTATTTCCCAAAAACATTTTAAGTATTAGAAATAAAAGGTAAGGGGTACCTGGGTAGCTCAGTCATTAAGCATCTGCCTTCAGCTCAGGTCATGATCTCAGGGTCCTGGGATTGAGCCCCACATTGTGGGGGGGGGGGTCCCTGCTCAGCAGGAAGCCTGCTTCTCCCTCTCCCTCTCTCACTCCCTTTGCTTATGTTCCCCCCTGTCAAATAAATAAATAAAATCTTAAAAAACAAAAATAAAAGGTAAAATATATGTAGATGTTACTCTTTGGTTTGAGATGTATTAGTAAAAAAATCGTGAGAAATGTGAAGTGTCTTGTAGAAGGCATAATCCTCAAACTCCAGCTCAGTGTTCTCAACTGTGGCTGTGCAATAGAAACAGGAGGAGTCTTAAAAATATGTCTAGGACCTACCTTGGACCATTACATGAGAATATCGGGGCTAGGCCATTTTATGTCAAAAAAATACAACAATTTTTGTTACTATTTGCAGATGACATGATACTAGATGTAGAAAATCCTGAAGATGCCACCCAGAAACTACTAGGCGTAATAAATGAATTCAGTAAAGTTGCAGGACAGGATACAAAATTAGTAGCCAGAAATCGGTTGCATTTCTATACACTAATAATGAAGTAGCAGGAAGAGAAATTAAGAAAACAATTCCATTTGTTTGAAAACAATCCACAATTGTATCAAATGTAATAAAAACCTGAGAATAAACAAAAGAAGTGAAAAGACCTGTGCCCTGACAACTATAAAACACTGATGAAAGAAATTGAAGAGGACACAAATAAAGGGAAAGATATTCCATGCTCTTGGATTGGAAGAATTAATATTGTTAAAATATTCAAATCACCCAAGACAATCTACAGATTCAGTGCAATCTCTATCAAAATATCAGCAGCATTTTCCACAAAACTAGAACAAACAATGTTAAAATTTGTATGGAACCACAAAAGACCTCAAAGAGCCAAAGCAATATTGAGAAAGAAAAATAGCGCTGGAGGTATCACAGTTCCAGATTTCAAAATACACTACAAAGCTGTAGTAAGAAATAAAAAATCAAAAAAAGCTATTTTCACTATGATATTGATTTGAATACCTTTACAGTAACTTTCCCTCTCACTATACTTCCCCCCTTTCTTTTTTTTCCTATATCTTTTCAGGGATACGTAGCGTCTTGAAAAAGCATAGAAATCAACATATGGTCTCATTAGTGTAATACAGAGGAATTTAATTACCTTCTTTCTTTAAATACAATCTAAGACATAAGAAATATATAATGCTTAAGACATACAAAGAGATATAAAGAATAATGCAATTGATATCCATAGATTCACCGCCAGATTAAAGATAATAGCATATTATCAAGTCATATTTGAGACTTCATGTGTACCTTCTTCAAATGCACTCACTTACCCAAAGTAACCATGTATTTTTCTCTTTTTTATGATACTCATGTATTTCTCAGCAGCACGTAGTATTATTTTGCATTTAAAAATTTTGAAACTTTATAAAAAATATATTATTTTGCAACTTACTGTTATGTTTGTGAGATTCAATTATGTTATACAAAGTTTTTGTCCATCAATTTTCACTGCTACATCATATTCTATTTTAATGTACTCCAAATTCATATTCTCTTTTGAATAGCCAGCTACCACTAGTGATTAATTTTTACATATGATGCTGCTAATTATGATTTTCCCATCCTGTTGCAATTCATTTTCTGAAAAATATTTAATGTAAGACCTTACATTTTGTCCCAATGGTATTTCATTTTTAAATTTTTGAGGTAAATTTTTCACTTAAAAATCTATCTTGTTAGTTTTGTCTGATATTTTCAGCTTATCAAACTGTTTTTTGGATTAATTTGGTTACCTCATTTTTTAACTCCCCTTCTGTCTTATTGTTATTCACAAATTTGATAAAAATCCTTCTACGTAATGTTTAAGCCATTGATAAGAATTATCTTAGTAGGATAGGACCTGTTACCCGGTGATGGAGAGTCAATAATTTACCATGCTAAGGTATGGATTTAGCATGGATCAAAACAAACACACTGAATTTATTGTTGAGAACTAGATTTGAGTCACTAAAGCATAGATGCTACTTTAAACCACCACAGGTTCAAGAAAGATCCCGAGATTGAAAATCCTACTCTGGATTTTCTCTCAAGTAACACTCATTGAACTGGGTGAGTTAATAAGCTGAGTGAGTGAGCACGTATGGAAATGGAGTAAAGACAAAATCATACTGGTGTTTTTCACCTCAGAGTTAATCCTAATATGATCACATCAAATTTTTATTAACGGTTTCTGTGGTTGGAATTTAAGGGTCTTCTATCTGTCAACCACAAGGAGGAGCTATGGTCTAATAAGGAAGAGGCTTGCTTCTTCCAATTGGGAGAGGCAGCTCAAAGATAATCTTCTAAAAAAGAGGCCATATCTTGGAAAATGATCTTTCTTAAAAATGACATTTATATAGGAAATTTTAAATCGATAAGCTAGTCTTTATTTTCAAAGGGAAAAGAAACAAGACAGTTATATATAATTTTTTTGACCGTTATATATAATTCTAATATAACCCCTCTACTAAGAAAAAGGTAAGTTTTCTTTTCTTTTTCAATTGATTAGATACATGGAATAGAGCAATTATCTAATTCTTATTTCTTTATCCAGAACCGTTAGGTCTTAGAATGGACAGGGATCTACCATCATCTGGTGTATCTCTTCATGTTAAAGCATTCAGGCATTAAGGTTTTAACATATATAATGTGACCTCAATAATTATTTACTGAATGAATGAATTAATGAAATAAAAGCCTGTAGGCCAGATAGGCTAATTAAGTTGACATGGGCACACAAGTAGTCAGCCAAAAGAGTAAAGATCTCGGATGAGGAGTAATATCACTCCAAATCCCAGGGTTCTAATTCTTTGGATTTAATTTCTTACACAAAATCATGCTCTCCTTCCTACATGCCCTGTTTAAGTGTAGTCTAAATGTAAGTTAACTATTTTAGCCATGTTCAGAGATGCAGTAGTCTACCTTGGGGCGTAGCCAACTCCCATGTTCTATCCATATGTTAACAGAGGCTGGCACAATTCACTCTTTTTGGGAGGTTGTACAGGAGATTCCTGCACTAAATGTAATTTTAGAATAGATGATCTCAAAGACTCTTTTCAACTCTAAGATTTTAGTTTATTTTGTTTCATTCTATCTTCATTTAAAGAAAATATTTTATCATGGAAAACTTTAAACATACAAAAAAGTTGAAAGTATTTTACAGTAAATACCCATATACCCACCACACAGACTCTACCACTAACATTTTGCTATATTTGTCCTATCATATCTATCCATCTTATTGTTTGGTGCATTGCAAAGTAAAGGTAGACATCAGTATGCTTCCCCTTAACCATTTCAGTATGTGTAATATATAAGTAGAGTTCAATATTTGTTCAGCTGTATTTAGGTAAAATTTTCACACAAAAATACAGAAATCTTAAGTGCGTATTTGCTGAATTTTGACACATAAATACACCTGTGTAACCTAAACCCTTCTTAGATATGGAGCATTATCATCATACTAGAAGTTTCCCTCAATTCCCTTTCCAGTAAATCCCTCTCCCCTCCCAAAGGTAATCACTGTTCTTTTTTTCCCTTCACATCAGATTAGTTTTCCCCTTAGAGAACTTCATATAAATAGAAGTACACTACCTAATTTTTTGTGATGGCTTCTTTTATTCAGCACACTATTTTTGAGATATTCATCAGTATTGTTGCCTGTCTTGGTAGTCTCTTTTATTTCTTACCAGTATTCCATTACTAAATAAATACACCACAGTTTTTAAAATCCATTATAATCCAAATACTGATAGATAGTTGGGTTTTTCCAGTTCTTATTTATTATAAGTAAAGTTGCTGTAAACGTTTTTGTACCAGTATTTCTATGGACATATGTCTTTGTATCCCTTAGGTAAATAACGTGGTAAAGAATTGCTGGGTTATAGATAAGTGTACATTTGGTTTTATAAATATTATCTCATTGTTTAAAAGCTAAATATTTATCAAATGTCTAATATGTCAGGTACTGTGTTAGGCAGTGGGGATATAGTAAAGATTAGTTGCTATCTTAATATGTGTCATGCTTTTTCCCTTACTGGGTTAACATATTATTTTAAGGTTTTCTTTTATGAAATTGATCAGGTACATTTTCTACATTATTTAGTGATTTTTATTTCAAAATAATAGGCCATATTAGAGAAGATTCCCATTACTACATAGTGGTTAAGCCCATAGGCTCTGGAGTCAGAATACCTGGGTTCAAATTCTAATTGTACCGCTCACAGTTGTGTGATCTAGAGCAGGTTACTTAACTTTATCCTCCAACTACCTGCTGTTATAGCTTCTTTTTTTTTTTTTTAAGATTTTATTTATTTATTTGACAGAGAGAGAGATCACAAGTAGGCAGAAAGGCAGGCAGAGAGAGAAGAGGAAGCAGACTCCCTGCTGAGCAGAGAGCCCAATGCAGGGCTCGATCCCAGGACCCTGAGATCCTGACCTGAGCCGAAGGCAGAGGCTTTAACCCACTGAGCCACCCAGGCGCCTCTGTTATAGCTTCTTGTATGTACCTCCAATACCACTCGTTTAGTTTTATTGCAATTATTTGCACACATATTTGTTTTCTCTACTAGACTGCAGGCTTCTTGAATCATATATATTTCACTTGTGTACATGATGTTAGTATCAAGTTTTTACATAGAAAATAGCAAGTGCTCAGTAAATGTTTGGTGAATAAATGACTTACTACAGCTTTTTGGGATTAAGACATAGTTCTCAACAAGGGTTTGTAAGAATTTATTTATTTTTAAAAAGATTTTTATTCATTTACTTACTTGAGAGAGAGACAAAGAGAGTGAGAGAAAGACAGCGAGTGATGGGAGGAACAGAGGGAGAGGGACAAGCCGCCTCCCAGCTGACTTCAGGCACAGAGCTTGAAGCGGGGCTCAATCCCAGGACCCCGAGATCACGACCTGAGCTGAAACCAAGAGTTGGATGCTTATTCAACTGAGCCACCCAGGAACCCCAGGGATTCGTAAGAATTTAAATGAGGATTTTTGAAGTAGGAAGCTGTATAAACACATGCTATCGTATTAGTGTGAATTTGTCAGATTATCAGTGCACAGAGCAGGGAACTGAAGAGGTGGGATAGAGGACAGAGAAACCTTTTGGAAGTGGAATATAAAATAGAAGGCTGCCCTGGAGTCAGGTCATTGAGTCTGAGCCCTGGCAAAGGGGCTCAAAGGCTACAGGTATTGGGGAAGGGACTGAAAACGAAGGAATGGAACAAGAGAAACAAACTTAGCAAACTTCACAATTAGTCAAATCCTGGTTGTTCTGGTCTCAATAATGGTTTAGAGGCAACAAAAACACCTACTGAATTATCGTTACCTTTGGATTTCCGTGGCTCCTATAAATTAAGAGAGAAGCAGTGTTCTCTTAGGGTCTCCAGGCCATGAAGGATGTATATTCTCTCTTTTTGTTTCTCTATGTCAACATTGAACTAATTAGAAGCAGCTAATGTGAAGGTGATGAAAACAATAATCAACTAATGTTGATGTTGAATGAAGTGTCTTGAGGTTTTTAATGAATATCTCTTGTTTATACGTTCATGATCTTTCACAAAATCGCCTTCCTAGTCAGGCTTGAAATCTTGATATCACTGCTGAGAAAAATATTCAGTGGTTTGACGTTAACAGTTTGATGAAAATATTGGTTCTTTTAGAGAAGACTTAAAGAATGCTGAAAAGACCAGCTAATCTAGGACCAGGCATGATCATAGAAAATATTCTTCAAGAGATGATTATTGAATATATTCCTGAATAAGAATAATAATAACAATGATAACAGATTTGTTCAGTACTTACTAAGTGCCACATTCAGTACAGAACAATTGTATATTTATTATCTCTCTTTGTTCTCACAACACTTTTATGTGGTATTAGTGCAATATTTTATAAATGGCAAGGTTGGAGCTCAGAGAAGGCAAAGAAAGAGCACATATCAGGTATTTTATGATGTTATTTTGTTTGTTATGATGTTATTTTATAGAAAAGAAAACAGATCACAGGACACTCGGAATGAGCACTGACTGAATACCCACGATGCACCAGGCATGCTAAGTGCATTTTTGTCACTGTTAGTTCGACTTCCCAGCCTCATAATAACCATGTCAGATAGATACCCATACCCCCAAAATTACAGATGAGAAAACTGAGGCTCTGGGACTTTAAGTATTGGGCCCAAATGCATATATTCAGTGAACAGAAACAAAACAAACCTGAAAGTCAAAGCAGTCACTTCTTTTCCCAAAGTCCCTGTTACCTCAAAGTTATGATGTTCTTTCTCTGATACTCAATTTGTTGAAGGTCACAGAGTTAGAAGTAAGAGTGGAATTTCTTACTCAAAGTTTGGTTGTTCTTTCCACTACGTCCTGCAGCTGTTCTCTGGTTTTAGAGCATGATATCATCATGTCCTCTGCAGAGGTAGAGAAAACAGGTCAAAGGTTTGCTCTTTAGGAGACATTTTCAAATCCATGTGATTAAGCAACTGCGTATTCTCTGTCTTGCTAGACTAAATACTGTGATGGCAAAACCCTTAACCTTCGCTTATAGATCATGTTTACAGTCTCTACTGTGTTTGCTTATCTTTTTTCAGTTGTGATAAAGTAAAACACATAACAAAATTTACTGTCTTAACCATTTTAAACATGTAAGCCAGGCAGGTTAATTTTATTCACGTTGTGAAGCAGATCTCCAGAACTTGTTCATTTTGCAAAACTGAAACTCAATATCCATTGAACACTAATTCCCCTTCCCTGCAAGCTCTTTGCAACCACCTTTCTACTCTCTGTCCTTATGAATTTGACTACTTTAGATATCACATATAAGTGGGATCAGGCAGTATTTGTTTTTTTGTGACTGACTTATTTCCCTCACCACAACATCCTTGAGATTTATCCCTGTTGTAGCCTGTGACAGGATTTCTTTCTGCTTTGAGGCTGCTTATGCTTTTATTTTGATTTTTGTACTGTTACTGAACGTTAAAGAAAATGGCATAAACTGGTCCTTTCTGAAGGGCTGTTTCCTAATATAGAGGTTCTGAAATGTTGTTAAAGAGAAGACTGTTGCTCTGAAGAATAAAATCTAGGTGAATTAATATGACCTAATGTCATATTTCTTATGCCTATATGGCTTGGGATATATTGGATAGATAGGGAAATATCATAGTCTAAAACCTATTTTCTGTATCCTGAAGGTCTGAGTTTTGCCTGTATAACTGTATTTACAATATAAAGCAGTATGCTTCCAAGGAATTTCACTAAAAAAATAGGAATTTTAACCTCTGTTTTGAAGGCTGAATCTGCAGCTTTGTGCTTGGAAGCTAGTGTTTCTCTTTTCTTTTTATATGCCACATGGAAAATATATTCCCTGGGAGATTAGGACTCTTAAGAGATTTTAAGGTTTGGTCTTTAAATATATGGTCAGATAAATCAATGTACTACGTTTCTACTTTTCCAAGCATAGGAGTCACCATCCATTTTATGAAAATTTGTTAATACTTGCTTAAACATGAAGACAATTATATCTGCAAGATTTTAGTGTACCTCTTGGACAAAAACTGTTCGTGTAGCAAAGACAAAAATGCATTTGTTGTCTATTGTTTTTTCTCTTTTGTTTTTTGAGATACCTTGCTCAACTTCCTCAGAATTTTATATCTTTCTAACTAACAAGACAGTCTAATTTTAACAATGAAAAAGAAACTATTACTTGCTGAATGACCATGTGTGTTCTGGGTTAAGTAAGGCACAGTCCCTAAATTTCGAGGTTATCTGTCCCTAAGAAGAGAGCCACCAGCAGATGGCAATCCCCCTACATAGAATCTCCTTCCAGACCCAAGGCAAGTACCTAAGTAAACTGATACTCCAGTGAAGTCACATGCCATTTCAGAGAAACCTGATAGCTTTGGTTGGGTAAGAACCCATTTAACAATATCTCTGAGCTATCATCTCATCTCTCCATTCCATCTGACAATTCTCCAACTCAGCATTTTATGTATGTCATCCTAAAGGTCAAACATGGCTACTGGGGTTGGTGCTTTGAATGTGGTCCCTCGGTTGGTCTTAGGATCACACATTTTTAACAAGCAACTTATGGTAGCTGCTCTCCACAGTGACCTTGATTTGCTGTACTCACCTCTCTGATCTCCTGGTCTTGGCTAACCCATGTTTTGGAATGTTAAGCATTGAGTTACCATAACTTGTGAGCAAAACTTGAGACAGAATATGTTAATGTTTTATATAAGTAAGAAACTTGGAGATTTCCCCACAACAAAAAGCTTTTGAATTTGGTTGGCTGGTTTAGCTTTCTTCATACCCCTCCTCTTTCTTCTATGGACCTCTGTACTCTTGCTTACAAAATCCACCTATACAGTATTCTACCCTTCCAGAAACTGGTTTAGATATGGACACTCTTAAGTAATTTGAGGCGTATGGCTGATACTTTGTTTTATTTTAAAGCATATTTTAAGATTTATCCCCTTTGTAGGAGATTTTCTCTGATCTTATCCTTTTTTCATTGATGTATATGTTTTGAAATACTTTTCCTGCAACTGAAATCCTATCTTAAATTTAAATTGAATATGAAAATATTTGTTATTTTCTATAATAGAAAATCCTGAAGTAAAGCAATTTGAAGGGTTGGTTAATTCAGTGGATAAACACTGTTATTGGACACTGAGATTCTTTTGTGTCTCTACTTTGTTATTCATGGCTTTTGCTCTATCCTTAGGCTCCTTCTTATGGTCATAAAATAGCTGTTAGCAGGTCAGCTTGATCCAGGAGAGAGGATTCACTTTGGTATTTCCAAGCTCCATGAGCGGCTTATGCATCCTTGAAGCAACTACTGGCAAAGGGATAGAGATTAGTAAGCTTGATTAACAGTAATTCTTTGGACTGGAATGAAGGTTAAGGAGAAATGGTTACTACAGTATCTGTGGAATTCATTTGTTTCTCAAATCTATTTAGAAGTTGATCTGTACACTCTTTTAGTCCCTAGGAAATATGAGGAAACAAGTGTTAAAGGAGTAGTCATTTCTAATGAAAGAAGAAATGCCTTTTATGTGAGTAAAAAATTTTGAATCTAAATTCACAGAGTTTGGGGTAGATCAGTAGCTGAAAAATGTGTATCATTCTGTCTATCCTTTATGGAAGTGACTTGAGGTATTATTTGTACTGTGAATATGGGCTTTTGCTTTAATAATTTCAAAACAAAGAATAACCTCAGATTTTTAAAAGAAAACATTATCTATGGATAATATTCTGTTACCATATTTTTCTTCTGATGAGAACTCTTAAGATAAACAGTCTAAGCAACTTCCAAATGTACAGTATGGTATTGTTAACTATACCATGATATACATTGTATTCCCTATTTATTATTTATTTAATAACTGAAAGTCTGTACTTTTTAATCCTCTTTAACAATTTCACTTACCCCAACACCCACAGTTCTTGCCACTACCAGTCTATTCTCTGTATTCATGTATTCATTTTTTTGTTTTTGTTTGTTTTTTTTCTTAAATTCTACTTATAAGTGGGATCAAGTGAGATTTTTCTTTTTTTGTCTAACATATTTCACTGAGCATAATGTCCTTAAGTTCTATCCAAGTTGTTGCGAATGGCAAGATTTAACATTATTTTTTTGTGGCTGAGTAATATTCCATTGTGTATATATATCACACCTTCTTTATCCATTCATCTAACAATGAACACTTGAGTTGTTTCCATGTCTTGGCTATGGTAAATAATGCTGCAATGAAAATGGCGGTGCACAGATCTTTTCAAATTAGTGTTTTCATTTTCTTCAGTGAAATACCTAGAAGTGGAATTGTTGGATCATATGTTATTTCTGTTTTTAATTTTTTTGAGGAAACTCCATACTGTTTTCTACAGTGACTGCTTTAATTTACATTCCCATCAAAAGTACGCGAGTTCCCTTGTTTCCACATCCTTGCCAACAGTTGTTATTTCTTATCTTTTTGATGATAGCCATTTTAACTCATGTGAGGTGACATCTCATTGTAGTTTTGATTTACATTTCTCTGATGATGAGTGATGTTAAGCATCTTTTTATGTACCTGTTAGTTATCTGGATGTCTTCTCTGGAAGAAAATCTATTCAGATCATCTGTTCATTTTTAAATCAGATTGGTTTTTTGCTATTGATTTGTATGAATTCTTTATATATTTTGGAGATTAACCCCATATCAGATATATGATTTGCCCATATTTTCTCCAATTTTGTGGTTGTCCTTTCAGTTTGTTGGTGGTTTCCTTTAGTGTGCAGAACTTTTTAGTTTATTTTTACTTTTATTGCCTTTGCTTTTGATTTCAAGTCTAAAAAATCATTGCCAAGATTGATATCAAGGAGCTTACTGCCTATATTTTCTTGTAGGAGTTTTATGGTTGTTTTTTTTTTTTTTAAGTTTTATGTTTTCATGTTTGACATTAAACCTTTGATCCATTTTGACTTAGTTTTTATTTATGGTATAAGATAGCAGTTCGGTTTCATTCTTTTGCATGTGGCTGTCCAGTTTTCCTAACATAATTTATTGAAGACTGTCCTTTCTTTATTGTATATTTTTAGCTTCTTTGTTATAAATTAATTAGCCATATGTGTGTGTATTTATTTCTAGCCTCGCTATTCTAGTCCATTGATCTATGTATGTTGTGTGTCATTTAAATGAGACGATTTCTTTTCTTTCTTTTTTTTTTTTTTAAGATTTTATTTATTTGACAGAGAGGAACACAGCAAGAGAGGGAACACAAGCAGAGGGAATGGTAGCGGGAGAAGCAGGCTTCCTGCTGAGCAGGGAGCCCCATGTGGGGCTCGATCCCAGGACGCTGGGATCATGACCTGAGCCGAAGGCAGATGCTTAATGACTGAGCCACCCGGGCGCCCCTAAATGAGACAATTTCTTAAAGCACTTAGCACAATGTTCAAAAAATGTTAGTTATGATTATGATTATGATACCAAGCTGGAGGGGTTGATTCTGGCTTCCTCTATTTTAACTTCTTCTCTCTCTCTCAGATGTTTTTCTTCCAGATCTTAAATATTATTAGTTCTAATGCTGAGAAAAACGACTATATGCAGCTTCAAAAAGTGTGGAAAAAACTACAATTTTGGATGTTTTAGAGGGATATGTGAATTTGGGGTTGTGGAGTCCAAGACTGATAACTATTGAGAGCCAGTATAATGTTTTTAAGAGGGTAGAATCTGGAGCTGTACAGCCTGGGTTTTGATCCTAGTTTTTCTGCTCACTAGTTTGTGTGACCTCGGGCAAGTTACTTAACCTCTCCGCGCATCAGTTTCTTCATCTATAAAGTGGGTTTGAAATACTTGAAATAATTATTTACTAAATAGTTATTTTGTAAGACTCTTGTGAGAATTCAGTAAGGTAAAATATGTGAAAGTATTTGGACTGAGGCCTAGCCCTTAGTAAGCAGGGTACACGTTAGTTCTTTAAGTACTGATCTTTAATGGCCTTTCCATTAGCATGGGAGGTTTTCCTGTGACCACAATCAAATTGTTATTATTTCCTTTATATTCAAAATGTTCTTTTCCTTTATATTCAGAAAGTTAAATTTTTGTAGTATGTATATTACATATTATTATAATGACATAGATATTACAATTGTATTATTTATATAATTTTTTTTTGCTTATCCATTTTACTCACACAATATGATTGATTGTAGTGTGGGAGAGATTTTTTTCTCTTTAGCCTCTCTCTGTATGAACAAGTGAGATGGGATGAGAACCAAAGCACATCACTGATGTGATTCACTGGGGGATGTCTAGATGGCTGAGAAGCAGTGATAGATGTTTCCCCTTTCCTCCATGTGACTCAGATACTTAAACAGGCATGGAGAACTGAGTCAACTGAATATTTTGGCTCAGTCCATTGTATCTGTGACATAAAATCCCACACAGTCTCTTAAATCTCTGGTGCTTTTTTCTTCTAGCTGATTAGTGCACCTGAGATTAGAGTTTTATATTTTAGACTCAAAGTCACTAGCAAAAGAGGTTTTTTTGAAAGGGTATCATGATATTTTGGTATAATATCTATTTTTTTAAAGTTGATTATTTTAGACAAATTAGGCTTTGGATATAATTACTTTTTAAAACATGGATTATAATTAATATCTGTTCAGATTTTTTTTTAAGATGCAGCATGGAATTATAAAAATCATTTGTTAAACAAATATGTTTTAAGCTTCTAATAAATGTCAGCCAACTGTGCTGGGTGAAGAGAAGTATGTGTCTACACACACATTGCTGCCTCCTCCTGTTCCTAATGAAAAGATATTTCTCCTCTTATAACTTACATCTGGTGGGGAGACAGGTATTAATTTAATAATCATGTAAATGAAGGAATAATTAAAACTGGGTTGAGAACATGGTATTGGAGAATGGGCTGTATATTAGGAGAAGCTAAAGAAGTCTTCCTGGAGGCAGTGGCACTTGAGCTGAGATCTGAAGGATAAACAGAGAGTAACACAGAAGAGGAGTCAGGGAGTTAAGGAAGGAGATTACTGCATACAGGGGCATCTGTATGCAGAAGTTTGTGGCAGGAAGGAGTATGGATTGTCTGAAGAGCCCAAAGAAGGTGAGAGTTGCCAGAGTTCAGAGGCAAGAAGGAGTATAGTAAAATAATGAGGCTATACAGTTAAGTTAGGTAGGAGCCCAGACCAATTAGGGCCTTGTGAGTCATGTTAATATCCATGTTATCCCAAATTCATTGGGAAAGGACCCTTTAGATGTTGAGAGAAGCTTAGGCCATGGATTCTAGTAAATGGAAAGAAATGAAGAAATGCTAAAAAAAAAAAAAAAAAAAAGCTAATAATTAGGGCTATCCTACTCTCATATTATATGAGATATGAGGTACTCTATCATATCATAATGAGAGTATATTCATACTCTCAAAATATAAAAAATGCAATTCATTATAAGAATTCTATTTACAGGGGCGCCTGGGTGGCTCAGTGGGTTAAAGCCTCTGCCTTCGGCTCAGGTCAGGATCTCAAGATCCTGGGATCGAGCCCCGCATCAGGCTCTCTGCTCGGCAGGGAGCCTGCTTCCCCCACTCTCTCTGCCTGCTTCTCTGCCTACTTGTGATCTCTCTCTCTGTGTCAAATAAATAAAATCTTTAAAAAAAAAAAAAGAATTCTATTTACAAGAAAATTACAGAATTTACAAAAGATCAGTTTAAAGTATACCTCAGAAGGTATGAGTTGGTAAAGGGACCCCAGTTTAAAATTGTATGATGAGTATCTTCTCTCAATCCTGGCACCATGTCTGTGACTGTATATAGATCTCATTTGGAGGTAGGGCCGAACTTTCAATCTGTGACTTTTCACGAATGTGAGGCCATGTGGTCTCCATGACAGGTTGTAAATTAGTAACTATGGACATGTCACACACAAGGGAAAGTGATGCAGCCAGACGTGCATGTTAAAAAACCACCTCTAATGATGTACTATATATTGGCTACTTGAATTTAAACAAAACAAAACAGAACAAAACAAAAACTCTCAATATAAATGGACCCAATTTTAGAGGGACCAGCGAGGATTTAGAGAGATCATTTAGGAGACTATGGCAGTGGTCCTGACAGGAGATGCTAGAGGCATGTTGTGGCTGATCGCGGTGGAGTTGGAAAGACACAGATGGCTTGGTTTGATCTTTGTTTAGGATGAATGATAGAGAACAGCCAAATTTTGGGCTTCATAGAACCAAATCCCCAAATTAGAACTAGAATTAGGGAACTTGACTGAAAGGTAAACAAAAATCACTAAATGACACCAACATAGTGATTCTTTTCTTTTTCTTCCACATAAAAATGTCTTTTTATGTTTATATATCTGGATATATTTTAAACTTTTCATTTTCCAAACAATTATTTTCATGTATAAATAATCACTTGGGTATGGAAATAACATAATTTACACATGTCAGTCCTAACACAGACTAACTCTTTGGCTTTGTTTTTAATGTAGAAATTAAACAGAATTTGCCAACAAGCATTTATTGAGCACCTACTATGTGCCAGGTAATAACAGGTTTTAGCTTATGATCTGTAAATTTGTATCCCCACCCCCATACTTTTATAACATGTGTGATAATTCCGAAAAAATTTAAACCATTTCAACTTTGTTTTGAATAGCATAGAGGTTAAAAGTATTAAAAATGTAAAAGGAAAAAGAAATTACTTTTTTTAGTTTTTGAATATTGTATGCCAACTATCCTAAATATTTTAAGAATCCTTTTAGCCTTTTCACCCTGCCTTCCCACTGTGTGCCTAGAATAATTGATTATCCCTGTGTGATCCTACAAGCATTGCAGCCAAGAGGACAGAAAACAATGGACAAAGATAATGGGATTTCGCATTTTGCTCTGCCTACCTTTTTCTTTCAAACCAACCTAAGTTAATAAAACTTCCCATGAAAGCCTTTGAAATTTCATCATGGGTTTTGTGAAAGAGGTGAAAGTTGACCAAGAAGGACCTGACCTATAACTTGACAGCTACTGGAAGTCTAGCCTCATAATTCAGAGGTCCAGCGACAGCTTTGCCTATAAACTCAAGTCTTCATTTCACTGACATTTTCAGGTTTAGTCTCCTTGAAAGTGCTAACAAAAGTGAAGCATATCATTTCTCTGCTTGAGATAGCAATGGTGATGTTTATGGAACCGTTTGCTGTCTCAGGGGTAATCTCCCGGATAATTTGGATTAACCTTATCAGGTCTCTCGATACCACATTACCCAGGGTGGATGATCTCCAGAATAACCTTTCCAGATCCTAAAGTTTTAACCCCAGCACCATGTTTTATCAAAAAACTTTCAACAGAAATTCATTGCAAACTATCTGACCAGGCTTACTTCAACCCTTTTGTCTGAAGTGGCCTTCAGTCAGGCAAGAAAACATAATATTTTCTGTGAGTAATTCTAATTAGAAAGTAGGGCAACCTGACATTTTCCTCTGTTGACTTTTTCCACGAGACAGTTGTTACATATCAACATGCCTCACTCTTCCTATTTATCCAGGTTTTGAAATTGATTACCTGGAAAAGGGAGGGTGTAGTACTTTTGTTAGTTTATTTGCTGGTAGAGAGAATTTACTTAAAAGAGTGAAGAATTTTCCCCAAGGAAGAATTTGTCTTTTGAAGAGGCAACAGAAAGAATCTTTTATGTGTATTGATCAAAAGCCCTTCTGGACTTTTTTTTTTTAAGGAAAGAGAGAGGTCAGATGCCTTCTGAAGCTGAGATCAACCCTGAAATTCTGTCCCAATCAAGACTTCTATATCTTAATTAAGTTTGCCTTTGTGAAATTTATTATGTTCATAATTACTTTTTGGTATTATAAAGCTAGAGCTTAGAGTTCCAGTGTAAGACTATGAATTTCACTGTCTCAAAAGTGAAAAATAGTAATTACAACTATGAATTTATTATTCTGTTTTTTATTTTCTGTATTTTATTTTTCTGTTTTTTAGAAAGTGCAAAGGTGATTCACTGCAGTTTTTCCAGAAAATATTCATCCCATTTGAATCAGTTTAAAGAGGTAGAGCAGAATAGCAGAATAGCAATTTCTAATAAAATTAATGTCATATCTGTAATGGATAAGAGTACTCATGGTCTCAATTTAAAGGTATAATAGAAGAAAAAAATCACTTTGCATTTTCCGTATTGAAACCTGTCCTTCTGAAAGTGAAGTGTCTATATACCTTTACCCAACGCTCATTATTTTCTAAAATTAATTTGATTAGGATGCATTTAAACATAGGGTGAAGGAAAGTATTGAGGTTGTGCTCAAAAAACAAGATCCTGTTGCTGATTCACTTTATAAAATAGCTTGAACTGATCAAGTTATGAGATCCAACAGTTTAACCTTAGAGGGGACTGACAAAACACTTTTCAAAATAATGACAATTTCTATTTCCCTGAGATTTTCCTCTGTGCTAGATGCTTTGTGTGTATAGTCTCATCAATCCTGACAACATTGTAAACTATGTATTATCATCTCCATTTTATAAAGGAGGAAAATTGAGACTCAGACTTAAGAGACCAAGACACCTGCCCTATATCACCTATCTGGGTTGAAATTCTGCAGTGGAGGAGCTGTCATTGTAACTTTGTCTCTGATGCCTATATTCTTTCCACTACACGCTATGCCTACAAAATGCTTGGTTACTTCCTGATGTATCTTCTTGAGAAGAAAACTGGAGAAGTTAACAGGAAAGGCCAGAATATGGGGATAGAGAATGGAAGTGATTATGGGTACAGTGCTGTTTTCACTGGAGAGCTATATATTTGGATAATAATGTGTAGAGCTTTAGCTAGGCAGTTTGAGGATGAGCCACTTAAGCTAGCTAAAGGAATTTCCATTGAGCTTGGGAGCACGATTTATTAGAAAGATTAAAGACTGGTTGGACCATTTTCTTGTCTTAGACCAATGGAGTAATGGAAAGAAATTTTGCATTCCAACAACAGAACAACTCCCTGCTAAAACTGGAGTGTGATATTTAAGTAAATAATAAGAATGATAGTTCTCATTTATGGGACTCATCCTAAGTATGAAGCTTTTTAGAAATGCATTATTTTTAACCTTACAACACCATTGTAATGTAGGTTTTATTGTTTCTGTTGTACAGATGGGAGAAAAACAAAGAAATCAAGTATCGAGGAGGTTCCCCTAGGCTGACAAATAGGTTCATCTTGATCTCGAGTGTGCATTCTTTTTCTCATAAGAGAATATTTAATATACTTCCTTACCCATTGCAGGTTAATATATGATCTGAGAAAAAAAGCTTTAAAACTATATTTTAAGAGTAACAGGTTTTGCATATCAGATTGGAGGTATTGGTTAGGGCATTAACATGTTAGTTGAGATAGAGTAGATCTTAAAGAGGAGAAAACTTTTCTGATTTTCCTTTGGTACCTTAAGCTAGTGTGGTCCAGAAACAGTGGTGGAAACTTTGAAGGGTCACTTTTGCTTTGAGGTAGCTGAATGGTCTTAGACAAGTCATGTAACCTTTTTTTTTTTTTTAATTTATTTTTTTAAAATTAACATATAATTTAATATTTACCCCAGGGTACATGTCTGTGAATCATCAGGCTTACACATTTCACAGCACTTCCATAGCACATACCCTCCCCAGTGTCCATAACCCAGCCACCCTATCCCTACCCCCCTTACCCCCGGTTACCCTCAGTTTGTTTTGTGGGTTTAGGAGTCTCTTATGGTTTGTCTCCTTCTGGATCCCATCTTGTTTCATTTCCCTCCCCTGCCGTCCCACAATCCCCCACCCTGCCTCTCAAATTCTTCATATCAGAGAGATCATATGATAATTGTCTTTCTCTGACTGCAAGTCATGTAACCTTGATGGGTTCCAATTTTCTTTGCCTAGTTCTGTGCTTGGCACATAGTAGGAATGAAAATGATACATGATATAAACAAAGAAGCTCAGATTGCTAATTTTTTTGGAGTTTCTTTCAGTTCTAAATTCTGTTACTCAGGCACAGTAACTTTGGTTTCTTTATTCTTCCAAAGAGGAAAATTGTGCTAATCTCTTTGACAAGGTTGTCATTGGAATTAACTAGTACATTTTCTAAGATATGGCAGTCCTACAGAAAAAGATAAGAAGACTACATCTTCTTTCCTTTCAAATAGTTATGATAACTTTTATTAATATTTTGCATTGATAAATGCCACAAATGTGTCAGGTACTATAGAGAAAATAGAACCTTCCCAGCAAGTTCATAATCTGAATACACTAGTAATGATACTAGTATTAGTAACTGAGTTGTTTATCATTTTTTAAAAGTTTATTTATTTAAGAGAGAGAGCAGGGTGAGCAAGAACATGAGTAGGGGGAGAAGGGCAGAGAGAGAGGGAGAAGCAGGATCCCCACTGAGCACGGAGCCCAATGTGGAGCTCATTCCCAGGACCCTTGGATCATGACCTGAGTCGAAGGCAGAGGCTTAACTGACTGAGCAACCCAGGTGTGCAGTGACTGAGTTTAAAAAGTGACTTCATGGGGTCCCTGGGTGGCTCAGTGGGTTAAAGCCGCTGCCTTCAGCTCGGGTCATGATCTCAGGGTCCTGGGATCAGGCCCCACATCGGGCTCTCTGCTCAGCGGGAAGCCTGCTTCCCCTTCTTTCTCTGCCTGCCTCTCTGACTACTTGTGATCTCTCTTTGTCAAATAAATAAGTACATAAAATCTTAAAAAAAAAAGTGACTTCATGCCAATGTTTGAGAGAATCTGGTCACATATATTTTAGCACAGGAAAGAATCAGACTGGCATCAGCCCAGACATGGCTAGAAGGAAGAGAATTCTCTCAAAGTGTGTTCTATTAGATTATTGCACTATTAGTCCATTAGACTTTTGCACTGCTTCTTGTCTTTGTGGTTTGGAATGGTAGCCACCATTGCATGGTCTCATAAAATATGAAAGTCAGGTGTTTGTACACTAGGTCTTGTAATTTGCCATGTGAAGGTCAATCACCCATCTTGGTTCTCAGTTTACTCATTTTTGAAAAGTTGAGAGTAATACTTATACCATCAGTTTATTATAGAGATTGATAATGACTGAATCATCTGAGAAAGTTCTATTTCTAATACAACTATATGGATATTACATATTTACCAAGCCTCTGAAAGATCAAAATAAATTAGAAGGTCATATTAACTAAAATGTTCCAAGTGGAACTTGGACCATCTGTTTTTATCACTCTTTTCATTCCTAAAAGCCTTATGAGCAAAAGAAAAGAAAAGAGAAATAAGGAGAAGACTGTTTCTCTGTTGGCAATGAGAAGTGTCATTTGCAAAATCTCCTGAAAATATGGTATTTTCTTAAACCATGAGAGTGGACTATTTGTAAAAGTGTTAGTGGATTTCCCAGATTTGTACTAATAACATACAGAGATTCCAAGTTACCGTTTATACCTTATACTTTACATGTAAAGAAACTGAATCAACAAAAATAATGTTATATGGGAAAAATATAAGAGTCAGATGTTGGGTAATGATTTTCTATTAATTAAGAAAAATTCATTTATTCATCTCTTTATTCATCCATACATTTATTCATTTAACCAATATTAAGTTCCCAGTACTGAGCTAGATGATGAGGATAAAAACATAACTAGTCTCATGTTTTTTCACTTAATTTGTTCCTAATTAATATTTATAACCTTACTTCAATAAATAATTTAATGAAAGTTAAAAATAGGCTATCCTGATATTTCTGTTAATATCCACATTTCTCTTTACTTATGAATTTATTCTCTGCCAGAGATCCCTATGAATAGGGGAAAGTCTTGAATATTCTGAAGTATTTGTAATGAGAATTATACACAAATTAAGAAATAAACAATAAGATATTAACACAAAAGTATAGTGCTTGCTAGAGACTCTCCCCATTGCAAACAAAGAATCTTTTAATATCGAAACATGAGCTATGTGACTGTAGTATTGAGTCTCCTCAAATATTTGAAAGTGTAAACCATGAGTGTATCTTAGACTAGAGAGAACTTTAGAGAGAGCTTTCTTTTATTTGATAACTGGTTTAAGAAAAAAGAAAAAGAAAGGGTTGACTCCTTATCTGAAAAGTCAAGACCTTCACTCACATAATCTGATCCAGGGACTCAAATGATGTCAATAAGGTTGTCTTTCTTTCTTGGTTCTGCTTCTCTGTATTGGCCCCATTTTTTTGAGCAGGCTCCTCCCTCATGGTGATTAAATAGCTGTCGGTAGTTCTAGGTTTATGTCTTATTTTGCCAACAATTCAAGTGTAAGAAAATGGTTTTTGTCCCAATAGTTCCAACCATACCCCAACCAAAGTATAAGGATTGAGTTTCAATGGCTCTGGTTTATCAAGTCTTGGGTCACATGCCCATCCATGGAGCTGGTTAGTGTCAGTCTCACGCAAACTACATGAGCTGAGAAAGGAATATCAGACTAAGACCATGTCTATTACCTTATTTTTTTTAGCAATATGTAGTATCTAGAAAGAGCCTATCTGTTCTCTGCCTTATATCACAGCAGAGGATTTCACAGTCAGCTCCCTCTCTCTAACCCCAGTGCATAAAATTTTCCCTATCTTAAACATTTGGGTTTGCTCATTAGTTTCTTTAAGAGACCATGGTTTACAGCCAGGGATTTTCAGGACTGTGAAATCTTTAAGTAGAGAATGTTTCCATTTATAGCACAAAAATTGGTCTGTGCTATTTGGCCATATGGCCTGGCTTAGTGGGAAGACATGTATTTTTATGTCATCAAAATCCCTTGATATTGATATAAAATCAACTTTTATATAGCAGGATACGTATTTTGTGTCCTCTTTACAAAGAACATTTAATACTGCATATCCTCAAAGAAAAAGCATCATGAAGTTGTATAAATTACATTAGAAACCATTTTTCATTTGGACATTAAATTTTGCATCCAACTGGATGGTGGTACTTAATCTAATGATTTCTGAGTGTTTAAAATAGTAACATCTGCCAGTGGACACATAAAGGAATCTATACATCATAAGAATCAGAACAGTATGAAACTTTTAAATTTAACTTCCCATGAGGATGCAAGATTGGTATATTCCATTAAAGAATATATATAGGGGCACCTGGGTGGCTCAGTGGGTTAAAGCCTCTGCCTTTGGCTCAGGTCATGATCTCAGGGTCCTGGTATTAAGCCCTGCATCGGGCTCTCTGCTCAGCAGGTAGCCTGCTTCCCCTTCTTTCTCCCTGCCTGCCTCTCTGCCTACTTGTGATCTCTCTCTCTGTGTCAAATAAATAAGTAAAATCTTAAAAAAAAGAATATATATAAAGAATTATTCAATGGAGTTTCATTATATTGCTGACCACCATCAGTAATTTATTTTTGCATGAGTTTCTGCAGTCTGAAAGACTGAAACTCTTTAGTTAAACTAGCCCTTGTTATAATGTGAGACACTCAAGATTAAAGAAAAAATAAAACCATTATTTAATTTTAACTATAAAATGCTTATTGGGGGTAGTAGAAGCTAAGCTAGATTCCTAGTATATCAGTAAACCATAAATGTGCAGGAAGAAAAACTCAGGAAGACTTAAATAGAACACAGTAGGCACAAAAAACCCCCAAATATATAACACAGGAACAATTACAACACAATGTAAAAGTAATACTCTTAGAGTGGTATGAATTCCATACTCTGAAATAAAGCTAAAGTATCTGCAAGCTTTCACACTGCCTGAACTTTTAGAATTACTGAGGCTTCTACCAAGTCTTGGATGCAGGAAGTAGGAACCTTAGAAAGTTTAGTTTTGTTTATCAGAATATTTATTCTTAGCAAGTGGGTGGGTAGGCAAGTACCCTTTTTTTTTTTTGATTCTCATGTAGATTTGGCTCTTAGTTTAATCTCTCTAGCATGAAAAATGGTCCCTAGTTTATATCAATAAATACTTCTACTTTGAAATAATTTGGACAACCTTACTATATAAACTCCCTAAGAGAAAAAAAATCCATAAGTGACACAAATTCCAAAAGATGGCTTGGAACTTTCATAAATGAAAACTGTGATTTAAGAAAAACCATGAGTAACACCTTCACTAGGAAACTGATTTTGTGAGTCTGAAACTATGTCTTAGATTGGATTCTCATACGGGGACAACTTTGTCAGCAGATTTTGTCTCAAATCCATTGCAATATTTTCCATTTTGTTTTTCAGTGGAGTAGATTTTAGGAAATGACAGCTAGTGCTCATTATCATAAAGAATGATCAGTCATAGTATATTATTTCCCTTTTCCAGTTTTATTTCCTATTTTTTGACTTTTTAAAAATTACCTTGTGCTTTTTACAATGTGTGCTGTGTGTGTGTGTGTGTGTGGAGTATGTGGTAATACTGCAGATATTCTGAGTTCTGGACTATGCAACATTCCAACCAATAATGCAGTACTGATGTTTGATGAATATAGATTTTATTATTATTGCATATATAATAATAATAATTTTCACCATTTTTTCAGTATGAAAGTATTCATTTATTAACTGTCCAAATTATAGAAATAATCATGGTGGATACTTTAGTTCATCCTTCTTATATGCCTATTGATCTTGTCTTCCCTGTTACCAGCATCTCTACCTTCTATAAAATGGGTGATCTTTTTCCTTCATTCCCCTTTGTGGAGAAGATAATTTGAAGGGCCATAAAAAGTTGAATCAAATCCTCCATGCAGATGATGCCATATTTACCAAGATTGAGCAATCACTGTGTTACCTGTCAGGGCAATTCACTTGTTGATTTTGTCTTAACTGCACTCTTAGATCAATTCTATTAATTCGTTCACCACTTCAGGGTTGGGTCCCCCCAAGCTATATACGGTTCCTCAATCTTTAGCATGTTAACTGAAGCTTTGTTAAGCTTAACAAAGGTGCCATTAAAGAATCTGGTGAACACCTTTGGAATCTTTGGGCTCACACCAGTGCTACCTCTGATCCTGATGACGAATACCAAAATGGTTCTGCAGGTACTTAGGAGTTGCCAATCTTGTCATCCTGGCCCTTTGAATGCCAGTTCCTTACATCTGCCTATGTTCTTTGTGGTAATGCTTAGCTTTTTCATAGACAAGTTTTCTCCTTGCTTTTCTTTTTTCTTTTTATTTATTTATTTATTTGACAGAGAGACAGCGAGAGAGGGAACACAAGCAGAGGGAGTGTGAGAGGGTGAAGCAGGCTTCCTGCAGAGGAGGGAACCCGATGCAGAGCTCCATCCCAGGACTCCAGAACCATGACCTGAGCCAAAGGCAGACACTTAACCAAGCCACTCAGGTGCCCTTCTCCTTGCTTTTCGAAGCATTTTTTGGGCAAACTTCTTTCTCAGGCATTTGATCTTCTACTCTGTGAAATTCTTTCACTTTTTTCTTAAGGATTTTTGGCACAATAGAAACTCTCTTTTTCTTCTCTTCTACACCCTCCATGGTTCCCATTTTTAATGCGCTATGCATTATGCTAATAACTTTAACTTTCATAATAAATCCAAGAGGCAAATATTTATATCCTCATTTTACAGACTAGATGATTAAGACTTGGATAATTTGGATTAAAATTTGGGTAAGTATTATGTTAGCTACAGATTTTTGTAGATATCCTTTATCAGGTTGAGAATGTTCTCCTCTGTTCCTACTTTGTGGAGAATTTTTATCATGCATGGATGTTGACTCTTGTTAAAGGCTTCCTTTTTTCATTAATCGAGATTATCTATGATTTAAAAAGTTCTTAATAATGAATTACATTGATTTTTAAATATTGAATCAGCTTTATATTCCTTGGATAAACCCCAGTTTCTTATAATATATTACATTTTTATATGTTGTGAATATAATTTGCTAGAATTTTGTTGATGATTTAGGCATTTGTAGTCATAAGGATAATTGGTCTGCAGTTTCTTTTTTTTTTTAAAGATTTTATTTATTTGACAGAGAGAAACACAGCGAGGGAGGGAACACAAGCAGAGGGAATGGTAGCAGGAGAAGCAGGCTTCCTGCCAAGCAGGGAGCCCGATGCGGGGCTCCATCCCAGGACCCTGGGATCATGACCTGAGCTGAAGGCAGACGCTTAACGACTGAGCCACCCAGGTGCCCCTCGTCTGCAGTTTCTTATAATGTCTTATTTCATTATTTCATTGTGATGCTGGCTCATAAAATAAGTTGGAAAGTGTTTTCTCAATTCATTTTCTGGAAGAGAGCATAAAATTGATATTTTTTGCATAGAAATATTTGGTAAATATGTTTGGTAGAAATCTCCAGTGAAACCATCTGGGCTAGGAGTTTTCTTTGTGGAGGCTCTCAATTTCTTTAATAGATATAGGAATATTCAGGCTCTTTATTTCTTTTTCAATAAGTTCTTGTTAATTTCTGTCTTTTAAAGCCCTGGCCCATTTGATTTTTCTTGAACTCACGAGCCTAGAGTTGTTTGTTGTATTTCCTTATCATTTTAATATCTGTAGGATCTCTTATGCCTGCTACTAGTGATTTACATCTTCTCTTTTTTCTTGGTCCATCTGTCTAGAGGTTTACAAATATTATTGATCTTTTCAAAGAACCATATTTTGGTTTCATCAAATTTCTTATTAAAGTTTTGTTGATTTCTGTTCTTAGATTTGGGTTTTCCTTGTCTCTGGTTTGGGTTTCCTTTATCTTCCTTTTCCACTTTCTTTCATTATTGAGAACTTTTTGTTTGTTTGTTTCTTTTTTTTTTTTTAAAGATTTTATTTATTTATTTTACAGAGAGAGCAAGAGAGCACAAGCAGGCAGAGCAGCAGGCAAAGGGAGACAGAGAAGCAGGTTCCCTGCCCAGCAGGGAGTGGGCTCAATCCCAGAATCCTGCGATCATGACCTGAGCCAAAGGCAGATGCTTAACCAACTAGAACACCCAGGTGCTCTGAGACCTTTTTTTCTAACATAAGATTTAATGTTATAAATCCCCCCCCCTTTTTTTGGATATCAACCTTTATAAATTTCCCTTTAAGAACTCTTAGCTCCATGCTACAAGCTTTGATATCTTTTAATTTTCATTCAGTCAAAATATTTTCTAATTTCTTCTGAGACTTCCTCTTTGACTCACAGTTTGTTTAGAAGTGTGTTGTCTACAGTTTACAAATTGGGGATTTTTAAGATATATTTCTTTTTTTATTTAAGATTTTATTTATTTATTTGACAGAGAGAGAGAGAGAGCGGGAACAAGCAGGGGAAGCCACAGGGAGAGGGAGAAGCAAGCTTCCCACTGAGCAAGGACTCCACAAGGCAGGACTCAATTCTAGGACATTCACAACCTGAGCTGCATTCACAACCTGAGCTGAAGGCAGATGCTTAACCGATTGAGCCACTCAGACATCCCTATTTCTGTTTTGATATCTAGTTAATTATAGTTCAAGAACATACTTAGTAACATTTCTATCCTTTTAAATTTGTTATCGTTTTAGATTATCTTATTTTTTCTTTAGCTGAGAATGTCCTTATTTTGTCATCATTCGTGAAGGATATTTTTGCTGGATGTAGATCTCAACAGTTCTTTTGTTTCTATGCTTTAAGGATGTCCTACTGTCTCCTGGCTTCCTTGTCTTTTAAGGAGAATTCTGCAGTTAAAATTTTGTTCTCCTCTATGTAATATGTCATTTTTCTGTGGCTGCTTTCAAAATTTCAAAATTTATCTTTGTTGTATAGTTACTTGGTTGCTATTTGTCTGTGCATGCTTTTCTTTGAGTTTATGCTGTTTATGGTTTGCTGAGCTTCATTAATCTCTCAATTTATGGCTTTCAACAAATTTCTTCAAGCATTTCTTTCTGCATCAATCTCTTTTTTCTCTCCTCCAGGGACTTTAATGACATAAAACAAGAGAACAACAAATAAAAATAAGTGGGTGTCTCCCATACTCTTCAACTCACTGTGATCCCTTTTCCCAGTCCTCTCCCTAGAAAGATAGATTTTTCTCAGATGTTTTGCTGCCTGTACCTACTGCTCAGTTTTGCATGGGGTCACCCTTGGGTCAAAGCTGGATGATAAAGGAGGAAATAAGATGGCAAAACTTACTTCTATTATAGATCATTCTTTAAGCCTTGGTTCCCTTGTGTAATTTGGCTCCAATTATTAATTTTTCACAGTTCCCTTGTAGTTGCTTTTTAATTTGTATAGAGTTTTTAGTTACACTAGTGTGAGAGAGAGCTGTAATAGAGTTACTCCATTTTGGCTGAAATTGTCATCTTTGATTTTTAAAAATTTACATCTTGCAGATGGCTTCTATATCAACACATACCAATTTGCTTGTTCATTTTAAAGTGACAGTACTCCATTTTATGAATGTATCATAGTTTATTTAAGAAGTTGTTTATATATTTTTTGCTATTAACAAAGCTGAGACAACCTTTCATACATGTGTTTTGGAATATTTTTGTGAGTATATCTGTAGGGTAAATTGCTAGATAGGGAATCATACCTTCACCTTGACAAATAGTTGGAGAATGCCCATTTCTCCACTGTCATGCTCAACTAGAAACTTAAAAATGTTTGCAGTTTGATAAGTGAAAAAGCTATCTTGTTTTGATTTACATTTTTATATAATGGTTGAGGTTGAACATTCTTTCATAAGAAGAATGAAACCATTGCATGCCTTTTTCTGATAACTGCTTGGGGTTTGTGTTTAGTTAGAAGGGTCAATTCCTCCCCACTCTCAGCCCCACCCAGATTTTAAATAAAGTCACTCAAACCTTCCTCTGGTTTACTTATGATCTTATTTAGTCTACATTCTTCACCATTGGCAGCCAATGCAAAAATGGCGTATTAAAAAGAAACCCCAACATGTTAGTGTACTTGGCTCATGCATCCTTCAGTAGAGTTTTCATACCTGTGTGATAGGTCTAAGTATAATTGTGGAATAGAAAGAACTTGATTATGTGATTCCCAGACTTGAGTATATATTATTACACTTTATAGAACATCCCATGAGGGCTGACAAAGTGAGATGAAAAAACAAAACAAACAACACAACACATTAACTTCTGTGCACACATGTGCACAGCCTTTCAGTTCTAGGACTAAAAGAAGGGACACTGGTGGGGTGTATTCTCAAGGCCATGCTGCTTTTTTCATTTGCTGACCTAAGGGGATTTCTGAATCTCCTTGATAGCTATAATGAATATTGGCTACACAAGCCATTGGTTGAAAAGTAAACACTTATCTGTATAAATTATCTACCATTAACCTTGAATGAGTTTCCTTGAATCAAGGGAAGAAGTAGAGAAGATGTTTGTCTAGCCTTTCTGTGTTCCTTCTGAAATGTTGGCTCGAGAGAAATGGGGAGAATAAATGTGTTCCTTTTAACAGACATGATTTTCTGTAGTGATGTCTATATAAAGGATATATCCCTTTCTCTGATGAATGTAAGAAAACTTTGAAAGTTTTCTAAGATATTAGACTTATATGTGTACAGTATTTAACATTTGTTATTTTATTTTATTTTTTAAAGATTTTATTTACTTATTTGACAGAGAGAGATCACAAGTAGGTAGAGAGGCACGCAGAGGGAGAGGGGGAAGCAGGCTCCCCGCGGAGCAGAGAGCCGGATGTGGGGCCCGATCGATCCCAGGACCCTGAGATCATGACCTGAGCTAAAGGCAGAGGCTTTAACCCACTGAGCCACCTAGGCACCCCTAACATTTGTTATTTTAAAGTTCACACACAGTAGGCTGGTTTGTTTACCCTTAGACTTTTTGAGTGATTGTAAAATCTTGGTATTAAATATTCTCAACTGATAATGGAGTCTCAGCCTCCTTCAGTGCTGCATTTCTTAGTTGACTTTGTATAACAAAGATTTTTTTTGTTTGATTACTTTTTACCATCAAAATTGTCCTCAAAACTTGCTTCCTTTTATATACTTCATTTTCATATCCATTTTTAATTTTACCTTATATATTCTCTATGTCAAGTTTTCTTAATTTTTATTTCTTCTAAGGGTCCTGTTCAGCTCTCATTTGTACATTTAATCAAAAATAGTGCATTTCATTTGGCAATTAAAGCTTTTAGTTAACAATTAGAAAATAACATGAATTATCTTTATGTAATATTAGAAAGTTACTACTGATCTAACCAAGTCTTATCTTCATATCAGTTCTGTAGGTCAACTCAATTTATTCTAAAACAATTAACTATATATATTTCAAAAATTATACATACAATAAAATGAGCTCTTTTTGATGTACAACTCAATGAGTTTGACAAATGTATAGTTTGCATAACTATAACTATAACTATAACAACTATAACCACCACCATCAAGATGTAGTTCTGTCACCCCCCCTAAGTTTGCCTGTGCTGTCCCTTAGTTGTCAACCCCTTCCCCATTTTCAACCTCAGCAACTGATGATCTGTTGTCTTACAGCTTCTCCTTTGTCAGAATCATGTGCAACATTTAAAAATGGAAATGTGAAGCATGCTAACATGTTTCAGTCACCATTTCCCATGAAAGTCACTGTGCTCTACCTGCCTGAGACCTATAAGAGTTCTAGTTGAAGTTCCATGGACTGTTTCATCCCTGGCCAATCTCTATGAACTCAAATGCTTTTTTAAGAAGTCAGCCTTCTTAGATCTTTGATCAAAGCATTGTCATTATGCTGTTTTGTATAAAAGTTGGTGCAGTTCTACTGGGTATTTACCCTAAAGATACAAATGTGAACCGAAGGGGCACGTGCACCTGAATGTTTATAGCAACAGTGTCCACAATAGCCAAACTATGGAAAGACCCTAGATGCCCATCAACAGATGAATGGATAAAGAAGATGTGGTATATATATATAATGGTATACTATGCAGCCATCAAGAGAAACAAAATCTGGCCATTTGCAATGACGTGGATGGAACTGGAGGGTATTATGCTGAGTGAAATAAGTCAGTCAGAGAAAGACAATTATCACATGATCTCTCTGATATGAAGAATTTGAGAGGCAAGGCGAGAGTTTGGGGTGGGTGGGGGAGAGAAATGAAACAGGAAGGGATGGGGAGGGAGATAAACCATAAGAGACTCCTAGACTCACGAAACGAAATAAGGGTGGCTGTGAGGAGGCGGGTAGGGATAGGGTGGCTGGGTTGTGGACATTGGGGAGGGTATGTGCTACGTTAAGTGCTGTGAAATGTGTAAGCCTGACGATTCACAGACATGTACCCTGGGGCAAATAATACATTATATGTTAATAAAAATTAAAAAAAAAAGTTGGTGCAGTTAAAAACAGTTAATAGTAATAGAATAGATTACACTTCTTATTTTACATTGCTTTTCAAAATCAGAAATGCCTTTATGGCCTTCTGGACTGATGCTATACCCATTTCCATGACTAAGGATTTCTATAGAGTGATGTACCCATATGTATAGAATTCCTCCCACTTTCTCCACCTTATCTCTTTCTTGTCTCCACAAGAGCATAGGTACCCTAAAGAAAGGTATAAAATATTGATGAGCGTAGCAGAGTTGGGAGGGGGACATAATCTAATGATTATCTATTCTTTTACAGTATAGAAATAGTTAATCATCTATGATTGATATCTAGATCTACTTTAGACACCGCAATAATAATTTGTGAATGGTTGTTACTTTTTCTTATACTCAAACATGACCTCCAACTTAAGTCTGTTTTAATCTTTATCATTTACTTAATATATCACATCATATTTATTCTTTGCTTTGTAAGTTTTGCAACACTTAGCCAAAAAAATAATATTCTGATATAACCTCATCTTATTTGACTATTTGAATTAGCTCAAATGCTAAAAATAGATTTATAAAGTAATTTGTGTCAGAGTTAAAAGGAAACTATTATTTCACAAAATTGAGTAAAAATTTATTTTTAATGGCAATTGTCTAATAATTTATTTATAATTTTCTTAATGTTTTGTAACATTACTAATCTCTGGAGGTCTAGTTGAAGTGAAACCTATATTTTTGTGCAAGTAGATAGGCACATTTTTCAAAAGTTTTCTGTGGCACTGAAATGAACATAAACTATTTCTCAAGTAGCTTGTATAGAGACTGCTTCAATGAGGAGTACTTAGTCATACATTCATACAGTAAACTCTTACTGAATATCTTTACTGTATCAGATTCAGTACTAGGTACTGGGGATCTCTATAAAGTAGATTTCATTCTTTGCCTTCAAGAAGTTTATAATAACAATCTTAATAGATGTGTCTTAAATCCATATAATCATTCTTTCCATCACCAATCACATCTAAACAATCACTAATTTCTGTCAGTATAACTCTCTAAGTCAGCCATTTTCAACCCCAGCTGCACAGGTTAAAGTTTACCAGGGTGCTTAAAAAAATGTACTGATGCTTGGGTTGTACCCCCAGAGATATGACTTGGGAAACAGCAGATGATTACAATGTGCAGCCAAGAGAAGAATGACTGCTCTAGATCAGAACTTAGCAATTTTTCCTCTAAGGGACTAGATAGTAAATATTTTAGGCTTTGGGGCCTTTAGACTTTAGGATCCTTATTGTTACTACTTACTTCTGCCATTATAGTGTCAAAGTCATCATTGACTATATATGAAAAAAAAGTGTTCAATAAAAATTTATTTATGGACACTGATATTTGAATTTCATATAATTTTCATGTGTCGTGTAATATTCTTCTTGATTTTTTTCTAAGCATTGAAAAATGTAAAAACCAGGGGCACCTGGGTGGCTCAGTGGGTTAAAGCCTCTGCCTTCAGCTCAGGTCATTATGTTAGGGTCCTGGGATTGAGCCCCGAATTGGGCTCTCTGCTCAGCGGGGAGCCTGCTTCTCCCTCTGTCTCTGCCTGCCTCTCTGTCTACTTGTGATCTCTCTCTCTCTGTCAAATAAATAAATAAAACTTAAAAAAAAATGACTCAGTGGGTTAAAATTGTAAAAACCATTCTTAGCCCTTGGGCTATACAAAAACAGGCAGTGGGTCATAGCTGTGGTTTGTTGATCCCTGCCCTAGAACAGCTCAGAGACCAAGGTGCTCATCAGAATTGCCTGTAACTTTTATAAAAGTTACAAAAGTACTTTTACTTTTTACAAAATTACCTGGCTTTGCTCCTGGGGATTCTAACTCAGGAGGTCTGCATGGGATCTTATGGGGGCAAGCACAATTTAAGAATCCCTGTTCTAAAGATTCACTGTATGGTTCTCTTCAGAGCCTCCACCACCATTTTCCCATTTCAGGTCTTTATTACCTTGCATCTGCACTATGGTGATAGTATCTATCTGTGTTACCAATCTTCATGCTCACTAATCCATCTTCTGCATTGCCACATTTTTTTTTTTTTACTTCTTGTTTCCAACCTTCTGATAGCTTCTGCTGACTATAGGACAAAGTACATATTCTCTAGCAAATCATACAGTGGTTTTTATTATCTCGCTTTTGCCTGTGAACTCCTCTCTTCATACTCTTGGTTCTTGGTTCTTGGAAAAAGGGCTGCTTGCAGTTCACATGGTGCTATTTTTTGTTGATACATTTGGGCTTATGTTGGTCCCCCTACCTGGAAAGCCCTTTTTTGCTGGCACTGTGTCAATTTGTTCTTCAAGATATGGGAATATTCTTCATTTCCCTGTCTTTATGTCTGGGTTAGATATCTGGATTAAATGATCCTCCCCAGAGTTCCCATGAACCATTTGTTTAACATTTGCCTAATGTTATCACACAATATTGAAATAATCTATTTATAAATAAATTATTTCAGATCAGTAAACATTTCTTGAGCACCTACTATTATAGATAATGCTGTTATAAACATCAGAGTGCATGTATCCTTTTGAATTAGTATTTTTGTATTCTTTGGGTAAATACTTAGTAGTGGAATTGGTGGTTCGTAGTATAGTTCTATTTTTAACTTTTTGAGGAACCGCCATACTGTTTTCCAGAGTGGCCGTACCAATTTTCATTCCTACCAGCTGTGCAAGAGGGTTCCTTTTTCTCCACAACCTCACCAACACTTTTTGTTTCTTGCGTTTTTTGATTTTAGCCATTCTGACCAGTATGAGGTGATATCTCATTGTGGTTTTAATTTGTATTTCTCTGGTGGTCTTTGATGTTGAGCATCTTTTCATGTGGCCCTCTGGATATCTTTGGAAAAATGTCTATGCATGTCTTTTGCCCTTTTAAAAATTGGATTATCTATGTTTTTGGTGTTGAGTTTTGTAGGTTCTTTATATATTTTGGATATTAACTCTTTACCAGATATGTCATTTGCAAATATCTTCTCCCATTCCATAGGTTGCCTTTAGTTTTGTGGATTGTTTCCTTACTGTGCAGGAGTTTTTATTTTTATGACGTCCCAATAGTTTACTTTTGTCTTTGTTTCCCTTGCCTCTGAGACATAACTAGAAGCAATTTGCTATGGCCCATATCAAAGAGGTTACTACTGCCTGTGTTCTCCTCTAGGATTTTTATGGGTTCAGGTCTTACATTTAGATCTTTAATCTATTTTTAATTTCTTTTTGTGTTTGGTGTGAGAAAGTGGCCTAGTTTCATTCTTTTTCATGTTGCTGTCCAGGTTTTCTAATACCATTTGTTGAAGAGATTGCCTTTTTCTCAAATTGTGTACTCTTTCCTGCTATGTTGAAGACTAATTGACCATATATTCATGGGTTCATTTCTGGGTTTTCTGTTCTGTTGATCTGTGTTTACCTTTGTCTTAGTACTATACTGTTTTGATTACTACAGCTTTGTAAGACGTTTTGAAATCTAGGATTGTGATACCTCCAGCTTTGTTTTTCTTAAGATTGCTTTTGTTGGTGCACCTGGGTGGCTCAGTTGGTTAAGCGTCTGCCTTCGGCTCAGGTCATGATCCCAGAGTCCTGGGATCAAGCCCCGCATCGGGCTCCCTGCTGAGCAGGAAGCCCGCTTCTCTGGCTACCATTCCCTTTGCTTGTGTTCCCTCTCTCGCTGTGTTTCTCTCTGTCAAATAAATAAAATCTTAAAAAAAAAAAAAAGATTGCTTTTGTTATTTGAGGTCTTTTGTGGTTGCATACCAATTTTAGTATTTTCTAGTTTTGTGAAAAATGTTGTTTGTATTTTGATAGGGATTGCATTAAATCTGTAGATTGTTTAGGTACTATGGACTTTTTAAACAATACTCATTTTTCTAATCCATGAAAATGGAATATCTTTCCATTTATTTGTGTCACCTTCAGTTTCTTTTATCAATGTTTTATAGTTCTCAGAATACATATCATTCACCTCTTTGCTTAAGTTTATTACTAGGTATTTTATTTTGGTGCAATTGTAAGTGGGATTGTTTTCTTAATTTCCCTTTCTGCTTCTTCATTATTAATGTATAGAAATGTAACAAATTGGGGCACTTGGGTGGCTCAGTGGGTTAAAGCCTCTGCCTTCGGCTCAGGTCATGATTTCAGGGTCCTGGGATCAAGCCCCACATCAGGCTCTCTTCTTGGCAGGGAGCCTGCCTCTCCCCCCCACCGCCCCCCCGCCTCTCTGCCTGCTTGTGATTTCTCTCTCTGTGTCAAATAAATAAATAAAATCTTTATTAAAAAAAGAAATGTAACAAATTTCTGTATATTAATTTTGTGTCCTATAACTTTACTGTATTCATTTTTCAGTTTTAGTAATTTTTTGGTCGAGTCTTTAGAGTTTTTGCTATATAGTATCATGTCATCAGCAAATAATGGACAATTTTGCTCCTTCTTTACTAATTTGGATGCTTTTCATTTCTTTTTGTTGTCTGGTTCATGTGGCTAGGACTTCGAGTACAATGTTGAATAAAAGTGGTGAGAGTTGACATCTTTGTTCCTGATCCTGGAAGAAATGTTCTCAGTTTTTCACCATTAAATATGATGTTAGTTATGAGATTTTCACATACGGTCTTTATTATGTTGAGGTATGTTCCATCTAAACCTACTTTGTTGAGGGTTTTTATCACGAATGGATGTTGTACTTTGTCAAATGCTTTTTTGGCATCTATTGAGATGATCCTATGGCTTTTATCCTTTCTCTTGTTAAAGTGATGTATCACATTGATTGATTTGTGAATATTGAACCCAACTCTTGCATCCCATCAAGTGGAACGAATACCACTTGATTGTGGTGAATTATTTCTTACAATGTATTGTTGGATTCAGTTTGCTAGTATTTTGTTGTGGATTTTTGCATTGATGTTCATTGGAGATACTGGCCTGTAGCTCTCCTTCCTTCCTTCCTTCCTTCCTTCCTTCCTTCCTTCCTTCCTTCCTTCCTTCCTTCCTTCTTTCTTTCTTTTTCGTAGTGTCTTTATCTGGTTTTGGTATCAGCGTAATGCTGGTCTCATAGAATGAATTTGGAAATTTTCCTTCCTCTTCTATTTTTTGGAATAGTTTGAGAATAATAGGTATTAAGTCTTCTTTAAATGTTTGATAGAATTCACCTGTAAAGCTATCTCTATCCTGGAGTTTTGTTTGTTGGGAATTTTTTGACTGCTGACTAAATTTCATTTCTAGTAATCAGTCTATTCAATTTTCTGTTTCTTCCTGTTTCAGTTTTAGAAGGTTATATCTTTCTAGGAATTTATCCATTTCTTCTAGGTTGTCCAGTATTTTTGTATATATTTTTTCATAATATTCTCTTATAATGCTTTGTATTTCTGTGGTGTCAGTTGTTATCTCTCTTTCTTCATTTCTGATTTTATTTATTTTAGTCCTCTCTTTTTTATTGGTTTATCACTTTTGTTGATCTTTTCAAAGAACCAACTTCTGGTTTCATTGATGAGTTCTATTGGGTTATTTGAGTCTGTTGGTTTTTTTGAGTCTGTATTTCATTTATTTCTGCTCTAATCTCTGTTATTTCCTTTCTTCTCTTGGATTTGGTCTTTGAGATTGTTCTTGCTTCTTGAGGTAGGCCTGTATTGTTATAATCTTCCTTCTTAGAATAGCTTTTGCTGCAACCCCAAGTTTTTGGACCATTGAGTTTTCATTTTCATTTGTCTCTATGTATTTTTTTGTTTCCTCTTTGATTCTTTGGTTGACCTATTCATTGTTTAGTAGCATATTATTTAACCTTCATGTATTTGTGTTCTTTCCAGAATTTTTCTTGTGATTATTTCTAGTTTCATACCCATTTTAAAAGTATTGTATTTCCCCCATCATGTTTCATGTATATGATAGCACACTTTACATTTTTTTTTTTTAAAGATTTTATTTATTTGACAGAGAGAAACACAGTGAGAGAGGGAACACAAGCAGAGGGAATGGTAGCGGGAGAAGCAGGCTTCCTGACGAGCAGGGAGCCCAATGCAGGGCTTGATCCCAGGACCCTGGGATCATGACCTGAGCCGAAGGCAGATGCTTAACGACTGAGCCACCCAGGCACACCCACACTTTACATTTTTAATTTTGTGAATCCCTTGACTGATTTCTATAGCTATAATTGATTTTACTGCTTTTATGCTTTAACCTCCATACCGATTTTATATCTACTATTTTTATTATTTACCTGTGCAATTTTTCCTTCCATAATTTTGTTACTGCTTATAGCCTTTCCTTTTCACTCTAAGAATGCTCTTTGTTTTTTTCGTAAGACTGGTTTAGTGTTGATGAACTATTTAGGTTTTATTTGTCTGGGAAAATCTTTATCTCTTCTTCTATTCCTAATGATAAACTTGCTGGATAGAGTATTCTTGGTTATAGGTTTTTTTTCCTTTCAGCATTTTGAATGTATCATGCTACTCCCACCTGGCTTACAAAGTTTCTGCTAAAAATAAGCTGCTAGCCTTAAGGGGTTCCTTTCTATGTAACTATTTTCTTTTCTCTCATTCCTTTAAAAATTCTATCATTAGTTTTTGCCATTTTAATTATTATGTGTCTTGGTGTGAACCTCTTTGGGTTTATTTATTGGGGGCTTTCTGTGCATCCTGGATCTAGATGTCTGTTTCCTTCTCTGGATTAGGGAAGTTGGAAGTTTTCAGCTTTTTTTTTTTTTTTTAATAAATTTTCTGCCCCTTTTTCCTCTCTCTTCTTCTGGTATCCCTATAATGTGAATATTATTATGTTTGATAATGTCACTGAGTTCCTCTAACCTCTTTTCATTTCTTATTATTCTTTTTTATTTTTCCTATTCAGCTTGGTTACTTTCCCTTACCCTGTCTTCCAGGTCTTCTGCCTCCTCTAATCTGCTATTCATTCCCTCCAGTGTATTTTTAATTTTAGTAATTGAATTATTTATCACTAATTTGTTGTTTTTTATATTTTCTATGTCTTTGTTGAAGGTCTCACTGACATCCTCCACTCTTTTCTCAAGTCCAGTATCTTTTTGACATTACTTTGAATTCTTTATCAGGCACATTGTTTATCTTCATTTCATGTAACTGGTATGCTATGGTTTTGTCCTGTTCTTTCATTTGAGTCTGTTCTTTCATTTTGTCTAACAGGCTGTGTTTACTTCTACTTATTATGAAAGTCAGCTACATCTCCTGATCTTGAAAGTAGTGGCCTTATTAATAAGAAGTCCTGTGCTGCCTTGCAGTGCAATGTCTCCTGTCCACCAGAACCAGGAGCTGCAGGAGTGTTGCCTCTGTGGGTTGTGTGCACCCTAGTGTTGTGGCTGAGCCTTGTTTGCCTTCAGTCCAGTCAGCTGCAATAGCCCACTTTGCATGTTATGGATGCACCAGGCAGGGTTTGGTCCCTGTGCTGTTAAGGGGCCAGTCTGGGGCTGCCATGGGCTTATAGTTGAGCAGTGCCAGTAGTCAGATGAGATGCCTGCCCTCAGCCTGTTCGCTGGAGCTGTGGTCACATCAAACTACACATGTTCTCCCTGTGCTGCCCCATGAGAGATTTTTGTTGGTGGGCAGGGCCAGCAGTCAGATCATATGTCGGCTCCCAGTTTGTCTTCTGGGGCTGCAGTGGAGCTAGTGTGTGTGGTTATATTTCCCTCTTTTCAGGGCAAGGGTTTATTTGGAGCAGTGCTGGCCCCTATGGGGCTGCTTGCAAAATGTGACATGGCCAGAGCCCCTTTGAGGGGACTCACTCCTGCTGAGTGGTTGGAGCTGCAGGAGAATGTGAGTACAGAGAATGCAGTGTTAGCAAGGGAGATGGGGGGGAGGGGTGTTCATACTGGTTCCTAAAAGTGTCCCACTATCTAGGCCCGGGATAGGGGAGAGATATGCTAATAACTGCTAATAACTCTATTTTTTTTGGAGAAGTTTCCTAAAGGTTCCTGGCCCTGCGACACATGTTCTGAAATTAATAAATAAATCTTCTTATATACCCTAGGCACTTTTTTAAACTTCTGTTTCTATACTATATCTCTCGCAGGGTTATTTGTTATGCTGCCTTGTTAAGGGCATGGACTCAGTTTCCTATCACCCTCTGTTCTCCTAGAGGGAAGCCTGCTGATTTTTAAAGTACCCAGAGTGAAGCCCTACTGATTGTAAATCCTCCTGAACTTAAGACCGACTTGTTTTTGAAGCCAAATGCTAAGGCACTCATCTTTCCAGTGTAGGTCCCCCATGTCTGGGATGCCTGGCATAGATTCTGCTCCTCTTTCTTCTCTGTGCTTGTGGTATCCCTTCTGTTTATGGTTAGTCTCTCCAGGAGTTTGGTTCTGACCACATCTTCACCCCTCCTACCCTTTGCTATGTGCTTCCTCTTTACAATTAACTGTGGAAATCTGTTCTGCTAGTCCTTGTGTATTTTCTGGGTTGGTTGCACTAATGTGGCTGTTAAGGTGTGTCTGTGGGATTAGGGAAGCTTAGGGTTCTTCTATTCCACCATCTTCCCAGAAATCCAGGCCTATTTAGGTCTTTCTTAATTTCCTTCAGTAATGGTTTGCAGATTCCTGTGCAGGAATTTGTGCATCTTTCATGAGACTTGTTGCTAGGTATTTGATGTTTTTGGTATTACTAAACATTTTTATTTTCTAGTTGTGTACTACTGATATATCGATGTGTTGTTCATTTGTGTGTGTGTGTGTGTGTTACCCTAATGTCCAGGAGTCTTGCTAAATCCATTTAATTCTAACCATTAATTTGTAACTTCTTTGGGATTTTTTATTTATATAATATCATCTATAAATAATGAAAGTTTTATTTCTTCTTTCCCATATTATAAATTTTATTTCTTTATCTTGTCCTATTTGTTTTGGTTAAGATTTAAATATACTATTAAATAAATAATGAAGCTAGAGGGATTTCTTAGTTTGGCATAGATCTCAGAGGGAGGTTTCCAACATTTCACCATTAAAGATGATGTTTATTACAATTTTTTTTGTAGATATACTTTAGCAGATTAAGGTAATTTTATTCTAATTTTAGTTTGCTGAGAGGTTTGGAATTTTACCAGATTCTCTTCTTCATCTAAGAATTATATGGGTTTTTTTTCTTCTTTATTTTTTTAATATAGGAAATTACATTGATTGATTTTCAAATGTTAGGCTATCTTTGAATTCTTGAAATGTAACCAATAGATATAATAATCTATTTACACAATACTGGCTTCAGTTTGCATATACATACATACGAACATATGTATTTTACCATATATATTTCAGATTGTTCATGAAAGAGATTAGACCATAAATTTTATTTCTTTGAAAAATTCAGTTTTGATATTAAAGTTTGATATCTAAAGTTACAGAGCTTGCTTTTGTGTCTTATCTATTGCACTATTCCCCAGAGTCTGTCTTTTTGAAGCTCACTCACCTATATTTCACTGTCATTTTTTTCTTGGATGTATAAGAAGAGAGATGGTAGAGCATTCTCTGATGTTCTGATTAAGCCTCAGTTTTACTCAGGCACTGAGAACCTAGGTTTTTGGCATATGGCCTTCACTGGTGTTCCGCATCTTCTGTAGATGTGGTATCGGACTGAATCATTTCCCCACTCCCAGAGGTAGAGCTTCTTAGCTCCCATCCCCCTAGTTTCTGTCTCTTAGATGCAGTGAGTTTCTACCAATGCTCTCTGGCCAGTTTTTATGCTCTTTCCCCTGATGTTTAAAGCTTTTGTTCCATAGGGAGATCAGGGAGATACGTCTGGTTGTTTTGGCAGTGGCTGTTATGAAAGTTGTATCTCTCTCTTTGTCTCTCCCCCTTCTCCCTCTCCCTCCAATGAAGCATAAAGGGAGAAGGCAGCTGTTTGCAGGAACCCAGCCGTGCTGGCACCTCGCTGTTGGACTTATAGCTTCTAGAACTATGAGGAAATAAGTTTCTGTTGTTCAAGCCACTCAGTCTATGGCATTTTGTTATTGAAATCCAAGATGACTAATAGAGTGGTTCGTATGATTTTTACTTAGGTCTGTTCCAGATAAGCAAATGGTCAGCTCCAGGTCCTCACTGACAGTGCCAGTCTCTCTCGCTTTGGAATTAGTTGTTCTGTGACCTCAGTTCTATGACAGGTTCAAGAAAAAGAATTAATTTTCAATTTGTCCATCTTTTTTTTCTTGTTTTAGGTGTAAGAGTGATGCTCTTTCAAGCTTCTTACTTCCTGAGCTGAACCGTTAAGGTTAATCAATGACCTCCTGGCTGTGTTGCCCTAACCCACTTCAGCAAGAGGCTACAGTAGAAATTTATTTCAGATTCAGTATTCAAATGGTAACATTCTGCACAAGAGATCTGCACAAGGGCACCCTGTAACAGGAAGATAAAGGAAGATAAATAGAGACTGAACTGGCCTTCACGCCCCTTTTCAAGTATGTGTACCACAAACAACATTTCTTTCTCTCTCTCTCTCTCTCTCTCTCTCTTTCTTTCTCTTTCTTTCTTTCTTTCTTTCTTTCTTTCTTTCTTTCTTTCTTTCTTTCTTTCTTTCTTTTTCTTTCTTTCTTTCTTTCTTTCTTTCTCTCTCTCTCTCTCTCTCTCTTTCTTTCTTTCTTTCTTTCTTTCTCTCTTTCTTTCTTTCTTTCTCTCTTTCTTTCTTTTGAGAGAAAGAGTATGAGCAGGAAGAGAGAGGCAGAAGGAGAGGGAGAGATAGAATCTTAAGCAGGTTCCATACCCAACATGGAGCCTGACATGGGGTTCCATCTCAGGATCCTGAGATCATACCCTAAGCCAAAATCAAGAGTCAACAACTTAACTGACTGAGCCATCCAGGTGTCCCCTACAAACACATTTCCTGAAATCATAATGGGCATCCATTATCTGATACATGGTATATAATGTCACCAAATATTTGTAAAGAGGCTGTCTTGAAAAATTTGTGAAGTATACAAGACATAAAGTAGAACGGTGGTGGATACTCCACTTAAGTGCCCCTTTAAGGAAGGACTTGGTGCCCACCTGTGGAGTGTCATCAGTAGATTGCATTCAGACATCAGCTTTCAAAGAATCTGCTTTAACTACTGAGGGCTGCCTTGCTAGAAGTCACGCCTTTCCCTGGCACCTTGTGCCCTATGATTGAGAGGTGGAGATTATTTCTCATGGACAGTACTTACTCTAGGGCTCCCTAGCCCCTTTGGTTGGCCAAAGATTAGTCATCTTTAAATCACAGTTTAAATTCTCCATCTGCCCAAACCTGCTTCCTCCTCTTTTCTTTCATGGTGTGGATCTTTAAAAAATATCTAGCCCTCCAAATTCCTTATCAATATCTGCTTTCAGAGAATCCAATCTGAAATAGCAATGTATTTTAATTTTTAGTTTTGTATCTTCATATCATTCACGGAAGTTATCACGCTGTAATGCTCCAAAATGTGTTCATTGCTGTTAACTGATTTGATTGATCAGAATCAATAAAAAATGAGATAGATGTCAGAAACTTAATTTATTGTAGGATGCAGTGCACTACATTTTTTTTTTACCCTTGATTTCATCCTTGATACTCCCTTTCCCGTATTCAATCCATCCTGATGTATTTGAAGTCCTTCCTTCATCTATCTCTCTAGCTATTTCCTTACATATTGTGTTCAACACCCTAGTCCAAGCCATTGTTATCATTTGCCTGGACAAATGCCAGAGTCTCCCTACTGTTCTCCCTACTTCCATTCTTTCCTATCACCAGCCAATCCTTTATTAAATTTTTAAATTGAGATAGAATTGAATCCTTTAAAATATTTTCCAGTCAATCCACTTTTTACAAAGAAACCAGAGAGATCCTTTAAGATCCCTTACATTAAACTCTTTGATGGTTTTTCATTGCTCTTAGAATAAAGTCCAGACTTTAATGTGGCCAGTCAAGTTTTGCATGAGTTAGCTAGGCTCACTTATTTGGAATTACCTTCTATTCTTCCCTTTACTTCATGTCTGTTCCTTAACCCCACCTGTTCTGCCTTAGGACCTTATCCTTATAGTCCTTTAATTAGAATGCTTCACCAGACCATTGGCTGGTGAATGCTTCACCAGCCAATGGTCTGATGAAGCATTGGTGAACCTTTCAGTTCAAATAACACCTTTTCTGGAAAGACTTTCCCTGATCATTCTACCAAAAATAGGTTTCATTTTTTAATCATATTTGCCTTGTTTCATTTTTTATTTGAAATTTCCCGATTTGTTATTTGCCTATGATCTATTTCATTCCAGTAGAGTATCAGCTATAGGAGGTCAGAGCCCTTATCTGTCTTGTTCACTTCTGTGTCTAGTACCTAGAATATTATAGTTCCTATTTTTTAATTTTAATTTTTATTTATTATTATTATTTTTAAAGATTTTATTTATTTATTTGGGAGAGAGAGAGCACAAGTGGGCATTGGGGAGCAGAAAGAGAGGAGAGGCAGACTCTCTGCTGAGCAGGGAGCCCCACGTGGGGTTTGATCCCAGGACTCAGATTATGACCTGAGCCAAAGGCAGACACTTAGCTGACTGAGCCATCCAGGTACTCCTATAACTCCTGGATTTATACATATTTATTCAAAGAATGAATAAATGGCACGATCGAAACTGTCAACTTTTTCCAAATGTTAGCATCTTGTAAACATGGATTATTATAATCTTTAAAAGCATACCAGTTAAACATGTGGGCTTTTAAGCTAGATTGCTTGGATTCAAATACTAGCTTTATGGATTCCTAAATGGTGTGATATTGAGCAAGTTACATATCTCTCTGTAAGCCTCTTTCTTCACCCTTCTACCCCCATGGGGATAATAGTAACTACTATCTACCTCAAGGATTATGACGAAGATTATATTAGATAATCCCTGAATTATTCTTAGAGTAAAGCCAGGTACATAGTAAGTGCTCCCAAAACATTAGTTATTAATTGTAGTATAGGGAGTTACATGGAGATTTTTGCCTTAAATGTAGGCAGAACCAGCAGTCCTCTGTAGGATAAGATTTAAGGGGCAGTGGGAAAGTTTTTTTCATTCAGAATCTTCTACATGCCTGCTGAGTTGCTTGACATTTTATCTTTGGGAATTTTTTCCTCTGGATTTAGTTATTGTTTATCCCTACCAAGCAGTTATGCAGGTTGAACAAGAAATGATTGAGTACCCAGAGACTGGGAGAGACCAATGTAGAAGGAGACCAAAAAAGATGGGGGCAAGTAGCAGATAGACGGTATAAGGGAGATCCAGAGAGGGTGAGCACATAGGTGAGGGACTGTACATAAGAAGGAGGGCTCCTGTCCTTGGAAAGACTTGGAGGAAATAAAGCCCTTAGATACAAAGGAACTGAATCTAGGCACCAAGTCATAGATTAAGGCATGGATAATTTCTAGTTCCCAGATGGAGTATATAAGCTAGTTAATGCAACCAGGGAACAACTAAGTCCCAGCCAAGAGGACGTGGATAGCTCTTGCAAAAAGAGCAATACTGGTCTCAGATTTAGTCATTCTATTATAATAAACCTGAAAGTATTTAAGAGCTAGCATCCAAATAGATCATAGGATCTTTACGGTGGAAGCATGGTTGGTACGGTAACAAGGGCTTGGGCTAGAGTCAGACACTTAAATTTCAGCTCTGCTGTTTATGCCATCTGTCTTAGTTTGAGTGGGTTACCTGTCTTTTCTGAGCCTTGGGTTCTCTACCTGATGAAAAAGAATAATAGGTCATATATATATATATATATATATATATATATATATATATATATATAATAATGTTTCTAATAGAAGTTTTTGGGGAAGATTAAGTGAGCTAACATGTGAAAGCATTCTGCAGAGTTCCAAGTACAGCATAGTTCAATAAATGATAGTTTCTCTCCCTCTTATTGGTCATTTATATGTTGGGATAAATGTTTTTACATTTGCTATGTAAATAGTAGTTCTTTTTGTCTGCCAAAGGCACGACATTTGTAGCAGTGAATGATTTGATTAGGGGAAGTTGGGGGGAAAAAAGGAAGATGAAATAATATTGAATGTCAGGCCTGGATGGGAGTATCCAGTGGGGTTATCACTGATATGCTTTAGGGTATTCCGGGGTAGTCCTTTAGCAACTTGGGAAGAATGGCTTGCATATGCTTCAGTTAATTCTGCTCATTTTATCCTTTACTTCCACAAGGAGGTATTCTCTTTTTTAATTTCCTTCCTATATTACAATGATTACAGACTGTACTTTTATTCTTACGATTGCTTGCCAGCGGTCTTCCTCAGTAGGCTGCTTGCCCCAAGTAGTCAGGCAAAGCATTTGTATGTAGTGTGCCCACAGTATGCAAAATAACCATGATAGCACCTAGCAGATAGGCAGGGGGCATCAGGATTGGGAAGAGGAACATTCAAATATTGAAAGTGTTGAGATAATTGAACTTTTCTTTCTTTATAGTTTTGCCTAGGGCTTTCAGAATTGTTAAAATGCTATACAGATATTATGATTCACTTGAGAGATGTTGGAGATTTATAAACTCTTATTATTATCCACATTTGGTATCACTTTCTTTCTGAAAGATCTTGATATAGTTACTTATAAATGTCTACTGGTATCAGCAGCAGTCTACGTAATGCCTACGAAGCAACAACTATTCATTATGGTGGTTGCAGGTTTTTCAAAGAAGACAATGAATTATTAAGATTATTTATTATGTATTTATAAATTTTAGAAAAATATTTATTAATAATAATAATAATAATAATTTTCCCTCCAATTTTTAGGAATACATGTAGGTTTTTTCCCCATTAATGAAATAATGTTCATTATAGTAACTAAGAGTGGATTCATTGTGAAATTACATTAATGTTAAACATTATATTAGAGGTGGATATTATATTAATGATAAAACTTTGTCTAAAAATAGTATGTATGAGACTTATTAAAATGGAAAGATAAATTGCCACATTAAAAAGTATACTGACAATAAATTATGTTCCCATATTAACTTTTATTAAGATTTTTTTATTTGATCATGAAAAATAATCTGAAAATTAAACAACACTTTACTTACCAGAACTTTTTTTTTTTTGGCATTTGCACAAAAATGAAGGTTGTTAAACTTGAATAGCTAAAGGTTTTTCTTGGAGAGTGGATATGAAATATGACATCTTTTTTGGTAGAACACCAAAAATAATGATGTGGAATTAAATGAGTTCACTAGTTTTCAAATGAAAATATTTCAGGGAAAAGAATGTATGAGAGGTCATCATTGAAGGAAAATTTTTGCACTTACCTTTCTCAAATTGTTAGGATATGATTGTGATGTTTTCCTAGTAACCTGTCTACATTTTTGAGTAATTGTTTCCATTATTTTGAAGTGAAGCAAGCAAGAAAAAATATTTTAACTTCTCTTACCAGAGTAAGTGAAATAAGCATTTTCTACGTGCTTTCCTTAGCTACCATTTCTTGACCCTTTACTGTGCATCAGGCATTGGCCAAGTCCTTTAAATATGTTCCCACTGTCTTCACAACAGTTCCAGAATATTACTATTCCTATTTTTATAGATGCAAAATTATAGATGCAAAAAATGACACTTGCCCAAGGTCACCAACTGAGTAGGAACAGCCTGAATTTTTCACTCAGATCTAAGTTTCCATTGAAATATGTTATATCCTCCAAATTAAGATTCTAAAAATGTTAACATGAAAAATATAATTTTTTCAGTACTAAACAGAAATCAAAGACTCCATTAAAACCAAGCAACTTCTTTTCAAAGGTATTCAATTAGTAATAGTGGCTTATATGAAAAGATTTTTATATAAATCTTTTTATATCAATCTCAGATAATGAGTCACTACAGATAATGTCACAGATTTGTAATCCCTTGGTTGGGAATACTTACCTAATGAGGTAATCATAGTGATGACATTTTTTCTTGAATAGAAAGGAGAATGAAGACATTTATCAATGTAAACATTCATCCGTTTAAAATCTTTCCCAGCGGATTATGGGCTATTATCTTTGTTGATGCGATAAAGAGGCTGAGATAAACACATCATAACCCCATTCC
>CM053606.1:110773117-110803220 GCA_028646535.1 Procyon lotor
ATTGGGGAGGGTATGTGCTGTTAAATGCTGTGAAATGTGTAAGCCTGATGATTCACAGACATGTACCCCGGGGCAAATAATACATTATATGTTAATAAAAATTAATTAAAAAAAAATAAAATAAAAGCATAAAATGACAAAAAAAAATGGTAGGAATTTCTGAAGTGGGTGAATAGATGGTTGCAGGCATCAATTTCAATTGAGTGGTATGCAGAGCACTTTCTCATACATTACAAATACACATCATATAATTGATGTTTCTAAACTTTATGACAGTGTTTCCCAAACTATGTTTTGTGGAACACTAATGTTTTCAAGGTGCTAATGGTTGTTTCATTGGAAAAATATTCCACATACGTTATAACCAATCTTTGCTCTCTTAGATATTAAAGGCTCTGGGAATTTAAAAACTATTTATCACCCCCCCTTTTTTGATTTAATTTATCCCCCTTTTAAACCCAACTTTTCCCAAATAGTTCTTACCACTAAACACTTCTTTCATAAAACATCTACTGAGACAGCAAAGGATAAGTTTGCCTCACAACATAGTTTAATAAATGTATGTGTTTCATCTAATTCACTTCAGTGAGACCTTGGAGTATGACATGGAGGGAAACTTTATTTCAATCAATATTAATTTTTACTAACCATAGAGACAAAATCTGTACAAGTGACTTACTATTTTTTTTTTTTTTTAAAGATTTTATTTATTTATTTGACAGAGAGAGATCACAAGTAGGCAGAGAGACCGGGAGAGAGAAGGGGAAGCAGGCTCCCCGCTGAGCAGACAGCCTGATGTGGGGCTCGATCCGAGGACCCTGAGATCATGACCTGAGCCAAAGGCAGAGGCTTTAACCCACTGAGCCACCCAGGCGCCCCGTGACTTACTATTTGAAGCTCAGTTTTCTTCTCTGTGATATTTTCTTCTCTGCCCCACCAACGCATGAAGATGATGGGAACAACACCTTTGAAAATGCTTTGGAAAGGTTTAGAACAGCTGCTGGAAGGCAGCATGACCAGACCACTGGACTAGGAGTCAGGAGACCTGGCATGCCTGGCTTTGACAGTTAATCTTCCATTAAGTGTGTCGGTTTACAAAAGTTATATGAACTGCTGGGATTTTACTTTCACGTGTATATTGCATACATGTACGCACAGGACCGGATCTAACAGCTAAAAGGCCCTGAACTGAGATTGTTTGACAGAAAGCCGAAAACAAGATGAGACACAGGGTAAGTGCCCAGTCCAGGTTGAGAAGTACTAACAGCTAGTAGTGCTACAAGATAGAAATGTGAGTTAGACAAGGGGAAGGGAAGGGAAGGATAGACCCACTTTTGCTGGGTGAAGAAACTCTCTGGAGGTTTGGCAACAAAACCAGGGGTGGAGGGCCATTGGCTCCCACCTCCTTTCTGGCCCTATCCACGTACTTACTGTCCCCATGTCAGCTTGAGCCTATCTTGGCTGTCTGTGATATCTGTACCTTCTGCCTAGGCCATAGGCCAATGGATGCTGGATGTGGTGGTACATAGGAAATCCTCTCTACTCTTTCATAAGAATGGTCTGGGAATGGTCTGGAAATTGTCTGATATCACCTACTTATCTCAGACTGCACGGAGTGGCAGGGCCCATTTGAACCTGGAGCTATAGACTTCCTGATCATTAATACATGTTTGTGGTCAGCTGTGCACTCTGTATAGGTATAGAGCCCTTTAACTGTTATCTTTTGTACCTAGTTTCCCTACTTCTCCATCTTCCCTAGGCCCTGGTATATGGTTTTTCCTTCCATCTCCCTGGAAGGACTTTAGTCTGAACTTGGCCTTTTGTCTAATTCCTGTATTTTCCTTTTCTGCCAGGGCTTACCTGAAAACCTGATTTCCAGGTTTCTATTAGGACATTTTGGCATTTCACTGTGTAGTCTTCCCACAGCCTTGGGGACATTCCTAAGCACACCCCATAGGGTGAAGTCATCTGTTGCAAAATTTTTTGAAAAGGCTTAAATTGTGAGCTTTGTTGTTGTTCATGAACTGTGTGCAAATGACAAAAATGCCCTATATAACACTGACAAAAATCTTATCACATTTTAGGAAAACAATGTTGTGGCTTGCCATTTACACTTTGGTGGATATCTAGAATCACTGCTGCCTCAATGCCAGGGCACTCTTCCTTTGTCTGTGTCTCAATATTATCCCCACGCTATTAGCCCAGGTCATACCTCCCTGACTTGGTCTTAAATTGCCAAAGTATGCTTCCTGCCAAGCTGGTCAGACTCCAAACTCAGTCCCAGCTTGTTCTTGTTCCCAGGTGGCCCAGACATGTGACTGCTGGCCTGGTGCAAAGAAGGAGTAGGAAGGGTCTGTGGAATGATATCATGTACACATTTAACTAAAACATGTCCAACTATAGGAGTTCAGAGAGATTGGATGGAGATAATAGCGTAGGTTCTATCCACCATTTCACAAATTGATTATACACCTGGGTGTGAGCAGGAACTGGAAGGCAGAAATCAATTTCCCTTGATCAGTCTTAGTTCCCTTTTGTTTCTCCGTGGTGTGAGCATCTCACTGGGCTAAGTATGATTACAGTATTAAAGACATATATTTTATTTGCCACATGGTCCTTTAGTTCAACTCTATTATATTATTTGCTGCTCAAGAAAAGAAATAGTCATCTGGGCCAAAGCTGTAAGAAAACTGGTTCTTTTGGATCTTCCAGAGTGGTGCTGTTCAATACCTTTTTTTGGCAATGATGGAAAAGTTCTATAGTTTGTAGTGTCCAATATGGTAACAAGTAGCAACATATGACTATGGAGTACTTGACATGTGGCTTATGTGACAGAGAAATTGAAACTAATAAAAATTCATTTCAATGAAATAGCCTCATGCTACTGTATTGAATGGTATTAGTTTTCTATTTCTGTATAGCAGATTACTACAAACTTAGCAGCTTACTTACCCTTTTATCACCTTAGAGTTCTTTAGGTCAAAGGTCTGGGATATTTTGAGTTCTCAGAATATCAAAGGACTGAAATGAAGGTATGGGCAGGGCTGGGCTCTTACCTGGGGACTTGAGACAAATCTGCTTATAGGCCCATTTAGTTTCTGATGGTTGTAGGTCCAAGGCTCTTGTTTGCTGGCTGGCTATTGGCCAGGGGTCCCTCTCAGCAACTAGTGGCCAACCTCTGGTCCTTCCACGTGGTGCCCTTCATCTGCAAGCAGCAAATGGCTTATCGATTTTTTTCAGTGCTTTGAATCACTCTGATTTTTCCTTCTGCTACCAGGCTGAGAAAACACTCTGCTTTTAAAGGGCTCACTCGATCAGGTCAGGCTCACCTAGTTAATCTGCCATCTATTTTATTTTAAGGCCAACTGACTAGGGACTTTGCATCTGCAAAATCCCTTCACAGTGGTACTTAGATTCGAGTTTGATTGAATAACCAGGATGGGAAACTCAGGAGGCCGCCTTTAGAATTCTGCCTACCACAGTCACCTTCTTCTTAAGATTTCCAATGGTAATTTTCACCAGGCTTGATTTTTGTATTTCACAATAACTTTAGAACCCAATTCCCAAGTAAAGTATGATCTCACAATAGACAGAGTGACTTCATTGCTTGAGGTTTTAAATTCCTTTCTAGGGGCACCTAGGTGGCTCAGTCGGTTGGGCGTCTGCCTTTGGCTCAGGTTGTGGTGTCAGGTCCTGGGATCGAGCTCCATATTGGGCTTCCTGCTCAGTGGGGCATCTGCTACTTCCCTCTACCCCTCTGCTCGTGATCTCTCTCATGCTCCGTCTCTCTCAAATAAATATTAAAAAAAAAATTCTTTTCTATTCTTGAGAATCACTTTAAAAATGTAGAAGCCTAAAACACCTAGGTGGCTCAGTTGTTTAAGAGACTGCTTTTGGCTCAGATCATGATCCTGGCATCTCAGGATCGAGTCCTGCATCGGGCTCCCTGCTCAGCAGGGAAGTCTCCTTCTCCCTTTGACCCTCCCCCACTCTCATGCTCTTTCTGTCTCTATTTTTTAAGATTTTATTTATTTATGTGAGATAGGGAGCATGAGCAGGAGACAGAGGCAGAGGGAGAAGCAGACTCCTGGCTGAGCAAAGAGTCTGATGCAGAGCTCATCCCAGGCCCCTGGAATCATTATCCAAGCCAAAGGCAGACACTTAACTGACTGAACCACCCAGGCATCCCTAAATAAAATCTTTTTTAAAAAATGTAGAGGGCGTCTGGGTGGCTCAGTCGTTGGGCGGCTGCCTTCGGCCCAGGTCAGATCCCAGGGGCCTGGGATCGAGCCCCGCATCGGGCTCTCCGCTCTGCGGGAAGCCTGCTTCTCCCGCTACTATTCCCTCTGCCTGTGTTCCCTCTCTCGCTGTGTTTCTCTCTATCAAATAAATAAAAATCTTTAAAAAAAAAAAAAATGTAGAAACCTAGAAGTTAGTGGCTGGAAATTGTAGGAGGGTGGTAGAGCAGGAGAATGTGAACCTGGGTTTACTAAGACTTTAACTTTTTAAAAATTAAAAAAAATTTTTTTGACACAGGGGGAGAGAGAGAGAGATAGAACAAACTGGGGGAGTGGTAGGCAGAGGGAGAAGAAGATTCCCCGCTGAGCAGGGAGCCCAATGGGGGACTTGATCTCAAGAACCTGGGATCATGACCCCAGGCAAAGGCAGACGCTTAACCAACTGAGCCATCCAGGTACCCCTAAGACTTTAACTTTTAAGTCTAGTTAAGATGAACTAATGTATGGATGAGATGGGCTGGCTGAATTGTGAGGAAGGAGGATGGTGGACCAACTGAGGGCCTGGAGGAGGGGACAAATGGAAGTACTTAATGACTACTGAAGGCCAACTTCATCTCAAAATTATCTACCACTTTGGCATTTGAGCTATAGGTTGCCACACCATCACTTAGCAGAATTTGAGAGCCGTCAAGGTCAACAAAACGGCATGATTTGTTAAAAAAGAAAAGATCCCTCAAATCCTTTCAAAGTGATATCAGTCTGCGTTAATGGAAGCATTATGTTCTAAAACAGCAAAAAAAAAAAATTATTTCCAGTGACTTGGCACTAGTTTTGCCTGAACATATTTCAACTGCTCTTAGTTTGGGATACCACATGTTGAAAAAGAGACAAATTAGAGAAAATTCAGAGAGCGGCAACCAACATGATAAAATGTCTAGTTAAAGGTCCATGGCATGGCTCAGGGGATTGGTAATGGATGTAAATCCTCTCTCGTCAGCACTTCATTTTTAGCAATGTCTATCTAATGGCTGTCGTCACTGCTTATATTCAGAGACCAGCATGGGAAGAACTGATGGTCGGTGTATGGTTCAGAATGTTGTAGTCCATGTTCTAAGTAGCATCACTGTTAGAGCCTTTCTAGTGAAGAAGTGAAGAGTTTAAACACAAAGGCTAAATCAGGTATTCACTCTGACCTGAGCCAGTTGGTTCTGAGTTTGGCTGAATCTGCGCTAATTACTTTGAGCAGGAGACTTTGCTGTTTTTGAATTAGGAATGAGAGAAATTCTTTTTCTTGAGTTTCAATACCCACAGTAGTTGAACTATTTCCAAGAAGTTTGCAATCTGCTTCAAGTTTAAGTTAAAAAATTAGAATGTCAATTTATTTAACTACAATGAGAAATAAAACAATAAATTAGAGTGCTCAGGTAGATGAGATCTGTGCATTCTATACTTCCAGGAAGACCTCCAGAGGAAGCCAAATCATAATCTGAAGGTTGCTCTGTGTCAGCACAGTGTTCTTTAGATGATTCTAAAATACCTAGATGTGTCTGTCCATCTGTGGCTTTTAATCAAGTCTGCATGACTGTCCAGATTGCTTGGTGGGATGAGGTCTAAAATTCACGAGACTTCTGTTTTAGTCATGGATCTGATATTAACTCACTGAGTGATGCTTGGTAAATTGGTAAAATAAGAAACTGGTAATAGATGGCTTCAAAGACCTTTTTAATTGTAAAATTCTTTGATTCTAGGTGGATAATTAACTGTCATATCCCATTTGCTAAAGACCTCAAGGTTTTTTACAACTATCAGTCAATTTAATAAACATTTGTTGGGGCACCTGGGTGACTCAGTCTGGTAAGGGTCTGACTCTTGATTTTGGCTGAGGTTATGATCTCATCAGGGCTGTGAGATCCAGCCCAGTGTTGGGCTCTGTGTTCGGTATGGAGCATGCTTAATATTTTCTCTCTCCCCCTCCCTCGGCTGCTCCCCTCCCCCTCTTTCTCTCTTTTTCCCTCTCTAAAAAACAAATAAATAAGGGCACCTGGGTGGCTTGGTCAGTTAAGTGCCTTCAGCCCAGGTTCAGGGTCTTGAGATGGAGCTTGGTGTCAAGCTCCCTGCTCAGCTGGAAGTCTGCTTCTCTCTCTCCTTCTGCCCCTCCCCCCTGCCTGTGATCTCTCTGTCTCTCAAATGAATAAAATCTTAATAAAAAACAAATAAATAGGGGCGCCTGGGTGGCTCAGTGGGTTAAAGCCTCTGCCTTCGGCTTAGGTCATGATCTCAGGGTCCTGGGATCGAGCCCCACATCGGGCTCTCTGCTCAGCAGGGAGCCTGCTTCCCCCTCTCTCTCTGCCTGCCTCTCTGCCTACTTATGATCTCTCTCTCTCTGTCAAATAAATAAATAAAATCTTTAAAATAAATAAATAAATAAATAAACAAACATTTGTTGATGGCTTCCTATGTGCAAATATTGTATCAGGCATGGAATTAGACATGGTCTCTTCCCACAAGGAGTTTAAATGATTAATTAAAAAATGAATATGCTGTCTTACAAATTAATGTAAATATTAATGAATATGAATGATAACATGAATATGATAGTATAATATGAATAATGACTGATGACAGTGTAAGAGAATTAAATAAAAGAGAATTAAATAAAACTAACTAGCAGGCAGACACCTGTGGCATAGGATCTGGAGTAGGGAACATATATATTTAATGTGTAGAGATTAGAGAAGAGTGTAATATTTGAACTGGATTTTTAAGCATGGGTGCATTCAGCACAATGAGAACCACTGGTGTGGGGTCAGCGTGGGAACTGCTGTAATGGTGATGTGAAATTCAGGTTAGCTTGTAGGAAAGGATGATACAGGAAGAGCTTCAGGGCCTCTCAGTTGCATGGACCACTTCTGTAGAAATCTACTAGGGTTGCCATAACAAACTTCCTCAGACTGGGTGGCTCCACAGAAATTTATTTTCTCACAGCTTGGGAGGTTGGAAATCCAAGAACTGGGTGTCAGCAGGGCTGGTTTCTCCTGAGGCCTGTGTCCTTGGCTTGTAAATGGCCACCTTTCCTCTGTGTCCTCACAGGGCCTTTTTTTTCTGTGTATGTACATCCCTGGTTTCTCTGTTTATTCTTAGAAGGACACTAGTTGTATTGGATTAGGGCCCTACCCTTATGACCACATTAAACCTTAATTATCCCTTAAAAGGCCCTATCTTCAAGTATAGTCACGTTGGGGATTGCGGCTTTAACATATGAATTGGGGTGATAAGGACACAAAATAATTTATAACAATTCTAAGGATCTTAGAGGGGACCTGGCCTTGAACTCACATGATGATACTGTTTTTTGTGAAAAGTAAGATTTTTTTTTTTTGTATTCTTTGTCTTTAAGAGTGCCCTCCAAATAGGATAGGCTTTAGGCCTCATGAAACATGTGTCCACCTTCTGCCCGAGAGCAAAATATTCATTAGGTCCACTCTTCAGCAGGAGAGGTAGACATGAGATGGGACGTTGTGTGGGGGAAGTGAGCAAGTATGAGATTCCTCCATCATTTGACCTGGAGGACATGGGGCTGATGTGAAAATCCCAGGTTCCGATGGAGCTATGAAAACTTTTAGACCGGGGGATCAATACATAGGAATTAAATATGCAGTTCTACAGCAATCATCTTAATCTTGCAATCCTATACCACTAGTGTCAAAAGGAATCAACACTAATAGGAATCCAAAGGAACAAAACCTAATGGAGCATGAAGGGCATTTAGGGCATAGAGGAATGTGCTGTTACAGTTGGGAGGAAATGTAGTCAGTGGAGATGAAGTGAGAGACCCATTCTGATTCTTTTTTTTTTTTTTTTTTTCCTGGCATGATATAAATATAAATTAGATTTAGGAAACGGTCTCAGAGTCAGGAGAAAACAGTTAATGTTAGTAGAAGAGTGAAGACCTTTCAGGAGTGGGGGTCATGGACTCCATTCCTCTCTCCTTCCCTTTGCTGCTTCCCAAGGCCCTCTACTGCTCTTCCTGTCTCCAGCTTCTTGTCACAATCACTTGGGGTGCTTGTGAAAAATGAAGATTCCAATTACCGTGCCTACTCCCAGATGGAATGACTCAGAATCTTTGGGGGGGGGGGGTGGGACCACCAACTCTTCATTTTGAAGGTTTAGATTTGACTTTTTTTTATTCTCTAGAGATTGGGATTTACTGCCCTACAGGTAGAGCAGAGTGCCGCTCTTGGCTCTTGTTACCATTAATATCTATGGGTTACAACAAGAAACTACTATTTTTGGAGCAGTTATTTTAAGCTATGCATTGTTCTAAGCAACATAGTCACTTGATTTTCACAGTAAACCTTTATGGTCATACCATTACTTCCATCATGTGGATGAGAAACCAAGGGTCAGAAAAGTTAAACAGATTTTCCAAGGCCATGGAAAGCAGCAGTGTCCAAAAGAGTGAGGGGGAAGAAGGAGAAGGAAGATTTGGTAAGCATATTAATTTGCACATTTTTCTGTTACGTAAAAAAAAGTCATTAGCATTATAGAGTCCCTTAATTGTGTGGATGGTGTAACAAACGCGAACTCCTCAGACTCCTGCCTGCTCAGGCATTGCCGAGCTATACCGTTCAGCTGATACTCTGATGAAATGGAATGCCAGGAAATTCCAGGCACTTGCGGCAGAAGAAATAGATTTCATGCACTTTTCTTGCCAATACTAACATCCCTCTGTGACACTTACGAGGCTGTGGAGACTTGTGTGCTTGGCTAATGTTAACATTTTTGGCTTGATAAGAAATTTGGGCAGCTTTAGAAATAAGGTGTGTGGCTGTGGAAAATAGGTACAAAAACTTATTGTGTGATAATCTCTTTCAGTAGGTTCTGAATTGGTAAGTAGGTGTTTTTTGTTTTTGTTTTTTTTTAATGAAGCAAAATGAAACAACTCCTAATTGAAACACTTATTGGGAACATGATCATGTTCCATCCCTTAGTCTTCCACAGTTTCATTTAGAAAAAGATAATTCCCATTCATTGGACCCAACAACATAATAAAGCTTCTTGAGGCAACTCTTGTAATAGCCATGTGAATTTATAACACAAGCAATGTGTGAATTCCTCCAACAAATTTACTTTTAAAGTATACAGAAAGAAACAAAATATCCATGTTTATTATATTTAGACTGACTGGATATCAGCTATAAGAGATGGCAATGGAAAAGAGTCCAAGTTGGTGTAACTCATTTTAATAACCATAGTTCTTCTGAAATTAAGAGGTTAATTATTTCACAGATGTTTTATTTCTGCAGATGATGAGAATAAATATCGACTCCTTTTAATATTTATTTAAATATAGGTTTCTGGTTTCTAAACAGTTTTAGAGTTTAAGCATTTTTGAAATACACTGCAAAATCGAAATAAATAGAATTCACCTGTTGTCTATGTTTGGCTTTTATTAAATAAGGATCTAAAGACCCCTTGCATCCATACATTTTCTCCTCTTAGGGTTAAAAACTATCAGCTAGCTATTTGATGTATATTCTTCCTTTTTTGTAGGTTTATACTTTATGTGCATTTATACACTGGATACCCTAAATTAGAATATTATTAAATATGCTTATCTAGAAACAGTTTTATTTACTATAATATAAACATTTTTTAGGTCACTTCACGCAGTATTTTTTTTAACATTTTAATGCCTGTATTGTTACTATTGAACCATTCCCCTATTTAATTTTTAAAATTTTCCCCCTTGTTTAGCTTTTTTCCCCTTCTTTTTCCTATTATAAATAATTTTTCAATGAATAGCCTTGTCAAGTATAAATGTTTCGAATTTCAATAGCTATTGCCAACCAAATTACTTTCCACAAAATTTGTATATTTTCCTCATGATTTATATTTATATATTTGTATTTGTATACTTTCCTCATGTTTGCTGGAGCTGGCTGTTAGTAGTCTTTTAAATCACTGACAGTTTGCTGAGGGCAAATTGTATTTTGTTTTACTTTGCAGTGAAGAACTGGTTGATTCTGAATGTTTCACATGCTTAAATTTTTTCTGGTATAATTCTAAAAGGTAGGTGTACTCTAGAGTTAAGAATAAGAAAAATAGGTGCTTCGTTGGGACTAAATACCACTTAAAATGACTGCTATTCACATCATTAGTCTCAGATTTAAAACACTTTTTATTTGCCAGGATGGGTAATTAATTCAAAATGTTTCCGACATCGGCCTCAATTTTTGCTACTTCTGTAAGGGAACTAGATGAGGAATAAGTAATTCTGCTTGTTGGAGAGATTCAGACAGTTTTTGTTTTGTTTTTCCCATCTCTACTTTGTTGTTGGGAACAATCTTCATGTTTATCACCCCACGTTACAAATTCTATTTTTCACTTTGAAATCTATACAAAACACCAAAGATTATGATCTTGGACAGTTTCTGACTAGGGTTAATTCATTGGAGTCTTTTCCCTATGTGTTCTCATAAATTAAAACTTTCTTTGTCTTTGAAATAAGTTACTGGATCTTGGTGGATAAGAAACTGAAATGAGACTTTCTTTCCTCAATCAAACCAGCAAATACCTCTGCAGGCTTAGTCATAAAACCCGGCACGGAAATAATACTTGTCTCACAATCAGGTCAGAAATGATAACTGAAACCATGGACGCCTTGAGATAAGCTACCTGTGCAAGCGGAGGAAATAGCTGGAAGCCTAATAGAAGGCTTTGTGTTGGAGGACAGTGATTGAAGTTCAAAAGGCTTAGCAGAGGTCAAGTTGGCAATGTCAGGTATTTCCCCAAGTTTACTTCATTCAATTAAGTTGAAACAATCTGCTCCTGTGAGAGTTAGTGGCTTTCCTTACACTGGGGGGCCCAAGCAAAGGGATGCTCGGTTTCCTCTGCACCAGAAGCCTTGTCTGGCACAATTTTTAGAAAGACTGAGTTGATTTTCAGGAACTCTCTGCGGGGAACTTAGGTGCAATGCAATGCTTGTAAATCCTGTGAATTTACCGGATACGTTTGAGAGGGATGAACGAGGCAGTTATTTGTCTGCTTGTATCGGCTGACTCTCTCAGCAACCAAGTTCTTAAACTTCTGTTGTTCCTAAATGGGATGACTCTTCTGTGTCTGTCACATTAATTGAGCTGGTTTTCTTCCTTGAGTCTAAACTACTGTTGATTGCTTTGACCTCTGCCCAGCTGAGGGACTAAATGCCTCCGACTGAGGGCTTTCTTAGGAGCGCCTGTATTCTCTGCTCAAGGCTGCTGGATGCCGGCAGATTTTAGGGTAGGCAAGTGCCCAAAATTGCTTTTCTAAAAACTAAATTTCACTGCTTAGGTTTTGTCTTTTTCCTTGGTGTGTTACTTTTCTTTCCCTTTTTGAAATGTACTGTCTTATTTCTTAGTTTGAGTAATTTTTTACAAACACGAGTGAACTTTGTGGAGGACTAGAAATGGGACATACCCTGACTGCAGCAAATGATCAGATTACAGAGATAAATTGATACATGAGAGGTTCCGGAATACTGGGTAATTACTGCATATACCTCCAGGAAATTCACACACACACACACACACACACACACACACACACACACACTTCTCACATTAACCTCTTGCATATGTGTGTATGTGACTATATAGATTTTAATTATAAGAAAAACTTACATTTTTAAGTTGAATGCCACCAAGTGTCATTATCAGTTGGTTTCTTACCATTTAACATATATTTCTAAAAGCTCATAATCCCAATAAGTTTTCATTAGTCACATACTGGGAAAAGCAAATGTGGGCAAATTGATTTTATCCAGTAATTCCTATACCTGGCTAATTATTAAATTCACTTGAGCCCACCCAGGCCTCCACGATTAGAATCTCCAAAATGGAGATGTGGCAATCTGATTTAACAAGGTCCTCAGATGATTCTGCTAGTCATCCAAGTTTGTGAAGCCTAAAAAGTCAGTCTAGAATAATAAGTCATTTTGTTCACATCAGTTTGATGTTGAAGGCCTTGTGCAGTTTACTAAAGAACCACTAATGTCTGGTTTTGGTAATGCACGTAACTGCTATGGTCATAGACTCCCTCATGGGAGCTTTCCAATGGTAACCCTGACTTAGAGACTGAGTTCCATTTTACAGGTAAGGAAAATGATATCATTAATATTAATAATTAATATCGTAAAGTTAATAACTAGGAAAACCGAGATTCAGTCCCTAGCCTTCTGGTTACATGTCTATCGACTTTCCATAGCTTTAAGGTGAAAATCAGTAAAGGTTTTTTCCTGTGGGATCTCTAGTTTATACCTAGCATTTTGTATGTCATCCTAGAATAACTTTGAGGTCAGTTTATTTCCGTTGAGAACACATTTGTGGGGTTGGGCTAGGCCAAACTTTGTGTTGAATGAGGGCTTAGGCCTCAGAGGGGCAAAGTTTATGCTTACAGAATCTTTTTGGGGGGTGAGGTTTACTTGGGACAAGAGGAGAAAGCAACAAGTTACAGTGACAAAATGCACCATGCGGACTGTCTGTGCCATAGCAGCAAAGACACAATCATTTTGGGCTATGGTTTTTAGGGAACACTCCAGGAGAAGCAGGATTCCTTTTGGGTCTTGAAGAGAGGGGTTTGGAAAGTTCAGGGGAAGACATTCCAGGTGTGGGAACAGCATGAGCACAGGTGTAAGTGTGTGTCTGTGTGTCTATGTGTGTCTGTGTATTTAGTCAGTGCTCAACAGAGGGCTGGTCCAGGCAGGAGTAATGAAAGAGAGGGAACAGGGTATAAAATCTGTCCAGGGTATAAAAACATGCCCTGTCCTTCCGAGTGGGCAGACTCCATCAGGCACTGAGATTGTGTACCTTTTGGAATCATTTCCCCCTGCTTCTGTGTGTTTATAATTCTCTCATGTATGTGCTCCCAGCCCCCAGGAAATACTTTAACCTAATGCTTCAAAAGCCTCTGCCATTGTCCAGAATCAAATTAAGTGCAGTAAAAATGACCATCGCTCTGAGACACATGGGATTTGGGATGTCAAAAGACACAAAAGCCCCAGCATAATAGAGAGAATCAGCAGGTTCCTGGGATATGACTAATTTTTCTCTGACTGTTTAGTAACAGGTGGTATTTATCTAAGCAGACTGCCCTGGGCAGCTGGTTGATGGGTTCTTCCAGCTGGACATCTTCTCCCCATTTAGTCCAACCACACCTGCTTCAGACAGCAAACAAGAGGCTTTCTCATCTCTAGTATCTACATATTGGGGGTTGGGGGTATAGATGAACCATTCAGCGTCCAGCTGTAGTGTTTCATGATGTCCAAGGATTCCATCTGGCCTTCTACCAGAAAAAAAAGAAGTTTTAGGTTTAGAGGTGGGCTTCCCCCCCAACCTCCCCACCCCTTCTCTTTTTCCCAGGGGAGTGGTTTTGTTCTGTTAGGTTGCTTTCTTTTAAGAAAGAGATTTTTATCATCGGCTGCCATCATGTGATCAGATTTATCTCCCATGAAAACTTCCTTTCCTTGAAGCATGCCCTGACACGAGGGTGTCTGTCCCTTCAAGCTCTTATCGTATTGCATTGAGGAATAGTAAAATAGTCTCATGAAAGATTAATCACTTCCTGTAAGCATCTCGTACCTGCAGACAGGCTATTACTGAAATATGTCTGAAAGAAAACTAGGAAGGATGTTAAAATGTATCAGCCAGGTATTTTTTGGCTGTGTGACTACAAACCTTGTTTGGGTGCCAGTTTTTGGAGCCAAAAAGGACTTCTGTGCTGAGTTAATGGATCATAGTTTGTTTTGTACATGAGTAGCAATGTTTTCTTTGTAATGATAGCCAAAACTTTGACATTGCGCAGGTATTTCTCTAGAGGCTGTACAAGTGTGTGCCTTCTTATTTTTTTTCCCTGTCTAAACTGAATGATGAATCAACCATTTGGACTAAATTAAGTGCTGGAAGTTTAGAGAACTGTATCCTCACTGCTGGGCCTGCTAGATAGTAGGTGTTCAGTAAACGTTTGATGACTGACAACCTCTGTTTTATAGTTGTCAAGGAGTTTACAACAGAAGAGTGAGAATTTAGAGGATGGCATAGTCTCTGTCCTGAAAATTTCACTAATGAGTAGAGTACTGGGTCCACTACCGCCCTGACTCAAACCTTTCTATTTACCAACTGCATTCTAGGCTTTGTGCTAGAGGCTGGAGATTAAAAAAAAAAAAAAAAAGATATGGTCCTTGCTTTTAAGAGGCTGAGAATTCCTAATAAGAGAAATAGTAACAACATTTATTGAGCACTTGCTGTCTTGTAGACCCTTAAGCACTTTGTAGGTATTAATTCATTTGATCCAGAATTATTATTCATATTATTCTAGTTTTTCAGATGTGTCAACCAAGGCACAGAGAGTCAGACGCCTTTGTGTAATTTACCCAAAGCTACTAAATGATGGAACTGGAATATGAATAGAGAACCAAAACCAAACATCGAATTTGTGGAGTGCTCTGATGGGGTAAGTGCAGGGCACAGAGAGGAGGCTCTCTCATCTTAGCATAATGAGGATTGGGGAAGGGTTTCAGGAGCAGGTGATGGCTGGGCCTTTTTCTCTTCACCTCTGCTTCTGGCCCTGGGACCTGGGATCTAGGATCTGGGATTTGGGACTTCTGTTCTTCTCCATATCTGGTCCCAGTTTTTTCCATGGCCTTTGTCACCGACAGGGAGCATTGCATTCTATTTTATGACATCTCTTCACTGATGTCTCAATAAGTTATTCAACTTCCAGCAGCTATAATGATGTCCTTTATGAATGACAACCTGCTATGTGGCAATGTGGGTGCTGGAGTCAGACACACTTGGATTTGAATCTCATCTCTTCCATTTGTAAGTTGTGCAATATTGAACAAGGATTCGTTATACTCATCTCTTTGGTACGTTTAAAGAATTAATGGAGGTAATATATATAAAATATCCATCATTTAGAAGGTGCTCAAGAAACTCTAATTTTATTTCTCTTGTAAGACTATGCTTTTTTTTTTTGGTCTATGTTTCTGCCTGCTCCTAGCATGGTTCCCACAAATAATAGATAATTAATACATGTATATTAATTTGATTTTATGGGTGAGGATAAATGTTTATGTCAGTGCTATATTATGAAATCATCATACAAACATCTTCCTGGGTTATTTTTCTCTTCCCTTTTCTTTCCCCACCCACATCTGTCTACCCACTTAGTTTAAATCCTACTTGACTTTCAGGTCTTAACTTAGCGGTCATCCTCTCCAAAAAGTGTTCAATGCCTGAGTTAGGCTGCCCTTCTCTCTGCTTCTGTGGGACCTCTAGGAGCTATCAGCTACTTCTGGGTGTCTGACAAGCTTTGCTGCTGTTTTTTGTATTGATGTAAAATACATACAGCATAAAATTATCCATTTTGAACATTACAATTCAGTGGCATTTAGTATATTCACAGGGTTGGCGACTCCCATCTGTCTAGTTCTGAACACTTTCAACACCTTAGAATAAAACTCCATATCCATTAGCAATCAGTTCCTATCCCCCTCCCACTTGCTTTTGCCAACCACCAATCTGCTTTTTGTTTCTATGGGTCCATGAGTCCTGGACATTTCCTATAAATGGAATCATAATATGTGATCTTTTTGTGTCAGACTTGTCTCATGTGGAATAATGCTTTCAAGGCTATACCATGTATCAGGCCTTCACTCCTTTTTATGGTTGAATATATTTCCATTGTAGGGAATGTTTTGTTTATTCATTCATCCATGATGGACATTTGGGTTGTTTGACCTTCTGGTTACTAGAAACCGTGGTATTATGAACATTTGTGTACAAGTATTTGTATATGGGATTTCAGTTACTTTAGGTATATACTTAGGACTGGAATTGCTGAGGTTTTTTTTTTTTTTTTTGATAATTCTACATTTCACTTTTTGATCAACCATCTGCTTTATTATTTTTTAATTTCAAAACATTGCCCAAGTCAAACCTAAAGACCAGCCTGGGATCTGGAGTTCACTATACTTAGAAAAAGCCCAATTCCAGAAAGTCTTGAAAACTTTGGTTCAAGGAAGAAAGATACAAAAGGTCGTACATATAAATCTCTTTTGTAAAGATAATTTTGTTTGCGTGAAAGAAAAACCAAATACAATAATCCATGAGATAGTCTATGGAGAGAAGAGTGACTAATTTTAACCTAGCTTCCCAGAGTCCTCCTACATCCTCTGGGTTAACTTTCAGCAGCTGGGCTCCCTGAGATTTCACTGTTTATTTACACTCTTCAGGTGGCATTTTACAAGAGTGTCCACATAAGCCTAGTAACTCTAGCACCATGAGCTGTCCACGGAGTGTAGAGAACTCAGGTTCTGACTTACTGAGCAGTTACTGTGTGGAAGGCACCATGCTGGGTGCTGACACAGGTGCACTTTGGGGGAGGATTTCAATGGCTTTGGTTCTATATTAATTCCTCCACTGTAAAGACTGATAATTTTAATTCATAAAATCATGAAATTATGATTTAAACATAAAAAGATTATTAACTGTTTCAGGAAAAGTGTGATTGTGCCACATGAGTACTACAGAGGAAGAAGCAAACACTTTCTGTGAGGATTATCAGAGGAAGCTTCCACAGTAAAAGGGAGACTTGAGCTGTATTTAAAGACATGCAGGCTTTGAATCTAAAGAGGAGAAGATGAGGGTTGATTTCCAGGTAAGACATGGCCTAACTTAGGCTAGTGAGTTTGGTTCTGAGCAGGCTTATCATTTCAACAAAACTTAAAAGAAAACACATAGCAGGTTAGAGTCACTCCAGGGCAAGCCCATGGAGACAGCACCTCTGAAGAGGGGAAGGGATTTCCTTAAGGAAACAAAGAAGTACAATCTTAGTTGGGAATTGTGGCTAATCCAACCTGCTGAGGGGGAGTTCACTGTTAAGGAACCCCAGGTGAAGGAACAGAGTTTCTTTAGAAATTGTCTCAGATCTTAAAACTAGATATGGAGGAAAACAAAATAAAACAAAACAAAAAAAACAACTAGATGTGGAGGGGCACCTGGGTGGCTCAGTCATTTAAGTGTCTGCCTTCAGTTCAGATCATGATCCCAGGGTCTTGGGATGGAGCCTTGCCTCAGGCTCTCTGCTCAGTGGGGAGCTTGTTTCTCCCTCTCCCTCTGCAGCTCCCCCTGCTTGTGTGTTCTTTCTCTCTGTCAAACAAACAAACAAACACATACATACATACATAAATACATACATAAATAAATCAGTCAGTCAGTCTTTAAAAAACAAACAAAAAAAAACCAAACAAAAAACCAGATGTGGAAGTGGCTCTGATAATGGTCCATAAACTTCAACATCCTTCTTATGTAGATCGTAAGAATAGTTATACGGCTACCCAGATGCAAGTTAACACTCTTCATCTCTGTGGACTTAGCGGTATGACTCTCCTTTTGATTAAGTTGCTTAACTGCAAAAAGAGTAGACACTTCCGTTTCATGAGCTCATGATAATTAGATATTTACTTTGTTTTTATTGGAACAGTAATCTGGAGAAATAAAACTGTACAGTTTTATTTTAACTGTACTGTAGAGTGGAAATAACAATGCACTTGCTGAAAAAATCATGATACTCTCTTCCAAAGCCTCTGACTTCCCGCTTATAAGGAACCACTCACCTGCTGTTCTCAGATCATGATTTCTGTCACTGAAAAAGGTTTTTATCTTTTCCATTTGGGTAATGTGCTTATTGTATATTTTCATTTATGATTCTTCCTAATTTCTGTGTAAGGTAAGAAAGTGTCATAAGTAAGTTCTTGTTGTAACAGCAGGATTAGTCTAGTCCTAGGGTAATAGAGATACGAGATGCTTCCTTGTATCCTAGAAATACTTCACCTTGCAGCTAGTTAAAAAGTGATCATAGTTGACAACTATATTTGACTTTTGTGGTTCCCCAGGATCTTTTCTATGATCTCTCTGGATAATATGTAGATTCAGATTAGAGGTACCTTTATAACATTGTGTTTTATGGGAGCCTTGACATTAATCTCTTACTTACCCTCCTTGGCAACCAAAAAACAGCTCACAAGCAAAGGCGGGGGCAGTTGTCCATGGAGGAGTGTGGGCTGGGAAGATCCCCTTAGGGAGAAGTGACTGCTTGTTTATATTAATAATATTAAAGGCCTTCCTTACTGCTGTTTCATTTAGGAGTGCTTAAGAGTACCGGCTTTGGACACACGTAGTCCTGAGGTTTAAACCAGGACTCACCTTACCAACTGTGTAACCTGGGGTCACTTATTCAAACTTTCTGAACTTAGGTTTGCAACTCCGCAAAATGGGGGTACAAATATTACCTCCTAGGGTTTTTATAAGGATTAAATGAAATAAGGTATATGGTACATAGAGCACAATGCCCGGCACATAAGTCTTAGTAGCTTTTGTCAGTTCTAGGATCACATTCTGTGGCCAGCTCCTAAGTCTTACCTCCTTTTTCTGGTATATTCCCATTTTAAATGGGAATTTTCATTTTACTCATATTTTTCATACTTTTAGTAAACATATGCATTATTTCAAAGTCTGGAGAGATTTGCATTTCAAAAATGGCTTATATAGAGGACATGAGAATTTATAAAAGAACATAGAAAATGTATGAGAATTGTATATATAGTTCCTCCAAGTACATACTCGGAGGAAAGAAAGTCTTTCTCTGGCACTGGGATAAAGTTTTCTTTTTCTTTTTCTTTTTTTCCCTCCAGTTTTATTGAGATATAACTGATATACCACAATGTATAAATTTAAGGTGTACAGCTTGGGTAAAATTTTTAGGCATTACTAATAGAGTTTAAAAACCTATTTAAGTAATATCTGGTTGTTTTTGAGCTGTACCCTACTTGTAATTCACTTATTCATTTATTTATTAAGATCTAAAAGATTCAGGATCATAATAAATACTCAGTTTTCCAAATTCATTATTTCACAGTTGTTAGTCAAATACAATTTAATAATTAAATGACAAAATCTGGAAATTAATTAAGGCTTTTTTAGCTGCCAGATAAATAAAATGCTGAAGAATTGGGAGAGATAAACTAGGAACATAAGGATTTCATTTTTTCTTGAAATACATTTTGATTCAAAAATTAAGGGAAAACTGGGACAATTTTTTTTGAAGCGATCTTAAAAAAAGGAAATATTTGGCTAAATACTAAGTAATACCAAACTCAAATATTTGAATTTTAGGTGCCATTGCCAACTGCCAAAATATTTTTTTAAAGATTTTATTTCTTTATTTGACAGAGAGAGAAAGAGGGAGAGAGAGAACAAGCAGGAGTGAGAGAGGGAGAAGTAATCCCAGGACCCTGGATTATGACCCGAGCAAAAGGCAGATGCTTAACCGACTGAGCCACCCAGGTGCCCCCAAATTATTATTTTTTAAGTGACAATGAAAGGTAATAGGTCTCTCCTTACTGAAATCTGGTTTCTTCTTTTCCATATGTTAACAGACCTTGGGGAAATAAATTCCAGGTAAATGTCCATTGTTCTCACAGTGGACAGAGAGCTTGGAGATTTGGGCACCACATTTCTAGATGAAGACTTATGAAAATTTCCAGGGACTAGGTACCATCAACTTTTAAATTAAAATCTGATTTTAAAATTGATAATTTGGTCACTATAATGAATGCCATCTTCAGATTTTATCTTTTCTCATAACAGGAAAAATATTTTTAGTAAAGTTATATTCTACTTAAATTTCTCATTAAGTAGCACACATCAGTAATTTTTAGAATTCAGGCTTGTACGTCTGAGTATTTCCTGAAAGAATAAATAAAAATGTTTTATAATTGTTTTAACTTCCAATAATTCTTAAAACTAACATGTTTCTATGAGTGTTTTGGGCAGCATGTTCAAGTCCATCTTCTATGCATACATCAGGCAGACTTGTACATCTCAGAGACTGAGAGAATCATTTCTCCCCAAAGAGTTGTATTGTGTCTCAGAGACCTGCACCCAAACCAGATTTTCATCTGAGGAAGGAGCTGTTTCAGAGTGTTAAAAAGAATAAATCCATCTTTAGAAGCAAACGATATCCCAGTTCCCAGTGTAAAAAATATATGTAATTTCCTAAGAGAAAAACAACTGGGTTTTTCTAGAGAATGAAGAATTTGCCAAACATGGGGGAACTCTGTGAGTAAAACCAAAACCAAAACCAAAACCAAACCTAAACATAATCTTTAGAATGTGAAGGGTATGAAGTTATGAGAGGAAAACTACCTAGAAAGGAGAGTGGATGTGGATGTGGGGTCTTATCTGAGTTTTCAGTTTGTACTCCAGGTGGGGAAAATTCACCACAGCTATGGATCATCTCTATGAAGACCATTCCTCATCTTTTCTCTGGTCTCTGTTCCCCATGAATCTCAGTTTACATCCTATAGCAGCTGGGGTTGAATGAAGAATTTCCTTTCTCTCAGCAGCAGGCAAGTCTCTGCCTAGGAGCCCCCTTCTCTGTGAAGGGGTGACCAGTTGGCTGCAATAAGCAAGAAAGGGCTTAAGGAGAGAAGACACAATTAGAATGTTCACTTTCCACGAGCTTCACAAGAAGGGGATTAGGTTCTCCCTTTATATTCCATCCCCCTGGCATATAAGCATATACACAGAAATCTCTCTGTAAAATTGTCCCCTGGGTCCATGTTTTCAGGCTATCTTATGGCTGAGCCTGTTTTGTAATGAAAGAGGTTCTCTGATACTGCAGGAAATAGCAAATGCAGGGCCACCTACGATGGATGGTCTGTTATTAAATCTTGACCTACAGGGAATTCAACATTAGGCAAGCCAAACAATGCAGTAAGAAAAAAAATACCTGTCAGCATGGCATTGGGTACAGATTATTTTCCTAAGGAATATTAATGATTAAACAGTGTTCTAGTGATGTTTTGGTATAATTCATATTATAATGCTTTACCATTGCTAATTTGCATAGGTTGGCTCTCTAGCTACACTCTATGTTCATTTTTGGTATGAGCATGCATCTCTGTGTTTTGTTATGAGTATTTACTTAACTGATAAAGGTTTGTAGTGGGTAGTGCATGAGAAAATAATTAATGGCAAGACCTTGGGCATGAGTCAGTGTGCTTAAAGCCTGCAAACACATGATGATCAGGAGATACTGACTGTCTTTTAATGCTGAGTAAAGTCTCATAGAATTACACTAAATGAGAAATGAAACATGACACTTCTGGCTTCAAAATTTAATTTCGAAAAAGGGGATCATGGCATCCCCCAAATGGTACATGTCTGCTGACTAAGCAGCGCAAGTTGCTGTAACTAAATCCTAAAAGTGAAGGCTGAAAATAGAAATAATTGGAAAAAAGGAAAGAAAATTGTGTTAGTAAATTCGGTAACCACTAATCCCTGTTTTTTGATCAAAGGCGTCTAGACACTGCCTAACTCCATCCGACCTTTTATGACTGCTGCAAAGGAGTGTGCATTCTTATTATCTTATTTACAGTGTTAGAAGATGTCTGTGTAAACAAACATCTCCTGAACACTTGTCCGTTTGTCAGAGTTGCCTTGTCTCTGGGCTTATTTGGAAATCTGATTTGGTGTTAACTAGCATTCTTTTGGAAGGTTACCCCCAGGCACTTACTCCAACGGCCCAGGGACTTACTCCAACCGAAAAACTGATGTAGTGTTTTGTACTCCAGATGTGTCGCCTGTGTGGATTTCTCGGAGACATTTCTGACCTGAAATATTTTTGTCCTTTTCTCTCTCCATGTCATTTTTACCTTTCGTGTCCCAAATACATAGTTTTTGGAACAAAAAATTAAGGATCTTCATAAATATGAATGCCTCTGTCTTTCCTTTGGAGATAATAATGCCAAATACTCATCTGAGAACTTATAGTCCAGTTACACTGCATCCATATTCCTTACAACCATCCTTTGGGGTAAAATACCACTACACTGGTTTTACAAAGAGGCAAACTGAGAACTCGGGAAAGTTAAGTAGCTTGTCCAAGACCACACAGCTAGTAAACCAAGACATTAGGATTAAAGTGAGGCCTGATAATACAGCCCCTGCTCTTCTTTTTACATGACTCTAGGAAGTGTCGCTGGTTCAGCCTGATCTTGGGAGTACATCGAGTGGAAGACCTCTGTGATATGATTTGCCTGTGAATGTCCCTTGCTTCTAAGTTTCTCCTTTGTCCAGCTAGGTATGAGAAACTCCTTTGATGTGAAACATTGTAGCACTAGGGGAAGGATAGAAATTCCCATTCACAACTTATTTTGAATTAGTTAACTGCATTACCTAGCAGGACTCTGAGAACTGGATATAGGATGATGGGTTTTAATCTGGAGTGATTCAGGAAGAGAACTTTTCAGCTCCGAGGGGCTTAATTGCTGCTCGAGAGGCTTTGCAGGTCTAGTTACCGCCACCAGGGGTCAGTGTGCAGGTGCTAGAAATCTAGGCAGGAGGCAGCTTTGGGAAAACAAACTTGCATCAAAATGGAAAATGGAAATGAAAACTGTATTTTGGTTAGTAAGATTTGGCAAGGAGCTCCTGTGAGGTTAAACTCCAAACTGAAACTATAAATAAGAAGTTACTTATGATTGGGTCTGTCTGAAGACCTCAAAGTATATCCTGACTAGGTGAAGGCAAAATGTACCTACTGTTATATTGCTAATAAGTGATGCTCTTAGATGATCATGTGACCAAGTTACAGTACACAGAGAGCTACTGTCAGCAGTCTTTTCAAATTTATTAAAAATTCCCTTGTTGATTGCACTTTAGGGTGATCACATGACAAGGAGGATAGAGAAAGAAAGAGGAAGGCCCAAAGGTGTATTTTGTAAATTAACAAGGTGTAAGCAAAAGCATCTCATTTTTTTAAATGAAAAAGTACTCTGTAATGTGTTAGGTCATTCTTAAAGGCCTCTTCAATCTTTTATCACTTCATTCTTTTTGGCACAACAAAATATGCAATAAAAAATCCAAGTGATGTTAAATATTTAAGGAACTAACATTCCCTAACAAATTGTCATATTCAGTTTCATTGCTTCTTCATATTTTATTTTTACCTCCGCCCCTTTGTGAACTATTTTGCTTGTTTGTACCAGGGCTATTTTGCAACAGATGCTCATATCCTTTTATTATTTTTTTTAATTTTTATTTATTTGTTCATTTGAGTGATCTCTGCACCCAGTGGGGGGCTCAAACTCATGACCTCTAAGATCAAGAGTCACATGCTCCTCTGACTGGGCCAGCCAGGCACCCCCTCATATTCTTTTTTTTTGACATAGCTCTTTGGAGATATATATATATATATATATATATATATATATATATATATATATATATATTTTTTTTTTTTTATGTGGTTTGACAGTCAGAAGGTTTAAAATTTTTATATTAAAGTAATTACTCCAGAAAACTTTAAGGTATTTAGTTCTCTTCTTATTTTCCTAAATATAAATACATTCATCTAGGAGTTGGGAAAACATATTCAAAATGAGAGTTTGCATCCTTCATGATTTAATAGGAGCATGTGTCTGCTAACAAGCACAGTGAAAGTTAATTGCCGTCTACTGGGAGAGCTCCGAGCAGCAGAGTTTGCCCCTGGCAAGATGATTTTACAAAAGCGGGAACAAATAATGAGCCAGGCTGTCTCTGAGCCATTACTGTGTCAGATGAAAGCTTCTCTCTCCCTCTCTACACACACACACACATACACACAACGAACTTAAGAGGCACACATTCAAAATGACTGTTTATGATCTAAGCAGCAAAAACCAGAACACAACACATAGTTTCATAAAAGGCTTCCTCTGGGCCAGTGAATTGTGAGTGATGCATTTCTAGAGTTTAAAAGCACAAATTATCTTCTGGCTTAAAATACCTGCCTGCATTTGCTTTGACTTACCTCATGGAGGTCTTTCAGCACTGGGACTTAACATTCTGACCTAACATCTAATGTATTAATCCTAATTTTAATCCGATACCAAGACTTTCTGTTGTATTGAATCAATTCAGGTTAATTCAGAATAATGTTGCTCCCACCCACAATCAATAGGCCCACTGTTGGTTCTCTCCAAAGCTGACCACCCAGTTTTGTGAGAATCTGCAGTGAATTAGAAAATCTGTCATTGCTGAGAAGACTGGGCAGCTCAGATACGGTGTGTCATTCTCTCTGGTCTATACAATACCCACCCTTTGTCTACCGTCTCCGAAGCTAACCTGACATGACTGAGCCTGCCAGTCAATGAGATCTTTATTCTTCTGGCAGGAATGCCTTGCACACCAGTGTTATTAAGAAATTTCTGGACAATGTTTAGTGGCTGAAGAATAATCCAAGGTTCTATTAAAAAGCCATCTGGGTAATTAATAGCACATTTGTTCTCAGCCTCCTCCCAATTTGTCCATTAGTGGAATAAAAGCTCAGGACAAAGGGTAATGTGGTTCAGTTATATTTTACAAGAATTCTTCAGGAAGTTGAAAACACATGATAGTTTTCCAAAGATACATATGTTTATGGGCTCTTAGAGCAGCAAATGGGAAAATCCATGAGCTTTAAACTGAATTTTTTTGCTGCCACTGGCTGTTTAAATTAAGAAAAAGGATATGGAATATTGGCAGTCTGTCCTCACAATTGATGAGTATGCCGCTAGCATGCCCCATCAACATGCCTAGGCTGGGATGTCTCCATCATAGTAAAATGAAAAAGGTTTTTTCCTTGAATATTTGCAAATTTGAAAAAACAGAACTTTCACCCTTTTACCTGGTAGTTGAAGGCTTTTTGGGGATCTCTTTCTAGTGTATTTTCATGAGTCACAGCCTCAGGCAGCCTATTTTTGCACCATTGCCAAATAAACTTTTTCTTACTGATGCTTTCTCTCTTAGTCTGCTTCTTTCTCCCCCTCTTCACTGCATGTACAGAGAAACTTTGAAGTTCTAGGTATTTGAGGATCAAAGTGAAAAACACCTCTGCAAAGTTAAATGAGGATTTTTTTCCCCTCTCTTTCAGGTTTATTTTAAGGCAATGGCTGGCTAAACAGCGCAGGAACCTAGAATTTCTGGGGATGGCATTGCCACAGAGAATACACATCTCTATGTGTATGTGGATGCAGGTATTGGGGGATGTGGTGGAGTTGGGTTGGGGTCCATGTCAAGGTCATAAGTGTATCTGTAAATACACTCCAGTGGAGTGGGAGGTGATCAGGCCCAGGTAGAGGGGGAGGGGAGAGGCTCTGTGGCCTCCCTTGCTCAGTTTACCCTGCTAGCTGCCTCTCTCTTCCCGGAACATGGAGTCTTTGTACTTGAGAGTCTTTACCTTGAGTGCTCTTTCCCTATCTTTTTCTATGACTAGGCATTCCCCTTTCCAGTAAATATTCTAAGAAAACATGCTTTGGAGGAGACAGACCTGAGTGAAGTCCTAGTTTCATTCATTCACTCATTCATTCGATACTTACTAAATGCCTGTTATGCCCCAGGCACCGAGCTAAAATATTTCCAACTCTTGTCCTCGCAAGCTTACTGTTTTGTCAAAGGAGAGAAACAACCAAATACCAACACAGCTGCCCATACCATAACCAAGACAAGTGTCGATAGGAGAGGTGGCAGATACCCCGACAGCCTCCACTCAGGCATTTGAACCGGACAGGAGATCAGGGAAGCTTTCTGAGGAACTGCCTCGTGGGCTGAGCACTGAGTGGTGATAAGGCATTATCTAGTGAAGAGGGGAAAGAACGAGAGGTGCGGGCAGAAGACAGCAAAGACCTGGTTCTGGGAAGGGGTATGGTGAGCGTGGCTGGATTGGAGAGCAAGGGGAAAGTGAACAAGATGGTGCAATGGGGCTGGGGGGACTGGTCCCACAGCCTTAGAGGACAAACATGAGCTCTATCTCTAGAGCAACAGGAGTCCATTGAAGGGTGATGATACTTTGTGGAAAGTAGAAAAACTTGTGGAAAACTCTTCTCTACTCTTCCTTACCTTTCTTCCGCCTTGGCCTCCCTTTCTCTTCTCTCTGCCTAGATTCAGGTCATTCAGGAAAGTAACTCGGTCATTTCTTTGTATCAGATTTCATTATGGCTTTTGTGGCACCCTTACTGCCCCCTTCAGGATGTGTTCAGAAGAGGATCTGGAGGGCTCAGCAAACGTGATCACCACTCCGCTGGGACAGCTTCAGGTGTGGGCTGCTCTGACTCGGCAAACACATGAAGGACAGTACTTTTATTCCTAAACTAAGTTCTGTTTCAGAAACACAGACTCTGAGATAAGCCAAGGAATGAAACTGTTTAAACATCCATTGGTGACTGTTTTTTTAATTTCACTGAGTTAGGAGGTCAGCTGTCTTGGCTGCCAAAGTGTGAGGGGATTGCAGAGCTAGCGACCTGGGGCCCTCATCGAGGCAGTTCTTGGCTGGCCTCAGAGCCAACCCAGCCGGAGAGGGCTGGGTCTCTCCCCAGCAGAACAAATATTTGTTAGCACTTTACACAAGAATACTCTTGAGCTCATTGTATTTACATTGCAAATGCTTTGTAAATAGCAAAGCAGTTATGTGTACCTGAAATGTGTTATTTGTTTGAGGACACTATATTCATAGAAGATGCGGAAAAACTAAGTTGAGAAGGGAGAGGAGTGCCTTGAAAAAGCAAACAAACCCAAACCTTCAGCAGAACCTCTTTTTGCCCTGGACAGATACTTAAAAAGCCACCCCAAAATGAATCCTGAGTAAATGCTTCCTCCAAGTCTCTCCCTTGGCAGGTTACGTAGACCAGAATTATAAACCCAACTCTCAGTACAACCTCTTTCAGAAGAGGAGATGACAGCCATGCCCTGGCTCCTGAAGGGGGCACTCGGGAGCATCATGGGTTTTTTTTTTCTACCTTTAGGACTTCCCAGTGCCCAGTGCCTGTGGCCTACAACTCACGAGCACCTCAGGAAGAGAAGATGACACAACTCCCGTCTGCTAAAGGCAATGTGTCTTCAACACTTCCAAGGACTAGATTTTCATGTCGACACAGGTCAACACATGTGGATAGATGTAGGTCATATATAAAGAACACTTTCCTGTATGTTTTGCGATCATGCTTTTCTTTTTTTTTTTTATTAACATATAATGTATTATTTGTTTCAGGGTACAGGTCTGTGAATCATTAGTCTGCATAATTCACAGCACTCCCCATAGCACCTACCTTCCCCAGTGTCTATCACCCAGCCATCCTATTCCTCCCCTCGCTACCTAGAAGCCCCCAGTCTGTTCCCTGAGATTAAGAGTCCCTTATGGTTTGTCTCCCTCCCTGGTCCCATCCTGTTTCATTCTTCCCTCCCTTCCCTGCACAAATCCCCACCCTTCCTCTCAAATTCCTCATATCAGTGAGATCATATGATAATTGTCTTTCTCTGATTGACTTATTTTGCTCAGTATAATACCCTCTAGTTCCATCTATGTCATTGCAAATGGCAAGATTTTGCGTTTTTTGATGGCTGCATAGTATTCCATTATGTATGTGTGTGTGTGTGTGTGTGTGTGTGTGTGTGTGTGTGTATACACATCTTCTTTATCCATTCATCTACTGATGGACATCTAGGCTTTTTCCATAGTTTGGCTATTATGGACATTGCTGCTATAAACATTCAGGTACACGTGCCCCTTCAGATCAGTACATTTGTATCTTTAGGGTAAATACCAGTAGTGCGATTGCTGGGTCATAGGGCAGCTCTATTTTCAACTTTTTGAGGAACCTCCATACTGTTTTCCAGAATGGCTGTACCAGCTTGCATTCCCACCAACAGTGTAGGAGGGTTCCCCTTTCTCCACATCCTCGCCAACACCTGTCATTTCCTGACTGGTTAATTTTAGCCATTCTGAATGGTGTGAGATGGTATCTCACTGTGGTTTTGATTTGTATTTCTCTGATGCTGAGTGATGTTGAGTACTTTTTCATGTGTCTGTTGGCTATTTAGATGTCTTCTTTGCAGAGATGTCTGTTCATGCAATCATGCTTCTCTATTATAAGATGAAAACCCAAAACCACAGGAACACATTTTAAATAAAGAAGAGTTGGTTTGAAAGAAAAAAAAATTGCTCCCACAAAACAGAGACACTGCTCTTCATTTTGTGAAGGAAATTACTCTGGTCTTTTTGTCTATGCAGTTTAAAATTTTTATTTATGTATATTCTACATAAGGATTATTTATCCCTACATGGGAAGTATCTGCACCGCTCTCCCCAAACTATTGCCTAATTGAAGCACCTCATGATTTATAATAATATATATAATTAAATGCTAATATTACTACTTGTTTAAAAAACTTCCTAAAGATATAATCAACAAACATAATTTATCCATTTAAAGTATACAGTTCAGTGTTTTCTAGTGGATTCACAGGGTTATTCAGTCATCATCACAATTTAACTTTTTTCCACCACGATTTAATTTTTGGTCCTTTTTGTCTCTTCCCAAACAAAAAGCCCATGCCTGTTAGCAGTCACTCCTTGTTTCCCTCAGCCCACCTCACCCCAGCTGCAGGCAGCCCCTAATCTACTATCAGTCTGAGACTTGCCATTTTATATAATTTTATATAAATTATATAATTTTATATATTTTATATAAATATTTTATATTTATATAAAATTGGACATTTTATATAAATGGGATCATACCATACATGGCCTTTTCTGCCTGCCTTTTGTCATTTAGCGTGTTTTCAAGTATCACTCATGTTGCAGCATGTTATCACACTTCATTTCTTTTTATTGCTGAAAAGTATTCCATTTTATGGTGACATCACATTTTATTTCTCCATTCACCAGTGAATGGGCCTTTGGGTTGTGTCTATTTTGCGGCTGTTATGAATAATGCTGCTTTGAACATTCATGTTTGTGTGTGTGTGTGTAGATTTTTTTTTTAAAGATTTTATTTATTTATTTATTTATTTATTTATTTATTTATTTATTTATTTGACAGAGAGAGAGAGAGAGATCACAAGTAGGCAGAGAGGCAGGCAGAGAGAGAGAGATGGAAGCAGGCTCTCTACTCAGCAGAGAGCCCGATGCGGGGCTCGATCCCAGGACCCTGAGATCATGACCTGAGCTGAAGGCAGAGGCTTTAACCCACTGAGCCACCCAGGTGCCCATGTATAGATATTTTTATTTCTCTTGGGTAGATACCTCAAAATAGAGTTTCTAAGTCCTATGGAAACTCTATGCCTAACATTTTGAAGAAATGCCAGACTGTTTTCCAAAGGGCTCCACCATTTTATGTTCCCACTAGCAGTGCATGAGGGGTCCAGTTCCTTCCCATTCTCACCTAGACTTGCAACTGTCTGTCTAACGTTTCTTTATAGGAAGGATTATTCTTCTTTTACTACTATTTAGCAATTCAAATTGTATCTTTATCCCCTCTCCTTCCCTTCTCCTACCAAGTCCCCAAGATGGTAGTATGAATTAGTTTATCGAGTGGTTTTCTTGTGAAAGTAGGTTTTTCTTTAGTGCCCCTCTGTGCCATGTTGGGCTGGAGACAAAATGTGGGGAGCTGGAGGAAATAGGCACCAGAAGGATCATAGGGCTCAGGGATTGTTCAGCCATAGGCCTGGGTTGGAGACAGGGTCATGGGTTGGAAGCACAACTGGTTCCTTCAAGACATGGGTAGAGGTGTATCACTTGTCCGTAAGCTAAGTACACTTTCAGATTGTTGGAACTCAGAGCAATCCAGCCTGGTGGAGCTCTGTTCATGAGCTCTGGCTGATCACTCCCCACTACTCAAAGTGTGGGCTGAGAACTCTTGTTACTGCTGGTCCATTTCAGCAATTGAGAAGTGTTTAGAAACATTTTTTTTTAATATTTATTTTTTATTGTTATGTTACCAAACATCATTAGTTCTTTTTTTTTTTTTT